>JAOXNO010000024.1:95213022-95251557 GCA_028565335.1 Limnodromus scolopaceus
CTCCCCAGTTCAAGAAGGACAGGGAACTGCTGGAGAGGGTACAGCAGAGGGCTACGAAGATGATGAGGGGCCTGGAGAATCTCTCTTACGAGGAGAGGCAGAGGGACTTCGGTCTTTTTAGTCTTGAGAAGAGAAGACTGAGGGGGGATCTGATCAATGCTTATAAATACTTAAAGGGAGGGTGTCAAGAGGATGGGGCCAGTCTTTTTTCAGTCAGGACAAGAGGAAATGGGTACAAAGTCAAATGTAAGAAGTTCCACCTAAACATGAGGAGGAACATCTTTCCTTTGAGGGTGGTAGAGCCCTGGAAGAGGCTGTCCAGGGAGGTGGTGGAGTCTCCTTCTCTGGAGACATTCAGAACCCTCCTGGACATGTTCCTGTGCAACCTGCTCTGGGTGGACCTGCTTTGGCAGGGGTTTGGACTAGATGATCTCCAGAGGTCCCTTCCAACCCCATGTGATTCTGTGATCCTGAGTTGGACAGGAGTTCCCAGTTGCTGGGAAGCATTAGACATGCCAGGTGAGGTTCCCCTACGCAGCGCCCTACTGCACACTGTGCTGGCACAGCCGCCTCCCCGCCTCAGTGGTGCTTGGTGTGGGCAACCTCAGCTCTCTGCTCGTGTTAATAACAGAGGGTTGCAGCTTTGTCATTTTCTGAGCTTCATCGTTAGAGACTAAAGATGCAGGCAGGCATAGTGCTCTGTGTGAAATACCGGTCTGGGCCTCGCGGTATTTTTAGTTGTCACCTTTTGTTTGTCACTTCAAAGCGCTCCGAATTTGGCTTGCTGCTGGCAGGGAATTAAAATATGCCAATGTACATTTTGGCTGCCTTGGGCAGATGGAGGGACTGATACCTCTTTCTCTTCCCTAATTCTTTTTCCCATCTAATTAAGAAATTTATAGACGTGCATGCAAGTGTTATGGTATAAATGCTTTGACCCACATTTCCTCTCACATTTAAAAAAAAAGTCTAAAGAGTTCAAGGGTGTAATGGTTCTTGCTTCTCAAGTAAGAGGAAAAAAATGCATTCAATTAGTCGTGAAAGAACACGCTAAAACATGCTTCACGGTATACTTTTTGAAACTTGAGGTAGCTAAAATTTGCAAGGTCATGTCTTCTATGTACCTATAATTTTGGAACCCAAGGCAGTTGCGGTAATAGAGCTATTTAAAATTCAAAGGAAGAGGTTTTATTAATTAATGAAAGGTGTTTGATCTTGGAGAATGAAAAATTAAGATTTTCTTTTTATAAAAAAGAGAAACATACATTATTCCTGTTCTAACATATACTTAATTTTTATTTGTTTACTATTCAGACTTTCTAAGATTGCCATCTAAGGATGCCAGTGAATTCCTGACATTCTTTTGAAAATAAGCTCTCCAAGTTGTCCATGTCTGCTATTCCGTCTGTTATTCCCGCGAAAGATGCCCCTCTGAAGTGCAGACTCAGGTGTGAATCCCTAGTTTCTCAGTACGTGACTGAAGGCATCCTTTCCAAAAATCACACAAGTAGTTTGCAGGCTTTACAGATTTAAAATTATTTATCTCTCTGTCTTAAAAGTTAGTAAGAGTTGAGCACGATGAGTCTTTTCAAGATATGCTTGTCTGCAAAATGTAAGCAGTAGGCTCAGATACAGTGCCTAACATCCCCTGCCAAAAAAACCCTCCAGAACCCAGAAAACCTATCATCTCAGTGATTTGGAAAATGGGACTTCAATTTAGAAATCCTTGCCATGATTTTTAACATTTTGCTTCAAAACGGTGCAGGACAGATTTATAATACCTGCTGTTGTTTCTTTCTTTCTGTTGCTACTAGGTCAGTATAAGCACGTGCGTCAGACCTTATGCAATTGTATATCCTAGTGTAATGCTCACTCTTTTTTAACAGTGCTTGCTCAAGGAAATGCAAATTGAAGTAAATTGAATTTAAACTGTCAACTGTCAGCTTCATTTACTATTAATCTCTCAAGGTCATGAGATTAACATTGTTTTAAATAATTGATCTGAAAATAATTCAAACAAATTATTGGCTTGTGAACTGAATAAAATATTGCCTGCTAACCTAAAGATTATAGACTGCAAATTTTTATCTACTGAGAAAGTAATCTCTTTTGAATTGTAGATCATTGTAGAATGTAGTTGATGTCTTTAGAGCTGATCAAGCTGGAAAATAAATGTGTGTGGGTATGGGTGTGTATATATAAAAATATAACCTTCAAAATATTAGCTCTGTGAGAAGTGATACTCCTCAGGAAAAATATTTCAGTACAGATTATGTTTTAAAAATCCTCACAGAGGGGTGAGTGAAATAATGCAATAAATGGGTGGTTAAACAAGTCTGTGAAAAGTGGGTTTGAAGACCAGTGTAAGAGGTGCGACTTGAGCCCACGTGTTTTCAGCAGAGAGCAAAACCCAAGAAGCAGTGCAGAAGCTCCAGTAGAAGAAAAAGTATGAACACGTATGTGACACAAAGGTGCCCTCTGGTTTACTCTCATTTTCATTGCTTTTTGCTCACTGGCTACGTCTTGGGGGGTGGGTGGGAAAAATAAGACAGAACTGCTCTAGGCAAACTTTCATTCTGTTTATAATCTCCTAAAGGTTCAATACTTTATTGTTTGGGTAGCTTGATTGCTTTAAGTCTGTCCACCATGTACAACAAAACCATAAGGAAATGAAGCTTAAAAAAAGCTAGTTTGTGGAACATCCATTCTTGAAATCTGCAGAGGGAGGCACACTTCTCTCTTGCAGCTTATGCCTTCCCAGCAAGTGAGAAGGACACTCTTTCAGATCCGTGATTTGTGACCCTGTCTCTGTCAGATCCTTTGAAGCATCAAAGGACGACGGCGTGATCCCTCGGGCGACGGCAGAGAGGTTCTGATACGAGTTACTTGGCTGAAAAGGGGCAGTGTATAGTGACATTTTTCCCCAATATTCCCACCACCACTAAGAATTTGCAGTGCAGGGACCATCTCTCTCACCCATGAGGCAGAGACGGGTGTCAGTGAAATAACTGGAAAACAGCAGTTTACTTATTTAAGTGTCAAGTAATCAGTGACAGATGTCCTCCTAAAGGCTTTCTATGTGGGGGCATGAGAACAAAACCAGGCTTCTGATCTTCCCAAATCTTTTTTCCTCCAGCTCTTGTGTGTTTTTCCCCAAACCCTAACCCTGCTCAGAAGAGGAGAAACAGAGGGTACGAATCTTGAGGTGCGCACACCACCTTTACAGCACTTCTTTTGCTGGCAGGTGAGATATTCCTGAGGAGCAAGCTGAACAGAACAATCGTGAAGACCGTGGCTGATGGGTTTGAAACTGGCCATTGCACACGAAGAGTAAGGGTTAATCTTTTTTGTTAAAGTGTTGACTACTTACTAACATTTATCACGGTATAGTGCCCCAAGTAGCCCTAGCAAGTACTTTGAGATAAAAAATAGCTCGATGTCTCAAATACAGTATGAAAGTTGGACACTTTTGAGATGCATAAGGACAAGCTGTTTATCATATACAAAGACCTGCAATATTGAAAGTGACAATTTTACAGGCACTTAGTAGAAGCAAGATTTTCAGTTACTATGTGCTTGTACTAACCAAGACCCAGTTTACGCACCTGGAAATGGACTCTCCAAGTCACTCGTATCATTGGTAAATTCAAGGCAGTGGAACCAGGCAGAGGTAAAAGAAGGAGACACCCGTGTCTGCACCCACAGCTGCTCCGGCGTGCGAGAGCAGTGCGGCATTGGGCTCCCCATCTGCTGAAAGGGGATGCCAGCTCGAACTCAGCTATAGTAACTCTTTGAGACTCAAGTAATTCTACCATAACTCACTCTAATTATTCTAGTTTTCAACAATGCTTTGTCAAAAATCGGCACATTTTAATTTTCACTAATGAATGGCCTGCAAGTACGTTCCTGTCAGAAATGCCCAGCTCATACGGTCATCAGGCTTGTCCTCGTTTGGCCACAGGCACAGCTTCCTACTCCATCCGACTCATATAGCCAGAAAATGAAAAGGTTCAGGTTTTCTTTTAATATTTACCCAGCAATGCTAAAATGCTGCAGGCAGAGTTGCTGGCCAGGTAAGTTTAGGTTGGACCTAAGTGAGGAAAACGGGAAGGAGAAGAGATGGGAATTACTGACTTCTTGTGTGTGGGAACTGAAAAAAGGCTTGCGCTCAATTAACCGAGGTGAATTTTACTTATATTACTATGTAAGTAGAAGTTCCTGTACAAGTAGGAGCCTTGGTATTATGCATACAGGTACATGCATGCATACTGCCACAACCCCAACCCTCAAAGTTTTCATACATGGGAGCTGAGTAACCACCTCACTGTTTTATAACCTTTGTTTTTTAACTTTTCACTTCCTTTCTTTTCACTTCCTTCCTCCATTAAGTCTAAATATAGACTGTAAAATATTCAGAGAGGCTACTATGTTTCCTGCTGGTTTTTCAAAGGCACTGAGCAAATATTCAGGATTCAAAATCAATTTCTCATTAGCCATTCAGTAGCAGCATGCGCTCATGCATGGAGTTGACTGAAGTTAACCCTCTCAAACAACGTGATGGAAGAGATCTTTTTCCAATACGAGACAAGAAGTTAGCAAATAGATTTCTGAAGGAAGTTTCATGTCATTTGGAAAGAGGAAATTAAGCTGGAGATGGAAGGAGGACACGGAGTAGACTATTGACCTTGCTGTCACTAGTGAGGCAGAATTAACAGGAAGGCAAACAAATCCAAGTGTCAGAGCAAGGAAGTGATACCAGGCTCTGAAAGTAAACATGGGATTCTAAGATAGTTGACCTTACCCCGTTTAATTTTTGATCCCGCTTATTGCTACCTATATTTTATTCCAGAAGTTTTACGTTACAGCAACGTCAGCTTTGGTTCTTTTGTCGTTCGAGTGGACTGCTGCTCGCGTGGAAGACGCAGCAGATGTGCAAACAGTGATGCTACCACAAAGCTGCTCTGAGACTTCAGTTTACAACATCCCACTCAAAACACCTGATGCCAGCGTTCTTTAAAAAGATGTTCTAAATTTTGAAATGAAAAATGTTAATAACGGTATGAGCCAGTGAAAACAAGAACACAGGAATGAGCTGAGCTTTAAAAGAAACATTTTATTTGGTAAAAAATAAAAGTAATAAATTATTTCAAGACAATTTTTGGTTTGTATCTGTACATACACAGTATATCCATAACATAGCTGCTATGTAATCCAGGAATTCCATCTGAGAAAAAGGATTTACACATCAAGTAACAATTCTAAATGAAAACAACAGTCTTTTATATCTGTCAGTACTGAAACCAACTTGCTGGAATTCCTTCCTTTTTGTTTTCCTCAGAAATTACCCAGTAATATCTGGGTCTTGTGTGTTCATACCACCCCTCAAGCTTGTTTTGCATCACCTAGATCAGTGTTTCTCAGCGTCTTTTAATCAAAGAGCACTTGATTATTTTTTTCCCTGCAGCATTGGTGTATCAGCTTTAATTTTCAAGTGGTAAAAAGTACATTATGAATGTTTACTTGCTTCCTCTGCTGTATGTGGAAATAGGCACAAATGCTTTTCTGGTTGCATTTTTTTAGTCACCTGAATTCACTTCCACGTCACTCTTTGAAATCTTATGGATCACCAAGGATCCACAGACCCTGCACTGAGAAAGACTGATCAAAACTCTGAAAGCAGAATAATGATATTTTAACACCAGTGTATGTGACATTTGGAAGAAACATGCCAGACACGATGTCAAAAAATGGTGTCACCATGGCTCAAAATTGGACATGGCCCAATGCAAAAAATGAAACCATATATTCAACAGTTCCCCAAAATACATCAGCTAGGACTACACCAAGATTTGGACTACACCAAAATCTAACAAAACACATATGCCTGGTGCTATGCTTTATCCTGGGACTGCCTAGTTTAAAAAGCTAAGCGTGTGTTTTTATGCCTCGTTGTGTCAGTTTTTCAGAGTGTTACTCAAGGGCTTGGGAAGCTGTAGAAAATCAGTCTGAGTTTTGAGCACGTTGATTGCTAGATGAGGCAAGAACAGGCAATGTACAACAGCCATGTCGGAGTCCTGTATTTGAATGTTAATAAATGAGTTGCATTCATTTCTGAAACACTAAAATATTGCCACTGGTGCTTAGGCTTTAAAATATTTCTACTTCAACTGTAATAAACGTTGTCTGTTTTGGAGAGAAAAGAAACATTTTTTTCCCCAGCTGTAATTACATATGGAAGCAACACTATCAAAATAAGTATGTATTATGGACCTTTTATCAGAAACAATTATTTTTCCAGCCAACTATCTTTTGCGCTTATCCGTTGAACTTTTAGTGTAACACACGTGGTGGGAGAAAGATGCATAGCCTTCACAGCAGCTTCTTCTGAAGGGATGGCCAGTCATTTTTAGTAAACCAGATTCTCTTCCAGAAATACGGAAAAATATTTTCAAGCTACACAAAGAATCAATTTGGGAATCTAGTCCCTTGTATCCCCCTGGCTTTTCAGAAATAGGACTTTACCACTTTAAAAACGTGTTGCATGTATGAAAATTGCTTTTAAATACTGATCCTGGAGGGACCACTCTGGGCAAGAAAGAGGTTAAGGGGATGAAAACTTAACTGGTCAACATCACTGAAGTAGAAATCCACACTACCAGCTTTACTTACCAGCAAAGCAGCTCTGTTCTGAGCTGCCCTAGAGCAAATCTTTTCTTCCATCCCGTTTCTCAATACAGAAAACAGTTCTCAGAACACGCAACATGTCTTGGGCATCACATCAAAATGTGAAAAATGGAGACCTAACTGTAACTCTTAGCTTTGAGTTGAAAGCGGTGAAAAATTTCAGACCCTACAGAAAAGTACCAAGACATCTGTAAGCACCTGTACGAAACAAAGAATGAAATGGAAAGACGGCCTTTTGAGCACTGCAGTCTCCTCTCTTGTCGCCGGGGTGCTAATGGAATATGTACTCATGCAAGTGAAGATAAAATTGCAGTAACATGTCTCAATTACCTGTGAGCTACCGCAGCTTTATGTTGCTCTAACTCTCCGGACTTAAATGCAAACAAAATAAAAACATCCCAAATACTGTAAGTGTGCAGTACAATGTTGATGCGGGGAATAAACTACAAGAAGTACCACAGTAGCCTTCCTGATTTCTCTGCATTACACAGCTGAAAAGCTATTTGTTGCTTGCACAGCTTATCCCATGTAATGCTAAAAACAAAACCCAAAATAAAATATATATTTATCGTACAGCTTAGTGGGGCCATTTAAAATTTTATTTTTACATTCTCTTGCAACACATTTTTGGTATTATTTTTCTTATGACTTCTTTTGTAAGCCACAACATTTCTTAATACATTTCAGAAAGCTGAACAGTTTTTTCTCTGAATAGTAATTTTTTACTTACCAATGCGCAAGCATCTATTGCCCGATAAGCTTTGTTGCTCTCAAGGTTTGTAAAAAATCCTACTACCCTCATGTATTAGACAGCTGGAAATTTCATTTTTTCTTAAATTTTTAACCTTTCTTTACATCTAGCTCGTGGCTGTCAGCGTGAATGAAGAGTGAAGTGCAAGCTCATTAATAAGAGAACAACCAACATTTTGCAATCTGAGAGGCGGCACGAATTGTTTATTACAAGGCTGAAGAAGCGAGGCCATTTATTCACTGGGTATTATGACCGTACGTAGGGGTGGTTTATTTACGGTGTGAATTGAATGGGCACCACGTGAGGAGCCCGTATCTCTCGGCTGCCCTGCCCTTTGCTGCCCACAGTGCTCCCGAGCGCCACTGAATAACTCCGATCAGCTTTTGCATGGCCACCCTACTGGACCTATTACAGCGCTAATGGAGTTTTATTTAATGATGTGGAAATGACACCTCATTTTTTTTTATGGGTTTCCCAACTCCCAAGCCATTTGGCCAAATGACCGTCGCGCACAGCAACAGCTATTGCCTCACAGCCTTACAAAACCGGGAGTGCGTTGGGTGTGCGCGGGGTGTAACGAACCTGCAACGGACAGAGCGCATTTAGGACACATTGCGTCTCCTTGGAACAGCAGAAACACCAAGACAAGCTTTGGGAAAAGGAAGTTCAAAAATAGAGACTCCAAAATACATATAGCCCTTTGCTGACGCAAAGAGCAGGTTTTTGGTTTTGGGTTTTTTTTTTCATATTTTTGCTTTCTGTGTTGTGAAACGGCTAGGTTCCCACAGAGACGTGAGGCAAATCAGACAGGACTGGATGACCGCTGTTTTCCCACCTTTAACACACAATTCTGGAGGGAATAAAATACCATTTGGTCCTTGCACCACCTGTGGAGCTCCCCAGTGTGCTTCCCCCACCTCCACAGCCACAGCTGCAGGCAGAGCATTGGGATGCTCTTCCCGTGCTGTCAGATCACCCAAACAGCATTTGGTTTTGCAACATTTCTAAAATACTGGTATCGGTACATTAACTGCCTGATCCTACTTCCACTGGGGTCTGTGGTGGTCTTTTGCATTCATTTCAATTAACTCTGGATCAGGCCTTAATGTAGCAACATTCCTATGTGGGGTCTCTGAGGAGAGATCTGAAAATGGAAAAAAAAAAAGCTAGTTCTACTGTGATTACTTTTTTGCATTATTAAGTCTATGTGCAGGCTCTTCACTGAAGGCTCTGAATCTTCTCTGTAGGTACAAAATACCAGCATGTATCTATAAGCATAGATGACTTGGTACATTAAAATATCTGCCTTGTCAGGAATCTCTAATCAGCAATCTACTTTGAAAAATAGAGTAAAATGTTTCCAAACTGTATCTTTGATTTCCCAAAGTCTACTACAAAATGGAAAGCACTATCACTTCAAAACTTTCCCCAAGACCCTTGTTCTCACTCTCTCATTTCCTTCCCAAATATAGTACTGCCTACAAGCGTATGTCAGAGCTCATACGAGTATAAGGAAAAACTAAAGATCCTCCTAAAAAATACCCACACTTTCCAGCACCACCTGCATCTTGATTAGGTTCCTTTGCTGCACTGTTAGCTGGGACACCATCCTGAACATCTATCTGCTGTGCCTAGAAGATATTAAGAGTTATGCATTGCTGTTTGCCACGTAGCTGTGGAAGGACGTTGTGCCTATACTGAAAATACACCTGGAGGGCTGAGAAGACACCCCTTGGGTCTGAAAATGCTACCTTTGTCGGGACAGAATATTTCAGCATAAATGTTTATATGGAAAAAATAGCAACTATGGCATTTCAGTAAACAAAGTGACCGGTGTTGATCATGAAATTCGTAAAGTCTCTTCCGTGGTCAGAGGTGAAGGGGAGAATGAAACTTTCAGCAGAGGATTGAGATGCAAGACTTTGACACTCTGATGAACAAATACCATCCCCACAGTGGAAGAGTTACTGCTATGATGCATCCACCTAATAGGGTTGCCTGAGAAACAGTTTGAACAAAAAGCTGTCACTGCTTCACTGAAATCACTGACTATGATGAGTTCACAGGAGCTAGAGCAGACTCTTGGTGAGAAGTAGATTTCTGTATAAAATCTTTTCCCAGGGCCACAGGCAGAAGAGATAAATGAACTCAATCTAGCTGGTGCAAATGAACTCAATCTAGCTAGCCTTTTTTAGTGTTTCTTTCTAAAGAATAAAGCCAAGACCTTCTTAGTGGGACTCCTCCACAGAATGCTGCAGGACCTTTCAGATCTAAGAGTGATCTGCTAAAACATGCTCTTGAAACATGAAGACTGCGCGTAAGGATTATAAGCTTTCAGCAACGAATTTTCCCAAATTTCTGAATTTGGAACAAAACTGTTGCAGAGCAGCTAAATGTTTATGACATTCTCCTAAAAGTCAAACTCCACATTCAGGAGGGTGTGAGCCAGCTGGATGCCCTGGCTGCACATTGCAGATGAGAAGTGGGTACCATGCCCAAACATCCTGCCTCCTGTCTTTGTAAGCACCAACCTGGCACAGGCACTTCATATCAGGACATTTTTTATGTCTGAGAGGCTTGGATGAACAAAAATGTGTCCCTTAGACTGCAGTTTGGTGCCTCAATACCTTCCTTAAGGTTAAACACTTGCTACTATCACCTTTCACCGATACTTTCTTTGGCTTAGGAGAGGTGCCTTATTGTTTGATATGGTGACTTTAATGAATCTCATTTTCAGATGCCTAATTGCTCCTGGCCTTGTAATACTTACTCGGACATAAGGCAGCATTGCAGGGTTGAGCTTGCGATCTTCCTCACACACCTAGTCTAAATACTTGCAACCTTATTTTAAAAACTAGGCTATTAAAGCCAGAGTTGCAACACTTAAAGCAGACTGTTGCACGTGAAACTCAAAAACTTACCTGAGAAATGGAAGTCCACTGACAATTTTTTTTTTTAAATACCAAATAGAAAAATGTAACAAAAAGCTATTTTTAGAATACATTACAGAATACTGGCATGTTATACAAATGCAATTAACCCATTGAAATTTAAACTAGTTGTAAGTTATGTTCAAGGCACCTTTTTATAAATAGTTTTTTTAGAGACCATCCTACATTCACACTAGTTTAACCATGTAAACAAGTCTGTGAAAGCTCAAATTAAGGTCACTTTAAGATCTGTGTGCCAAATACTTTAGAAAAATATCATATTGCATGGAAAATTCAATAAAGTAAGATAGATCCATCTGCTGCCCAAACAGTTAGATAGATGCTACGGGGTATATTATTAACAAGATGAAGCCTAAAAGAGGTTTTCAAAAATTAAAGGTAAGTAACATGCAATGCATTAACATTTGTGTTTATCATTTGAAAATGTACATAAATGCTGAAAAAAATGCAAGCCACTATTCCTAGTGCTATCCTATTTTTAAAGGGAAAATCTTTGGAAACATTATAATTTGAAGTTTAAAAACATCCTCCATCTTTTTTCGCCCACATTTAATCTTACAATACGCTAGTATATACTTTCTTCACAAGGAAAATGTATAAAATTAATCTTACAATATAAACACTATAAACAACTCCCTTGAGACATCTTCTGGACACAGAATCTCTGTAAAGACTTCAGTATAACAATTCTAGGATAATTATGTAAAAGTATGTACATTCGTTCCAATGTCCTAGACCCAAGAAGAAACCCAAGTAAGCTCTACAAAAGTTGCCCGTCAGTCTTGTCCAGTTAAGATTATGTCCAGCTTTACTACTCTTGCTGCATTTCAACATAACCAACAAAAGTTTTACTTGTTTTTGTGTAGGAAGTTCCCAAACTTTTGCATAAAACCTCTCAGCTTATTTTCATTAGGCTGCAGTGGATGGTAAGCAGTTGAGTTGTAGCCGACCATGTGATTACTCCTGCCATAATTATTCCCTAAGGTCTTGCTTTTGATATCTGAGAGATGTGAACTGCTGTTGGGTGCATTTCCTGCAGGTTGGCCAGCATTTTCCATCTTGCAGAATGGCTCAAAGCGGCTATAAACACGCCTTTCACTCAAACGAGATCTTAGCTCCTCTTGGCGTTTTGAGCTTGCCAACTGTGGCGTCATTGAACTTGCTCTTTGAAGAGCAGAAACAGGGGCACTTTCGGGAGTAGTATTTGTGGTGGTTTCCTTTACGTCTTGATACTGGATCTGTTCTGTATTAAATCTTGGGGTAGATGCATCTCCTGCAGTTTCTATGAACTTAGTTTCAAGGGGGCACAAAAGAGGACACTTTTTATTGCTTTCATCAGATGGAGGTTTTGGTGACTTTGGAGACTTTGGAGACTTTTTTGGGCTCCCAGTGACATCTTCTTTACTTCTGTTTAAGCTACCCTGAGAATTTGATGATGTGTTTCTCTTTCTCCTTGGGGAAGAATCTGTCTTATTCTCAGAAATCTTTGGCTTTTGATTCTCTTCTTCAGAAACCAATGTATCAGAACTACTACACATTCTGTAAAAGGCAGTACCTTTGTTTTTTGACAGGTTCTCCTTCTTGTCTGGCGTGAGATTAAGAAGTGACCGCAATTTCTGGGATCCTTTCTTTAGAAAACTTGGGGAACTCTTACTTTCTTTCTTTGATGTGCAATCCTTACAAGAGTCCTCTTTGCTAGCTTCAGTGAGAGCAGCCATAGAGATTGCCTTGCTAGCAGTCGGGCTCTTTAGCTCTCCTTTCAGGTTCTTTTCCTCCTGTGGCAAGTGGTTGGTCACACTGTGCAAACTTTTAGAGGTCTTCAGTGTGTCTTCTGGAAGTTTTGGACTAACTGGCTGCTTAAGTCTATGCCTAGTCAATGTGCTGTAAACATAACTGGATGCATGTTTGTTGGCAGCGGGGTCTAAAATGGACTTTGAATTAAACATGGGAAAACTTCTCCTTTTTAGTATATTTTCATTTTGAAGATTCTTCAGATTTTCTGTGTGTTTGTCTGCACACAGTGCTGTGTACAAGTAGAGGGATGAGTCACCTGTTGCATTTGAATTTACACTAGGTTTTGTGTTGTCTGCAACATGAATTCTGTGGTTTTTTGGTGCATCTGATTTAAGTGGGACATTTGTGCTAATCTCTTCTACAATATTATCTGTTCCGTTTTCCACACTTGGAGCATGATTAGATGTCCCTTTAGGTGTTGCACTTCCCTCCGACCCGATTATAGTTGAATTTGAAGAACTTGCACAGCTGCTTACTTCCTGCTGTTCAGGTAAAGTTGGCTGAAACACCAATGATGATCGTAAGCGAGAATGAGAATACAGCGCGTGAGCTTTAATATTTTCAGCTGTGTCATAGCTATCATATCTGTCACCCAAGGCCGACCCATTAGACTCTACTGGATAATCCGATTGGTCATTCAAATATGACTTAATTCGCCAGTTACGGAGGAATGATTTCGTTGTGTGTTCGAGGGTCGGCATCCTTTGCTGCAGATGACGGATATGATTATCTGTCCCGTTAAAAGACCTCCGTACAATTGAATTTCTTTCCGCAAGATTTACCTTTGGTCGTGAAAACTGATCAGCAAAACTTTGCTGGGGTGTATTGTAGTTATTTGCATACCCTCCCCGTAATGAAGAAACAATACTAAGGCTATCAGATGGCATCTTCCAAGCATTTGATGGATTGTTGGGTCTATTAATAGCTCTGTTGAGCAATAGGTAAGGTGTCCTTTCTGGCTTCTCCCCAGCGTAACTATGTCTCTTCCAGTGCTCATTTTTTTCACTAGGTTGATACTGCTGGATGGGATTTTGCATATTAAAACCCGGATGAAATGGTTGTTTATTATAGGCTTGATTTCTCATCGCGTATTTATCTATTTCGTTTACTGCGTATCTTCCACGAGTTTTCCAACAAATAGGATCTATCTTGTGAACCTTGTCTTGCCTACCAAAAAGGTTTCTTTGGCTAGAAACTGAAGCCAAGGAAGACACCGAGTGCTGGTACGTGTCATTATCCCAGAGTGTCCTGCGACTGTTCACCCGCACTAATTCTGGGGCAAATGAACTAGGAACAGAAGAACGGGCATACAGTGTCCTGAACTCTTCGTCAAAGGATTCAACCAGCTGTCCTGTGATAACTTGAACCATACTGAGGTTGGTTTTTTCAAATGACCACATAAAGCTGAAAGAGGAACAAATGACGATTAGAAACAGGTTTTTTTTTTTTTTTACACTGGTCCATCCTGATAAGAAAGCTGTCACACAAACCTGGGTTTTGTACAAATACTTTCTAAATAAATAAATAAATAAATAAATAAACTGTAGGCATGATTCATGTAATTTGGACTCGGAAGGCCTAATCTAACACCAGTTGAACTCAGCTGGAGACTTTCAACTGCTTTCAGTGGGAGCAGGAATTAGCCTATAACTACTTAATTGCCCTTACAAAAAGGTGGATATTGCAAAAACAGTATTCACAAATGTAGAACAGTGGACTACAAATACCTAACGGCGCAAAATTACCTCTACAAAGACTAAGCCAGCATTGACTAGGCCACTGAGTCAGAGAATGTTAATGTGTGGTTATGTTGTGAAACAAATACATTTGAAATAATACACAGAACTGCTTCTGAATGTACTTCACTCTGAACACACTTTCAAAAAGATGCACCTCAGAATTGTTAAAAAGTTTACAGTTTCTACCCTGCACACCAAATTGGCTATGGACATTGCTTTTAATTGAATTGATGATATTCTGACATTTTCCTCTTTTCTATTGTACTTAGAAAGGCTGATCAGATGCTCAAAAGTAAGTAGCTATAGCTACTTTACATCTACAAAATGGGATAAAATCAATTAACATGTACATTAAGGATGTTTCAACATGCCTAATAGCATGGTATCAAAAGCATGCAATTTTTAGATTACAACAGAGAAAAAAAATCTGTTTTGCAATCCTATTTTCAAGAAAAAAAAAGGTGAAAAAATTAAATTTAATCAATGAACTTGTTTTATTTGCATTTGTCTTCTGGATGTTAGAAAATACGTTTATTGTATTCACATAAATAGCTTGCTGATTTCATTATATTTGTTCTGTTAGTTTTTTTATTTTTCAGGAAATAACAGTGTACTGAGATTAAATCATAATGCATATTTTTTTCTATTTATTTTCACAATTAAGAATAATATATTTTGTAACATTTGAAAAAAACCCCTAAACTTTAAATTCAGTTCAGAGATCAAGAATCCAGAAAGACTCATCTTTCCTGTTATAAATCACTTGATTCTTTTACAAAGCAAACTTAATTTTTACAGAAATTGATGATTCCAGCCCCTGTGGTGCTAGGTCTTAAAGCAGTGTTATTTTTCAAAATGAAATGAGAAAAACTATCACGTTCTCACAGGCTCCAGCACTGTGTGTAGAAGTCAAAGCAGGCAGACTCTCCCTGGACTCCCTTACACTGATTCATTTATGAACTTCTCACTTACCTCACTACCATTTATATACATCAGTCTGAATTTGGGGCTGCTCGAGACTCAGAGGAAATAAAAAAAAGCCCAGATTTTTGAAAGCTTACAGTGGTGGAAATGTATGAAAGTCTGTGGCTGTGGGTATGACACCCAGGCACTATGTTGACAGAAACTAATTCAGTAGGCCAAAGATGAGACGTGTAGCATAAAAAGAAGGAAAATATTTAATAATGTGTGAGATAAAACTGTCCCTGCTTTAACTTAGTATTTTCCAGCTCTGCAAGGCTATAGGTTCTTCCAGCCTATGCTTTGTATGCATACATTGGAAATGAAATGGAAAGTAGAATAAAGAAACTTAGCCAAATATAAAGAAAGACTATGTCACCTTAACTTAGGCAATTTTGAATCCGACCATGATACACTACAGAGTGCCATAGAATAGGTCTACAATGTTCGCTTTAGAAGATTATTGCGAGGAGGAACTGTTTAAGAGAGCACATGAAATAATTTTGACAGCCTTTTCTTGAGTGAATGTTAAACAAGATTAATTCAGACAATATAAGACAAATCAGGATTTTTCTCTCTTTCTAGGAAGTCTTCAGCTGTAGCAAAAGCTATATCCTTTATTTCTTATTTGTGAAAAACTAACAGGGTATCTCAAAATTTCGCTCTGTGTTAGGCTAGTTAGCAATAAGTATCTATAATAATTTGTTAAATTACAGAAAATATAATAAAATTTGCTCATGGAGTTCCCTGGGAGAATTTTCATAAATACAAAAAACCAACAAAATAGCAGTAGGAGAGCTACGGAGATGACAGGTTTTCTATGGACACCTCAGTGACTGATCTTACCTGTAAGAACCATATATGACTTTCTTACAGTCCACGAGGATAAATTTTTGTTCCATTTTTCCATGGAATTTTGCTCCTGTTTTAGAATAGTAATCTTGTCCTTTTACTGTCCGCACCCTCATGTTCTGTAAAAGACAATTGAAATACTTTAATTGATATACTATATTCCGTACTTAGCATCCAGGGATTTAAAAGCCAAGAGGTACAGTAGGAGAAGAGTTATATTATTGCACATCAATAAACACTGCAGGGCAGTAAGCTCTGATCCAACTTGTCCCCTAGGGACCCAAAATGGGAAGTTATTGTTTTCTCTTTATGACTGATGAGATTCCCTAAGCCACAGAAAACAGAATAAACGGAATTCTGCTTTTCCATGGCCACCACTCCCAGAAACGAGGTTCTGGCACAAAAAGTCTTCAACAAAGTCTTTGACAATTTTTTGTAAAAAACCAATTCTTTTCATCATCTGATGTGCAATATTTAGAAGATTTCCAAGCATCTCAGCTAATCAGAGACAACACCTAAAGATCCAGGCTCACTTTTCTTTCAATTGAATAAGGCTGCTAGATCTACAAACACAGACACCCCCCTTTAGGATGATCCACTGAATCCACCTGGCGCCATAATCCCTTGCAGTTTTACCACCAGTAAGATTTTTCAATCAGCTTTGCACCATGGGATCAATCACATTTCTAAATTCAGAGATGCTATCACAGCACAAACTCTAAGCAGCAGTTAGGTTTTAATTCTGTTAAGAACCTTTATATTTTATTCATGTGGACTCAGTAAATTGCCCTTAGGAAATTTTACGCGTTGGATGTTAAAAACATGGTCAATTTTTCCCCCAGACTGTGGATGAAATTGATTCAGCTGAGCCAGTGTCTTCTTTTTTTCTTTGCCCTCTACTTGTTTTTTTAAGCTCATAGAAATAAAAGAATTCAAAAGAAGTGTTACAACACCTTGTGGACTGTACTAATAATAATTTTTAAAAAGTTCTTCCATGGATGTAGGGAAAAAGATCAAAATGCATTTATCAAAAATTGTTACAGAAAGGTGCTTATTTATAGAAAAACTAAAATTTATATTCAACGCAAACCAACCTAAAGTATCTACCACATATGGCTGTGAGATACAAAATGCTTTACAGGACATAAAAATAGCTTGGAATATAGCTGGAAATGATCACAATATTTATTTAGTTTCTAGCCTTGCAATATTTGTTCCAGCAATACTAATTTGTGGTAATTTACAAGTATCCCAGTGGGAGTGAAGTCCGTAGTTTAGCACTGGCAATTAAGAAAACAGAATCTATATGATTATTAGATAGACTGTATATACGGAAACAGTGGAATATAAGACTGGTTAACACAGAGCAATGTACTACTTCACAGGACTGCTACAAGGACAGGTTCAAAATCACAGCAGACCTGTTCTCTGTAAAGGCCAGATAGAGATGGATTAGGGCCATTCATGAAGCAAAATGAGTAAGATTGTGCAAAGGGTAAATTCAGAAAAATTGAGGGGATAAAATAAATAGGATAGGATAGGACAGGATAGGATAGGATAGGATAGGATAGGATAGGATAGGATAGGATAGGATGGGATGGGATGGGATAGGATAAATAGACTATTTCAGTTGGAAGGGACCAACAACGCTCATCTAATCCAACTGCCTGGCTACTTCAGGGTTGACCAAAAGTTAAAGCAGGTTGTTAAGGGCATTGTTCAAATGCTTCTTAAACACTGACAGGCTTGGGACATTGATCACTTTTCTAGAAAACCTGTTCCAGTGTTTGACCATCCTCTGGGTAAAGAAATGCTTCCTAATGCTCAGTCTAAACTTTCCCTGGCGCAACTTTGAAAATTCCACTTCCCCTCCTCAGAAGCTGTAGAGGTGTTTAAACTTACAAAAGTACTTAAGAGTCCAGTTTACAAAGTATGACTTGAGTTTGCAATACTGTTATATAAACCTTTATTGTCTGCGGGAGCACTTACACATTTACCTAAAACATACAAAGCTAAAATAGATAAAGGTTGTAGGATTTTTAATACTACAGTGTCTACTACAATTCAATGAACTTTATCTTTCCAAACAGAAACTTCAGAAAAATAGGAGAAAATCTCCATGAAAGGAAAGCACATTTCCAAATAAAACATGCTTTCTTAATCACTATATATTTCATTGTTGGTATCTTAGAACTTTTATGAAAAGAAAAAATCAAATCAAAGAAGCAAGAGCAACACTTAAAAGCTGCTGACCTGGCAAATTATGGTTTGACTCAAGCTATCCAAGTTCTTTAATATTTATTTATTAGGTGAGTATTTACCTTGCATTTTTGTCAAGCTGTGTTTGAACAAAAGTGCAACTCAGTTAAAATGTACAAAGACAGCATTTAAAAATTACTTTTGTTTGTGACCTAAATGTTTTGCAGATGCGCTAGAAACAGAAACCATAAACTTTATCTCTTAATTTGGCATATCAAATTGATAAAATAAAAGAAGTATTATCTAGAAGTGCTGCCAAATTTTAAAAGGTAAAATTTTTAAAACTGAAAATACAGGTGGATGCTGAGGTCTATTTTCAGAAACAGTTAAAAAAAGAATCAATAACAGTAACAACCCAATTTGCATTACTGAATGGGGAGTTAACATAATTTTGCATCTCTACCTGCTAATCGCTTTTGACAATCTAGCATGGTGTCCTTCAAGTTTTCTGCACTCCGATTAGAAGTTTTCTTATCAATGAAAGTCAATATTCCCGCTTTCTAGTACGCTTTTTGTTGAACTTTGAACGAGCCAATCCCACTGAAGAAAATTATTATTTCTCCAGCAGCTACTCAAGCTTTAAGTAAAAGTAACTTAATAACAAACTTTTATTTGAAAGTTAAATAGTGAGGAAAACGTAATTCCTGAAAAAGAAAAAAAAAAAAGAAAAAACTAGAATTTGCCCATCCTAAAGATTATCAGGATAGCAAACTCTTATTTACTATAAAATAAAATTTCATGAATTAGTAGTGAAATTTGCATTTACTTCAATGACTATTTTACCCAATTCTATATACCACTGTAATTATATTTGTATGTCGGATTTATATTCAACTATATTGAATTACATTTACGTCACTGCAATTTGAAAAAAGGTAACTTGAGAAGCAGCTTATACATTTTCAAATAACTACAGCAAGTAATGCTGGCCTAAAGGCATGCCAGTTGAACACATCAAATCTTACTGAGATAAGGCCTGATTGGTACTGGACAGCTGATCACTTGGGAATCCGGAATGCTGGAGGCACAAGGAAGGCAAATGGCTTCCAATGGCTTCCATACTGTTTACAAAAAACCCCTTTGCCTTAGGTAGTCATAAGTTGAAGTACTTCAAGTACAACAACTACAACTTCAAGTAGGAATATCTAAAGAAAAGGAATAAAATTTATATTAAATTGCTGTTTTTTTTAAAAAAATTGCAGTCACTTCCTCTGTTCTCCTTTTTCTTTTTCTTCTCTTCAGTATTATTCCTCCTGGAGCTTTTCTGTCCTGCTTCCTTAATCCTGCCAGCTCTTTTGCTGTCTCAGTAGGTCACCCACTCAAAGACAGAACATGGCAGCACTACAAAGGCATGTGCCAGAGCTCATGCTCACCTTTCTCACATAACACTTCCTTTTCCTCTCCAGTTCATCAGGCATTCTTCATCTACTTCAAGACCTTTAATTAGGTGCCAGGGATGCATAGTTTGAATAATTGCCCAAAATACAGACAATATTTGAGGATATATAATAATAATAATGCATTCCACTTAGAATTAGAAGCAGTGAATATATGCGTACTGAATTGCAAACCCCATTTGGTATGAAATGCTGGGCTCTACCTTCCTACTTGGTTTCATCCTCAGGACTCCCCTGCTAACAGTAGCGTCTCACCGATGACTGCAGTGTTATGCATCATTGTGGGTGAAGCAACAATTCCTTTATGAATCCTGAGAGGAATGGGCAAACTAAACCACACATCATGAAGGATCCCAGCTAGCCTGACAGGACACACAAAAGTGTGTAAGTATGTAAGATTGGCCATAGGGAGTCAAACAGAAAGTCTGGACTCAATGATCCTAAAGGTCCCTTCCAACCTAGACAATTCTGTGATTCTGCCTGGTCCTGTGACCTATTTTTGTCAGCGACTTCTAGTGAATTCATATGGAAGAATAATTTAACCAAAAACTCGTTTTAGGTTTTTGTAGCCAGACACAGGATTTTCTCCCTCCTCCAAGACCAGGTTGCAGGACACTCAGGGACATTTAAAATATCCTGTGGCTGCAGTTTAAGGATGGCCACCAGGGCTATGCAGTTAAATGACACCCAACTGATGAACAGGAAACAAGTTCTAACTACTCTTTTTTATGTATGACTGCACCACTGTCTTCCCAGAGAGAGACACATAAGCATGCTTAAATTTCTGGAGTATAATTCAACATTACACATTCATTTTCATCAGTAAAAACAGTGACAGATAAGTACAGTGAAGAGAATGGTCTCAAACATTTAACTTCAGCAATTTTTATTTGTTGAGTCTGGTTTTATCCGTGTTCAATTATTCACCCTGTACTTTCTGTCAAGAATATGCACAAAGAAGAAAATGGATGTCTACCTAGTACCCAGCCTAACAGCTTTAAAGAAAAAAAAAGTCACATTTTTCATATTGTTCATCATTACTGATGTTATTTATTATCCTAAGCCTCTCTTCTTACTATGAGATAATAGCTGCTGTACAAATACTAACCAGTTTTCAGGTTCACTTCTATTCTGACTTTGAATCTGATCCAAGCACCAATCACTGAAGACAATATCTCAATGACTTCACTGGAATCAGGGGTCCCCTAGCAAAGAGTTTTCCTCACCGGTATGACATCATGCTGTACATGCCTATTTAATAGCCAAATTTGACTTATACTTGGAAGTACTGGAAAACTTTTGGTGATTTTGATAACACTGGTGAAAAATAACAGACTGCAATCAGGTCTCAAGAGCAGCTCCTGCTATGCATTATCTGGCAGCAGACTTCCCAAAAGGAAAGTAAAATTCATTCATTAGTGGTTCTATTCTCTCAATTCTGCAATTCACTAAAAATAGTGAGAGGAGCATCTGGGGATAAACAGAACCTGCCAGATTGCTTTCAATACCCTCCTGTAGCAAGATGATTCTTCATTATTGCCAGAGAAGTAAAAATAGGATTCTGCAGAGCATGGAACCTCCATCAAGATCTGCCATCAGCTGAGGAGCTTGGTTGACTTCTTGGGCATTAAACAACATTGCCTACATTGGTTCTCCGTTTCTAATCCAAAATGAAGTTACTGCATTGAGCATTCTGGTGGTACTGGGGATTGCTGTCTTGGTGCTGCATTTTGCACTGCAAATCTATTTCACAGTTTGCTGCAGCCCGTGTCAGTAGCAGGGAAAAAAAAATAAATTTAGCTATTAATTTTTGAAAAATCACCTGAAAAAAGTCTGAATCTGTAACAACTCTTCATCTTTCTACACAAAGGAACTGCTGACCAAACAAAAAGTCAGACCAGTGACAAAGTTAATCAAAAGAAGCTTAGGTAGAGAGGAGAAAAAAAGAAACACATTACTTACTGAGGAAAAACGTAGAACAGTCAGGAAACAGATGAATGAAACTGGGGAAAGAGAAATGGGAAAGTGTACAAAAGGAATTGTTTGTTTGAGTTGGGTTCCACTGGTGATGTTATGGGGGACATTAAGTAAAAATCAACCCACAAGAAGCTGTAGCAAAGAGTAATAAAGCTCCTAGTAAAGCCTGATTTCATATTCTCTTATAAGGAATTCACATAATCATCACAGAATATATAGCCTATCCATTTTTTCTGTTATATCTTTCAATAAAGAGGGAAATATCCCCCAATATGCAGTCAGACTACAGATGAGGAAAACTGTCTGCACAGACATTCAATCTAGATTTATGAATAAAAACCTCTTTCTTTCCATACAGAAGACTACTGAATTGTAAACCTGAATTAAAAAATACAGTTTCACTCATCACTGCATCTCATTTTTTATTGATTCAAAGGAAGAGCGAAAGAGCCAGAGAAGGTGTTCAGTCAGAAAAGCTTTACAGAAACCCCTCATCCTGAGGGAATGGCACGAGAAGCATCGGCCATCCTCCTGCAAGACTGAACCAAATCGTGCCAGAGAATAACAAGACCAGTGCTGAGGAAAAGAAACAGATCCACATATCTCTGTCTTCTTCCTGCTTTCACTGAACAGAAGGGGAGGACCAAAAGCCAAAAGCCCAGAAAATTTATGATGGTTTGTTTTTTGTGAACCTTGAGAAATGGGAAAAAGAGAAAGGGAGAAAACTTCTCCAAAGTTCTTTCATAGTCACCAGCAGTTTCTCTTCATCCTCAAGAAAGGCACAAGAGAATTACTGTGGGAGTAGTAAGCTATTGTTCCCAGAGCAAAAGTCACTGGGAGTAGCACTTGGATGAGAAGAACATTAATTAGAATAGCTTTGTGACCAGCTAAACTCGAAACCCAGCACACAACTCTTTTTGGCATATATTTTTCATTTTCTGATGAACCTTGAAGTATTTTAAGTAAACCTTGCGGAGTAAATATGTATTTTATTTCTCCCATTGTTATGAAACAGAAACATATAATACGTAACGTCACTGAAGAGATCAAGTCCAACCCTCTCCAACCCACACTAATCTATACAAAATCCACTCTAACGTATGTACATTAATTCTTTCAACCACAGTATAAATGCCTGTAGGTCTATAAAACCATATTAAAAAGACAACCTTGAACCCACCCAAAAGAAGTTAAGCTTTCTAAACAGATGTAGATACAAATTGCACAGAATTAATTTGCAAATGCATACTATGGCATTTTTTGAGATACCACTTGAAATGCATGCCTCTTATTTCTTTCATTTTGGGAGGATAAAACTCACACCATAAAAAGTCATACACCATTTTTGGCAACCTCTATAGCATAGTTAACCCAAGCAATCAGCAATGGTGGTGTCTCAAGTTCCAGAATATGGAAATATTGCCAAATACTGAGTTCATGAAGGCAATCATGACCACTGTTTAGAGACCCACAACATATTTTTAATGTTTTCTTTCCAAAAGTTCCCATAGCTCTGTGTATTAGGCCAGCAGAGGGCAATCCCACACATTCATCCACAAGAAACAAGCATGGAAAGTGGCGTGGGGATGGAAACTGGACCTAGAGTAAAAACTTCAGAAAAAAAACAAACTGGTATAAGATACAAGTTCGCTCCAAAATTCTTTATCCTCACAAATACACCACACCTCTATCTGGTTTTTGGACTGGGTTCTTAAAATGCATGCTGCTAAGAAGAGCTTTCATAATATTTTTGCCAGGAGCAAACACAGCCTAACTAGTTACAGAAAAAAGGAATTACAAATGGAACCGTAAGGAAGTTCAGCCAAGGCAGCGCTCAGAGCTTTGCAAAGAAACTCTGGCAACGTCCTTGGAAGTTCTTCATTACTATGTACAGTACAGTAAATCTAGAAGTATTTATGATGCATTTACGCCAGGTTAATGCAGATCATGGTTTTTATTCTAATCCCTGTTAAATATCAGGGTGGCATAGGACATCTTGTGAAAAATGTAAACGTTAGTCTTCTTGTTATCTTTTTTAGAGGATAAAATTACATATTTAATGTATAAAAGTAATACTTCCTAAGACACGATGCAGACAGAGGTGATACTATAGATTTCAGGAAAACAGTAGAATCTTGGGCCTTTTAAAGTATTTTTGTAGACAGCAACTTTAGAGAAAAAGATCATAAAATGAAGTATGGAATTTATTAATTCACATAAGCTTTACAACTCTTTGCAGGTTACTTTGAAATAAAGTAAAAGAAAAGCTAAGTTTTTCAAACATGTAGTATTCCTGAATAGATAATCATGGAAAATTATTTTTTAAATAATTGTGTAATTCTATCAAATACTCTTGCTTTGACATGTGAAAAAGGTAACAAATTTTCTAAAGAGAAAGACATTCGTAGAGGAGGTTCTGCTGAGAGCTTACCTACTTATACCTCTTAGACAATTTGCAAATGCAGTATTAGATAATCAATTTTTGAGTAATAGTCCCTTTTCAGCAGGTTGTGGAGGAATGAGTAGTGAATGTTCATGCACAGGAACACAGGAAGCCTTACCCTGAGCCTCTGAACTTGACAGCCTTGTTTCTCTGTCATTTTCAGAAAGTGACTGAAGTTTGACTCATCAAGCAGGAGATACACTGCAATCCCTCTAGCAGATGCCTCCACAATTTCTCTAAAGATATCCACATCTGTAAACATATCCATAACGATGGCAATGACCTGAATAAAACAGAAAAGACATTAATTATTGTATTGTATAAACATACATATATATATATAAACTCTTTACTGAAGCTTGCACTGGGCAGGTAACACACCCATATTTTTTACGCATCAAAAAATTCTAATATTTTCCATGTGATACCACTTAACCTGGAAGGCTTTTAAAAGAACACTGGATCTTTTTTTTTGAGAAGTCAGGTGATTTCTTGTGTGACATTTGTCACAAGTACCAAAGTCTGGCAGAAGTTGTGTTGTGGGTGTGTGTAGTGATTGGTTATTTGAGGAAAAAGAAATCCAGTGGAAGGGAAGGGAAAGGGAAACAGCAATATGAATACAGTGGAAAAAAATAAACCATCAAAATATAATTTCAGTGTGAATAAAAAAAAATACAGATAATGTTTTTGTTACAAGGCCCTGCTTGTTCATTTTTCATCATCTTCTCTAAGGCATGAAGAGCCATAAGCAAGACACTGAAGGTCTGGACAAGTTGAGAACTTCAGGATCCATACTGATTCAGCACTCTTACTGGGATGAAACTTCTTCAGCTGGTGAGAACTTGGTTCAAGAAGATGAAGAGTGATGAACACCAGCTACTGATGCCCTACTGATTTAGTATTGACATATCATTAGCAATTTGGGAAGAACTAGTTCTGAAGCGTGAGAAGAAATAATAGAGGGAGAACAGGTTAACTGTGTAACTTTTAAAGATAAACTAGAGTCTTCAGGTAAAGTTCCAATGAGATGTTTCAGGCGCAAACACATCAAATAAAGCCTTTCACGGGTATCAGAACAGGCTTGATAGTGAGTATGCTTTACCATTTTCACTAATCTTTCAACTACTTGTACCTTAGCTTTAATGGTGGAATTGTTAAGTTACAATCACTCATCTTATTGTGGAACTGAAACACTTACCTCACTCACAAAATTCGGCTAAGTGCTGTTGCACATGCCCAGGTAAAAGTTATGTCTCCAGTCAGTCGTCTGAATTACCTTTTTGAATCTTACCTGCTTAGAACTAAAAGACTCACCTATGCCAAACATGTACCTAAACCCCTAGAAATTTTAATGAGAGCTGACTTACAAAAAATAAAAGTAAAATAACAATGTCTTTAGGAAAGGTAAAAAGAAAGCTCCTGAAGCAGTAAAAATGAAAGGACTTGGCCTTTCCATAATGTGTCACCTGGCAATAAAGAGACTTTTTACAAATCCACCAGTCAGGGAGGAACTGAATAGCATGATATAATTCAATTCTTTAAAAAAATCTTAGGTAATATGCCCTTGCACTACCTCATTCATTTTATTGGCTTTTTGAAAATAAAACCTAAATGTGTTTTTTAACAGTACAAACTATATTTCTTTGTCTAAATTCGAAAGAAGAGACTGAAAACCACAAGAGTTTATCTTGACACTAAGGACCTCATTGCTTTCAGACTGCACCTTTTGCTTGGTCTTGTTTCTAAGATACGCAACATTAACCGAACATGGCAACCCCATTCATTCATCTGTCTTGTTTCACTTATGTCTGAGCAAAAACCTGCCAAGAGAGATCGAGCATGTTAGGTAAAAAGACCAAAGAAGAAAGCCTGTTCTCAAGTAGTTCTGTTTCATTGCCTGTGTCCCCCTCCCTCTGAACATCTTAATTTCTTCTTAACCTCTCCTTTTCTTCAGATCTTTTAGAAATAGGTGCTCATTACATTCAAGGATCTGTTTAAATGTAAGAGAGAAATCCTGAATGGATTCATTACCGCACACTGACATGAATACATGAAACACGCAAAATCAACAGTACAGCCTTCAAAAATCATTCTACCATTTTCCTGTGGCAGGTATCTAAGATGCTAATTTGTTGTTTGCAGCATTTGTGGTTGCAAAGACAACGATATCCGGGAAATATACAGAAAAGAAAAAACAAGAATGAATAGTAAAAACTAAAACCCAACACTGACTAGAATGGCCATATCTATCTTTATGAAGCGGGGAGAAGAGAAATAAATACATAAGCAAGCAGGCCAGTAAGTTGGTGGCGTGACAGGGACGCACGTGCACTACTCTGCAGATATTTTGTAACATGGGAACGAACAGGGAAACCTTCTTTGTCTTCACTAGTAGAATTGTTCTTAAACCATTTAGCCAACTAGTTTTGGAGTTTATTCTGCAAAGCAACAAAGTGGTCTTACAAGAAAAAGCAGATTTCACTTGCAGAGTTGGAACAGGGATTACATTTTGAAACCTGGAAGCTTGTGCTAGCTGAAAAATCCATTTTTGCATTCCCTGGAAGCCAAAGATGACTCTTCTTTTATGCCCTCATTAGCCCGCCCATTCACTCTTAGTGACACTCAAGTAATCTAGTCAACACAAACATAATTAGGCTCAATTGCTGAAGGAAGAAGAGTGCCAAATTCGAACAATGCATATGATATACATCGATAAGTAGAAAGTAATTTACAGTGCTAAGTTCATTTCTTTATACCGATTTCTATACATCAGACTAGTTGTTTGATCATAAACTATAGACTTTTATGCAGAAAGAATGGATTCCATAAATGTCATAGAATATTCTGGCTTTTAATGTATTAAACTTCCTTTAATTTTTTATTTTTATTTGGTTGCACGTGTTATATTTCCACATACATTTGCCTACTTTATAGCAGAAGGGAGTATTGAGCTTGGGGAAAGAAAAATCCAACATGGTTTTCAGGATCCCAGGTTTTGATTAATTAAGGAGACCAAGACTAGACAGTTATTTCAAAGAGGTATTCTATAATGTGTATCTATCTTTAATTAAAGCTGTAATAACTGCTGCAGGATTACTTTGGAAGAAAAGACTTCACTATTGTGTTTCTACATTTGTTTTTGCAACTGCAGAGATAATTTCCATCCTGATACTTATAAGAAGAAGCCACATAAGAGTAAAATCCAGCAAGAAGAAACTAACAGAATTCAAATTGCGGAAAAGAGGTCAGAAAATTGCTTATTCCACAAATTCTGTTTCTCTTGGGTGTAATAACGCTATCCCGTGTCAAGAAAACTCTCCATTGCAGAACACTTCAGTGTCGTACAGTAGGCCATTTCCTTTCCAAAGCACATTTATTTTCCAAAATGCAGAAGCCTTGTCAAAAGCAAGCACCAATGCTTTTATACGAAATACAAAGTCCACCCAACCAGGCAGCAGATACCGAATGGGTGAAGCAGCTTTCAACTGAAAGCACCAGAATTCTGGGACAACTTTCCAAACCTTGAGAAACCGACTAACACCCTGATCAAAAACGACCCCCAGCTGGCAATAATGAAGCATTTTACACTTTCAGGGTGGAGAAAATAGTTGACAGAGCAGAAGGACTGATACGCACAGCCAGAGTGAAATGCCACCACCTGATTCAGTAATAGAAGAAGAATAATAGAAGAACACATTTAAGTGATCAACTGCAAGTGAAGCCAGTGCAGAAAACTATTTCTTTAAACTAGTTTCTTCCCCTAAAATTAAATGTAAATAATCTTACATTGTCGCTACTAATATTTTCATCTTATCTTACAATTTTTTTAAAGTGGAGAATGCTTTTTAAGGTTCAAATTTGGTTCTAATGGCATCCTAACAGAAGAAGAAAATATGCTGAAGTCAATAAACACAAAATTACTCCCAATAAAGCTGCTTTATCAACTTAAATGAAGGCATCAATAGAGCCATATTCTGTTATTCTTACTAGTATCTTGACACCAAGAATATGGCTTGCAATGGAAAAGTAAAGCTTCACACATTATTTTAACATTTTAGAAACATTTAAGTATAGGCAGAAAAGTATAATTTTGTTTATGCAAATGCATTGCATTACTTTTATGCAAATATTTTAAAACACACTTTTTTCGGTAAGCTGATGCATTTTATTTAATTTGCACAATATCAAGCAAAGTAGCATTTAAAGACCCATTATCTCTAAAGTAACAGATTGTTTTAATACAAATATCTTTTCATGCTTTAAAAGTTTGTAATAATCTCCAGGTTCAGGATATGACTCACTCCTACTCAAAACACTAGTGACAAGATTCATGAAAGACAGACACACACATTATTTTGAAGGTTAAAATAAACTGCTATAGCTGAAATTTCCTGCAAAACCGTGCAGATTCTTGCAAAACAGGGGTTTAAACACAGAGTGGGTGACATGACACCACACTGGATATTATGAGACTGTAAATAGAGGCTAATGCTCAGTTCTGTTGATCTATCATGTTATAGGGCCAGACGTTGCTCCTAGGAGCCGCTAGGTTGGGCCCATTCACATGCATTATATTTGGTCAAAAAGTTCTTACCTTCAGAAACTAATTCCATTGAAAGGCTTCTATAGAAAGAAGTTGCACAGGCCAAATCCCAACAGTGCAAATGTATATCTATCACTAAACATCACCGGAGCGCGTCCAGGGGAGGGGCACCAAGATGGTCAGGGCTGACACACTTGCCCTGTGAAAAGCGTGTGAAGGTGTTTGTCTTGTTCAGTCCACAGCAAAAATGGCTTTAGGGAATCCTAGAGCAGTCCCCAGTGCTTTATAGTGAAGGTCTCGAGGAGCTAAAACCAGGTTCTTCACAGTGGTGGCAGGACAAGAGACAGTGGTCAAACTGAAACACGAACAGTTTGGACTGGATATAGGGAAGAGCCCTTATTCCCACAAGGACAGCCCAGCAGTAGAGCAGGCTGCCCAGAGAGGTTGTCCAGTCTCCATCCTTGGAGGTTTTCAAGACCCAATCGGATAAAGCCCTGAGCAACCTGGTCTGATCTTATCACTAGCCCTGTTTTACGCAAGAAGTTGGACTGGAGACCTCCTAAGGTCCCGTCCAACTGACCAAGTCTGCAATCAAATGGTTTAGAGATCTCCACTCCCATCATTGTCAAAATCCAAACAAATTTTGCTGTGTTTGGTAGTAATGATAAACTTTGTTGTGAGGCTTAAAGAAAACAAACAGAGACTATAAATAAAGAATACTGAGAAGTAAAGGAGTTTTTCTGCTTTACTTCTCCCATCTTTTGTAAGAATTTTGGTAAGAAAAAAATCAATGTATTTTAATCTTCATATCTCAGGTTTAGGACATCAAAATCAACCCTTTTAATGGGTATGTACTGAAATTAAGGCCCAGATGTAATGAAAGGCCTTTTACACCTGGTGCCCTGTAAGTCTACTTTGTGAACTACTGACAATTTCATTATCCCAGTATCTCCACTCCTTTCACAAGCGCTAATTATTATTCTTTAAGGGATATCTCGCAGTCTGTGTCATTTAACACCTCCTTTGCTAGAAACAGTAAAAAAGAGGAGTCCTCTAATACAACTGCTTCCTTAGGTCAGGCTTTTCTAAAGAGACACCTACCATTGTATCAATAATCCAGTAGGAAATAACGCTAAAGACCTACCCTACGCTGTAAGAGTATTGATTTCTTGTGACCTATATGAGGCTTACTTTGGGCATGCTACGGCAGAAATCCGTATTGCTGAGCACTGCTTTTGAACGCCACCACCCTTCCTC
Organism: Limnodromus scolopaceus; assembly: GCA_028565335.1. Lineage (NCBI taxonomy): Eukaryota > Metazoa > Chordata > Aves > Charadriiformes > Scolopacidae > Limnodromus > Limnodromus scolopaceus. The sequence goes on from JAOXNO010000024.1 coordinate 95,242,630, forward strand.
ACCTCAGGACCGAAGAACCACATTTCAGACAGAGGTGTTAACTCTTTTGGTTGACCTTTTCCCCTGGTACTCCAGTCAAATTCCTTTCCACAGATCTCCATTTTGGAGAGGACCTCCTTGTGACACAGGCTCAGTGCTACCTGAATCTGGCCTTTCTTGGAGAGCAGGCAGGTCCTGATGCTTGCAACAGTGCAGAAAGAAGACATGGTACTGCATAGCTTGCTGTTAGCAATAGGAGACAGGCAGCAAATTGGCTGGGTGGGTTTCAGGCACCATAAAAAGAGAGGCAAATTTTGTAATCAATGCAGATAGCCTTCCCACTAGCAATCTATATAATGCATCGTGCAAATTATCATGGGGATTTTTAATTACGTTATGCTGTTGTTGATGGCTGAGGGTCTAGAGCCAGTTCATGCTTGCTACAATTCATATCAGCAGCATCCTAATAAATCATCTGATATCCGTACTTTATGGCACTGTTGTTAACACCAGGGTGCTCCTGAGGTGATTCTTCATTAATGTCGTATTAATTTTCAAAATTAAACACCGCTTTGCACAACACATCCTTCCATTGCAAAACATACTTTGAAACCACCTGAATATCTCTGGTCACCTTCAGGCCAGGCGAATGGCCGAGTTCATAGCTGCTCATAGCAACGTCGCAACTGCTGCGCATCGAAAGGCTTGAGATTAAGTGTCAAAAATCAGTATAGTAGGGGGAGCCCTCCTCTATAAACAGAGTCTAGATACAATAACACAAATAGTAATCAAACATCTGAGCAGGCTCCATTCTCCTCCAATTACTGTAGCAATGTAATGGAACAAATACTCAGATGATTTACACTTTTACACAACTCCCGTGAAGTTAATGTCGCTACTTGTAGTATATTATCAGCAAAATTGGCTCCCTGAGATGGCATTTAATTTATTTAACTTGGCTCTGCATTGCAAGAGCAATAGACCATAACCATACAGTGTACTTTGAAATGTTCTTCCATTATTGCATTCTTTAAAAGCAATTTAATTAACTATAGGGTGCAGTCTGGCACTCCACTAACAGGGAGCTAAGCCTGAGAAGAAGCTCTCCTAATCCTCACTGTCCTCTTTTTCCTGCTCCAAAACAACATTCGCACCATCAATTCTGAGGATACACAAAGTGTACAGCTCAGAACTGAGTATGTCTTATGCCTTATGATCACCAAGACTCAGTTTATCATGTCACACACCACCACCACCACATAAGCATTTTAAGGTGAAAACTAAGTTTAAACGGAATAAAAATTAACTTCAACACGGACCTTAGCAGCCTTCAATAACCTCAACAGCTTCTCTCTGTAACAGGATATTAGATACGCTCAACATCATTGAAAATTTGTAAGAAAAGAGCCACTGTCCAGAAAACAAAATGTAAACTAAAATTCTAGAAGTCTCCTGCAAAACAATATGGAAAACCAACGCAAACTATTGTCAGAAAATTATGAATGCAAGCAAGCACAGAAAGCACTATATAAATAGTTCAACTGTGTTTAATTGGGAAGCTCCCATGGCAAAGCCTCATCTGTTCTGTCCAAAACATGCAAGAAAGATGTGTGATAGGGGAACTTTCTAGCTATCTGTCACGGGGAAAAATGTTCTGATTCTGGCCGAAAAGAATGATATGGCAGTGAAAACAGCAGCTCTGAAGAGGGAGGTGATTTAACTTTGAAACAGACAGGGAAAATCCATTTTTTACAATGTACCATCTTCTAATAACTACCTGACAATTCTGCTTTTTGCTCAATTTGGCAACTTTTGTGCAGCTTACCATATCTCTAAAAAAAAGCAGATCAGAAGATCAGGATTAGCTCTTCTACAAATGAAACTAAAACCAACACAAAGGAAAAGTTCTCTGAAGGGCAGACAAAGACTGTTTTCTCTGAAAAGTGAATGTACAGCAGTCTTCTGCATTCCCTTTCAGAAAGCAACTGCAGGCTGAGGGAGCAAGTCACACGGGAATGGTCTCAAAATGGCACCTTCAAAGCTACCTCTTCAAATTCACAAACTGGGCATTTTACGGGTGAGTACCTTGCCAAACGTATGGGAGTGAGCTACATTAACTCTATAAGTGTGATCCATATCTGGGTTTGGTAGTTGTTATTCTGGCAGAGGGATTAGTAAGAACTCAGCTTGAGCGGATGGAATTACAGGAGCCACCACCTCGCTGTGGCCGGTGGCAGAGGCTGCAAGGTTCCTCTGAAGCTTTACGTCCACACGTGCAGAATCCAGTTTCGGCAAGTCAGGGAGAAGAGAGGAGGGAAGGGGATATCCCGGGGATTCTTGGTAGGGACTTTCCAAGAAGCTTTTATAAACCTAACCCTTGGAAGAAAGGAACTGCAAAGAACCAGCTGCCGCCCAGTGACCGGCACACCACCGACAAGAAAAGATTCACCTCAATCTGCAAAGAACTGTCACACAAGCATTCACAATGTTCAGTTTTAACACTTTTCCTTTTTTTTTTTCCTGTTTGCAGTTCTCCCGTCAACAGCTAAACGGCTTCGGCCTTTAACAAGCAAGCTGTGTTCTGTCTCTGCGAACAGGAGCGGGCAGAGGTCCGGCAGAGAAGCACACAAGGCAGCGCAGAAAATCCTTGGCACGGTGGAGGGAACGTGTTTGGGAGCTTGCTCTGCCCTTTCTTCTCTTGCCCTTCACGTCGTTGCCCTATTCTCAGCGCCATGTGTGCCGCAGCTGGTTGGGGTAGCAGGATTTTCGTATTTGTATTTAGCTCTTTAGAATGTTCTTATTCAGTCGCTATTTTGGGAAGCTGCCAAGCTTTTCCTGAGGAAAGCAAACAGAAAGGAAATGCCAGGATTTTCCGACAGCCTGCGACTAAGCTATACCAGAATGGAAATTCATGACAAAAATAAAAGGTACTTCTCTAGCCTCCGGCTTTCTCTATGATGAATTTCAAAGACTGCTGCTTCAGAAACAATTTTTTATTTAAAAGAGTATTAACAGCTTTAATATGTGGGTTCCCACCAGATCCCTTAATATTTAGGGAATGTTCAGGCTACTTGAATTAATATTATAATGTTATACTTTTTATTTTAAATTTGTTTGTAAGTAGAAGTACTCATTTATTCATGTGTGCATTACTTAGTGAATGCCCAAAACCAAACAATGCGCAACCCTGTGATAAGCCTTAATTATATTTTTTTTTAAGTGCCAATATTAATTAGAACTAAACTCCTAATAAATGTTATTTTTTGATCTGCCGTGCAGGATTGAAAACCTCATGTGACAGCCTCAGAGACCAGTCCCAGTTTTGAGGCTTCTGCCAAGTAATTGGAGTACTAGTGAGAGCAGTAGATGCTCCTGGCTAGCTTCTACCTGGCCAAGGGAAATTTGAGTTTACTAACATACAGCTAAGAACTTCTTCAATACTTGAAACTAGGAATGGCTGCCATGCCTTGCCATACACAACTAGGAACACGGGACAAAGCCATCTTAAACTCAGGGGTGCAAAAATGCAAAGGGACCAAAACATTTTTAAAAATGTACTAAAATCGTCCATATTCAAATTGTTCCTGCTTACAAATATTCTCCAAGCCAATGTAAACCAGGCTGGACGCTGGTTTATACTTAATATATAAATATATACTTAAAATAATTTGCTACTTATTAAAGGGTCAAAGTAAATGTTTGAGATTTCAGCTGATCTGGATAACAATTCTTAAAAAGATTTTGGTTTTTTCCACCTCTCAGAGTACATGTTGGTGGGGCTTCTCAGACCAGGAATGGGATGAAGTTCTGAGTCAGTCTGCCTTTCCACTGCTCCACTCAGTTTCCCCAAGAATCCTGTATAAACGCATTGTCAACACTGAACCCCACTTCCTGAGAGTATACATATTTAAAAACACGAGACAATGTATAGAAAACCACAACATTAATGAACACTTAGAAGCTGTCGACTTTAAACTATAAAAACAAGGAACATTTCTTTAAAGTAGACAACTTTGCTGGCATTTGTTAATTAGACACTTGGAAACAATGAAAGATTCTCTTAGTCAAAGGCAGATTTATAGGAAGAAGAGATGATTCAGACCCACTTTTCTAGACTGGGAAGAATAATTTTGCTTTTAAGTTTGCTTATGCAAGAGCTGTGCACTGTTTGTCATCTTTGAGACCTCAATAGTAAACATATGTTTCTGAAATTAAATGGGAAGAGCTGAATATCTAATAATCATATTTTATAAAGAAACAACATATTTAAAATATCCTAAACAGGGTTCAATACTACTGCTAGTACATGTGTAATTCAGATAAAAAATTTCCAATAAAATGTAACTATATTTTTAAATTGTATAATACTGCCTGAAATCCCTTGTCGTTACTTATAGGAATGAATATGTACTACGGTACATTGAGGATATAAGAAAAGAATCAAAAAAGATAGGCAGGGAGTTAACCCAGAGGTGGAAACAGTGCTTCCATAGCAGACCCTGGAAAACAATGGAGGTAGATGAAAATGAATGTTTCAAAAGCAGGAAACACTTATTGTCTAAGTGCAGGGAGATTTTGGTGGATCCAAGTCAGCTCACAAACCTGAGGTGTTTCAGAGTTGCTTATAATTCAGAAAGACAGACTTTCAAATGCCTATATGCAGTATGTTAACCACAGTCCACAAAGATGTCCTGGTGATGGCCTATCAAACATCTGTAGTATGTGAAAAAATAAAAACATACAGTTGTGGAGGACTTGTAAGCCACGTACCAGTAAGTCCATGGGCCTTATACCAGGGGGACCTTGCAGCAAGTAACAGAACTTCATTAGAAGATTATTTTCTAACAGAAAAGACATTGCATCCAAGAGAAACCAAATCTATTTTGGATGACAGTGCCCAATTTTAAAAAAAAAAAGAAAAGAAAAAAGATTTAATTGCTGAATTGCAAATTAGTGGAAGCCTACAGACCAATGAGCATGACCTGATCATACTTAATGTTGAGAAACGTGCCCTAATTATATCATTAGCTGTTGGAGGTTAGTCCTCCATAGACACTCAAAACTTTTTCTTCCAAAAGGTAAATTTCATAATCCTAAGGAACACTGCTAGTGAAAGTGTCTCAGAAATTAAAAAAAAATAGAGAAATAGACCCGCCTGGATGCAGTCCTGAGTACCATGCTCTAACATGCTCTAGGCAATCCTGCTTCAGCAGGGGAGTGGGACTAGATGATCTCTGTGGTCCCTTCCAACTCTAAAAAAAATTCAGTGAAATTCAGTGAAAGTCAGAAGTCCTTGCAGAAGACATTGTTAGATGTGGTTGTGGTTTAACCTGGCAGGCAGCTAAATACCACACACCCCCCCCGCTCACTCCCCCCCTAGTGGGATGGGGGAGAAAATTGAAAAAAAAAAAGGTAAAACTCGTGGGTTGAGATAAAACCAGCTTAATATGAGAGAAAAGGAAGGGAAAATAATAGTAATGATAAAAGAATATACAAAACAAATGACACACAATGCAATTGCTCACCACCCACTGGTCAATACCCAGCCACTCCTCGAGCAGCAGCTGCCACCCCCCAGCCAACTCCCCCCAGTTTTACTGTTCAGCACGATGTCGTATGGCACGGAATAGCCCTTTGGCCAGTCTGAGTCAGCTGTCCCGTCTGTGTCCCCTCCCAGCTTCTTGTGCAACCCCAGCCTCCTTGCTGGCGGGGCAGTATGAGAAGCTGACAAGTCCTTGACTTGGTGCAAGCACTGCTCGACAACAACTGAAACGTTAGTGTGTTATCAACATTATTCTTATCGTAAACCCAAACCACAGCACTACATCAGCTACCAGGAAGAAAACCAGGACCGATGTCCAAAGAACTCCAGCTGAGATTAGAGCCAATTCTGGTTAAAAACCTCCCCTAGTATAGTGAAGGTAATGCCAAAGTGGAAAACGCAATCCTCAACTGAGGCTCTTGTTAGTATTTGTAAAGAAGCAGGATGCTCTCCATGTCTTATAAGGTTAGGGAAGAACATTCCAGTCCACTGCAATAGAGTAATATTTTTTACAGTAACTGTCATTAGCAGACCTGGATAGTTTACACGTAAGATAGTGAAAGAATTCCTTTGCTCTGCTGTTGGTCATTTTTAATAACCCTTTCAGGGAAAAAGTGCTTATGCTCAATATTCAAAACCATCTTGACGACCAAGTCGGTTGCTCAGCTTGACTTGTGAAAGGAAAACCAACACAAGAGTCAATGAATTCAGAAATAAGGGCTAATCATATATTTAGGGAAGGGTAAGTGGGGAGAAAACATCTTTTCAAATATTGCTTGTTTCATCCTTTTTCAAGATTAGAGCTTCTATATTCAGCTTCATACATGTGATTAAGAGCGAGTAACAGACACAGGTAAGGACCAGTTAATGGCCAGATGTTTACAGCAGTTGTCCTGTGAACACATCTGGATTGTGTGTGAGCATCTCTAGCAGCTTGAAAGACTCAAGGATATTAAAGACTTTCACACTGCTGTCATAAAAGTGCAAGTAAACCCACTGTAATTTACAGATGATTACGGCATACCTCTGTTATCCTCCTCTCTCCCTTCTCTGACTGCCTTCCCTTTCCTCCCTGCTTCCCTCCCTCTCTCCTCCCTCTTTCCTTCTCTCCCTTCACTCCCTCAATTCTCTCTTTCTCCCTTCCTGGCCCTCCCTCTCTTGTTCAAGAACTGTAAACTTAGTTAAATTTGGGATTGGAAAAAAATTAGCTCATTTTGGATACTGAATGTGGGCTTAAAATGGGTTCCTACGCATTTTATGCAAATTATAAAATACGTCACCTTTTTATTGCACATTCTATGACCATATCTTTACGATATTAGCAATAAAGCTTTTGCTTCCTGCCACAGATGCTATTTACTTCACTGCCACTAATCTCAAACCCTATAGATGTACCTAAGTCTGTTTAAGGAGCTCAATTCAAGCAGTAATATGGTTAGGGTAAACCAGAAAAATACAGAATTCAGGCTGTTTAAAATTACTGGTCAGAGGTCAGTGATGGGTCAGTATGCCAACGGTCCTCCTGCGTAAATAGAAGAGGGATGAATAACGAGAAGTTTCCTCAGGGATAAACTGACAAATTTTCTCTTCACTTTACATTCAACAAGTTCATCTTTAAAACTTTTCCAGCTCAGCTACGTAGTAAAAATGCATTTGTAAGTAGAAAAACCTACGCCTGGACAAGTACCTGTAGTAACGTCTAACAAAAGCAACAGCAAGGATGTCAGATGACCACTCCGCAATACACCTTGCAGACACAACGTACGCCCGCGTGGGACCATATGGCACATAATCACACCTGAACACCAGGTAAGCAACCCAACCCGGTGATTTTAACTATTTATTTTTTTAAACGTGGCGCCACTTGAGCAAGAACCTTCCCTGATACTCAAGAGAAGCGGATTGCACCACCTGCTTATGGAGCAGTTATAGCTAATGATGCAACGTGTTGCTAATGGCTGCGTGCTGGCAGGCTGCATTTCAATTTCTCCTATTTTAAAGACAGATTGTGAAACTAATTAATTAAATATTTACTGCAAATCGCACTGAGATCCTCAGGTGAAATCCATGCTAGATTATTTATTACAGATTAGATGAAAAAGGAAAAAAATAATTGCGGACTAGTCTGAAAGCATCAGCAGAATGTCCTAGAGATAAGAGAAGATTAATCTAGTTAGTAAGTAATTACGCGCAGCTTTTCAGGAAGAAAACAGATTCAAATTTTTATGCACATTACCATATGGAGTAAGACGTCTGAAATAGTAGGGAAGCAATTAAAAAAACCCTGCTCAAGCCTCCTGTGAAGCAAACTGAAACGAAGCAGATAAGCAATTCTACAATTCTCGTCAACCCCAGCAGAGTGGATAGTGAATTGGAACTAAATATGGTAGTAAACAAAAATTTAATTCCTGAATCAAGTGCAGCACTTCAAAAAACAATAAAAAAAAGAGAGGAATTACAATTACCACTAGTTGAAAGATTTATCATTTCAGTAGCAATATTATACTTCAAATATTGTATTTAAAAAAAAATTATTTCTGTTTTGAAACACTCTAAAAGCTTTTTAAGAGGAACTGCCAGCTCTTGTTCAAAGGTAAATCTTCCACAGACAGTGAGGCATTTGAGGGAGCAGCAAGTCAATGGGTAAGAAAGGAAATTAATAGAAACAAGTTTAAAAAGTTAAAAGAAACATTTATTTCTTATTTCTTTCTGCCAGGTTTTTGCTAAACTGATCTCTCAATCTCTGTGTGAGCTGAATTTTGAATAACCATCTCTGTCAGACAACAACAAGCCACACAGCTTTAGAATGATCCCGGTGATAATTTTTTTTTTTTTTTAAGATGCAGTTAGTATCAGCTTTCACTGATCTCCATACGGCTCCTCAACAAGGCCACTGTGGAAGTATTAATTCAGTATTAATTGCAATTTGATACTGCAATTATGTAAAAATACAGGATAGATTATTTGGTTTTTGTGATAAAGTCAGATGAGATAATCATAATGTTCCATCTTTGATATCTACTAGTTTTCCATTTAATCGTAAAACTTTATTTTTAATGTTTAAAAGTTGATTTAGTGTATTCATAATATTTTCTTAACTCAGAGTCCACTACCAGGATAAGCAGACACATGGCCGGGCTGCAGGACAGAGTTCCGTGATCCAGTCTCCACCACCTTAGCCAGACAGGCTCCGTCATCCTACGCTCATGGTCTGCTCCTTTCATTTTTCTCATCCTCACAAGGATAATGTGAAGCACTCATTCGTGAATGAATAAAATCATAGAATCATAGAATGGTTAGAGTTGGAAGGGACCTTAAAGATCATCTAGTTCCAAACCCCTGCCCCGGGCAGGGACACCTCCCACCAGACCAGGTTGCTTAAAGCCCCATCCAGCCTGGCCTTGAAC
>JAOXNO010000024.1:95254737-95265069 GCA_028565335.1 Limnodromus scolopaceus
ATTGGAATGGGCTGCCCAGGGAGGTGGTTGAGGCACCATCCCTGGAGGTATTCGAGAGACGAGTTGACATGGTGCTCAGGGATATGGATTAGTGTTGGGTTGGTGGGGGGTTTTTTGTGGGTTTTTTTTTTTTTTTTATTTTTTTTTTCCTCGTTGGTTGGACTAGGTGATCTTAAAAGGCCCCTTCCAACCTAGGTGATTCTGTGATTCTGTGAATCATGGATCATCATACATACAAATGCATGGAACTAGAAAAGCACGTGAACCGCTCCAAAAGAGCATTTTAGCTACTTCTAGAAGATATTAGCATAGAAATATATTTTTAATAGATTAATATTATTTATGGTCTTCCAAATCATCTAGGACATAACTAAAAAAATGAAAACTTACTGAAGTCTGCTACTTCTCTGTCATAAGACTCAGAAAAATAACCAAAAAAAAAAGCAGCTTTTTGAATTCCTATTAAATTACTTACAATAACACTTAATTACATATGCAAAGCTTTTCATATGTAAAGCACAAGCCATTTCATAAATGTGGGAATAGAATTATTACATCGATTTTTACCTGGGAAACTGAAAGTATACAGGGTGTGTGCGTGTGCGTGTCACACCGCCGTCCTGCGCAGGGACATCTGAGTCAGCCCGTTGCTAATTAGTTTTGTGACTGGGAACAGTCCCGTCACGCTAACGTGGCGCTCTGGGAAGGTGAAAACTCCCTGCTCCTTGTGAATCTCCTCGCTGCACTTTGCCGTGCCACGCGAACATAACCCTCAGAGGCTGATGGGCTGTATTTGGGGAGAGGCTGAGCATCCCAAAGTCCCTCTGAAAGCCATTCCTGCAGCCACGCAGCAGCCTGAGCCTCACCTCGCCCTCCAGTCCTCCGTTTAAAATTCTCTTTCGGCTGACTGTCGTGTTGAGTGATGAGACACACAAGCAGAAAGCTCAGGCGGGCTTGGTCTGGGCTTGCTTTTCTTCAAGCAAATGGTCTTGGGTTTCTTCAAGCAAATTCCATTATTTAGAGAAGAGCGATTGTACAAAAAAAAAAATAATAACCTGATGTCCTGAGCGGTTATGAATTAGTTACCCAGAAGTGCTGACTGTAAGGCTAGCACCCAAGTGTTTTAGGGATAGATTTATTCTCAGTATCAGGTCTTTGAAGATGCAGCAGTGTCAGGCTTGTGTTGTGCAGGGAGTCAGATTTCTTTATCATAATGGTCCCTTCTGGCACCGAAATCTGTGAACCTCTTAGTTTTATCAACCTCAGCTGCTTTTGCAGTCTGGAAATAGCTGCACCGATGAATAGGGAGGGCCCCCTGAGCTGATAACAAACTATGAGTTTTCAAAGGATACAAATATTGGTTATTGTTTACCCAGCTGCTTGCCAAATAAAATTAGAGAACTATCATCTCAAAAGGAAAACAATGACAGGGCTCATGGAGAGGACACATGGATACAGAACAAGCAGCAGCACGCATTCATGAAGTAAAGACTGATTTTTGGAAAAAATCACCTTCATTAAAATATAAGAATCGCAGAGAGATCGTGGCTACATGAACGAGCTCAAACCTAAAGCCTTGCTGCTGGGATCTCGAGGGGAATGAACCTGCAGCCCAGCGAGTCTCACTGGATGCGGTGCTGAAGGCTCCTCCCCTCCAAAATCTGAGGTGCAAAGCACCCAAAAGCCTGCCTGAAAAGAACCAAGCAAGCGAAAACTGCAAATGAAAGACTGAGGAACATTTGGCAACTTGAAAACAAACAAGATTTTCTTCGTTTTGTGGTTTTGAGCAAATTTGGGAAAGGAAGAAAAAAGAGGGTATGGCTTATTAACATTAAAACCCTTTCCGGAAAACTTACTGACCTTCAAGAGCCAACTATGACTTTGAAATCAATTTAAAATGTCCTAAGTGAAATGCCATTCTTAATTTTCATAATGCGTTAATTTAGTTAAAGTTGTTAATAATTACCATGAAATAATGTTCACATGCATCATCATATTCATCATAGGTGTTCTGCCTTTCAGCCTGTGTGGTGCAATATTTACTGTGGCACCTGCCGACAGCAACCTTTTCAATGAAATTCCAAAGTATATGTGCATGTGCATGCGTACTTATTGATATAAATATTATGCAACCTCTTTACATAGATAATTTGAAAATAATTTAATGTCACGTTTTTCCTTTTTACAGGTAAAGAGTTTTGCCCCATTGGGTTTATATACTTTATAGTCATAAGATTGACCAAGCAATATATTATACATTTTACTGTTTCAGGCTAAAATCCCATCCAGAGCTACAGAGGAGCAATTTAAAAACAAAACCAGAACAGATCACTGCTTGTTACTTACATTGAAATTGCTATGAGCTTTATTCACAGCTGTTGAAAAATAGATATGCTATGATGCCAAAATATAAGTAATTTTTACTGTAACTCAGCGCTATAGGATTTAGAGTTATTGGAAGGTACTACTTCAGAAAAAAAAAAAAAAAAGTACTGGATTATCTTTAATTTGTTGTTACAGTGCTTCCCATATTGCTGAAATTTTTTTCACTAGAGAAATAACTTAAAGTCTAGCCAAAGCGATTTCTTGTGCAATTTCTAAATTTTCAAACAGGAGAATATTTAGCGTAATTACCAGTTACATCACCACTGTTAGGACAGCAATGCCTCCAATAGGCATTGCCAAGAAGTTTTTTGTACTTCTGTGCCACACCAGGGATTTTTTTCCTAAATTTTGTGACACATATTCAGCCAAAACTGAACAAAAAGTTTGCCCAAATTTGGATCTACTGAGCAAGGAAAAACTATGCTCAAACCTATGTCCATTTCTTTTTACATGCATTATAGTATGGATCCCCATACAAATTGTATGAAAACCAGCAGCTTTGAGTAAGTTCCATTTGGGTTTTTAAAACTAGAAATTCCATGTGAACATCAGGGTGAACTGAAATGCAGCCAAGAATGTTAGTGTTAATTCTTTAAAACAATCCAGAGAGATTTCTGTATTTGAAATTGCCACAACTTTTTGGTTCCCAGTGAGTATAGTATTTCCACAACTGATACTGCTAGAACGTTTCAGTCAATGTACTTTGCTGGAAATACCCAAAAATCTTTAAATATCTAGCTTTTTGCGTTCTCTTAAAATGAATTATATTCTATGGAAAAAAGTCTGTCAAAGATCATCTTCTAATGCTGATTTCAGATACAGTGCTCAGCTTGGTAACTTCCTATGCTTGCATATGTTAGCACGACGTATTTCAGAAACTAGATCTTTTCCCTTTTCTAAATACCTGTATTTTTGTCATGTGTAGTCTATCACCTTAAAAATAGACAGCTGGGTTACAAACTAGAGAGTAACATATTAAACTGAAATTCTTTCTTCTTTTACTTTATATCTCAAGAGGGACTATTTTGTATATTTAACCGTAGCGAGTCACCTCCTCAGACAGTATAAGCAATGTCTCTGCACAGAATTTAGCAGGTTATGAAATTCTGATCCCTAGGATTTTCTGAAACGTCACAAACAAAATTCAAAATAAGTATGTCTATCTGTGCACACACACAATTTTGTATCAGCTATGACACTCTGTATAGTGTCATAATTGTAAATGAAACTATTTCTCAAGGTGGTTTTCATTTTCACTTAATTTATGCAGCATTTCAAAACCAAAATCCATAAACTATTTTGGACAGTTCTACCATAACAACTAAATCCCAGATGTTCACTTATTACTGTTTTTTCTTTCATTTTGCTCGCTTGCATGCCAGCATGCATGAAAAAGCGCACGTGTGCTTTTAATAGATATTTTGCAATCATTTCAAAAGCCTTAAGAGTACAAATTGAGAAACTTCTCCACGGAATTTTCCTTGCCCTGTGTAGGAGCTCACTAAGCATGTGCAACGTGGCAGAAGATAATGAAGCCTCCATCCCCAGTACAAACTCTAAAGGTTTGCTAGCAGAGGACTAAATCATTTTGGTTGAGGCCATTTATACAAAGTTAGAGAAAAAAAAATAATAATATATGTTGTGTCTTGCTCTTGAATTTCTTCTTAAGGGACCAGCCTACCCTCTACAACATTCCTACGTGCATCCATTCCTTTGGGATAGACTTCTGTGGGACCTGGGCCCGCACATGCACGCTGGGAGCAGTACAGGAGAACCGAGCGGTGCAATAGCATCTGGGGAAGGAAAAACCTTTCAGATACTCAGTTATTCAACAGGGTTTTCATCCAGAATTAAAAAAAATTTACAGCTGTCCTCTGGGACACACGTTGTTCTCTTTTAGTTGCTCACAGTAAATGCAATCAACGAGTGTACTGTGGCACAACTGAAGAGAAAGAGATCATTTAAATATTTAAAAACAGATTCTTAATGATACATGGTCAAATCCCCAGGCATCAATCTTGCAAACACATATGCATGTTAAGTTAATGGAACCTCTCGTGTACGTGTATTAAAGTATTTAAATCCTCTCAGGATTAGGGATCTAATTCTGTTTCAAGAAGAAAAAAGGTATCTTCTTTGAACAAGTATTATTTTTTTCTTCCCTCTGCGCTTTACTAAATACCAATAAAATTTCTTTTCAAGTTTTATTAGACATGTTGTTCGACAAATTCAATTGTGTATGCAAGTAATTTTTGTAATTATATAGGCCATTGTAATTTCTGATACGCAAATGCTCTATCTCTAAATTTCATCCTTGTTGCCAAAAACTTCAATTTATTGCAAAATAAAACAGAGGGCAAATAAGGCAGTCCTATTCAGAAAATGTATTTCCTCTAATATTTGATCTATTAGATCTACAACTGATGCTAAAGATGAGAAATCTGCCAACAAAATAGAATGATTTCACTAGCAATTTGAAAGCGCTGCTGTATTTCTAACACCGTGACTGTGTTTTATCACCTCTTACTGGTAGAGACAGAGGAATGGGGAAAAGACTCAAAAGTCCCCACTGCAAGCACTTGCCTCAGGCGCGCTGACTGGCATCCTCCAAGGCACCCGTGCTTCTTTATTGACCTAAGAGGGAGCTCACACACTCGTGTCACGCCAGGAACTGCATTCAGGAAAGATGCTGAAAGTACCCAGAGCAGGCAGTAAACGCTCACCCCTGGCTGAGGTGCACGACGACAGGAGAAAAGGCAGAGGAGAGAAAGTCCAAGAGGAAGAGCTAAAGTGGCGGGGTGAAGAGGGAGGAGAAGGGAAGAGGAACAACAACCGAAATGTATAGGTTTCCTGTAAGTACAGCCACTGTGGGGGTGATAGCAGAAATGCCCTCATACTTCAGACACTACGCACAACTCTTCTGCCTTACTTCCATCCACTTGATGCCAACGGAGGCACTTCTGTTCTACACGTGACAGCACGGAGCGGAGCCCAGTTGAATCGAACGCTGGCCCATCTGCGTTTCTCTGAAGCTGTCCCCTTCCACATCCCACTGTAAGATTTAAGTAATCCAAAGCTGCCGGACTTTTCACCCTGGGTGCTGGGCTCCAGAGTGTTATGGTCCCTCAGAATGAGCTAACAGTGTTTAGTTGCTGCACTGGTTTCTTATTAGAAACCTTATTATTTCCTATTGGGAGCCTGCTGGCAACCGAAAGGGCTAGCAGAGATCCCTGCTCCTCTGACATACCTCTTTCCCGAGCCCCGAGAACAGCACATCTTTTCCTTCCTTTTTATTCCTCCAAAAAGCTCCCAGAGCCCTGGCTTTGCAAGGCTCTCACGTTTACGCACAAGAGTTTCCTGGGCTCTCAAGAACTCATTGGGAAAACACTATTTAACTCCTCTTGAACTCCAAGTCAAAGTACCAAGCCTCTCCTCGGCACAGGAATCCTGCAACAGGAGTTTGCAATCCTGTATCACAGCGTTTCAGACCCGGGCTGGGCTTCCATCATTAAATGTGACCTATGCATAAGAAATTAAATCATCTGACTGACGAGATTGCTGGCACAAGTGGCTTACTGTCATTCAATAAGCCATTCAATAAATTCATGAACAAAACAGACGATGATATTACTGCAATTGTACAGTGCGTCATAAAATCTACCATAAACTATGATATTACTCGTGATCATCCAGTGCGAAGACATGAAATAAGGTGGTAGCAAATAAATTAAAAAATAGAAAAATCAGGCACAATTCCCAGTTTCATCTCTATGCTTAGTTTTCTCATTTCAAAAGCATTTCCTTTGAGCAAAATAATATAGTTTTTATTACATTTTAAAGCAGCTTTCTATAGACTCACAACAGTACCTGCTAGTGTAAGAGCTGGATCTGTTGACGGTTGATATTTTTAGGCCCATCCTCAGCAAAGACAGGCTACGGATGTCTATCAAACAGACACTGCACAGCCACATATACCTGCCTGTTATTTAAAAGAAACCCACACAGTGTGTTTTCAGGCAATTTACTGCGTGCCTGGCCTAATCCACCATTAGGCAGTGCCCAGACATTATGAGAACAGCAGATAGCTTCAGATCTCATTGTGCTCTGCCATGCTGGATGGAGACCTGGTTGCTTTGACAGGCGGTGTCCCCCTGGCATTCGAGGGAAATCAGATTTGCTGGCTGACACTGTCACTTCTGCTCGCTGCCTCTGATGTCCCTGCTCGGGAAGCACACCTCCCTAGCAGCGAATTCTGCATTCTCTTAAAAAGGGCTGTCCCTTTGGTGGGCACTTCTTGACAAAGGTCCCACAGAGAACTAGTGGGCACTTGCTCTTCTTGAGCTCATTTTTATTTCTGGCTTGTCGAGCATCAAAAGCCTAGCAGGAAAACACTTAACTACAGTACCTTCTGTGGGCTGATGCCGCTCAGATTCACCTGAATTAGAAGGTGATGTCTAGTGCTTTACCTGGTGCTTAAGCCATAAAGGGAGTTTATTGAGCTGAAGCGCAGCCTGCTCGGCAAAGAGTGCCTGCAGCTCCAGGAAACAGCATGAAAATAAGGCTGAGACGTTATATCTGCCGTTTGAACTGAAGGCACACCCACCCGGCTGCCCGAACACACAGTCTTGTGCTACTGTTCAAGCCCCACTGCTAGTGGATGAAGCAGATTTCAAAGTCTCCTTTTCATCTCTAGGAGATACGGTGCCTGAGTTCTCACATTATCCTATCGCCCAGCTCCATCTCCGACTGTAGGATTGCTGGCAGGAGTGAAAGGGCCTGAGGAGATCTGGTTGCTACAGCTAGCAAACAAAAAAAAAAAAAAAACTGGATAAAAGACGCACCACAGAAGTTTTCCAAAGGCAGATTCGTGCCCACACGCCTTGCCGGGGAGAGCAGGGGTCACCATAGTTCCTCTTCTTGAGGAATGTGTTCTGGTTCCCTCGTGTCGTACGTCTTCTGGGCAGCCGGCGCAATCACGCCAGACGGAGAGACAGAGCCGGTTAAGATAACCCGCTCCGAGCTAAGGTATGAGAACACCCTGTGTATGTCTTGAAGATACACCCTCTTTATCTGAAGATAAGAAAGGACTTTATGCTTTTACAAGTACTTTTGAAAAGTAAGCACTGCAAAGCTGCAGTTATATACTAACGCAAACTTTTTTGGAGAAGTACTGATGTTCCTCAGAAATTCGTTTCCATAACTATGACACCCAATGCACAACTATGATTTTTTTTATCAATTAAAACCACAGAGACAAGAAAATAAAAACTTGTTATCTGGCCACTCTCAGGCTTCTGGTTTATAATTGTGTGTCTTTTTGAATGGTGATCTATATTAATTTGAGGTTTTTCTGGCTCAGCTTTCTCATTTATAAAACTGCACACACTTTGGTCATGTTCTTTGATGGCGAAGGATAAAGGAGAGCATATACATTCTGAATCTACTGTTTGTACTTCAGTAGTGGTATATCTGTACCGGCTGGCACCAATCAGGAAGACTAAGACGCCAGTAAAATATACGATACACAGACATGCAGCAAAACATAATGTTGTTTACAGCTTCAGCTGTAAACAAACGCACAGGATATGGGAAAAGACGTCAAAGAAAGGCAAGGAAAGGAGAGACGGCTAGTTTGGTTGCTTCCACTTCTAGATTTATAATGCAAACAACACTACTGTAAATTCAACTGGCTGGCTGAGCAGTGGACTGTACACTGAGAAATTAACTCTGTTGATCAAGCAAGTCATAGCCAGATCTTGCAATTATTTATTTTGAACAGCTCTATTAAGGTGAGTCATTTTATGGATGTCTGCACCTCCTACTGTAAAGTAGCGAGTTCAGCGCCAGGTACGCCCCGTTCCTGCTGTGACGGCCATTGCTTCTTTCCCCCCAAAGGTAAATTACAGTAGGATTTTAAAGGGTAAAAGCCCTCTGAGGTCGCAGGGGAAACAAAGAAGCTGGACAGCTTACAATAGATAAGCAAATTGTTAACTACTTTAGCAAGTTTCACTAATAATCACCCAAAATGCGTCCCCCATCCCTCAGAGCATCACTGGATACGTTGGAACTCTGCTAAAACTGCAAGGGATCAAAAATGGCCTCTGGCAATACGAATGTGAAGTAATTAAGCCTATAGTTCTCCAGGCAAGACTGTTCCCTGGCTGAAAAAAATTAGAAGAACTCAGATCTCTTGAGGACAGGAATTCAGAAGAACAAAAACAGCACTTCAACATTATCAGGTATTTTTAAACAACGAGAAAAGGAGAGGTACGAAACCCATATACACTGGACTGGGCCCTGAAAGAAGCATTCTGCCCGGGCAAAATTATTTTAAATCAATGGTTTGGTATTTATAGCATATTTTGACCTATAATTGCTTCAGCATATTGTAGTTATCATTTGACATGAGAAAGAACATTTTAATCTACTGAATGTGCAAAAAGAGTAAATGACTTTTTAATAGCACTTTTCTTTTGACTGGCAAAGATTCATTTCAATGAGAGAAAAGGTTTTGATGAAAAAATATTGCTACAAAGCATATGTGTATGCTTGCTTCTTATATATATGTGAATGAGACAGACATTACTAAAGAAATACAGCTGCTTGTAGGATCTGGCCTTTAATTTTCCCTATTCCATTTTGAAATGCAGCAGGAAGGTGCGATATTTTGGTAACACATTAGCACGGCTGTGACAAAAATGGCAATACCTATAAATTAGTTAATTACATCTTTTAATATAAAATACGAGTATCAAAGATGTTGAAAGAGTCTTGCAAACCTTTGACCTGATAGAGAACCTGCGAGTAAAAAACCACCGCAACTGATTAAAAATTATTTTATTAGATTCCCACCCCCCAGGCTAGCACCAGCCTTTCAGTTTGGGATCTTTCCCATCTAATGGGAGGGCTACCAGGAAAAAATTGTGGGGTTCATGTTTAGAGCAACTGGATATAAGAAAGGCATTTCATAGAAGTCCCAGGCTTTCCTGACTTCCATAAAAGTGCTTGCAGACGTGTCCCACCAAGGGCATCCCCTCTGCACTATAAATTGAGTGGTGTGACTGCTCTGGGACTACCCTTACACGGAGGGAGCGGGAGGGCAGGGGGAGAAGGGGACAGGAAAATAAAATAGTGTGAAGACTCCAAAGGCAAATCCAAGCACATAAAATACCTGAAATAATTACTTGTTGTGAGCAGATGACACAAAATTGCTATCCGGTCACACCATAATAGCACCAAGAGCAAAGACCATGTCTTCTTCCAACGCATGGTATGTGCCCCATATGATTAGAAAAGCTGGGACATGACGTCACTCTAATAAATCTATGGAAAGCTAAAAGTGGTGTTTCACCTGGAAACCATACGCATGACTGCCATGCTGGTTTTCAACTAACAGGGGAGTCATTTAGCAGAAGGTGAGTAGAAGTGAATGATGGATGCACCCTTCAGCATAGCAGCTGAACCAAAAGCACCTGCTGAAATCCTTGTGAGGTAGAATATTTTGGCAGGGAAAATGTTGCCCATACATCTTCAGCTAGGAACTGAGTATTTCTACGTGTTACTCTCAGCTTTAAAAAAGATATTCATTGTTTATCAGAGGCTCTACAGATAATATAGAAAACTTTTGAGTGGGATGACTACTGCATCGATCTATTCTGTCTCCCTGAATTTAGCAGATTGCTCTAGCTTTTATGAACAAAAAACTGCAGCCCCCCCTCTCTCATCTGCTTGGGCTGCTGCAATTAATGAGCTAAGTACTTAAAGAAGGCTTACAGAAAAGATGGGGAGAGACTCTTTATCCAGGAGTTTAGTGATAAAGACGAGGGGGAACAGTTTTAAATTGGAAGAGGGGAGACTTAGACTAGATACTAGGAAGAAATTCTTTCCTGTGAGGGTGGTGAGGCACTGGAACAGGTTGCCCAGGGAAGCTGTGGATGCCCCATCCCT
>JAOXNO010000024.1:95289954-95311241 GCA_028565335.1 Limnodromus scolopaceus
TTTTCTTTATTTTTTTTTTTTTTTTTTTTTTTTTTTAACTTGAAGCAGTGTATCAGGAAATTCCTGCTAAGGAGCATCCTTTCTGAATAAATTAGTATGGAGCTTAAGAACAATGCCTATGTTTTAATGTTTTTGTGGCCTTTAATGGAAACCAAAGTAACTGATCTGAAAGAAGATGATCTGTTGATAACTACTGTCCCAACCTGCATCTAGTCTAAGCTTAAATTGAGACAGACATCCTTAATTAGGTTAGCACCTGAACAGCCTCAATTATTTTGAGATGTGAACAGCTCACTGCTATGAAAGACACTCATACCTTTGCAGCTTTTATGATTTGCCTGGAAGCAGTCTTCTGTTTGGCAAATTAATTCACAGAAAAGGTGTTGCTACAAGGAAAAAGTAATAAAAACATATTCTTGTAACTGAAAACACCACCAAGGAAAAACTTTTTCTCTCTTGAATGAAGGAAGAATGCAGGCTTGAGTTAAAGTATGTTCATTCGGTTGTGAGCTTATTTATTTCCTCTTAAGAGAAAGAGTTTTTGTATAAAGCCCATTGTCTTCTTACTATGGTGATTTAAAAAAAAATAAATTGGTTTATTGTCTTTAGGTGTTAACGGTTTTGCTTTCCTTTATTTTCTTTCTGTTTCTTTTTCTTATAGTTCTGTACTTTCCTGCCCTAGTAGCCATATTAAACACATCTGCCATTCTTATGTCTTGCTATTTCATATATTTTATGTACATATATGAGCTCTTTTAGATGGATGAACCTGCATTTTGTATCTTTCTTTCTCATTTTTATTTCACTTACATGCATTTTCCTTCAAATTTATATTTAGCATGTCTGTCTGTGGCATAGACTTTTCCTGCAATTTCTCATTCTTCCTGTCCTTGCAACACAGCATTATGTTGCTCCATAAAAGAATCCTCCTTTTCTTTGTTCCTTCTCCGAAATACCATTGACTGCATGGTGCTGTCGGTGCTGCCCAGGACAGGGGCTATACTGAAGCACACCGACTCAGGAAAAGCAGTAGGGAGGACTTTGTTGCCTGCTTTGAAGGCTTGCTTTTCTCTGAAGCCATTGCTACACCCTTTTTTGGCGTAGAGCTGACTTTCCTTGTGCAAAAAGATGTCACTATTACATGATGTTTAGGAAAGACTAAACCAAGCTCTTCTTTAGATCTTTCCACACCTCAATTTAGGATCCATACTAAATTGGATTAATAATAGAGTAGCTCCAATATGCCTGAAAGTTAACTCCTGTCTTTGTTTGACCTAATGTAGGCCAAGCAAGGTTGGTTCCTGTCCCCAGCTCCCTGTCCTCCTGCAGGCAGATGTGCAGCAGGGATGGGAGGATGATCCATAGCAAAGCTGGGAGTGGTGCTTTTTCCACATGTATCCTGTGGTATCTATCCTTTTGTATGGTTTTAAATAATGAGTGGCTAAGCCTGTGTGATGATATGCGATCAGCCTTTAGTGCACTGCTCTCTAGTGTCTTACGGGATTGCTTTTATCATTGCTATTATGCAGGGTGAAGGTAAACCCACTGTTAGAACTGATAAGAAACAGTGATATTATTAGCATACTAATGCTCATATCTGAGTGGTTGCACAATAGGGGGGGTGGGTTTTTTCTCTGCCAGCACTAAGGATGTGGCCGAGTTTGGTCCCAGCTCTAGTTCAGTGCCCAGTGCAGGAAGGATTAATAAAAGGAAGTGTTATACTACATAGCACAGAGTTATTTCTTGGATTGTGTTTAAAATACCTGAGGAATTTTGTGTGTTTAGTGACTGCTCCCTATCAAATCTTTTACAGCCATCAGAGCTACCTCGATGCTTTGCCAGGATCAGAAGCCCTAATTGTGTCCAGGCTGTTGACAGGGATGACATGCTGGAAGTTGGAGTTTGTTTCTGGAATACCAAGTTAATCGCAGAATCACAGAATCACCTAGGTTGGAAGGGACCTTTTAAGATCATCTAGTCCAACCAAAGTTGTTGAAACTTAACATTGCTCTGTTCTTAATAATTTTGCCCAAGAATGGTAATTTGTAAACGAGGCAGAACTTGGAAAAAATATTTAGAGTCACTAGAGTCACCTCTGTGCCATGGATTGCTCTCTGCCCTGGAGATCTGGGTTGATTGTTGCAGTCCAGGCTTTTTGACAGGGCTTTAGTAAAAATGATGAGGATTCAGTTTCCACATGAATGATTCCCTCTCTATGTCAGCTACCTTAAATTCCTGCACTTGGGTCTGGTCTCTGAGATATACTGTGTCACAGGTTTATGCAATTAAAATAAACCTATGCAGTTCTATAGATGTACAATGCCATTGCATTCTTAATGTGGTGGCAGAAAGCCTATTTTTCCTCCAGCTGCCAAGCATGGGCTTGTAAAAGCATTTTGTGTTGCCAACAGGTTGTGGTGTTTAGCTTTGTGTATTCCAGCTTTCTGCCTGGCTGCTTCAAATAACATAATTCATTAGCAGCAACCGATGATCTCCATCAATGAGTAAACAGCTCTGAACCTGTGTGTAAGTGTCAGCAGATAACAGGTGGTACTATATTCAGCTGCTAAGGCTTTGACCATTATCTGTGAGGCCTTCTTCCTATTGTCAAACAAACTCTTCAGGAATTCAGGGGTTTTGGAAAATGGTTGAAATTCTCAGTGCACATAAAAAGGGGAGAGACCTTTTATCCTACTTCAGGCAGATACTGTGATTTACACCAGAACCAGTGAAAGCTGAAATGAGGATGCTATTAAAAGGGACTTCAAATATCATAGAAGTGTTTTACATTTATTCAAAGATCTGTTTAGTGATGATTTTACAGTCTTGAAATTCTGACTAGTTGTTATTTTGAAAATATAAAATTTTGAAATCAATTGATTTCTGGGACCTTTTTGTTTTCTCAGTTCTTACACGGTCACAAGGAAATACAGTCGATATTACCTGCCCAATCAAGATGAACATTGTTATTAACTTCAAATGAAGTAAACAGGAATAAGGGTTATTCTTAGGAGTGGAGATTTGTGAAACTTTGTTCTAATTGACTGTGATGGTGTAATAACGAAGAGACACTAGTAGCTGATAAATAGATCAAATGCTGTATGGAATTTAATTTAGCTATTCACTGTATGTTATTGTCTGTCCTCCTGTAGCTGGCATCAAGCTGAAATTAAAAACACTAATCTGACCAAATGGGTGCATCATGTCTTGTGGCTGCCTGCCCATTTATCCTCTGCAGTGCGATTGTGTACCCCTGTGTGACCCGGGACAAGTTTGTCTTGTTCAGGGATGTGGTAACGTACGTCTGGTATTAAGAGTGGTGAAATCACAGCCTCACTCGTTCCCCAGGTTGTGGACTCTTGTGTAAATACTGAGTAGGCTTAAATTCTCCTTTTGTCCGATGTTGCAAACTAAGAAACAAAGCTTAATTTAAACTGAGAGAAACATCTCCAAAGTAGCAGGATGTCTAAGCTCAAGGATGTTAATCAGAGCTTAAAGTATTTGAAGGGCAAAGTGGACAAAGGCTGTTAGATGTTTTTAGGAGTTTAGAACCATTTTTATAAGTGGTGGTAAAAGTGATAAAAATTGCAGTTTGCTGGCACTTTGATACAATCTGAGAAGTCATGCTGTTTCAAATATAACAGATGAGTGAGATTTTGAACATCTACAAAGGCCAGTAGGTGACCTATCCAATGACAGCATGAGGCTAAAAGACATTGTGTTTCGATTTTAGATTGGCAGAAACTGGCATGGCTTTTATTACTTGTATTAGGCTGAAATAGTGCTTGGGTGTTGCTAATCTGTTAAGAAATATGTTTATTCTGCAATCTATTTTTTTATGAAGTAAAGCACAGGGAAAGAATGCTTCTGGCAGACAAAGTATTTCCCAGTTTATGCTGCTCTTTGGGAGAATTAGGCAAAATCATCACAGACAACTGTTGGCATAGCTTTTCTCTGAAATCAGAAAACAGCTAGCTGCTATTTTCCTTGGGCTCTGAAATGATCATTCATGCTTTCTAAGTTTTGTGCTTTCAGTAGCATGAAATAAGTTGGAAGAGAAATCTCTATTAAATATTTTCAAAACAAATAATTTAATTCACCACAACCCCATAATTTTTAATAAAGGTCAAGGATGAGGGTCAGTGCTTGTCAAACTCATATTGATACATGGTTGCGTGTAATAAGTTTCCTATAAACCGTGATGGCAAAAGACTGACTATGCAAATGGAATATGATTATTCAAAATTGTGTAATTTAATCCACTGATCATACTAATGAAATAATTGACTTGCAATACTAGCTGAGGTCTATTGAGAACTACGAGTCTGGGCAGCAGTGTCAGATCAATCCCATTGCAGTTAGGGAATCTTATAATATAAATTATTGTTTTGTTTTGTTTTGTTTTGTTTTGTTTTCCAGTAAGTAGAGATTTGCAATTTCAGTTCTGGCACCTATGAACTGCCCTGATGCCTCCTCTGCATCTCATTTTTCTGTGAAGCTTAACTGCTGTTTATGAGGCGGCAGCCTCAGGAGTTCCCATCGCTGTTGCACTGGGAACATCACTGGTGACTTCACCAAGCTCACGGGCATGTTAGTTCCTGAATCGTTTTTACTTCCTCTAAAGGTAGACCTGAACCACACTGAGGGCTGGCTGGAGGCTCAAAAGATGTATCTAAGCTAGTTTTAAACGGATTAGATGGGTACTGGCGCTCAGGTGGCAGCAGTGTAGTGCAGCAGCACGAAGCGGAATGTGTTGGTTGATTTATTTGTCTATTTATTTGGCCTTCCTGGTGGATTTTGCAGCCTCCCTCAGGTATGTCAGCCCCATCTGCAGTCATGGCAAAACCATCAGAGTAAATTTGTCCCTAACCTAAAATGCTCTCCTACAGCCACTAACGTGAGGGAGACAATGGGGTAACGATTCAAATACAAACAACAGGAGCTTTGACTCAGGCAACATTGCAAAAAATAAAGAAATATTCCTAGAGAGAAAAATCGTGTTGTCACCTATTTAGCATGTGGAGAACACTGGTAAGAGACTCTCTCGGGAGTTTGTACAAAACAGAGATTGGCAATGGTGGAGAAAAAAGTCAGTCACTAGTAATAAAAAATTATTAGAGAGAAAGGAAATGTTTTGGGACATGGCCATTTAACACTGAAGAAATTCAGATAAGCTTTTCTCATTACCTTCTGGTGAGCAAATCATTTCAGTTAAAAATGTCCGTTAACCAATTAAGCACTAACAATTTCATAGTTGTTAGCAAGGGCTTCCAGGACATATTACACTTTTCATGAGACAATGTGTAATTTATAAAATAAATAATTTTAAAATTACTTAAAACAAATGGACACATTGGAGTATTTTAAAGCAGGTGTATAGTCAAATATAAACAGAAATAAAGATTTAAAATGCCTTCATTGATGCTTTGAAGACCTTACTGCCTCCAGAAACAGGGAATTCTGCTTTGTCTTAAAATGTACAAAAATTTTGGAGGAAAGTTAAATACACTAATAATAGATTTAAGCTGAAAAGTACTGTGTTGAAATTATCATCTGTTGCCTTAGATATAATGTCATATATTTTAATACTTTTTTTCAAACAGTAAGTTGCCAAATACCTACATTTATAACAATTGCTCTGTGTTTGAAAGAAAAGGAGACATGAGATTCTCATATGTTGTTAAAACAGAACCCAGGTTAAATAGAAATTGGGGATACCAAGTGAACATATGTTATCTGTCAAGTTCTCTTTTATTTTAAATCCTCTGTATGTACAATTTCTCCCCTGCCAATTGTATTATACAAGCCTGCTTAATATACCTATAACTGTCCTTAAAATGTAAAGGCCATAAAAAGATGCTTTTTTCATCAAATTTCAACTGTAATTAAACTTGAGAATTGCAGAACTGTGCAGTAGTTCAAAAAAACCCCACCCAAACTAGATCTAGACTCTGTCATACCAATAAATCTTATTGAACTTTTGATTCAAAGATACATAGAAACTAAAAATTACTGAATCCCAACAGTCAGTGACCTCTACTGAAATAATGGATTTTGTGATGCCGGCACATAAACCAGAATGTTTTAACAGCATGTAAAAGTGAGCATTGTTTAACTATGGACAATGTCATTTTTTTTTTTTTTTATTAAACCTTTCCGCAGCTTTTAATCCACGTGCTAATCCAGACACTAACTCAGCAACATGATACTACTTGAGCAAGATGATGCAATATTAGCCAAATCTTCTGACAGAGCACGGAGAAGCCATGGGTAGTACACAGACAAAACACTACTTAAAGAAACCTATAAACTTCCCTCCTCGAGCATTTACATGAAACCTGTTGGACATGCAGGATGACAGCGCAGGCTGCAGTGCCAATGGTTTTCAGATGTGTTTGTCATTTTTAGTGGCGTAACCACTACCACTAAAAAGATACCACAAAGCCTTCAAGAAATTGTTTCCTCAAAGAGGAGCAGCTGCCTGAATCTTAAATTGTCCAGACTCACTTTTCAACTTATAATAAGGAAATCTTTAGGGATGTGATGATAGAAGCACTCCCTTCCTACCTTCTAGTACCAAGCTCTTCACTGCGGTCAGTCATTAGACCAATTTTGCTATTTCTGGAACGTCTCATGGGTGTGCATCTCTTACTTGCTTGGAGATAAGGTTATCTGCCACATATTTCTTCTTGTTCTCCAAAGAGATATTCTGGATGTATTCAAAACTTCCAACTAAGCAGTGAGGCTGTCCGTGGGAGCCAGTATCTGAAACAGACTAAAATAAGAGCCCTTTCGCTCCCGTAGTCATCCCTCCTGATGTCTATGGCGGCGGCTCTTACTAAGGCTTGTTAAGCAGAACTTACCCACCATCACTTCTAAGCATGCTGAGCTGCTGGTAAAAATCTGGGATGTGGTGATAGGAGGGAGAAGAAGCGTGCGATGTTATCTCCTTTGCCACTGGTGTTGGGGTGACCTGACACACGTAATGAAGGGAAGTGGGAAACTCGGCGTTGCCTGTAATCAACGTGATAGGCACCTCCCTGTAATTGCTTGAAAAGCCCTAAAGCTGAGGAAGACGTAGCAGCGGTGCGTGACGCTGACACCTTCAACGTGCTTGTTTTCAGTGTGTGAAAGACACGCACCAGATTGACTCTGGTGGCAAAGCCATCTCTGTGGCAAAAAGTCTGGAAAGGAAGCAAAAGTGAGTAAGGCTGGAAAGGACTCATCATCTACCTTCACCTGCTCTGTGCAGAGGAAGACCCCAGTCCTCAGGAGCACTTTCCTGAGAGGTATTCCTGATGTAACCCTTTTCCCAGCACTTCTTTTTCTCCTCCTCTGCCCCTTCCCCGCAGCCCGGGCAAGAGGTGCCGCCAGCCATCCTAACCAGGCTGTGGCAAAGGCTTCAGCAAACGTTCAGCAAACGTTCAGGGCACCAGCAAATGTTGAGCAAACGTTCAGGGCTTCGGCCAACAGGCAGGAGTCGTTGAAGTGAGAGCAGGAGACACCACCCCTGCATCCTGCTCTTCACAGTAAGCGTTCTTCTCTTCCCCGTCAGCTACAGAGCTCATCCACTGGTGGTTGAAGGGTCAGACTCATCCAGCAGGACAATTTTACTTGATAGTGAGTCAGCAGGCCAGTGGCTTTGAGGGTACTGCTGTATTTGTATGGCTAGGAGAGAAGTGCAAACCCAGGTCACCTGTGGGTTTATTAGATTAATTAAACACGGTATGTATTGATCAGACGCATGAAAAATGAGTGGCCCTGAGAAGCTGACCATACTTTATTTCCCTTATTCTGGGAGCCAGAAAGCAGATATGCCAAATTAAACAGGAATCTTTTGGGACTAATGCTGCCTCTTCCTACAGTCGCATCCTGTGTTAGACTGCATGGATACCGTAGATCAGGATAAACTCTTTCAGTGGAAGATCACCCCGCTGCAAACATCACACGAACTAACAGTAAAAATGGGGGTCTCAGGGCTGTAAGCATCTGATGAAATTTTCCTAGGATTAAAATGGGTAGGTGCATGGTTATGGCTATCACTGCCTCTTTAAACTATTGCATCTACTTGTATGTTTGTCTCCCTGCTCAGAAAACTGTGTACACTCACATGAATGTCTGTCTGGGTTAACATTCACCATTACTCATTTATATAAGCTTTCAAATCCCTTCTCAGATTTTACTGCACATCCACGCAGCCAAAATGATGGGTTCTTGCTCAAGGCATCTTCTTGTAGTTGACTTTCCTAGTAGTTGACTAGTAGTTGACTTTCCCCACACTCCAGCTCTGAAACCATTTGTTATGCTACGTCTCAAATATGATCTCTAAAGCCCACTGCTGTAATTTCTTTCCCACTGGTGTCCTGCAACCTCAGTGCAAGATGGGTTTGACCACCAAACCAAATGAAACAAAAAAAGAAAACCTTCACCCAAACATTAAGGTCCACAGCCTGGAGTATACACGAAAGCAGTGCCTCCCGAACACTGCTCCCTGACTATCACCACGCTTCTTTCACCACCTGAAGATCTCACATGGTGACGCTTTCCCGTGCTGTGTCACACTAGCAGTGCCCTTCTACGTTTTGTGATGGTAGCTAGGTTCTTGGTTACAGGCATAGCACTAGACTGGAGATAAAATGGGAAGCACGCCCATGGAGCTCTCAACCTGTACCTATTTACGTATCAGGATTCAGGATGGTGTATAGCCCTACTAATAATCAATGTGATGTCTCATGGCAATAAGTTCAACGTGTATATAAATTGCTGCTCAGCTGAGGGTTGTATCTGATTTAGACTGGAAGTTAATTGGACGTGGATTTTATATGCCTTTTTATTTGTGAAATGGAGTGCATATCTATGGGACTATCAGGTAGCATAGGAGTGATCTTTGAGTGAAAAGAAGGTGTGGGTAAGTTTTGTACACACCAGGGTGTGTTTTTAATTTTATAAGTGTCTGTGTAGAATTTTGCATATCTCATCACCTCACCCCTGCTTTTATCTTCCTTCTCTTGTTCTTCTGTTCTTCCCAATCCTTTAATTTTCCTGCTCCTTTTATCTGCTTTGCTTCCTTCCTTCTATCCTGCTAGGATACCTTTTCTGTTTTCATCTGTCAGACCCTCTTCTCACTCACTCTGCAGTC
This sequence comes from Limnodromus scolopaceus, assembly GCA_028565335.1. NCBI lineage: Eukaryota > Metazoa > Chordata > Aves > Charadriiformes > Scolopacidae > Limnodromus > Limnodromus scolopaceus. The sequence continues at coordinate 95,299,094 of JAOXNO010000024.1, forward strand.
TTCCCCCAAACATGTGTCTCCAAGCTAACTCTCTTCTTTATAACCCACAGTAATAATCTCACAGCCTTACTTATTTTGGTCTTTAATCCTACATTATGGTATGCTACTTTAAGGCTGTAGGCTCTTTAGTGTAAACAATTACCTACAAATACTTTGGAAAAACTACAATAAAGTGTAAATTGATCTTGCACATTTTTTTTTTTAATCTGGTACTAGTATGTTCTGTTTCATAACATCATATACCCTGAACTCAGGCAATTATTTTTAAAATCAACTGTTACTTAAGAAACTATTCAAATGTTAGCTGCTGAGCTCTTTTTAATATCTGACAAAAATACTGTATTTCTGTTAAAAATAATTATAATCTTGCTTCTTTCTCCCTGAAATCATCTCCTAATGGCATCATTCATCGAGAAAAAAAGAGTGTGCACATCATGAGCGGGGTGTATCAATCTCACATGTGGGAGGTAATCAGAGGCAGTTTATCCAGACTTTTGTGATAATCTTGTATGTGTACCTTGTATGGTAAGAGTGACACAAAACAAATGGTTGGAAAACTGTCATCTTTTCTTCATGATGATTTGGCAGCCTCTGGGCTATAATCATCTTCAAAGTGTAATAATAAGTGAACATTCAGAGTTACTTTTGACTTTTTAAATTGTTCTTAATATGCTTGACAAGTAAAGGACTTGGCATATTTTAGCAATATTTCAGATAGGTTATGCCTATCAAGTTGAATATTAGTCAGAAATTCAACTAATTTTCAACTAATAGTTCTGAAAGCTAGGACCATTTTTCTAAACATGTATGCCTTAGTGTCTTAATTTAGATGCTTTATATCCACCTCAATTTAAAAATAGAGGATAAGTAGGAAGTTACAGAACTCCTTGAGAAGTCTAAATCTTTAGTTATGTAGCAGAACATACAAAATGATTTATGCATTAAGATGTTGCAAGTTGTGATCAATAATAATCCTTTCTCATCCCCCCCCAAAAGAAACTGTAGACCTACTTGAAAGATTTCGGTTGATTTTTGAACACTTTTTTTTTCAAAAAAACAATATTGTCAGCAGCAATGTCAATACTTCAATGTTTTTCTCAGAATATGAGAATATTTTCAGATCCTAGCAGCTGAAATCTGGATATTCTCATCTCTCGCTCCCCTCCAACTTGGAGCTTTAATCTTTCAGCAGAAGAAAATTCTTGGAAGAAAATTCTTGAAAGGAAATTCCAGCAAAAATGTTTTCCCAAGTTTTGTATAATTTTTTAACTTCAACATTTTTTACATTTCTGCTCAGCTGTAGTGAACAGAAACAAAGAGAAGGAAGAATGTCAGGAAAATAATGATACTGTACAGGCAGGTGACATAATTGTGAGTATAATTGCTGTCAGCTCAATCTGATCTTAAAGTTTCTTTCCTGAACAGACAGCTATCTCTGGTATCTCTGAGATCAGACTCAGCTGGTAAATGAAGTTTCCTTATCTCCTGTGCCAATGTGAAAATAAGACCAAATTATCCTACTTTCTAATATATGATCTCTTTGACAGATGATGTGTCCTTTTCTGGGAAAGACTGCAGTGGCATGAAACCAATATATCCTTTTAGACTACAAAGGGATCCTTTTCAGTCAGTAACCACATGCTGGTTTTGCATATTCTACCCAACTTCTCTTACTCAAACGTGAGGAAATTGCACTGTAGGTTAGCCTCCTCTAAATCCCCAGGTTTGAATGTGGAATTCGTATCTGCTTTCTGACTTCTAGCCTCAAGTAGGAAGTCTCCAGAGACCACAGAAATCCCTAAAATGGCTGAAGAGTCCTCATCATCTGAGGGAAGCCCCAGGCAATTCATGTATTTGAGGTAGGAATGCAAATGCAGAAGAAACCAAGCATGAGGAAAAAATGTTTCAACTTGCCATGTGTTATAATGTAGGATGCCACAAAACTTTGGGCGGGCTCTAATACTTTAATGAGAACTCATGTTTCATTTGTGCTGTATGTACAATATTATTATATTCATTTAAGAGAATTTAATGTAAACACTGGTGTTTTCTTAGCATACGTAGGAAGAACATGAAATTATCTCTGTTTCAGAGAAAGGCAAACAATCGGGAAGAATCTACGTGACACAAACAGATTTATTTGCCACCAGCCATCGGCTGCTGCTGGAAGAACAGACTCCTGCTAAAAAAGAAAACTGAAAAATGGTCCGCTGGCTCTTGAGTCCTGCTGGCCATTCATCTGAGGTCGTCTGATTCATACACTCCTACACTGCCCCTTCCAACAGCCATCTGTAGCAGACTGAGCTTTATTAGGGCAGATTATATCTGTCACTTGCACAGTACCCTTAGGGATAAGAAGTCACCTGAAGATAGTGGAATATAAGGACAGCCAAAGTTATTACTTTCTTTCCCTTTGCCGCATTTTTACTTGACTGTTGAAGCTCCATGTGGACCTGGTTCATACCGGGTACGGAAACACATGTGCAGCTGAGTTTCCTAGACATTTACCAAAAACATTAACTATTTTTTTTTTTTTTTTAAATGTGCAACAAACGTCTGGTTTTGATGTCGTGATATGAGCGACCCGCTCTTAGCAGCCATTGCAGCATTTAACAAGAAGTGCTTTCTGTCCCAAAAACAAGCGATTGTAAAATCACACACGTAACTCCGTATTGGCCAGTGGGTTATCAGAGGGTCAGGCTGTTCAGTTCTGCTCTCACCTGCAGTTTCAGAATGAGCAGTAGATTTTGCTGATGTCCAAAACTGGTGCGAAGCAGCGCAGATTGCTGCCAAAAAAATGTGCAAGTGGAAAGAAATTACTGGGTCATCTTTTCACTTTGCTCCTCACGAGTGGTTTTATCAGTTAAACCAGCATGGCTGATTTTAAACGTGCCGAGCAATGTAATTTTTTTGCTCCTCCATAATATTTTTCCATATTTACTTATGGCTGGATTCTTCTGGCAGAATGTCTAAATTTCCTTTTCCACCCCCCATTTTTCTAGGAAAAGTTGGATTAATTTCTCCGTTTTACTTTTGCATGCGGATGCAGTTCACCTCTGGACAGTAAGGCTGGTGCCGTCTTCCTTTCACTGACCTGGCCTCTATCTCCCAGGTGGCTCGTGGGGATTGAAACTGGAGCACAGCACGGTGTGGAGGAGGTCAGAGAGACATTTTCACACCGTAACTGTGTAAAGGCACAACTACATGGCTAAGGTGCAGCTTCTCTTTGCCCTCAGTGCTGCCAGCTTGTCAGCAGGGAAATAGAAGCAAGAGCTTAGGACATGTGGTGCCTTGGGAGATCTAACATCATGCTGATAAATATGTTCTCTGTTTATAACCTCCGAGTATCTTCAGTCTCTTATATCCTTTGCTCTTTCTCTATACCTTGTTTTTTTTCTCAGTACAAATTAGTCCCCTGCCATTTCTCTGAACTGTTTCTTGCTAAGGAATCTTTCTCAAAAGCTTATGAAATTCAGGTGGGCATAACGTTACTGTTGTCACCTCCATTGCAAACACAATTACTAGACTTCACTGATCCAAGCGTTATCCTCTGACACTCCCAGTCCCCAGGAAGCTCAGATGATGCTAACATGACTATTCACATGACCGACACATTTGTGCAGGCTTCGATTGATTTACGTGTACAAATTTTACATGTTGTCCAAAGCATAAGCTGACTGTTCACACAAAGTGAGATGTTGGTGATGTTTCAAGGGCCTGTAGAAAGTTCCTGTGTAAGTATGCTTCACCGTGAGGTGTTTATGTTTCTCTTGGCAAAAAATACTACTTTTTTGAAACCTAAGGAACCACTGGTAGACTGCTGCTTTGAACAAAGTCACAATGGGTATCTAAATAGCAAAGGAGAAAATCTTTTTTTTTTCTTCTCCCTTTTTGTCCCTGTTTCATCATTCACCTTTGTTTTATCTCTCCAGACTCATTTCCCAAGGGGATTTCCCATGCTAGCAACGTCTCTGGTGAAGGTTGTATGACGTGTATGACACCAGGAAAGAGTTTCTTTTGATACACACCTCATGGCTTTGATGGAGACCTCTAATGAAATATGCATATAGCTATTATTAATACTTAATAAAAAAAAAAAAAACCACCTTGATACTCAGCTGTCCAAAAATTTGTATGAACAGACACAAATACTTTATATCCCAATGCATCCAAGGACAAAATTTGGTTCAAGTCATTCAAAAATGCAACACCTTAAGACTTCTTGTATGCTGATCGAAATAATGGCTTACAGTGGTTTTCAGTGGCTTCTGAGAATCCCTCTGCACAGTCTTATGTCCATGGATGCCTTGCCAACCCTTCCAAGATTGCCTCAGTGAACACAAATGAAAAACTGTAAGCTATCAATGCTCCTTCTGATCTTTAGCTGGCATGAAAATCTCCCCAACAACAGTGAAAAGACAACTTTCTTGCTGTTCTTACTTACAGGTTTTTGGTATCTACAGATGTGTACCCTGTTCCCTACTATATAAGCCTTGTCTCCCGCAGGTTAAAATTACACTGTTCCCCTCCAAGCGTGTTCTGATACAGAGCAAACTGCATCAGGTGTTTAAATAAGCACATTTAAAGAGCCGGGGCAGGCAGGCAGAGGTAGAGCGCTAGGTCGTCACACCACAGAGGAACCCAGAAGGGTTTTGATTATCACAAATATCTTTATATCAGCACCCCATCACTCCCTGGGTAAACACGGTGCTCCAAGTTTGAAGGAGCCACAGATAAGAGGAGTGACAAGGAATAGAAACAACATGAAGGACAGAAACTTAAAGCAAGCACATATACTTGACAACCAGAGCCAATAAAGGTGCCAGATGTGAGGCAGGTCTTTCTTGGAGTATAACATTAAAATGTCCTTATGCATTTGACACACGGTGTCACACAGTTTTTTTCCAAAGATCCTTTGTTATTTTTCTTCATTTTTACTGCTCAGGAGAAATCTCTACATCAGAGTATCTGGTGCTTGCCAGCAGTTGGGGTGGGAACCGGATGAAAACCTGTGGTGTTTTAGCTTTCAGATGCAGCATTTGGCCCCCTGGATCCAGGAACACGAGTTAGATGTGTCTGCAGCTCTATGGGCTATGACAGGTCTATGACACTCTGCCAGTCATCGCTATCGGGGTCTATATGGAGGCTTGTTGTCATGGGGTGCCTCTGTGAACTGTGGCTGCTGGCCACAGTTTATCTGCATTCTCTGGGCTATAGAGAACGTGGACTGTATTTCTTCCAGCACTTCCTCAGCAGCTTCAGGGAGTTTCAGCACAGGGTGACATGGCAGTACATTTGCCTTTAGGTACTGCAGAGAATCTGCCATGTCCTTTGAGGTTCAGGGAATCCCCTTGATTGTAACGCTTTGTTCACATTTAGATGAATTTGTCATTATGCTGGTTTACAGATAATGAAAGGTGTTAAATTTAGACGTATTTCAAGCTGCTCTCCTCTTCAAGTGGAAAAGGAGCAAACGTACTAACTTAAAAATTTATTCCCAAGGTTTGAAATGACATTGGAATTTTTGGGAAGGGGACAGAAAAAAGAAGAATGAGTTGTTGTGCAAATGTCAAATTGATTCTGAGGTGAATCACTTGAAATAATAACAATTTTAAGACTTGGCCTTTTCATTTTTGGGTTCCCCAAGTTTGCAATCCCCTCTAACTAATTAAAGGGTTTTGGAAGCAGGTGAGTTTTAAAGCTATCCTTAGGCAAAATTATATATTCACCGCTGATTTTCTTGATTTAGCTGTCTGAACAGCAGCAAAAGCAGATAGATGTTAGCACCTGAGTCATCTCAGGAGAAGAAATAGAGGTTTAAGCAGTAGAGTATGAAATGGCCTGGTACAAGAAATTCGTAGGAGCAACCAGTGAAAAGACAGAAGCCCTAGCTTAAAAGCAGCCTTGTAATTCAGTCACTACTGTTGTCAGTCAATCCCTCTTTATATCGGTATTAATAGCTTTCTGGAACACCCAGAAAAAGCAAATAGAAAGAGAAGGAGGTAGTCACATGAAGATGTTCAGGTTTTTGTTTAAGCTGTTGTGTCTTGTCTTACGTATAAATGCATTTGGAACCAACAGCTTATTCTCAGTCCTGACCAAAATTGCATAGGATTACTCTGTCGTCTGATTAGGTTGAAAGTCATGCAGTTACGCTGAGTAGATGTGTGAGAAGATAACCTGCTAAATTCTAGATTTAGTAGCGAGACACTTTTTTTCATGGTGGCTCGTAGTTTTATTGGGTTTTATTGTGCCACAAAAAAGTACACAGTTTGTGGATCGCTCATGTCTGAATCCCTGCCGAGCAGATTTGAACCAGCACAGTTTGCTGTTGCCTATGCACAGCATCGTGGGCTGTATCTCTGAAGAGGGCTGCAATGGTGGGGTTTTGGAACTAGAAACTTCAGCAACACGAACAGTATTAACAGAAATGCACAAATTGAAGCCCTTTTCTGCCAGCCACAGACTTCTGAAGGGATTACCTCTGATAAAGGGCCTCAGTATTAGTTAGAAGCAGCTTTGGATTGCCTGAGAATGAAGCTCATTTCTGTCAAAATTCCACAGAATCATAGAGTTGTCTAGGTTGTAAGGGACCTTGGAGATCATTGAGTCCAACCATCCATCCAACACTGCCAAAACAACCACTAAACCATGTCCATAAGCACCATGTCTACCTGTCTGTCCATGTTATCCTTGAAGCAGCAGTTCAGTATGTCCATGGGGATTTTGCCATCCCCTTTTACGTGTTGTACGTGTTGCTTCAATTAAAAAAAAAAAGACGACAACAAAATTGTTAGAAATGGTGTGTCCTCACAAACAGTACCAACACAGTTGTGCATTTATAGAAATGTGTATTACCAGTACTGCACCCACAATTATGTGGAGCAATCCCTAGTGGATTTTGTAACTGGCTGTTACTCTGCTGACACAGTCAGTAAGCTTGTTTTTTACTGTGGCGTCAACAAAAAGTGTTGTTTTTTCTAAAGCAGAGACCCAAGAGCTGTATGAAGTGACATGTGAAGGCTACTGCTGAAATGTCACTAATGGAATGATTTAAGTTATTGTTTATTAGGAAGGTCAGGGTAATGTTAATTATGTATTTTTCTAATACTAACTATTCAAAAACATTCATTTTCTTGAACAATATTTACAGATATTAATTCATATTTTTACCTTCTATTTTCAATTGGTCTGAAATTGTGAAAACTCACTCAGGAACACTGTACAAAACACGGATCTTGCATGCTATGAGTGAGCTAACTTCTAGTGGTTTTGCCAGTACAAAACTTTTACATAAGGTGTAAATAGTCACAGTCAGTGTCATAGGATCACAGGATAATTCAGGTGTGAAGGGACTGAAACGGGTGTCAGATGTATCCGAAAACAGCCAAGAAAGGAGACTGCACAACGTCTTCCTGGGCCACCTGCTCTACTGCCAGGTATCCTCATGGTGATAAAGTTTCTCTTTATATCCATTCTGAACCTCCCATTTCAGCTTTCAAATTGCTCTCTCAGCTTCCTGACTGTGAAGAGCCTGGCTACATCTCCTCAATAAACTCCCCGTAGGCACTGAGGCTACTGTTACGTTCCTCTCAGAGATGTGTCTTCTTCAGGCTGAACAAGCCGAGCTCCTTCAGCTTGCCCTCACAGGGCAAGTGCTCCAGCCCTGACCATCTTGGTGGCTTCTTCTGCAATCATATAGTACTGGATGCCATGTTGTAGGTGTCATCTGAGCAGTGCTGAATCGAGGGGAATGAACCTTCCCCTTCATACGCTGGCCATGCTTCTCTTAGCACCACCCCAGACGTTGTTGTCCATCCCTGCTACCAGGGCTCACTGTTGGCTCAGTCTCCTCTCGCTGCCCACCAGGACTTCCCAGGCCCCTCCAGCAGAGCTGCTCTGCAGGCATCCAGGCCCCAGCCTGGATCACTGACAGGGGTTATTTGCCTTTGTGTGTCCTTATAGAAATTCACAATTTGTCCTCAAGGTGTAAGTTAAAGGAGTTGTCCTCTGTGGTACTGTTCCAAGCCGTACATGTGGCTGTGAATCAGACACGCTCACCCGAACCAGGAGACCGGGGGCCGTTCCCCTTTCTGCTTTTGCCTCTTTATCTCCCTTGGGCAAGTCATGCCAGCTCTGCCTGTTTTGATTTTGTCATCTGCAAAGGTGTTTATTGGTATATTTATTTCCCTTCGCAGGTTTGTCCTGGCTGGGTTTATCGGGGATATTTGTTTTCCTTCTCTTCAAACCAAGAGGGTGAGGACAGTCAAGGATCGAACTCAGAATTTCATCTGCAGAGTCATTTATGAACAGCTGTTCAACAAATAGGTAAACCCAGGATATAAATATAAACACATAAATGTCAGGCAATTAATCAAATTAATAAAGAATTTTGTTTTAAAGCTATTTATCAAAAAATCTACATTTGAGCAATAACACAAGCTTAATTTTCATCAGAAGCATGCCAGCAGATGTCTAAGCGGAGCGTTTACAGGCTAACTCTAGAGTGGCTAAAATAAGACTTCGTCTTTGCCTTTTTTATGTTTAACGTTTTATCTTTCAGCTCATTTCTCCATCCTCTGCTGCAGGTGGTCAGTCACCTGCTGATACTGTTCCCTTGACAGAGTGCTTAATAGGAACTTCATGACGTTGCAAAGTTCATCTTGGGATTTACTAACTGGAAGACTACCATCCCAAAGGCAATGTTTCCTGATAAGCTGAACATTACAGAAACAGGAAATGTCCTCCCCGTGTTGTTCCCAAGTAACGTTTGCACATAATTTTTTCAATTACTGTAGGATATCTGCGCTCTGCAAAAATCCAGGCCAAACTTTCAAACTGTGCTTCCGTCTCTGATTCATGCTGTAAACCCCATCCAGCAGGGTGTGACTCTGCTTGTTGGGAACATGTTGGTGCAGATCCTCACTGAATACCTTTAAAACACAACGCTTGCTGCTGGCAGAGGAATGGACGTGCTCAGTAAGTAAAAATGCTCCCGAGTTACTGCAGTTTTCATGCTAAGTTTTTTGTTTTAAAAGGTCCAGCGCTGGCAGACACTTGCAGACAATACTTTGGAGGCGTCTGTTGAAGATCAAGTCTTCTTTTTATGGGAAATACAGCAGAAAGTATTGATTTTTTTCACCTCTAGATCATCGTTTCATCTTTTGGGCTGTTAATAGTAAGAAGCTGCTACCCTCTAGAAATCGTTTAAAAGGTTATTTGACATGACATAGTTCTTCCACCTGATGTCTTGGCCGTCTGTAATTCCTCCCACAAAACAGACCATGCCACAGCTAGCTCTACTAGAACTTTTTGGCTGTGTCATCTTTAAGTGATGTCCCCTTTGGACATTAGTGGGATCTCATACCAAGACCACATTCCCTCCTGAGAGCAATATCAATCCTAGTGTCTAAGGCAGAGGAGTCGAATGGAGAAGTGAGGCCCAGATATCCACCCAGGCATTCCCTGTGGACAATAAAAGGCATCTAGATGCAAGCAGTTCCATCTCTGTCTTATCCACAAACACCATAACTTCTTTCATATATGTATATATAAAGAAAGAAGAACTTGGAATCCTTCCACAAAATTCCTCTGGAGGAGATGTACGCAGCAGCTGGTTTGCAAATGTCATTAACATGATAATTTTGATTTGGAAAAAACAAAAAAAAAAAAGCATCCAAGCTCAGTAGAAACATAGAGCAGACATAAAGCCTGGAAAAGAAGAGCTCTTAAAGGAAACATTGCTTGGCTGTATTTTTCTCTCCCACACCAAGATGTGCTGTACCAACATTTTATAAATGCTGTAGGTGTGATCAGCAGTAAATCATGACTCCTCTGGGGAGTTCACTCCTCTGCACCTTCAGCTGTACTATGCCTCGAGGGCTGCTGTCTCACAGCGTACTCACGCGTAACTCAATACTTAGCTAAAGAATCTTCAAATTCATGTTACAACAGGGAAAAAATATTTCTGTACCATCGGTACTTTTCCAACTGAATTTTCCCATACCTGATGATCTTCCTCATACTTAAGGGCTCTTGAAAAGAAATGTCTTGGCTGTGTACACAGCTAGAGCCTATAGGGTTTAGGCATTTCTCAGGAAAACGACATTTACCTTTTTGACAGAGTGCCAAGCATTAAAAAAACTGCTTCCTCCAGTATTGCAGTTAAAAAAGACAAGTTTAAAGGAGAAAAAAAAAAAGAAATCAAAGCCAATCTCCCCTTATCCATTATCACAGTTTGCCATCTTGGAAAAAGAAGATATAAGACAGCAAATTGCCAAAACAAAAACTGACAAGCGACGCATTTTGGTGTTTCAGTTGACAGAAAGCAGTATTTGGGTCCCTAATCTCAGCGGTATATGTATGATACTATAGCTGTTAGGTCTGACCCAGCAAAACTCCTAGTCATTACCGAACTGTAATTGCATGACTAATGCAGCTGGTTTCATTCTTTTTAATGTGCCTTGCTTTGTTAAAGACTAGGGTCCTCTCCTGATTGCCTTTTCTTCTTTGATTAGACTAACATATTCTGCATCATGCAGTGTGCAGCACAGTTTTAGGAATACAGATTTGCAAGTTGGCTGTATTGCATTGATAAACACAGAAAGTCTCGGAGATTCATCCGCTACTGAAAAAGCAATAGATCACAATGGCTATTCATCCAGAAACTGTGAGGAATAAAACTACATTAAATACCTGTATTGAAAATACAGCTCTGATGTTGGTTCTTTTGACCCTTAATCAATGCTTTTAAAATACTGGTTAACTCTTTTCCATCTGCTGAAAACATATTCCGCATTCAAAACTGAAACCACAAGACAAACGTAGCAATGCTGTACTGCTTTCTTTATTTATAAGCTTTCTTTTGCTATCATACTATGCATACTGTTGTGTTTTAACCCTTGCTTACAATTCTTTTTCAACAGTAGAGTAAGAACAAAGTAATTTTACAAACAAAGCAAAGTGACAGAAGATCCACGATGTTTTATGTTTATACTGTTTTAATCAAACCAAACCTGTTCCTTCCTCCCTTGAGTAAAGATTGAAAGATTTTGGTGTCATCAAGTCAATAAAATCGAACTAATTCAGGAGTAAATTTTTAATTTTTACAATTTAAGATACCCAGTAAAATTAATTTCCAAATTATTAGAAAATTATCATATTGTGATAATTTTTAAATATACTATTACCACTAATGTAATGGGATATTTATATGTTCTGTAATTTTTGGTTAAGGTCAGTCTGTATTGCATCAACCTCAAGTCTATGGGGGTTTTTTATTACTCTCCTTCTGATCCTTTTTGTTCCAAGACACAAACAAAAATGGAGTGAGAACTGCTGCTGTATAATGTCTCGTGTTTGTTCCGGTTCTAGGCTGAGGATCTGCAAGGTGTGCAGGTTTCTGCAGAACTCCCCTGGATTAGTTGGAGATTCTTGTTTGCTCCTTGCTCTTTTTCTTTTTGGCATATATAGCACGAAAGCTCCAAGAGCTTCACCAACAGACTTGTAAATCCTATAACCAAGTTCAAGCGTAATCCTGCAGCTCTGTCACAAAAAAAAAGAAAAAAAAAAGGAAAAAAAAAAAGAGAAACATTGAAAAACTAACCTCTCAAAGTCACGTTTTCTCCCCTCCGCTTTTCTACTTTCTGCCTCCAGTGAGGTAGGGAAAAAAAGTTAAAAGTGAGACATGCCTGCTCTCAGGATTTGCCTTGATGTGATGAGAAAGAAAAATTACTTCAGAGTCAACTATGGAATATAAAATTTGAAAGTTCTAAGAATTTTCCCAAATGTTACTTAAAAGGATCAGGATACTGACTTTGCTTTTTTTTTTAATATGCAATCCTTCACATCCATCAGATTGAATTAGAAAAAAATAAAACACACTTGTCTAAGGCAATCACCATAAATTATCTTTTATACAGTTAAGGGAAGAAAAGTAACACTCCCCAAGGTCTATACAGCTTATGCTAAGTGTTTAGAACAGGTGAAATGGAGTGGTCTGTAAGAGTTCCCACTGACCAAAAGGAGAGCCAAGGATGGCTGTCTTTCATTCAGATGAGTAACTCTTACATGCATTTCACTGAATTTCACTGAATTTTTAGAGTTGGAAGGGACCATAGAGATCATCTAGTCCAACTCCCCTGCTGAA
>JAOXNO010000024.1:95324251-95341602 GCA_028565335.1 Limnodromus scolopaceus
ATTACAATCTTCCCCTCCCCCCCCCCCCCATCTTTAACTCTGAAAACTCTAAATAGCATGAAACAGGAAATTTCACAACATATTGTTCAGGCAGGTGAGATCTATTCAGGGAGGAGTCCACACAATGCTAATTTGTGGCTACCTGTCCCATAACTCACAAGTATCTCAGTTCATTTAATGAAATGTATTTCTTCTTCCTTGCCTCATTTAAGAGCACAGCAACTCATTGCAGCTGTATAAGAAAACAACAATATAGGACACTACACACAATTAAAATTAGACCCATAGAACCTAATTACCTGTATTTGAGATGGCTGACAAGTATGGAGGAAGTACTGAGCTAGGTAGTATAAATGATGATAAACGATGAAAACATCCACATTTCATAAATTGGCCCTGTAACTGTCATATTGCAGAGCTCCAGAAAAATATTTTTGTGAGCTAATAGTGAGAGGGATATTCAACAAGTACACAAAATAAAAACTTGTGTTTCTGTAATGAAAAGACAGTTTGAAGTGTGAGGCCATAGTCACTGGGACATAGTGGAAAGGGCCTTTCCAATGACATGATACAGCGTAATTGTTGAAGCCGTAGAGGCAAAATAGGAATTTATATCTAGTTGCTGTTTTGTTTTCTGAGTTGCTTTGTTAAAATGTCTCAAAAGTGGAAAACAGTCCTAGATTCAAACTAGTCTTACCACTTCATTCCCACCTGTGTACAAAATGGTAGTATGGTTATATTGATTCAAGGGGGAAAGAAACAGTGAGTAAACACTGGTTTACTTATAAGGCTTTCGTAGTTTCTTCTTAACAGAAAAGAATAAGGCCATTGAACATACCTGGTACCCAGTTCCCTCCAGCACAAGTCATCTCCCCAGAAAGACTGCACCCCACTTTGTTCTCACATGTCCTACAAGGCTCATCTAGTGTGCTTTCCTCAGGAACTCCAGGCCCTCCTTCAGGAGCTTTCTTGGTCCTCCTCTGCCTTCACGGCACAGCTTTAGTGTACTTTTATTTCTGTCCAAGCTCTGCTCAGGTCCTGCTGAACGGAATTAGGAGGCAGGAGGTGTGCATTCAGAGTCCTTCACTTAGTGGAGGGACCTGAGGCCAGATTTGGGTCTGGATGAACTGGATGAGCAGTCCAGTTGCCCAGCACCCAGGAAGGGGTGAATCCTTGAGGAAGGACCAGCACAGGTAATCAACTGCGAGAGGGTACATGGCGATGTGTCCGAAATATAGCAAAGTGTCTTTCTGCAAGCAAGGTTTGCTTGCACCTTCAGATGCTTGAGGAAGGTGAGAGCTACTTGAGTGTCTAACTTTGCCAAAGGGCAGTCTGGGGAGCTCCGGACTGGATACTTTTTTCAGGTTATGAGCCATTTTCAGGGATCATTCCCCCATTTCAGGTAGACAATACATCTCAGTCCCAAACCTCTGTTCACCCCCATGTCTGTGTGCAAAGGCTGACACAGTCAGAGCTGTGGCTGGGATGTGTCCCCTTGCTGTTGTCTCCTGGCTGTGGGCTGGAGGTAGCCAGAGAGCCAGCCCTGGGGCAAAGTTCTGTCAGCCCTGCATGAGCTACATTGAAAACACCCAAAACTGAGCATACACAGGGTTTTAATAAGCTTTTTGGTACTGCAATCTGATGTCTGGCGAACACCCAGAAATCATGGAATGATAAAATGGTTTAGATTGGAAGGGACCTTAAAGATCATCTAGTTCCAACCCCCCTGCCTGTGGGCAGGGACACCTCCCACCAGACCAGGTTGCTCAAAGCCCCATCCAGCCTGGCCTTGAACCCCTCCAGGGATGGGGCAACCACAGCTTCCCTGGGCAACCTGTTCCAGTGCCTCACCACCCTCACAGCAAAGAATTTCTTTCTGGTATCTAATCTAAATCTCCCCTCTTCAAGTTTGAAGCTATTACCCCTTGCCCTATCACTACATGCCCTTGTAAAAAGTCCTTCTGCAGCTTTTTCGTAGGCCCCTTTCAGATACTGGAAGGCTGCTATAAGGTTTCCCCTTATGATCAAGTCTTTCCAGGCCAGACCCAGGCATCTAATAAGGATAACACCTGATTATCTACCTACCTATCTATATCTACCTTAGATGGTGGTAGAAAACATGAATGCCTACCTCACCTCATCAAACTTGCAGCATGTCTTTCTAGTTTAAGCTGCCAGTAAAGGTAGATATGAGCTAAAATATCAGGGGTTTTTTTTGTGAAGCTTTGCACAGAGAGGGGGACACTGGGCTGTGTTCCAGCAGGTGGGAATGCACCACCGGCTTGGACACTGCCCGGCTCCTGTGCACATACCTCCCCCGTACAGCAGGTATGTGCGATGCAGGCTTTCACGGTCCTGCCGTGTGAGCCAGGCAGAGCAAAAAATAACGGAATTTCCACCGAGTATCAGTAAAACCTGGCAAAAGCTGACATCAGTAATTGAACTGTTTACAAGCTGAGGAGAAAAGGGAGAAAGTCCTGATATGATAAAATGTGGTCAGAATAACAACTCTCTGCTGAGCAGCTAGAAACAAGGGCAGCGACTCCTGGGAAGTGAGAGAAAAGCTGAAAATACAGCAATTAAGACCTTTATTTAGCAGTTAACAGGCGAGTACATGCAATACCATGTGCCTTTGCACAATCAAGTTCTAACAAGTTAAGAGATGTCCTTCAAAAAAGAGCTGCTTTACAGCACTCGTTGGGATGCGTGATAGGAACACGTTGGCCGTTCCTGTTTTTGAGCAAAGGGCAATGGAGCTGGATCTGTGTAATGGGATGTGGCATGAGAGAAAATAGCACTCAGTTGAAGGAATTTTTTATAGTGGCACCTGAAAAGCACTCTCTTGCAAGCACAACATTGCTTTTCATTGTTTGGGTTTTTAAATTTAATCACTGGTATGGCTGCAGATGTTCATGAAAGAGTCAATCACAGAAGTCACACAAATGTTTGTTTTTTCGTGCTTCTTCACTTCACACTTGCAAGAACAGAGGGAGGGATGAGTATTTGCCTGCAATGCTTTCCAGCAGCTGTATTGCCATTGCAGCGCTCATTTCAAAGGAGCAGTTTGGCCTGTCCCGCTGTCTCTCTCACATTTCTTGTTTTAGGATGCCAAGGACAAGCAGAACTTACAAGCTACTGGCCCTGACTTCTTTCGACACCATGGGAAGACATAGTTGAAAGAATCTCAGCTAATTTCATCTCGTGAAACCCTCTGGCTTTGCTAATCTCTTTCTATGACACAGGGAATGGAGAAACATTGGGGCCCTAAATTAGGTACTGGATGAGTTAAAAACTCCTCAGTGTCAAAAGCAAACAAACAAAATGTAGCAACTACAAATGAAAGCAAGAAAACCAACAAAACTGTATAACAGCTGTTGATGTGGTTAGAAAAAACTACGGTTCTATGAGAAACAATTAAATCAAACAATTAAGCAGGAGGTTGGCATAAGGCAGCTAGTTAAAGCCTAGGAGTATGGGAAAGCAAACAGGTTGAGCAGGTTTTGCTGCTGTCTCAATATCCCTGAGGTACCTATGGATAATACTAGGCTTGCTTTGCTGGAGTTTCATTGGAGTTACATCAGAGATGCCAAAAAACTGGCGTTGTACTTAAGGGAAGCCTTCCCCCCCCCCTCCCCTCCCCCCCCAACCTCTGTTCTTGATGATTACAAAAACAGAGAAGCCTTTAATAAATGTTTTCTCGCTCAGATTACATAAATGAGCGACGGCCAAAGGGAACTCAGTGGGCAGGCTGATCGGAGGTTCCCCTCCCGCATCTGGGAGAGAATCCTGACAATGAGCCAAAGTCTACTCACTTGTTCATTTGGTTCAAGATTTTCACCACTGGTACAATGATTGTTACTTCCTGTCTTTCGGAGGGCAAGGTAACCACACGTAGGTCCAAACTATTACACCAGAATGCAATTCGGATTAGCTGACTTTGTTTAATATGCGTGTATTTGTGAAAGAAAAACAACAGTTGTTGTGCTCATTTTAAAATTGAAAAGGCCAACCAAGAAGTTTTAAATAAACATAGAGAGATATATAGTAAGAAGAATAAAATAAACAGGATAGTTTTGAGGTAATACTTGCATACTAAGCTGTATAGAGATGAAAAATATTCAATGTCTACAGGGGAATATATGCCTTCTTATTAACTCTACAAAGTGACAGATAATCGAAGCATCCACCTCCATTCCTCATTATATGAGAGCAATATCCTGATTTATGTTATATTTACAAACTCTTCTTGACTCCAACGTGATATAGGATAAAACATGTAATATATTTATGGGATCTTCTATTCCACTCCCCGGCAATATTTTCTCAATTATTTTAAATATTTTTCTTATAATTTTACAGACCTTACTCAGTGTTTAATTCATATAAGCTAGAGAGTTACTTCAAGTTTACTTTCCATAGCCATGTAAAAAAAGCCAGAGCTGTAAAAGTAAGGTAGGGAAAATACGCAAAACATGGAATGAAATAAAATGAAAACAAAATATACAAGTTCTAACTAGTATCTGTGTCCTGAAATTTTCCTACAGCTTTCCTGGTGTAAAGTTAGTTGTTTATATAATTTCATTAGGATTCCTTTCAGGTAAATTTATTGATCACATCAGGCAAAATTGTTGATCACAATATCTTTGCAATAACATGGAAGACAGTCCCTGCTACAGGTGTAGATAAATGATCCAATGGTTTTGCTTCATACAGTCATTAATGGTGGACATGCAAGCTCTGGAAAGGTTTAGCAAGGCAGGACTTGGGACAGGATCCCCAGGTAATCTTCCTGTGAGAACTGGCAGGCATTTTAGCTCTTTCCTTTCCGTGTCTCTCACTTTCCTGTTGTTTGGTAACCTGCTGGTCTTCACTTTTTGAACTCCCTGGTAAAAACAGCCAGGTCACCATCCAACCTGATTGTAACTAGCATCCAAGATCCAGCTGGAGAAAGAGAACATAACTGCAATGTTCCTTACCTGAAAATAGCATCCCTACCCTCCATTCTTTCTCCAGGTTAGAAGTGTTCACCCAAGACGATGCTATCCTTTACATCACATTTTAATATTAACATTTTATGGAACAGGATAAGGTGGAGTATGACATAATTCTAGGCTGAAATGGCAACAGCACATCAGAGTCCACATATATACTTAACCTTAGTAGGGGAGAACTTTGTAGAGTAGGTAGATGGTTGGACTCGATGATCCCAAGGGTCTCTTCCAACCTAGACGATTCTATGATTCTATGATAACCCCCCTGATTATCTGCTCTTTGTCTCCAGGTTTCTTCAGACCACATCTCTGGGTATACAGGGCTCCTTCAACAGAAACCTCATGCTCCACCCATAACCCTTTTTGCCTTTAAACATGCATGCATTTTGCACCCAACAGCTCCTCTGTACACTAAAAGTTGTAAGAAGAGCCAAATGAAACCTCTTTCTGAGATGTATTTTTTGAGACTCTCCCTGCTCCCTAAAGGCTGGGGAAAATTTCTTCTGCTTCAGGGACACAAGCACTCCATTAACAACTCAGCCACAACTTCCTCCATAATTTTGGTGTTCTAGTTGTGCTGTACACCAATTTCCCCATTTGTCTACAGTTGAGGTAATATTTACCACAAGACAGTGTTCTAAAGATAATAAATTAATGCTTATAAAGCACCAAAATTTCCCAGAAGTATTACATGTAGCAAACACTAGAGATATGCCAAGTTTCTTGTGACATTGCAATTGGTTGTATGACGTATTTTAGAATGAATTATATTTTTCTATCAAAATAATAATGAATTTTAAGATAATGTTTTCTATGACTTAAATTCATAGTAAGAAACTCTGTACATTTTTCAAGTTTCAAATGTCCTCTTAAAAAAAACCCCAAACAAACAAAGAAAAAAAGGGGACCACTTCAGCAAAATATTTCTTTGACCTTTTGAGAATGAACAGACTAATTTTAATTTTCACTGTTCACATATTGCTCTAACTTGCAGCTCAAGGTAAGTTTCTGATATGATTAGCTGAAAGATGTTTATACTTAAAAAAAGAAAAATCATGAAAAGGTAGAATTGCACGGGCTCTCAACAAGTTACCTTTGTTCTGAGACAAAGACTATAGGTGCCTAGACTATTAACAAGTTCCTGCCTAATCTTAGAACTTTCCATTCTGATTCACTTACTTTTCAAAAACTGTCAGAAATAATCATCCCACATTGGAAAACTTATTTAAATAATTAAATTTGATAATTTAAAAGAACGGCCTAAGGGTTTGGAGGTGTGTGTGGGGAAAATCCAAGCAAATAAAATATATTAAAAAGTTGATAAGAAAGTTGATAATATTTTAGATCTGAAAGCCAGATGGCTTATCAGAAATCCTAGAAACTGCAACATATAATAACAAAATCCTGTTACATAAGCGTTTAACAAAGACAGAAAAGTAAATATAATTTACATCTTATTCTGAAAATGTTATAGAATTTAAAAAATATTGGAATATTAATTTATGTTTTAGGTCATCTCTTAAATGTAATAAAATAATTATTAGATATGAGGTTTTATAAAACAGTTATCTTTTTTTATTAAGTTCTTTATTTGAGAGAGAAAACTTTAATTTGAGGTTAGAATCAGAGGACAGGGATGAGTTTAATAAGGAATGCTCTTTCCTTCTTGAATTAACCCTCCATTCCATTTTTACAAACCCAAAAATGACATTATGGTAGACCCCAGGAAAAGCTGAAATACTGGTATTTTTTTTCTTTCTGAAAATATGGATGAAGTTGTATTTTTTGCTGAGGGTTTGTACAGAAGTGCTAAGTAAGAGGTAATTCACACCCCTCATAAATTATATAGCTTGCTGTCAACGACTGTTAATCTGAGATGAAGCTTGCTGGTAGGGGTGGAATGTGCAAGCTGTAATGTCTCTCCCAGCATCAAATATGTAGGAGGTGTTTATGGAAGAGCCAACTCTAGCAATGTTGGCACAGGGTGCCTTGTTCTGTCTACTTTTCCTTAATGATACTCTTCAAATTACTTGGAAGACCATCCCACACATGATTAACCAACACCTTCAGGACAATTAGATGAAGAGTAGGCTGTACCTTACACAAAACCATATTTTCAAATTATAACACTTTCTTCTTGAGCAGGACCTTGACCTTCAAGACATACCTACACTGTCCTCAACATACTGTAAACTTATGCCATGCATATTAATGTGTGAAAGGCACGTTGCTCGCCTACTAGTCTCTCATGACACTCAAGGTGTGTCTTGCTAGTTCTGGCTTGCAGAAGCAAAGAGTTTTCATTGATATGCTACAGGATGTTCAACCAGTTCTCACTATATCTGCTGATAAACAAGCATGAGTACAGATATAGATACATATTTTATCCAAGTGGAAGCCGTCATATGCTAATGCTAATCCTCAGAAGTGACAGTCACAACTTCTCTATATGTTTTGCTTTTAGAAGAATATCCATGTATCTCACTGTATATAGTACAGAAACATCAGCTTTCACTTCACAATCAAAATCTCACATAACACCCTTCCAAACCTTTACAGCAATGGAAAACCTGGACACTGACAATCAGTAAGTTCTCAGTTAAAATTCTAGCTCATTAATGCCTCAGGAAAGTTATAATTAATTCTCTTTTCTCTTCCATATTCTGGCCACACAGTAGCACTGTAGAGAAGTACACAAATGCACTAGAGATGATTTAGGACCATGACTAGTTGTACTACATTACCTTTCCAAGTCAGTCAACAGAGTTGGATTAACTTCCGAAAAGGTTCACGATGCTTGTGCTCTCTAGGAATACTGAGAGGAAAAATATCATTTGGTGTGGATTCCTATAGTTCTGTTATGATGCAGAGCTGAAGACCAGAGGGGATCACTACCATGAGATAAGTTTGCCTGTGTAATGCAAGCCATTCATTGATCTTCCATAGATCCTCTTCTGCTCAACGGCCAACGTGAAAATACAGCTTCAGAATCAATATCCAAAATTACATTGATACATTCTTTTATATAAAACTCCTCCAGTTCCCATCTACTCTCCATTGATTATCCATTCCCTTGATAGTTCCTCAAATTCTTACTTATTTTGATTCACTACCTTCTCATGAGAGCTCTGACTTGACCATACCTTAACACCCATTTAATCCAGTATTGCTCTCTCTTTTTCACAATGGTATCATAATTATAGCTTTTCTATTTTGCACAAAGGCATGCATTTAGGTCTTTAGACCTTCCGTGAAAAGAACTTTTTCCGTTAAGCAATGAGTTTTAAGTGTACACAGTCATCACTCAGTTATCAAAGGTAATGGAGGATTGGGAAAAACTAGATAAAACAAAAATACAGATAATAGCAAGCACATGAATTGCCCTGTGAGAGTACATTGAGTACATTCTCTTCTCAAAGCTTAAAAATGTCCTGTTTATCCAATTTTCGCTCAAGAGAGGGGTACTTTTACATAGCAACAGGCAGAGTTAGACCTGCTAGTACCAAGCCCTCTTTATTATGCATTCTATGGACAGTTCTGTATGTGATATGTGCATGGGAGAAGAAGGAGTGGGGGAAAGTGTGGTTAGTATACAATTTAGATAATCCACTTGGATAAATCAAGTTACCTGAAACCTCTGGTCCTCGTATCTCTTCCTTTAGTACTTGTCATGCTATTTCTAATAGAACAGGCACGTACATACACCCAGTTTAAAACTAATATACACCACTTGATTTCATGGCAACTATTTTCTTCTTTGCTTGCAACCACCTCTCCCATGAGGAATTCCTGGGAGCCAACAGTGCTGTCATCCTCTTTGACTTTGAAGAACATTCTCCCATGGTGCTCCAGATATCTCCTCACCTGAGGCACATGGTTGTAATGGTCACATTTGGATGAAGTTTTGGAGGGAACATGGTGCTCTAGCTCTTCATAGGGAATTCAGATTTTGACTTATTCATGACTTTCAACCCACTTCTGACTGCAGTAGTTTTGGCTCTCAGCGTTGGTCTTGTGTCATAGAGCAAGCTTCAGCCAAGACTAGACAATTTTCTTCCTCAGCACTTTCTAACTCCTTGCCTAAGTGTTAACTTTGGGTTTCCTCAGCATATCTATGAGCTTTGGCCTGTATCCCAGTCATGATTTAGCCTGTTATCACGAACTCCATTAACCTCAAAAACTTGTAAGACGGGATCTGCTGCCTTAGAGAAGAGATGAGCTGCTTGATGGGTGTGGTTTTTTGGGTCTTGTCTTTTTAAGAAAAATCTCTGTATTTTGCACAGAATGTGGTACTCCTTGAACATTTCTGATTTCCAGTTTCATTGTTAACTCATGTATAGGTGACTGACTATGCCTTGTTAAGAGCCAGGCCATCTGTTGCCAGAAATATGACCATCTTCTGACTAGCTAGCGCTCATCATTTACAGTTATGACATGGACTGATATTTAAGCGTCCACCAGTCCTACATGTTTCCAGATAGTGTCAATGATGCTTTTAACTGATCCACTAAAGGTGATTTTAGCTGCCTTTAATTACATTAATGTGCTTTGCTTAGTCAACATCCACAGCCAAGAGCATTAAATAGACCTGAATACTGCTCTGTGATTGTCCATCCTGCTCAATTGCTAGTGTATGCCCTGCCGCGTGCACAAACTGGCTGTGCTTGGAGAAGAGTGCTTAGCTGTATGGACATGATGTGCCATTTGCTCACAGGACCAGAGAACAGCTTATTGCATAATATATATAGCAGTACATACATAGCCAAAGAGTCTGACAATGATCTGCCTCCTTCAGCCATTAAGTTCAACTGATCACTAACACAAGCCACCAAAGAAGACAGCTAGGTCCAGCTGGTGTAGTCTGTAGCCGTTCAGTTCCAAACATCCGCAGTCTGTTCCCTTAAAATTGAAAGTGTTTAGTTTATTTTTTGTCCACAATGTGGTGCCAGTGCTGGGGGAGGAGAGGGAGAGGGGAGCTCATAAGGAGGCTGAGAACCCACACAGTCCTGAAGCCAGGTCTGAGCCCTGTCTCTGACCTCTTCCCAGTTTGCGCTTGCAGGTGGGGGAATTCAAGCTTCTCTTCTTCCCACACTTGCCCTGGCTCCCAAGTGACATGTTGCCTTTATTATTTAATAATAATTAGGTCACATTATTTATCACAGTTTGATAGCCAGACAACACTAAGAGACTATATCAGATAGCAGTATATAGAATAAAAGGTACTGGCCACAAGTCTGGTTATACGGAGACAGTGAACTGATTGTGCCCACACTCAGGTTTAGCCAAGAAATTGATCTAATTGATCTAATCTTTAGCCAAGAAATGATCCTCGGAATATACTGCAGAAACATAATGAAGAGTTTTCCCCCAAAATTACAATTTAAACAATACAAAGTGTCTGATTAACACATATCCTGTCAGCTTCAAATTGTTCTAGCCTGTCTATCAAAAAGTCTCATACAATGAAATTAAGTTTTTTATGTATGTCCAAGTAAACTAAACCAGCCCTATTGCACTAACATTCAGTTGTTTGACAGGACATGCTTTCAGTAGTTAGGTCTTCAGTATCAGGTGATTGGTATTAAACATATTGTCACCCTCTAGCTTCAGATCAGCTTTTGTGTCGTTTTACTCACAATTAATAATTCATTAATAACTGTCATTCTCTGGTAAAATAATTCAGTCTTTCAAATACTGTAGAGCATTATATTTCTTTGATTTCCCAAAGTAGTTCCTTCCCAAATTAGGAAATACTACTTGAGTACTTCCTACTACTGGCTCCTTTGATCAATATCTAAAGATTTAGTTTGATATAAAAAAGCGGTCAATAAAATCCCTTACTCCTGTGCTACATTGTCTCCTACTGGAGATTATGACACAAAATAAAAGCTTCATCATCTAAATAACTACTCAATAAACATTTAATATTACTTTTATGACTACCAAAACCATGCCATGCAAGCCCAATACAATAATTGTGACAAAAATATGCCATTTTTGCTGTCGAGCCAGCAGCGAGCAATAGCAGTGGAGATTTGCTAATGAGAACTCCTTGGTTTATTTTTACCTTCCTCTTAACACTGTGTAAAAGGCTAGTTGCAAATCAGACTTCTTTTGCACAGAGGCTATTTTTTTCAGCAAAATATATGTGAACAAGAGGTGAACAATCATCCAGTTTTCTGTTTAAAGTGAGGCTTCATCCCAGAAGTTCTGATTAAAATAAGTAAGTGCTGCAAAAATATGAGTTGTGCTGCGTATTTTGAAAGTGTGTACACAGCAGGAGCCTGAACTGCTCAAATATCAGGAAATCACCTAGGAAGAATACAATGGCAAATCAAGTTTGAGTGTCGGTTTGTTGTCTTTTTTTTTATTTCCATCCATTGTCTCCAACACTACCATGAGGCCAGAACTATGTGAAGTCATTTCAGAGAGCTATGGTCTGAAAGTTACTGTGAATTCAACCTGCCTGGTATTTTTGTGTCATTTCTGCTACTAGGCTGCTGCTCTCAAGGATGCTACGTGTTAGGTTTTCCTGTTTCTGAAGGTGGAAATAGCTTATTTCTAACTTATTACCTGCTTTCATAAGAGAAAGAACATAGTGCTTTACTCATCTGACAGAACTAGAGGATTTAGTTCTTCTCTCTCTCAGAGCAAAGTCCCAGCCCATCAAAGGGAGCAGGACTTATGTCACCAACTTCATCGAGGCAAGAAAAGTATCCTAAGCTACAAGAACACCATCAGAGTGAGACAACAATTCAAGCCTTTATGCTTAGTTACTTTTTTCAGAGGCCAAGATAGTTACATTTATTTTAGAAAGATTTTTTTATGATCATTCTTTCAACAGAAAAGGGACTGAATATGCAATATTTTGTATTTATATTTACTCCGGTTTTGTTGCTTAACAACTCATTGCTTTCCATTCGTCCTAACATATCTTGCAGAGCTGCTATTGCGAAAACTCAGTTGTAAAATCCACACAGTGATTTCAGATCATTTTGCATTTGGGCCTTGCTCTTAAGTGCTCAGTGACCTGAATTTTGCAAAGTACTCAGGACTGTGAGGTAGGACACTGTGGCGTCTGAAGGAGGACTGGTTGGCCAGGTGGCTCCTGAGTGTTTTCACAACTGTGTTACAGAATAAGTTGTGCAATTGCCGTTTGCACAGCAGCCCAGTGTTAAAAAGTCAGATTTTTATTGGTCAATGGGCAAGTAAAATGGAAAATAAACGTTAACTAAACAGCACTATATACAAAAATACAGTAAGATGTCTAAATACAATTAACTGAACATGGTCACATACATGAATGGACCAGCACGATCCACCTGTCTTTTACAAGTTAAGCTAATAAAGCTGCACAAATGAATTGTATTAATTTGACTAACAGCACTCCGTGTCATTATTAGAGTTGAAAGTCGACAAGTTTTCCATCTGGAAAGATGTACCAAATATAACATAATGCATATACCCAACCTAACTATATTTATGTAGGAAGTTTCAGAGAGTGGTTATTTTTCATTTCCATAGAAACTGTTCCCTCGTTTAACAAGTGCCTTTCTCCACTCCTGGGAATCCTTCAGTAACGCACAGTTAATTAGAGAGGGCTCCACAGGGGCTTTTATCACATTTTGTGATTTTCCCTGTTCATTTTGCACCTCACAAGGCAGAATTCTGTAGGCAACTTTAAAAATCAAAGGGCTCTGAGTCTTTTTGGAAAAAAAATGCTTGTTTTATAAAATGCCGAAGAGAAGGAAATAGAGATGAAAGAAAAAATAGCTACAGCCCACTGATGCATGCTATTATTCTATTGACAACTGCATCATATAAGAAATTCAATTAGAATTAGTTTAAACTGACTTTGGGGTACATTACTGGTTCAACACAAAAGATTAATATAACACTAAGGTTTTCACCCATAAGAGTGTTTCTTTGTACATATTTCTCCTTTTATGTCATACTTTTTTCTTCTCATTTAGTTGCTTTACGTTTTTATGAGCCTTTTCTGAATGGTACAAAATAATAAGCCTCTACCAGGATTTATAAAACAAACCAAAAACTTAAATACTGTTTAAACATTGTTTGTAAATCATATGAAGGATGGTTAAAATTAAGTGTTGCATATATATCCTACAAACCTCACTTCCTAGTTTGATAATGCTAAGACCACAATCTCTATTAATTTGTTTTGAGAAGATAACAGGACTGGAGGAAGGAGGGCACTGGAAGGAGCATATTCATATGTGGGTGGGAAAAGAGACGGCTGAGAGAGGCAGAGGATGTTTTGAGCAGTTTTGGGTGAGGAGGGGGAGAACTGGCAGGGTAGGTGGCTCTCTTAAAAGCAGGATGGCAGAGGAGACCTGTGTGGGATGCTGAGCAAGAAACAAGAGTTGCAAGGGTCCAGGCATCTCTAGAAGTCTTGGTAGCAGAGAGAAGTCCAGATAGTTTGAGACAGATATTTCTGTGGCAGTTATGGATGTCTTTGGGAGAGAGATGAAGGCAAAGGGTGCTCTTTCTTTTCTCCTTTACCCATTGACTTCCTCCTTTTGTGCTCTTTCAGGATGTAAGAATAGTGTTCCCCATTCTTCTAGCAGTCCTAGCAGGGCCTGTGCGGGCAGGTGGCAGGGCATCTTCTCAGGCAGCAGACGCCTTTCCCTGCATCCCAAGCCACCACTGCCCTCACCTCTCCTCAAGCGCACGCCAAGCATGTTCTCCAACAAAAATGGCTGGGAATGCAAACGTCCTGCCAGTAAACTGACCCCCTGGCTTCCAGATTCTTTCTGCAGCGTTAGCCCTTCCCCACAGACGCTGAGTCGATGGAGTGAGAAACGGCAGGGCTTCAGCAGCAAGCTCTGTCCCCTGCCACTGACTGCTCTCCCCACAGCAACAGCTGGAGCTGGAAAGAGGAAAATGTGGCCTGGGATGCTTTCAGGCAAAGGAGAGAAATCTTGTCATTTCTGGATTATGGTTTTAAATACCAGGCCACTTATATATTACTGGGGAGGAGGGTAACACTTTCTAATATATTTTGGGGAAAAAAAAACAACAACCAAGAAGTCTTGGTTTTTTATGAAGAGAAGGTATTTTCAGCTCTATAAATCCAGAGTGCACAAGACACCTCCTGTCAGCAGGTCACTGGTCAATAAATATCCCAGACAGACTGTCCTTGAAATTTCCTGACTTGGCTAATTCCAGCCTTCTCTTCATGACATCTTCTGAACTCTGCTCCTGTGACAGGGTGGAGGCACACAGGGACAGCTTTTGATCCTGCTATGGCAGCCAGATAAATAAGCCCCTTTGGGGAACTTGAGCTGAGGCAAGGTGGAAATTGGTGTAATTTAATCTTTCCATTAGGACACATCTTAAAAGTTTTTAGAAAAGTAATCCCTTCATTTTGCCTACATAGTTTCATTGCCTATGAAAATTAAATTTTATTAAAGGAAACACAGTGTGCTGGTCTCAGTATCACTTAGGTACTGAGAAATCAACTGCATGCTGTGAACTTCATCCAATGGAAGCCATTACCAATGTAGATGGCATTTAGCTAAAAAGACATAGAGCGATGGGGGCCCAGCCCCCGCATGAATCCCAAGTTACTCCATTCTCACAGTCACAAACACTCCCAAGCAAGCTAATGCCAATCCCCAGCAGACAGCTATTGTTGAGGAACATTAAATGGGAACACTTGATTTGAAGAGGTAGCCTAGTAGAAGGGACTCCACTTAACTATGACTCTTAGAGCTACTGCTGCTCACAGCTCCCCATTTTCTCTGTGTTCCTCTTCCTTTTTAAAAAGCATGGGTAGGACAACAGTGCTTTGCTCATTATCCTTTTGCAGCAGGACCTGTTTGTACCGGGAAAGGTAAAGTGACCTCTATTAGTTCATGACTCAAATGAGCAGTTACTTCGTCTGAGTTTTGAAATGAGTGGCATTATAAAAGCCTTTGCATCTCTCAAGGGACTCTGTTATGACAACAGAGAAGGCCTAAGACAGACCCTTCAAAAGCTCTCCACCTGCTTGGCTCAGAGTATCAGCTGACAGCTTATCACTTGGAATAAGTAAATCTTCATCTTTGTTATGATACGGACACAAATGATGTTCCTGACAACTTTGGCATGACCTAGACTATATCCTTTTACTTTCTTCAAAACAAACTCACTATCTTTCTACCCATACAGGATGCAAGTCTTGGAATTTAAAAACAAAGTTTTAATATAGTCTGATCAGGTTTGATTAAGCATTAGCATGTTTGGGTTTATCTGCAATATCTGTCTTTACGATTTAGTTCTTTCAAGCCTATTCTCATCTGAAGTACTAAAGTATGTAAATCAAGCTATACTGGCATGATGTACCAGCAGGAGATTGTGGGTACATTCTGCTCATGGGAGTGCTGAAAATTAAGGAACTGAACTGCAACAATTTAAATTCATCACAAATTCATAATTATCTATTGTGCCATACACATCTCAAAAGAGTTTATTAAAGTGAAGAAAACATGCAGGTAGATTTAAGAATAATTGTTACTCAAATATATCCTACTAAATGTAATGCAAAGGGTAGTTTCTCTCCATTGGCTATTATATAGTTCTTTGTAACTATAGAAGAGGAAAAGAAAACCACCCACAAGACTTGCTTGAAGCATTTCCTTCTTCTACGTCCATTATGAAATCTTTTCAGCTCTTGGCAGCAGGAAATTTAGCACATACTAGGTTTTTGATCTATAATATGTTATGGACTAACATTACAAGAAAATAGATGCAGTGCAGTTTCAAAATCACTTGGATGGTCTGCTTGAGGATTCTAAAAGATAGTAAAGAAGTCAAATAATTAAACCATCTCAAACAACGCTCAAATGTTATTTCCCAGAATTGTGAAAACTAGTGAGTGAAATCTGAATTTTGCTGTTAACCAAGTACAGTCCTTCAGGATATGCTGTGACTGTTTCTCAAAGTACTACAATAAATGCAACCTCATCCTGAAGCAATAAAAAATATCATCCTCGGCTTTCAGTTGGAGAAGCATCTGAGCAAGTGATGACTAAAGATCCCAGTGGAACCGGAAAAAAAAGAAAACAAAGTAGAACACTGTTTCATAACTCCCATGTACAAAAATGTAGAATACAAATAATCAGAAAGTAATTGCATTGAGGAGGTGAGGTCAAATCCTCAATAAGTATCAAAAACCGGTAAGCTGATTTTTAGAACTGTTAAGAGCTGAGGAAAAAACAGGAAATTCATTATTTTCTGCCAGTTAGTGATGGTTCACAGACATCTTAAAGATTCAGTACTATCCTGACTGTATATATCAACAAAATAAATCAAAAGGGTAAAAATAATGTCTGAAGATGTGAGAGAGCTTGAAGAGTTACTATAAAAAGTAAAACTCATTGGCTAAATGTGACAAGAAGATTATGATAAAGATCTGGAAAATCACAGCAGAGATTTGGAGGAAGTGAGTAGGGGTGGATAATTCACTATTTGTCACAATATCTTTGGGACAACTAGTGAGATGATGAGCTAGCAGATTTATAGCTAGAAAGACTTATTTTTTTTTCTGCACAATGTGTAATAAAACATGGAACTCATTGAGGGGACATATTAGAGAGGACAGATTATAATGAAATTCAAGCAAGGAAATAAACGGAAGATAGGTCTGTTACTGAGCATTAAAACCAATGTTATTTCCAACATAAAATATCCTTGAATAACCAGAAGTTGGAAGGATTTTCTACAAAAAAAAAAAAGAAGATTCCTTTGTCTGTGCATAGTACTTTAACGCTCTTTGTCTAATCATGCTCCTCCGACCAATGGATCAAAGACTACTGGGAAATAAAAAAAAAATCTCTTGGTTTGTGAGGAACTACAGGACTAAACTAAATGACTTATAAGAGAGCAAATAAAAAGAAGAAAAAGAGAAAATTCGAGGTTTCAAAAAGTAAAATCAGAGATGCATCTGCTCCACACGTATCCTTTCACAAAGGCTTTGAATCAGCTAATATTATGGGCCAGCCTGGAGGCAAAACAGAGAAAAAGACATGCAGGAGGCCCAAAGGCATGTGCAAATTGCTAAAATAACAGGGTCAGGACAGCAGCTCAGCACCGCTCCTATCATCTGTACCGTTTGATTCCTAGCAGGCTTCAGGAATGGCAGGGCTACTTTTAGGGCTGTAGTAACTACCAGAAAATGCCACAGAAAGGTCTGAGAAACAGCATAGAATCATAGAATCACAGAAGGATTAGAGTTAGAAGGGACCTTAAAGATCATCGAGTTCCAACCCCCCTGCCCTGGGCAGGGACACCTCCCACCAGCCCAGGTTGCTCAAAGCCCCATCCAGCCTGGCTTTGAACCCTTCCAGGGATGGGGCA
>JAOXNO010000024.1:95347608-95367065 GCA_028565335.1 Limnodromus scolopaceus
ACAATTCTTCACAGAAAGAGTGGTCAGACACTGGAATAGGCTGCCCAGGGAGGTGGTTGAGTCACCATCCTTGGATGTATTTAAGAGTTGTTTAGATGCAATGTTGGGGGATATGGTGTAGGGGAGAACTTTGTAGAGTAGGGTTGATGGTTGGACTCGATGATCCCAAGGGTCATTTTCCAACCTGAATGATTCTATGATTCTATAACAATTCTAGAAGATGATTCATTTCACATACCATGAACACCTCTCAGATGTTCTTTTCTCTCTGTTGGTCACAGAAGGAGCTCAGGTGCCTCACTTAGGCTATGATCAAGTGAAAAAGGAAGAATTTAATGTTAGGGTTATTTGATCTTACACTTTGGTTTATTGTAATTTATTATGCTTTGTGTATAAATTAGGTTCTGCATGGGAAGTGTTGGTTATTTTGTTACCAGTGGTCATTAATATACTTGGACAAGTAATATGCTACCTCAGTATTGAGAAAAACACCTTCATATATGGAAACTTAAACCTGTAGTGTCTGACATGCTGATGATGGTTTCAAGTATTACAGTTGGCTAGAAGTAGACTATTTTAAAGCACAATTTTTAAAAAGCAGAGAAAAGAAGCAAGTCAAATCGCATGAGAGAATAAAGTGAGTGGGAAAGATGCAGCTTTATGTTCATGATAATTTTATTCTTTCAAGGTCAAGTGACTTGCATTATCCTTTCTGCAGCTAAAATTCCATTGTCTTTATGTTAATCAAAAAATACAAGTCAGTTGTTTTCCCCACAGGCAAAGGATTTTTTGTGAAGGCATTTAAGCTGCATGCTAAAACTTAAATTCATTGGGTTAGCTGTTGATTTCCCTTGAATAAGCTCAGAACATTTTTTATTAGACAATGGTCATATAAAGTAATTAAAAATTAATTATCAGAGCTTCATTTTGTCAGTAATTTATTCTGTAACTCTTAATAACAATACAACGGAAAAAATTTATTAGTATATCAAATTTACTAAATAAATATTGCATATGTCATGTAACTGAAGTTTGAGCTTAGTTTAGATTTGCAGAGGTACCTCAATTACATTTTTGTTACCATTTCTTCTGTCTCATGCTGTTCTTCAGAACAAAGTTTTCACGTACTATTATAGACGTACAAAAAAGGGAAGATTCAAAATATTCAGATAGAAGGAAGGTACATGATTCCCTCTGATTTTTAATAAATTTGATACCTAGCTACTATTTATGTCTTTAAAGTATTTCCTGGATTTATTTAAATCAAAGAGAAAACAGAATCTTCAAATCCTAGTGAGTACAAGCAAACTTTGTGCATGCAGGTGAGGACTTTAAACCTGCATGCTATTTTGGTACTTACATGACCTGGCTATGCATCATATCCAAGCATTTAAAAATAGATCTGCACTTCTGTCTTCATGAAAGAAAAAAGTCGTAGTTTAGTTATTTTTGGTTTTCCTGCCTCAAATCCAAAACGCATAGGAAAACTCATGTTGAGTTTTGGATTATCCTTATTTCACAGCTAATGCCTAGCGCTGGGGAGGGCTGTGCTCCACCGCCTTGTAAAACTACTGTTCAAGACACCCCTTGTTGAGCTACGGTTGGGTGTTGAATGTGACCATGGTGGTGGCCAGTACTGGAGATTCACAAGCAGCCAGGGCACAGTTTCTGTGGCAAGTTTGACAGGAGACCACATTCAGGAGAAATAAAACTAGTGCTAAAAGCCACATCTTACCCAGTCCTTTTGCAAGGTCTGTGAGCTGCTCCTTTTTCTAATAATTGCAGCAGAAACTCTATCTCTCTGTCACAATATCATAAGCATTGCTGTTTTGCAGTTTGATTTCACACGTACTTGAACGTCTCTGGCTAGATTTATCCTGTCAGATGTGGGGTTTGGGGCTGCACGGATGTAATGTATTACCAAGGAGAGCCCAAGGGCATGAGGGCTGCAGACTAACGAAATGCAGAGTCAGGTGCCATTCTTTGGGCAATATGAACGCAGAAGGTTCATACCTTGTTATTTTTTTGTTAGCAGTACCTCCTTCAATTTAGCTGACATATGACTTGAGGTATCTATTCTTTCTCCAGATGTCATTCCATGCTAACGTGTCATGAGAGTTTAGTGGTTATGATTTAAGTGCATTTACTATTAGAGGTCCATTTTGGTCCTGCTAAATCTGGATAAAACACACATGAACTTCCAAAAACCTTCTGAGAGGGCTCAAATAATATGGGAGATATAACTTATTTTTGTAGTACTTTGTGGGTAGATTTTGGAAACCAGAGTAACTTCAGCCCCTAGCAGCCTAATTTTTATCCTGAAAGAAAGTACTCGAGAGAGAATTCCCGTTTGCCTCATCAGTCAGAAAGGGTACTGGTTATTATTGATCCATAACCAACAGAATATGCCCATGCTCTACCTCTTAGTATTTTAGGTGCCACATTTCAGACAGAAGAGTTTAGAATGCTAGCAGCTGGCAGAGGAGAGAGATTTGTTTAGGAATTATGTGTAAATACATTGATTATTTGCATTCTTTAGGATTCATTGTAGAGTTTGCCATCCAAACAGAAGTTGGTAGATCTGAAGTAGCAATGCCTCTTGTTTCCTGTACCTTATATTTTACTAACTAGTAAAACATAGTAAAACCTTGTTGGTGTTAGTCTACTGGTAATTTTAAGTGTAAAACCAACTGTCTCAGTGGTAAAGACATGTGAAATGGCCTCAGAAAAAGAAGGA
The DNA here is from genome assembly GCA_028565335.1 of Limnodromus scolopaceus. Taxonomy (NCBI): domain Eukaryota; kingdom Metazoa; phylum Chordata; class Aves; order Charadriiformes; family Scolopacidae; genus Limnodromus; species Limnodromus scolopaceus. The sequence goes on from JAOXNO010000024.1 coordinate 95,350,346, forward strand.
AACAAGGTGTGATGAAGAAGAATGGGATTCAATAGGCCTTCAGCTCCCATGGTAACAAAGAGATTTTTACCGAAAGTTCACAGAGTAGGTTTTGGGAGTGAATATGGAACATAATACAACATTGCAAAGAAAGTTTGAGATGTCAAAAATGCATTATCAAAGGAGACATCATAAGGATTAATCAACAGATCGGTTTTTTTCCTGATATTCTTGATCTGATTTGAGACATTTCTAACAGAAAGTGGGATGTTTTATTCTGTATAACTACATTCCCCTGGCATCAGGTTTAGACCAACCCATGCCCAAGCAGGCATTCAGACCCCTCCCCTCCTTTAGACCTGAGTCATTGTTGAGTTTCTCCCTGTGATATGTAACAATTTCTTTATTTCTTTGTTAGCTGTCTTGAGATACTTCTTTGTCACTAGCTATTTAGCATGAACTACTTTCCTGTTTTATGTGATTCACTTACGAAAATTGTTTGTTTCCTATTAAATCCTTTCCACCAAAAATCTTAATTTAATAATCATACCATTAATTTTATCCAAAGCCTGTGGTTTTCATTACACAGTGTTCAATCAAATAAAGAATTATATTTCATAAGTAGCATTATTTGAAATTAGACTGAGCAACCGGAGGAGCCAGAGAACAAAACAATAAACAGGAAAGGGCGTTGTGACAAGTAATGCAAGGAAGTAAAGGCTATGGTGGAAACTGAAGCAGCAGAGGAAGCAACCCAAAACTTTAAAGGTGTGTGTTACCCTTGAGTAGATCTAAGCTAGTCATACAAAAGAATTATCAGCTGACATATCTTCAGTTTCCATGGGCTCTGAAAAACAGAGATAGAGCTGAAGAGGAATGGATATTTGAAGGAACAACAGAGAAGAGATGAAGTTTAGGGCCTTTGCAGATACCTGCTGAAAAACAATGCCTGGAATAGAGATATGTGTTCAAAACCAAAAGATTTATGAGCAAGGCCAAGGACTGTGAGGGCTGTTGGAGTAAAGAGAGCTGTTGACTGTCAGATTAGATAAGAGGATTAATCCATGTTATTTCTGCTTTGACACAATCACAATGACTGACGGGAAGCCTCCGACTTCAGCAACAATCAAGATGGTATTAATGTTTTACTGCCAAAAATAAGCATTCTGAAGTCTTTGGACTAGCCAGTTGTTCTACCATACCTAAGAGGATGGATAGAGAGGGAAACCTACTGCATGAATAAGCATGAAACTGCCCCTTAAGCATAATCTTATTTTATTTGTATTTTAAATTCTTATGTGTGTATCCCAAATACATTTGAGGCACTTTATTTTTCTGGCTAAACTTCATTCATTGCCTTTAAATCTGTTGCATATTTGAAAAAACAACAGGAGTTCTGTGTTCCTTATAGAAATTACATAGGCATCACAAGGTATCCTGGGAAAATATTTGGCACCAAGACATCCCAGTCTCATAAGTATTTTGTAAGAGTACCATCATTTCCTTTTAAATAGCTTTCAATTCAAGAAACCAAATATACTAAGCCTGTTAACACAAGATAAATATCTTGCGTCAAAGCCAAGTAATTACTTTCAATTAACCATCCACTGAACTTCCCAGTTACATCTATCAAGAGATCAGTTTATTTTTTTTTTTTACTTCCAAAGCAACTAACAGCACGAAAGAGAAGATAATAAAGAAAATTGGAGAGTAGCATAGGTTTCAGAACAGAAGCAGAGGTTCTTCTCCGGACGGTCTGCAGGGATAAAGTGAATTTAAAGGAGGAGAATAAGTTTTGCACAATGGTGTGGCCTCCAAAACGAATTTGAGTCAACAGAATTCAACAGGAGTTTCAAAGGCTGATTTCAGTGATGACCCGCTGTCCCGTGAAATAATAACATAGTCATCTGGCTAGTTTTGCAGGAGCTATTAGTAGAATTGTTCTTGAAAGAAACTAAGACTTTTCAGTCAAAACGTACTTACTGGTTACTGACTCATTGACTGGTGACAAAGAAGTGAAGCACATGCCAAACCCATCAACAGACAATATGGTTTTCTTATGAAACAGGAACTTAAATGCCAGAGAAATAATAGACAAGTCAGAGAATTTTCCTACTGTCTATTACAATCAAAGAAAGGATGCAAATGCTGTTACCGAATGAAATTGTGTTGGCTCTGGTCAAGAAATCAAGAAATAAGTTTTTCTTGTGCACTGTTGAACTCCACTACCCAAAAGCCTTGGAGGAGATCTAACTAAAATTATAGGTAATATGTAGCCTTTTTACACAAACACTCATATTTTAACTTGCAATAATACTACAGACACTTAAATGACTTTAGAAGTTCACTTAATAGTCCATTTTTTTGGCTATGACCATTAACCTGCCATGAATTTATTCCACTGAAACACATAAAGTTTTAATGAATCCTTGTTATCCTGGAAAGATTCCTTAACTGCCATCCCTTATCTACTTAGAACATCACCATGGACTTTGCCTAAACTCCCTCCTTCCCTCTTCATACAAGCTTCTTACTATCTCCTATATATCCTTAGATTCTTTCTTTGTTTATATATAGATTTTGATTCATATCTGTCAAAAAAACATTAATTTTTTTGTCCTAAATTGTCTTCTCCGCTATGAGGTTTTCTGTCCTGTTTTTAAAATAACACCCCTAATGCTGTTTGAAACAATGTCCATGATGGCTAATATTGATGAATTTCCAGTTTACCACTGCATTCCCAGAGGTATTCTGTGCAGTTTTCAAGTGAAAGCAAGAGTCTCAATTTCAGGAATATGCAGCACCGCAAAAAAATATCGAACTAAGGTGGTCTCAAAGGCACAGCTGCAATGCCATATTGATTTCTTCAAAAGAAGCAAGACACTCATGTTTCTATTGCTGTTGTCTTCAAAGCCTCATTGTTCTAAAAAAGGTAGTCACAATTATGTTTGGAGACATATGGGATGTTTTACATGTTAACATTAAAACTTTGTGCATACTACAATGCAGACTTTGGTTTCTGTGAGGAATTTTGCCCAGGTGAAAGTTAGAATTCCATTTCTATGGAATGGCCCAAGTTTCCTAATGATTCCCTCTATTTCAAGTTTTCAAAGTTCTTCTGCATCTTTCTGTGACTAATACTAATTAGGGTGTTCTCTTTAAACTCTCATCTGCTCCACCAAGTGTTTTAAAGGGTGCCAAGCACACCTTCCAAATTTTGTGTGCTGCTTCTGCCATCTCCTGTGAATCTGTTTAATCTCTAACAGGTTTGCAAAAAGTGAGAGAGAAGGAATAATTTAATTTTTACCAACAGAACCAGTTTGAGACAAGCAATGATACAACCTACTGATTCTTCCTCCTGGAAAAGAGAAACAAAAACAAAAAAGAGAACTCCTACTCATCATAAACTAATTGTATAGATTAAATATTTAGATGAAGAAAAAGCTTTTCATCTTATACCATGACATTTTTATAAGTGGGAAGTTTTAAACAAAAGACGCAAGATGGGAAATACTTGAAGTATGCCCTGATTTGGGAGGTCAACATTTTATTTACTTGGTGCAGGGCATTATGGTAGAGAGATTTCATAAAATTAAACGAACAATGAAAATTTGCTGGTTGAACACTGGTTGAAATGAATGTTTACAGTTACTGCAGAGATCTTTCTACAATTTAATTGTGATTGGGTCCATGAGGCCTTTCCGATTCCATTAAATGAGCTAAACACAGATAAGGACTAACCTAAAGCTCACTGAAGTTATTATAAGTTATTTATCTACTGAGGCAAGAAATCAAACCTCTGTTAACTGCACAGGTTTCAGGTCACCTACAAATGAGCTTTTTCTTGTTCATTTACGAGAGTTCTCCTGAGCTTACCTGGCAAACGGTTTCACTCTTGGAGAAGACAACCTTCCCTCCCGTTAATCAGCTTCTCTCTGCACCGAGGGAAAGCTCATGTGCAGGTTCCTTCTGACAGCCCCTGAGAGACAGAAAAGATTACATTTAAAGAAAAGGGAGGATGAAGAGGAATTTGCGGATTCATGGAAGACAAGTGCAAAACTGCAGTCTCTTCTTCTGCTGCGGCTTCCTGAGGACAGGCCACGTTGACTGGCACTGGACTGCAGATTGTCCTGCTGTTCAGAGAAAAACAGGGAATAACACTAAGCATCTAAAGAGTAATTCAAGGGAAAAAATCGTCAATTGAAGATGCCACTATTTTTAGATAATAAAAAAAGACAGTCTCAAATGATTCAGAAGGGCTATACGATTACTGATGTTGTATATGCTCCAAGGATACAAGAGGAAATCAAATTTTCCTACAAGACCCAAAATCTGAAGGAAGTTCATCTTTAAAAACAGCTTTTCCAAAAAAGCTATATACAGAAATGTGACTCACCACCATCTAAGTAATTTAAAAGAAGTTTAAAGAAAAAAGCAAATAAATAAACCCAAGCCTAGTGTCTTATTCTCTCTCACCCCATCCCTCTGCTTTTCTTCCCCTCTTCCCGGGAAAGAATCAGAAGAGTTTATATTGACAAAGCAGCATAGCCCTATAAAACTTTAAAGAGGGCAACAGAAAAAGCTGCTTTGAATGTCTCCATAGCCCCCTTAAGGTCTTAATTGCTAGTCATGTTAAAAGCTCTCTGTACAGACTCTAATTGAAAATGAAGTGGAGGAGAAATTAAATCTAACCTTATTTAAGTCAGTGGGAGTCTTATCATCAACACTGACAGCAGCAGAATTTCACACAGGATATTTACAGTTGCCATCCTGGTAAATAGCTCAGCACCTTTTTTAACACCCAGCTGGAAACTTTCTAGTAGCACAGTAAAACCAAATCTCAGACCCTGATCCTTGCTGTGTCATATAATCACAGAGAATGTGAGCAAATCTATATGGACAGAGGTGACAATAGTTACAAGGACTTGCTTGGACTTTAACAAATGGGAAGTGTTAAGTGAAGTGACTCACATGAGCATTACTACCCAGTGCCTTGCATATAGGTGACCCCTAAATTTTTTGCTAACTTCAGTTCTATGAGAATTTAAAATTATGTTTTGCGCTGTTCATTTTTTACAGCCGTCATCCTTGCAAGTATGGAAGGGTGTCTTTCCAGTCTGAAACACAGTGGAGACCATTTTGTGCTTCTTTTGCTGCTTGTTCATATTTACTTACTGTAATTCCTATTCAAATAATATTGAAATAAAATGAATAACCTAACTGGAATTGTCAGTTTGAATGTTTACAGCTTGCAAAAAAGCAAAAAGCTGCAAACATCTATGATTCAGGAGCACAAGGAAATAGTGACAAAACATTTTTATCAGAAAGTAGATCCCATGAGGTATTAAAATTAGATACCTGTTTAGAAAATATGCTATCTAAGCAAAAATGCACTGTTCCCCTTTCCTATACAGCTATGCATAATTGTGCTTAACATCTTCCCCCCAAAACAAGACTGAGAAGGAGCAATTACGATATCAGAACCAGTGTTCAATGGATGCACAGAAATACTGGAGAACTTAAGCATCACAAGGGTATTATTCATATGTATTTTTGTGCCATTTAAAATGCACAAAAGCTGCAACACAAACAGCAATTTCGTGTTTTGATTAAGATAAAGCTTTTTGTCATTGCTGTAACCCATACTTTTTATTCACTAAACCAAAGTTTACTCACCTTTTAGCCCAGCTAGTGATTTTTTGGTAGAGTGACTCCAGAAGGGCATTTTTGCAACAGGAATGTACTCTGTATTGGTGTAAAAAAACAAAGAGCAAACCGGGCACAAGGGACTACTCTGTCTTCATCTCTTCTGCAGACTGTGTGTTTTCCCCTCTTTCTCTTTCTCCTCCTATTCCTATTCTGTTTCTCCATTTAATTTCTTCATGCTTCTTTCCAGACCCCTTCTAAATTTTATTGAATAGAAGATGAACTATGCCATGGAGATTCTCACCACTTGGCAACAGCGGAGACATCCTTGCCCATCTGAGATTAGTAACTAAAAGGCATCAGTTCATTTCAAAATGAGTCATGAGTCAATATGTTAATTCAATCTATTAGAATGGCAGTGTGCTTGACTAAGGGGTTTATGATTTTTTTTTTCCCCTTCTCAGTTATGATAAATCTTTTGAGGTTTTGTAGCATTATCTTCTTTAATAAGATTTGTTAAAACATATGTAAATCTAAGTGACAGTTTCTTCAAAACAGAATATAACTGTTTTCTCACTGTTGACCGTATCAAGTGTTAGGAATGAGGTTCTTTGAGTCTCAGGTCTCAAGTGCCTTGAAAGCGCATATTGCTGATAGAAGTATTCTATTTTCTGTCAAAACAGACACCGACATTTTCAGAAAAGCAAACAACAGATGGGTTAATCTATTTTTATATATTAGGTTATAAGTCTAACAGATTTAAGAAACAAAGGAGTCTGAACTGTGTGCATATGGAGGACACTAAACTGTGTTTTATCATGCTTAGTACTGTTTGAACAAGTAACTCTGTAGTGTGCACCCAGGGTGAATTAATTTAGTATATTGGGCTCAGTAATTGTCTACAGAATAAAAAAGAAATCCCGTATAAAATAAAACTTAAAGGAAAATGGTATTTTCACTTAAAATAAAGTTCTTCCTATGCATGCTTGAAACGTATTTGCTACATAAAATATAGGCTTCTCTAAATGAGGCTAAAAAGAAATAAACATCAGTTTCCTGAAAGGCAATTTACAAATAAATATAAAATTTCTTAATGCATGATAGTAATGTGTCTTCATGTACGTAACCCATGATCATATGTTACCCATTTATTTATTGCTCTAAGGTAGCAATTATTATAAACTAGCATGCAGGCGTGGCTAAACTAATATTCAGCTAGATGTCTATCAGGGTACAATGGCGTATCCTGAGAGGTACCATCACTAAGATGGACAAGGAGTGGATAAGGAGACTCCAGATCAGTCATTGCCTTTGAAAGATCTGGGCTTGCAGAGAATTTCTACAAGACATCAGCAAGAGGAGACAATTCTGCAAGCAATTTTTGTGTTGTAGAATTACATAGGCTCAGCTTGCCCCATTGTATTTCTATTCCATAACACAATATAAAATCGGATGCTCCTTGAAATCTTCTCACATTGATTTGGGAATTTATACAAAGTAGTCTACCTTCAATTCAATTTTCTTAATTTTATGGAACAACAGAAATGTGAATACAGACATCATCTTCCAGTAAGTCTCTACATGACTGGGTCACAACAATGAAGGGAAGCAAATTGAGATAGTACCCCACTCCTTTATTGACAAATGTTAAAACACAACACATCCCTGATTGAGCTGTCTTGCTGCATTAAAATCAACGCATAGATAAGAAAAATGGAGAGTAGTTTAGTTAAATGAAACAACCACAGGAAGGAATTTTAGCATAGTGCAGCAAAGCTAATAATATGCAAATGACAACCTTTCTAAGTACATATGAGGGAGTCATGAAATGTTAATGTTGAAGTTTCTCTCATATTTTTTAAAACCCAGCATTGTTTTGGAAATTCCAGAATTCTGTAGATCTCATGGAAGCCCACACCCCCTCCTTCACCCATACCATTCCCTTCAAACAGAAAAACTTCTTGGGAAAGTTGAGGACCTCTAAGTTCTCTATGCACTTGTTGGAGAAAAGAATGAAAGGTAGCAATGACAATTATATTCATTTTCAAATCTGGCAGTTAACCTATTAGTTGATAATTTACCATAGTTACTCATAATGAGATTTATTCATAAAACCTATACTTTCTAATTTGCTTTTATGTGTCTATAGCACATTTTTACATTGGTCTTGAGACAAAATCCACAGCATGTTATTTATTCAACAAATATGATGACTGCTAGAGCAGCAGAGACATATAGACGCAAAGTATGGAAAGTCTGAATTTTTTCTAGCTGAATATCATATGTGTTTTATCAATTCTATATACCTACAAGAGAAAAGGAATTTCAGGCTCATTGGCTGCAGTATTGCAGAAAGATCTCCTTGTTGATTCCTGTAGGAATAAACAGACAAATTTGCAGGTACTGTTGCTGGAGAACTCCCCACTTAGAAATAGAAAAGCAGCAAGAGCTGCAGATCTGCCTTCTTCCTGAAGCCACAAGAAGTCAAGGTTAGCAAAGGAAAAGATGGAAAAGGAGAACCCATCTTTTGAAGGCTTACCTGAACACCAGTTCAGAAGCAGTTAAGTCACCTAACTCTGTTTTTCTTACCTGCATTTTCTCCCTTCAAGAGATTAGAGCTGTCAAGAGATAATGCAGCAGATGGACCATCTTTCTAAAGCACAGCAGAAAAGCTGATAGTGATTATAGCAAGCAAAGGACCATCACTGAAAACCATCACTCGTGACACAAGCACCCACTTTACTAGTCAACAAATGGCGTGATTGTGCCTGCTGGGGGAAAGTATTTCCCTGCTGCTCTTTCTGCTGTGATTGACCACAAGTGCTGTTCTAATTCAGGAAGTTGTCAAGGGATACAAACTATTATTTATACACACATCCAACTGGCTGGAACAAAGCAAGCATCAAGGAGAAATAAGTCGAGCGAGTACAACTCGATTTCAAAACCTTTTTAAATGTCACCCAAGAAACACTGGTGTTGGAAACCAACCGCACGTGTGTGCGCATAACTAGGTTCCTTTCTTTTTCAGCCACGTGTGTGAGGGGAGTTTGGAAAATAAATGTGAAAACTGGGAGCTCAGTAAAGGAACTGCCACGCTTGTTTTTGGCAAAGCACAAGGCACTCGGTGGGTTTCCCTGCAGAAGATTAAGCACAGATGTGTTTATTCCCCATGACTTCCCACATGAACACAACTTCGAAAAAAGGGAGGTAACTCTGCTTTGTGCTGGTTCCTATCCTTGTTAAAAGCAAAGCTAAAGAGTTGAGCACTGCCTGTCCTCCGGCATCCTCACTTGTATTTTGTGTATCAAAAAGTGGCCTCATTTCCCAATTTGACTCTGATGGAAAACCGTAGCACGGACAGGTGGGCATAGCAGGGGACCAGTCATAGTTTTATGTGCTTTTGCAAAGGAACAACTGCTCCCACTGCCCAACCTTAAAGGCCTTTAATATATATATATATGGTATATATATGTGTATATATATACATATATACATATATATGTGTATAGAATGTGTGTGTATATATCTATATATGCGTGTAAATATATATATATACACATTCTACTCTAGTTTAGTCTAGTCTATTCAGAAAGATGGACCTCTATACAGATAGTCCCAAGAGATGAGCAGAAGGCAGGGAAAGGAGGATGAAAGAGGAAGGTGTGTTGGTTTCAGGTGTGGATCCCCCAGTCCCAGTGGCAGCAGTGCCCTGGGAGGCTGGCAGCAGTGCAGGAGCCAGGGCGGCCATGGAGACCAGGGAGCAGCACCAGGAGGAGCATCATGCCTGGAACCGCGGGCATATGAGAGTGAGAAGGCAGCAGTTTGTCACTCAGCTGCGAGAGCAAAACAGCACAAGGCTGCTCATGGCGCCGGTAAAAATAGTTACCTGAGTTCAGTTCACATATTCTTCTGCCAACTGATTCACTTACCTAATCCACAGTACTGATAACAGACTTCAAACACAAGCAACGTCTATTGCTCTTTTGCTAGGCATTACCTGCCTTCTATCTGTATCAAGCAAAGGCAGAACTAATATTATAGCCACATTATTTTAAATATATATGTATATGTATTTATATATCTATAATATAGCCAGAAGATACTATCCGAGAAATAGTAGCTACCTATATAGAACCTCAGGCCAGGCAGGTATCCTGGGGAGCTCAAAAGGTGAGTTTTCACGGCTGCACTAGAGGTGTGAACCTGAGTATAAAGCGTGGCCTAATAATGTGAATTCTTTGTGTTGATGCTCTGTTTATTTCCATCATCACAGTCATCTTTCACGGTATAAAATACAGACTACACCAGGCACTCCTGAAGCTCAGAAGTCTGTCACTTACCAACTTCTCTTTGAACCCTGACATGAATGCTTGAACAGTTATTTGTAGCTGCTTGGGCTTGTAAAATGCCTCCCCTTGGATCCTGTTTTGTGAACGGTAATACTCACCCACAAATGCGTTCCAAGGATCACAGACACTGGGTAGTATTTGATCATGTGGAATTATTCACAGAGCCAGTTTCCTTTGTCACATGCCTACCTGATCAGTTAATACAATATTTTCATACTTTACTTAGGTTTCTGCTAGTAGCTGATATTAGATGTGATGCATAGTGATTAAAAGCTTTTAAGGTGCATATTTTCTAAAGAGATTTATTTAGTTTACCATATTAAAGTAGGCTTCTAACCTACTATTCTTGAATGATCTCACACTTTTTCTCTATATATATACATTCACATAACAGAAATTAAGTAACTGAGTGGTAATACTAGTGCTTTTCTCAAAAATTACGTGAGATTTCCAAGGCAATTTGGCTATAAGTAATTATGCCCTGGTGTTTTCTTGTTCATTATTAGGATAATTTACTTGGATACTTCACAAGTCTTTAACTGTGTACAATGGATCAGTGCTCCTTCATAGATTTTTCAGGACCCAGTAATTTTTTTATGATTATTATTATTTTCTTGTCCTTCTATTGAAACTTATTTGCTGTTTGAGCAGACCAAGTTTAATGGCCACTTAACAAGTTTAAAACATTAGATCATTATTTTTAAGTACTCTTCTCATTTTCTAATAGTTCATGTCATTACATATAGGATAACCGAGCCCATTTATTTAGAAGGTAGAAAGCTAGGAAGACAGAAAGAGCAATGGAGAGTGAGTAACAGTAATGAGAATAATTTAATTTAATGCTGCAACAAGAATAGATAAATATAAATTGCCCATGAATAAGATTAAAGTAAATAATAAAAAGTTTCTAATCTCTTAATTGCTGTCTATTATAATACCCACTGCCCCCCTTAACTTCTCTAGGTGGTTATTGGTTTGTACTCATTAGAAAGCTGGGATCTGACAGCACCAGCTTTCACATCTAGATTTTATTTTTTTTTTAGTTCTTTCTCATTTCTTTGGGCATTTAACAAGTCGAATGGCAAAACTAGGAATAGTTTACTTGAGGTAACTTTTTTAACAGCAACATGTGCAAGGAAAATATTAAAATTTAGAAATGTAAGATAGATTTTAGCCCACAGGAATCTTTCCTGTCTGCTTTGGTACCTCTCTCCTAGATACCTTTTCATGTCTCCAAGCATCTACTGGAGGTGCAGGACGCCTGGAGACATTCTGCTTCCCCAGCAGCTCCTTATTTCTGCTTGGTCCTAAGCTGCTTTCCTCTAGGCTTAGATTTTGGACAGCAGTAGAAGCTTTCTTGACTGCAATCAGGTTATACAGATGCGTAAGTGTGGTTTCTCGAAACTGACTAGCAAGCATATGTGAATTCTATAGATAGATACCATTGGATAGTTCTTCCTGGAATGAGGAATTTCAGTTACTCAAGGTCTTTTCCATATGCTTCTGATTAACTTTACCTGCCATTTATCCCCACCCAATTGCTTATCTCATGAGTAATATATTCATAATAAATTTTACTGAGATATTAACATGTTCAGTTAATCTTATAATCTCTAGTTCCAGCACAAGCTTTCCATAGAGTGTCTTGTCCTCTGTCCCTCTCCAGCAATCAATACCTAAAATAAAAATATGTAGTACCATATGGCATGTTAAAAGAAAAAGCAGTCAATGCTTTGCATAACTTCTATTCAGGAGAGCTAAGCTTTCTGTTCAGCATCTGTTAAAGCCATCATTTTTTCATATAATAATTGTAGATGCACAATTAGTCTGAGTCATTTGATGCATTTTCTGTTTGTGATAGAGTAGTTCTCATCCATATTCCAGCAGAACTAACAAAGTTGCTTCACATGGAGTTCAAGGATTCATCCTCAAAGTCCATATACAACTATTTTTACGGTTTAATATTTCTATACCACAGAATGAAGAAAAACATGTTCATTATTAAGGACTACAATTATGTTAAGGAACAGGCAATATTTCTATGAGGCTGTGCTATTCTCATAGACCGGGTTTAAAAAAAAATTGAACCTATTGAGATTGGTGATATTAGTATTAATTCCCCTTAAATCTTCAATTCTTTGTAAACTGAACTAATATATTCTTTACATAAAATTTAACTTTGGTTTTAGCTCACTTTTGGGTTTAAAAAAATTTATTTTGAATACCTTTGAAGGCAAGGAACGGATACTTTAGTTATAATCTTAAGATTCATCTGAAAGCAATAAAAAAAAGAGAAAAACAGAAAATGAGATGAAAGAAAAGAAAGGGAAAAAAAAAAAAAAAAGAGGAGGTTTTGCAGACCTGGATTATAAATAATTCACAGTTCTAAAATGCCTATCGAGCTAAGCTTTTGGGCTGCAGTAGTCAAAGACAATGATCCTTGAAAAAAACCCCCAAACATTCCAACAAGAATATCTGGTAAAACAGAATGGTAATGGCAAAATGATGGGAAAAACTATTCAAGACAGTGTTATACTTTACACATAACTGTGAATCTGTATAAACCCTGCTTATAGAAGTGAAACAAAACTAGATCAATATTATGTTAAGCTCCCACATAAACAAAATTAACTTTACGGTTGTATGATATCACATAGCAATTTCAGAATGACTAAAACTGCATTCTTTTGGAAAACATACTATTTGCCATAGTAACGACTACTGCCCCATATGAGAGTCATGCAGGCAAGAATGGACCCAATAGAACTGTTCTCCAAACTAAAAAAAATTTAAAAATTGAAACAATTTTGTCACAGATTTGCAAATTGTTTCTTTGTTTCTGATAAAATTTAACCTCTTGCTTTCTTTATATTTGAACACAATGACTATGCTTTTGTGTGGTTTGTGCTTCTGCTCCCCATGCTTATTTTGACTTTTCAAATATGACTACCACAAAATTAATGATTCAGTTGACTTACTGTTCTAGGAGGTCAACCATCAGGGCCACTTGTTTGTGCGATATGTGCTTGTCTTTTCTCCAGATGGTGGTCATCTTTAGGCTTTCTAGTGATTTACCAAAAGTATTTTCCACAAGTACTTTCCACATTGTTACATGGTGCAGCAAGATGCAGAAAAACCAGTTGTGACCCTGACACTTCTGCTGCCTGTTCCAAATGACCTCAACTTCTTGACTGTAGATGTCAGCCACTCCACCACATACAGCCAGGAAAACCTTCCTATCCTGTTAAATCACAACTTTTTCTTGTAGAAGAAATTCAAACGAGTCTAGCATCTTAGCCACTTTCTTCACCCTCTCTTTAGTGCCACCTACTGTCCTTCGTTTCTTATTCACTCATATTTATTTTTTTTCATACAAGACTTTCTGATTTTATTACATTAGTCTCCAAGTACTAGTTTTTAAGACAAAATCATTTTCAATCGACAGCCTGAATAATTGTTTATGTTGTCTTCCTCCCTTCGTCTCCTACTGTATATATACAGTTTTTGCATTTGTTTTGAACTGAAGAAACAAGTATCTTTTTGAAACTACAGCTCTCATGCCTTGTCTTCCCTCCTCTCTTCCTCAACAAAACTCTTAGTCTACAAGGTGAATTGCTTTTTAGTAAACCAGCCCCTTTTATTCCCCATATTTTCCTTCAGAGCATAACAATTATATGCCATTATTTTTAACGTTTTGCCTTGTAACATTACAGATCAGAATGTTACAGGGAAAGAGACAGATCCTTCTATTCCCATACTATAGAGGTTAATGCAAGAATTAATTTTACTTCCACAAGTTATTGGGGTTTGGGGATTGGTGGGTTTGTTTGTTGCTTTTTTTTTCATTTTTCCATCAAAAAGCATAAAGTTGCTGAAGTTTGAGGTAGCATATACAATAAGAGTTTTGAACTCTTTAATGTTTGGCATTGTGTCCTCTTTGATTAATGCATGCTCTATGAGAAAGCATACCGTATCTTTCTAAAGAGGAATGAAATTTAACAATGGCATTGCTCATTTATATACTACGGAAGAGTAAGCATGATTTTTCTTCTTTCTAATATGATGAATTGACTCAATCCCTAAAATCTAAGATATTTTGTGGACTGTAAAGACCACTTGCATTCAACACACTGGAAGTTTACTCTCACATTTGAAAGAAAGAACCAGTCTGTGATTGCCCACTAACAGCTGAGAGTGAAACACTCATGGGACATCAGCAGAAGATGAAGCATCCATAAGCCTAAGCAGGCACTCAGGGAAGACACTCTGTAGTTTTGGTAATAAACTGAACAGGCATGTTTACACTCCCCCTTATCCCCTTCAGCTCTGGACTTAATCGACCACAAAAGTAATACTGTAAAACAAATATTAAGAAATACCTACCTGCAGTTTTATTACTAAAGTGATAGAAGTCAATGGAACAGAAACAACTGGATGGAGAGTCAAGAATTTCACATGGTTGCTAATGCAGCAAAAGCAGCACCAAGACCTGACTCCCTGTCTCAGCCCTGCAGTTGTATTCATGGGAATTTCACCTCATTAAGGAATATGGAAATACAACCCGAGGCTGTAACATCTCTGCTTACAATCTTGATAATTTTTTGCATAATTCAGTCAACTTCATGTTCGTGGCATGACACAAATTGCATGAGCGCTATGGGAAGGATGGGATGACAGCTGAGGATCTGCCATCAAAACCGTTTTTACAAGACGGGTTTCATTAACACCAACAGTATGAATCATTATGTGACAGCTTTCAAACTGAATGCATACAAATGGCTAATTGCTTTCATTTGAACGCAAGACCATGGCAAGCTCCCAGCTAACAGAAAATTGTTGTCCGTTGCTTATGAGATGACAGATATGACTGAGAATTGATACAGATGTTGATTCTGTTACAACGCTTACTGAAATCCCATTTTATTTAGCACTGAGATGCTCCATCTAGAACATAAATTAGCCATCAGATGCTTCAGAGGTAAAGAGGATAGGGCGGCAGATGTGACAGGACTGCTTCTGTTGTGACTTTTTGAATGCATACTCTGTTCCACCCACCCACCCCCTTCACTCCAAGTATTATCTATCATCAGCAGGCAAAAGCAGGAACAAAAAAATAATAAAACAAATCTTCTGAAAAGTTTGTGGAGTCACTCTGTACCTGAGAAAATCTGGCTGCACTCCTTTTGAATCACAACCTCCAGGAAATCTTTATTCCAGTAATTTCCTATGGTAATGCAGCGAGAATTTGTGAGCCAGTAAAAGTTCTTAGTGCTTAGTGCATTTCTCGGAAAGCTCATGTGCCTTGTTGCACAAACATCCCCACTTTTCAGCTCACAACCATAGATGAGCATGAACACAGTCATTTCTCTGCAGCACTTTTTTAAACTTACTGTTGACTTTAAAAGTACAAATGGCTGTCAACTTAAAAGGACAGAACAAGAAAAATATCTAAATATGTAAATACAACAGAATACTTTCATCTTTTATGAAGGCTTTTTTTTTTTTTTTTAAATTCCCCAAATCCCTTTTGAAAAGGTTAATTAATCAGTTATGACAGTTCACTTTTCATCCGAAAGGACTTTGCAAACCTGCCTCTGTTTCCCCTTTCCATTTCCTTTTCTTCTAAAGACTGGATTTCTTCTCACAGGCATTACTATAAGGTGACGAGACGGGGTGTTAGTACTTCTATCCATTTGCTGTGTTGCAGGTTATGAGTGATTTGAAGAAACTGAAGAAACATACGATGCAGGTAACACTGTGTTTGGAGAAAGGCGTGTCATTCTACATTTCATAGCGTTGTACTGCATTGCATCCACCTGCTCTCAATTTCAGAAGTGCTTTTTTGTAGACTGTAATTGTCAAGGTCAGTTTCTACCTTGTTTTGTAGAGAGAAACAAGAGAATGCTACTCTTTGTCATCCAAAAAATCTTCAAATTATGTCAGGTGGATTTTAGCTTTTAGTTTAATGTTCTTGTAAGGTCACCTTTAAGGTAATTTTGAGCAAGGCAATATGTTCCCTGAGCAATACAGAGAGGAATGCGAAAGATGAAAAATCTACAGAAAGTAGAGCATTTGAGAATTTCACAACTATGAACACTTGAGAATTTCATTCACTTTGGTGTAAAAAACTTATGTTCTAAGTTTAGCAGCTCAAGAGTTGCTATTCTGAAGCACAATTTTAGACATGGATTCCTATAATATTTTTAAGTTTTGCTTCTGAAAGTCTTTCTTTGGATATGGCTCTTTGTTTCTTTAAAGTACTCAACTTTGTTGGCAAAAGGGAATGTGGTTTCTCTATCTCAAAGGAATGTGGTAGGGCTAGACATATAACCACAATGAGACGATCAGCTGTGATGTGGCTATACAAGTGTCTAAATGGCTAAAAGTACTTGCCTAAAAGATGTTTCCAATAAACAGTCTATGAAGTTTCCACAAGGACTTATGACATATTAAGGTAACATTGTCACAGCAGGAAATAAACCTTGCAAAAAGAAATTAATCAATACTCTGATCATCAGTATTCAAGACTCCTATGCTTATCGTATATTCAAATATTGACTGAAAAGCTTTATCACAAGAAAGAGTCTGCTTTCAATGCAACACCATAAATAAGTTTTGCTAAAAGATTCTGATCTGTATTCTGACCACCATGTTTAATCATAGAATCACAGAATCATAGAATCATTTCGGTTGGAAAAGACCCTTGGGATC
This sequence comes from Limnodromus scolopaceus, assembly GCA_028565335.1. NCBI lineage: Eukaryota > Metazoa > Chordata > Aves > Charadriiformes > Scolopacidae > Limnodromus > Limnodromus scolopaceus. The sequence continues at coordinate 95,367,031 of JAOXNO010000024.1, forward strand.
ATCGAGTCCAACCATCTACCCTACTCTACAAAGTT
>JAOXNO010000024.1:95378060-95393486 GCA_028565335.1 Limnodromus scolopaceus
TTTCCAGAACCTTAAGCGATATTTGATTCTGTTCTACCGTTCAACATGGATAATTTTTGAAGGCGGTATTTATAATTTTAGACACATTCAACCAGCCTACAAAGGCTTTGATATTAATAGCTCTTCACCTCAAATGTAAAAACAGTGACTTCCGTGAAAAATTCATCCAATAACTATACCAGAGAAAGAAATGAAGCTGACGGTGTTATATATTTAATGGCGCCAGTTACAGTATGATTATCAGCATGTTATAAACATTAAAAAAGGACTGTGATAATTATTTTAACCTAGAAAAATGAAAAAGTAACAAACACTCTGCCCAGGCTTCAAGGATATTTGAGTCCCTTTAGTGACAATCGTCTCCACACTTAGATATTACAGTTATGTGAAAAAACCCCCGAGCCCCTAGTATTTGCCCAAATTGTGAGTCACTCTTTGCCTGTGAAAATGGCTAAAATGGAAAACAAAGAAAAATCCCAGAACATCATCAAAAAGGTTTTGCATTAGTTCAGAGGTTATAGTCACTTAGAGGGCAAAGTTTCACTCTTTGCAGAAGAGGATAAATGAATAGACTCTTTAAAAAAAAAAACAACAGGTTAAGTGATCAGACAAAATTAAGATTAATGGTTTCATTCAGAGCTCCATGAAGTCTACGTAGCTTTCCATCCATTTCAGGCCCTCTGAAGATACAGTCTAATCTTGCAGAAAGTTGATGTTTATACTTACTTATTCAATAAATACAATTAGAACTTCTTTTAAAAGTATACACTGAATGAATGGAGTTATACCAGAAATGTATTCAATGGCCATAGATCTAGCTGATGACAATATCTCACCTTGTTCAGTGCTGCAAAATTAAAAGGAAATGAATGAAGAGGTACAAAAAGTCATCAAAGCAAGAGCAAAGTGACCGGTTTCAGTGGAACTAATACATAGAAAAAGGTTTAAAAGCAAATAATTAAAATTATGATATTTATGAAAAAAGGAAGCAGAGTATATTAAATTTGAGAGGAACACACACGATCTGACTCTGCCTTACGAAGTGATGCAATAAGATGCAATAATTGTTATCGGATGTTTGCATGCACCACTCAAAAAAGACAATTAAAGAAGACACCTCTGTGTGAGTAAAATCCAATATGATTTGGTGTATATAGCTGAAAGTTCATTAAACTTTAAAAACTGAATACTGAATAAAACAGAGTACAGGCACCATCCCACTCAGATTTTTATTTATTGCAACATGGAAGGCCCCTCTATTTCCTGTTAGAAAACATGGGTAGAAAAATTGGTTACAGTGGAGGGAAAGAAAGGTTAATAGAAACACTGACTGAAGGATGCGTGTCTGTTTTCTCATTTAATATCATATGTGACAAGGCATTCAAAGAGAGAGAAATTAAGAGGTCATCATGTGCGCGTAGCTTCTTTCAGTGTCATATAACATCTGGCCGCAACAGGGGCAAACACCAAGGAGGCTTGGAGCAAGGACGGGCACTGGACAGGTTCCCTACAAACTTATGCAGCTTTGAACAGACCATTTCCTTTTTTTTATAAACCTACTACTGCATGAATGTCAAAGAACTTTTAATATCTTGGCTAAAAACTGTTGACTGTCTTGCTGGTAATGATATCAATATCTTTAGGTAACACCATGAGAAATGACCCAGAAGACATCAGATTAAAGCAATGATTTCAAAGTGTCCTTTCTTTCCAAAAAGAAACGTGCCTTCTGTACCTTAGGCAGGAATAAAAGAGCCTATTGGCATTTGTGTGCCTATTGAACACATATATAACCTGTGAATGCAAAAGAAATTTTGGATGTGATCCCACATGGAGGCTTAGGCTAAATGGTGAAGAGAAAGTTTAGGTTTTTTCTGTTTGTCTAAACCACTTGTAGTTGTTTTTTCACTCTTTCTTTCAGCGAACTTACAACTTTGATGTCTGTTAAATTATTTTAAAACAAAATCTTGCAACTGTTTTCAGTTTGCAATTGATACTGCAGAACGTTACTGTCGTGTGCAACGATACAGTCACGGACTAATGAACTGAGGCCGTTACTAACAGCCACACAGCAGTTCTCAACACAGAAAAGCCATTTAAGCACTGAAAAAAGTGAAGACTAGTCACTAATGGAACACTGTTTGCACTAGAGTACTTCTTTTATCAACCTGGAGCGAGTCCAGAGGAGGGCCACCAAAATGATGAGAGGGCTGGAGCACCTCTTCTGTGAGGACAGGCTGAGAGAGTTGGGGTTGTTCAGTCTGGAGAAGAGAAAGCTCTGGGGAGACCTTATTGAGGCCTCCTAGTACTTAACAGGGGCTTATAATAAACATGAAGACAGACATTTTAGCAGGACCTGTTGTGATAGAACAAGGGGTAATGACTTTAAACTAAAAGAGGGTAAATTTAGACTAGATGTAAGGAGGAAATTTTTTACAATGAGGGTGGTAGAAAGCTAGAGCAAGTTGCCCAGAGAGGTGGTAGATGTCTCTTCCGTGGAAACATTAAAGGTCAGGTTGGACAGGGCTCTTGAGCAACCTGACCTAATGAAGATGTCCCTGCTCATTGCAGGGGGGTTGGGCCAGATGACCTTTAAATGCCCCTTCCAACTCAAACTTGGTTATCTTGTCAAGTATTTGCTTAAAACTTGCATACACTGAGTTTGATACATTTCAAACACAGTAGAATAATAATATAAAAAAAAAAAAAAGTGGGAGACAGCACAAAGAATCTTGTTTCAGCCAGTTCAGGCCTGGTCTGAGAGTGCATGAGGTGAGGAAAGTGAGCCCCATCCTTGCTACATCAGGCATTAGGTGGATGAATGCCAGACCCTTAATTCCCAAAGGACCATTTCCATCTCTTGTTTTTCAGAGGAGAGAGCCCGCATTAAATCAGCACCTGAATCGGATAGTTGCTCCCAGCAAGGTAATTAGAAATGGGTACTTTATAAAATGCTAATTTTTATTGTTATAACACTAGGTTGTTATAATTAGCCTGCTCCTTTACTAAACTTCAGATGGTATCTATTGTTTTGTATCCATGATGATAAGGAGTGTTCTGGGAGAGGATACCTGCTGCTGATATTACTGGGATTTTATTTGTTTATTTTAGGAGATTACCTAGGACGATTATATTGTCTGGTTTATGATCTCTCTTACTCCAATTTTAAGTTTCAAAGGAGTTAACATTCTTGGCCATAAATACTTGCAAATGCATTTATAAAGACTCAGGAAAGCAGGTTTTGTAGTTCTCATTTTGCCTTAATTTTTCTCTACTGTTTTAGAGTATTTACGTGATTCAAAAGAATATGTAATATATGTCCCTGCAAATTGCAGTGCATTGCAAATGGTTACTTGTACAGTTAGGGACTATTTTGTCAGTTGCCAACGAAACAGCAAGAACATCTCCCAAGACACCAGGACAATGCCACACTGCGCTGTATGTGAGATACCTAGTTCAAGAGACGGTGATAAGATAACGTCATAAAGCTCTGCCAAGTGATGAAATTTACTTCTTTTTTTTTTTTTCTTATAGAGACTTTAATGGCTTATTCAGGGTTTTTGTGTTGTTTTGGTTTGTTTTGGGGTTTTTTGTGAAGATAGGAGATGCCAAAATGATAAATTTTGGTCATGTCTTAAGTAACAACAAGTAAGATTTATAAAATACATGGCTCATTTGACATTATTTTATGCATTCAGAATATTTTAGAACAAAAATAGCCTTATCAATTATGGCTTAAGGGGATAAATCATATTATCTTTCAACAACTTATTTTGAAAAAAGGATGCACAAACTAATTTTTGGTACTCTGAAAGAGAGGAATTTTATCAGATTTTTTATGTCTTGATGTGAATGGCTTGCCTATTCCTGAATAATCTCAATAATAGAGGTTTTGTAAATAATGGCTTTTTAATACTTATTTTGATGTCACTGGTTCAGATAAGATCAGTATAATTCCCCCTTTTACAAATTCTCTTAAATCATCCAGAAATATTCTAAGCAGAATTTCACAATTCTTACATGAAATTATAAAGCCCAGATTCCCCTATCTATAATACAGTAAGATTTCAGAAGGGAGCCGTTCTAAAGCAATATTTTCTATCAAAAGTTCTTAAAGCAGAAGTACCAAAACGAAACTGTAGCCAAATGAGGCATTTTTACCATCTTGTGTTTTGATTTGGCTCTTCATTAGCATTTTCTTTCTTCAGCAGCAAAGTTACCATGGTTGGTATATTTGATTACTGAATTTATCTGCAGTGGAGGTGTTCTCTATAATTTGATAAGGTATTCCCAGGGTTAAAAGAGAGGGATCTTCTTTAGCAAGTGGACTATATCAATTCACATTTGCAAGATTAATTTCATGTTGAAAAGATCCTAAAACTAAGGAGATGAGTCACAATGATTTTTTCCCTCCCCTCCTGGCTTACGGATGTCTGTACAATTAAAAGCCAGAAACTCTGAACTAAATCAAAGCTGAATCCATTCTATAATAAACCTGCTATTATAGACTGTGTGGGTTCCAGGATCTGGTCCAAGGTCTTTAGGTAAATTCCCAATGCTGGTGTCATTCTACAAAGAATGACAGATGGCAGGAACAAACATTAGAGCATCCAATTTGGACAGACATCTCCGTCGCTAAGTGCAAGTAAAACAGAAATAAAGTCATCATCTTTTTTTCTTCCTCCGACAGAATGAAACAAATCCAGCACGAATGGAAAGAGAAAATTGTTTGTGAGTTGCTATTCAGTAGCTGTGATCACTGATTAAGGTGACGGACACATTATCGTGTGGTCTCAGCAATCTTTTCTGAATGAGAGTGCTTGAAAAACGATGGCATTTTCAAGTTTTTTAAAAATGTGAAATGTTTAGTGAAAAAGTGTGGGTGGGAGTTTTTTTTTGTTTGTTTGGGTTTTGCTTGGTTGGTTTTTGTCCAGTTTGCTCTGGCTTCTAGCAGTGTGAATTTATTAACATATTACTGATCTGGAGACCAATAACATATTGTGACATGGTGTCCTTTAAAGTAAAAGATATGAATTCATATGCCATTAACTATCTCTGTAAAAGCCAGTAGACATAAAGATCACTGTGAAGAAAAAACATACCTCTCAGATACATAATTTGCAAAATATTGCAACTGTGGATTTGTAACTTCAATTCAGTTGATTTCCTAGGAGAGAAAATTTTATATAGGTAGATGAATCAGCATTAAAGAGAGGAGAATCTCACTAATTTTCAGATAAACTGAAAAGCAATCCATTAACATTTTCACAAGTGCCAGATACCTAAATGAAGGCAGCAGTACAGATATCCCCTAGCTAGCAGATAAATGAGGATGTTCTGCAGAGGTGATGTAAGGAACACTATGTTTGAGCCGGGCCCTCGCAGCCAGGAAAGGCATCAGAGAAATTCCTTACCACAATGAGAAGAGGAGACTGAAATCTGATGTGTTTCAAGTTTGCAGCTTCTTGTGCGTTCATAGGATCAAAAGATAATTCAGGTCAGAAGAGGCCTCTGGTCACCTACTCCAACCCCTTGTTTCTGTCTTGTTCTTTCTTTCTAACTTTCTTTCTAAGTTTGTAATTAAGGGCTTGACTTTTTGGTTGCCTCAGGTGCATTTCTTTTCTCTTTAAGCTCCTGGCACAGTGCAAAGACGGGACAGAAAGTGGCAGGGCACAGAGTGCTGTTCCTGCCCGCGTTGGGAAACACCAGGTTACTCAGTGTTACACCTGTGCATCTTTTGCTGGGGCATATAAAGCCACACTAAGTTCACAGCATCATCCCTTTGTTTGCATTTCTTTTCAACAGAACCTGTGGAATCTCTTCTGTATAGTGCAACTCTCTTCCTTCAAATAAGATGGCAAATAGGAATACCTGATGAGGAAGTATTGCAATAATTGTCACTTCCCTGGTTTTCAGAAGTGATTACAACTAAGCGTTTTGACAAAGAGCATCTATTTTTATTTTAGTCTTCTTTTATTGATACATAGACATTTATAATGCTTATTTCCTACTACGTATATCCATGCTCCTTATAATTCAAGTCCAGTTTTATTCAGCAGCTAATGCTGACTCTAAGTCCTTCACTCAGAGATGTGAAGATTGTGCCACAGTGTTCCAGAAGTAACTACGCAGGTGATAAAAAAGTTCCCTTTTATCAGTTTTACATTTACAACTTCCAGTTTCCCAAGATGACCCTCTCTCTTGTATTATAAAAGCCCAGCTCATATAGTGCATGATTCACAATCTGTGATTTGTGATGGCTTTATATATCCATATCCTACGTCTTCTTATTCATCAACTTTACAAAAACAGGCAGTGAATTCCTGACCTGATTGAACTTAGTGGGAGTTTTGACATTGCTTTCAATAACATTCAGATTTCACTTAAAATCTTTGTAGCTTTTGAATGAAAGAGCCTTTGGTCTTTTCTTTTTGGAGGGGCAGGAAGAGCCCTAAGACACAGGGTCAAGGTATTTCCATTGTCATTTGATGTATCTTTTCCATTTGTGAGATATAGCAGTCAATAGGATCAGAGAGGATATAAAGTTGAAATAACAGAATTTGACAGCGTGGGAATATAGTGGGTGAAATCTGCATAAGCATTTCTTTTGTTAGCTTGTGTAAAGACCTGGACTTAAGAGACTACATTGACTCATTTGGCTTGCCAGCAAGAAGCATAAATAAGTTGGAAAGAAAATGTAATTCTGGTCTCTATTAAAGAAAAGACAGGTCTGGTTAATCAACGTTTTAAATGAATTGGAGGTGAAACAAAATTATCTAGAGGTTTAATTTTAGCTTGAAATGAATGTAATTTCCATTCCCCGTTCATTCCTTTGTGTCCCACGACTGATGGATCGCTTTCTTCCCTCCCAGTGAGTGCAAACACAAGGAGTAGGAGCCCCTTTCATGCTGGGTTGCTGTTAGAGAGGTTTCTAATATCCCTTCTAGTGCCCTTCGTGCACTAGACAGGCAGAGAAATGTATATGGGATTTCAGAGATGGAAAAAAACGCACACTTAATACTTCAAATGTAGGAGGAATTGCAAGCCTATCGGGAGCCAGCAGTGTTGGCTGCATGCTCAGCACATGAGACTTGGCCAGTGCAACCATATTCCTAAAACTGGTGTTGTCACTGGGTTCACATGCTAAAACGCCCTTCTGGAATGTGCTAACAGGGGGACCATTACTGCTGCATCGCCTGTTTCCTGATGGAGAACTGCTCTTTGGCCAGTCCTATGACTGATCCCCTATTTCCACTCCCTTTCGCAATTTCCCTTTTCAGCTTGTAAGCCTGTTGAGGAACACGCTGAGGCTAAATAACAAGGCTCTGCTGTTGAGCTGACAAATAAAAGTCACATATGATGGTTGTAAACAAGTGTCAAAATTGAGCCTTGGAATGAATCCAGAGAGATATTTTTCCAATATTTTTTCTCTCAATTCCCCAAACACAGTCTGGGGAGCTATATCTTGACTGATTAAGCAGTGAGCAGCATTCAGCATGAAGAACGCAAGCTGCCAGCAGCTCCTTGAGCTGAGCAGGTTGGCCTGTATTCCTCCATCTATTTTGTTAAATTACATTTCTCTGTGGCTCTTTCACTCATCCCGTGCTCTCACCTCACTCTATTCCATCCCACTCACACTACTTTTCACAGTTATAGTCTCTCAAACCACAGAAGTATGTATATAAACACCTCACTGGCTTTATTAAACTTAGCTACATACTATGCCTCTGAAATGTGAAGGTTTTCCTTACATTATAGAAGGGAATGGAAGTTCACAGGTATCAAACAGATTTTTCTAGCCTCCCTCGAGAGCCAGGACAAAAATATGCTTCTCACAGCATCTTCTTATTGTACCTTGCAGAAGCCAGGAAACCCAGAAGAGGCAGCAAGGTTGCTCCTCCTGTCTCAGATCTGGTGCCAGCAAAGGTTCAGCAGGACTTTCTGCTCTGCTTTCAACAGGGGACAACATGGAAAGAACAACCCTTGAAAATGCCTGTCCTCCAGCCTTCTGCAATCATGTCAAGAAAGAATTGTTCCTGTTTTACAGAGGAAAAGTTATTTATGCAAGATTTCCCACATCTTTTGAAGGTTGCACAGCAGCCTAGTGAACACCATCCAGGTTTCCAGACTCCTGTGCTTCTGACAATAGGTCTTCAGATAATGTTTGGTTTTGTGTTATTATTTACTGCTTACATGCCGACATGAGAGACACATCTTAGGAAAATCAAGCATTTATTTTTCAGTGCAATATAATCTCCTCAGATTTCTTAGACAATAAAATGGTTGCAATTAAAAAAGGATGCAATGAAAAATAGAAAACTGTTTATCAGAGAGTCTGGGTTTTTTGGATAACAAAAATATCAACCAGATAATCAACTCCTCTCAGCAATTTAGAAGTATTTTCTAGCAGGTCCTAAAAAATGACAAGTGTTTTTGAATTGCTCTTTAGGTGCTTGGTATAGAATGCTAAACTGGGAAATAAGGTCACTATTCAGTGAGTGGGAAAAGAAAGATACCTCCGGACGGAACATAAGCTGAATTAAAAAGAGAAAGCACAAGCCCAAAAGAAATACTGAAAACTTAGTTAAGTCCATTAAGGAAGATATTTTCCTGTGCTTAATTGCAGAATTCTTGTGCAAAGATAAATGCCTCTCAAAAAAAAAAAGAAATAAAAAAGAAGAAAAGGAGGGACCAGCTCTAACATGTTTACTTAGACTGTATATACTTACAACTTATGAAGGATGCAGGAAACTTATAATCAATGTATTAAAAAGGAAACTAGTCACTCTTTTCCATCTCTTTTGTCATCAGGCTTTAGCAGAAGGATGCTACACTCCTCTGCTCCTCTTGATGTAACTCCAGGGGCTAGTGACTGAAAAAGTCACCAGATAAGACATCTCAAACTGGGGGCATGGCGACTGGGTTTTGGGGTTGTTTTTTTCTTGAATAACTGGCCAAACTGTTAGGACAGAAAGTCATACCTTTCTCTTAAAGCCAGGCCTCCCCAGGCCTGGAGAACTTTTCCTTCCCATTTGGAGATGCCACTCAATTGCATGCAAATGCCAGTGCAACAGACATCAGCTCAGAGACTGGTGACCTGCTGGGCCATGGTGGAAAGCCCCTTCTCTACAGCTCCAGAACAGGATGCAATGAGACGTGGGATCTGGGCACCTCACCCCCTCGGTCCTGTCAGCAAAGGTGATACCACAAGTGACCAGAAACAGACCTTCTGGTGGTTGGTTAAAGAGTTCAGCAGTTTGGTTTGACCTTCGAAGTCAAAGTATCTTATCCAGGTACCTTCAGTGTCCAGTAGTAGCCAAAAAGGTCATTTTCAGGATCAGTTTTGGAGTCTAGCTCCAAATTTAACTGAAATCCTGTACTGGTTTTGGTCCCTTGTGTATGTTACTGCTTGCTTCCTTTGTTCTTCTCTGTGATATCAGAGAGAACTCCTCCTTGTGCCTCTGTGTTTTGGTAAGGCACAAAGTATTTACAGCAGCTTGTAACCACTGTAAGGGCTTCTGTCAAAGCCCTGTGGTTAGTTAGAGGTCTTTTTATTGATTTTTATTGAAAGTAAATTCAAATGCTTCTCCTTTGGTGATTTTTAATAACAATTCAGCCCTTTCCTCTAACAGTTTGCTGATTAACATTTTTTGTAAAAATTAAGGTTGCCTTTACAGCCTATAACAAACCAATGCTTTTCAACTACCTGCAGTGCTTGGACAGCTTCTGTACCGATATATTTCCCTTCCTATCAAATTCAGGATTCCGGCACAAAAACTTTGCAATACCTAACTTCTAGCTGCCTGGCTCTCCTGGAGTGGAAACGCGTAGGCTTTTTATAGGAAGAAGATGTGCATATTTTATCCTTCTTGTTGGGGTCCCTGGATGAAGAGGGGTGAGAGCGCTTGGTGAGCCATGGCGGGCCTCAAGAAGTTACTGCAGCCGGACATCTCTGCTTCCAACTGCAGTTCCTGTCCTGGAGAGCTTTCGGTGAAAAGTTGGTGTCAATGATGCCAGGGAGAAGGAGCAGGAAGTAAGGAGTGCTGATCCTCTCCCTGTGATACATGTCCCATTAGCAGTGGATGAGAAACAAGAAATAGTAGTGACTATGGGAACTTGACCTGTGTGCAAGAGCCAACCTTACCATCTAAGAGCTCTAACCACTAATTCACTGATTCATATTCCTTGCTTGTTTTTCCTCTAAGTCCTAAGTATGCTTTTGAGTTCTGGCTTTTAGATATCGAAGACATACTTAGCAACATAACAGCTATCTGAGGGGCTCGAAATGATAATTGTTTTGACCTATATCCCAGTCATGGTATTAGTTATTCAGAAACCACTACAATAAGTGGCTGCAGTAATTTGTACTTTTGATGTATGCCTGCTGAGCACAGCCCTTATCTTTGACCTTGGCACCAATGAAAACATGACAGAACCCAGAGGTTTTCAGGCATATGTTAGCTTGTTTGAAATTGTTACTGCAGTGACCTCTATTTCCAATAATGAAGCATATTTTCAGCATGCTATAATATCAATGAAAATTCTACATTGTATTCTTCATCAGTTGCAACTAGCTCTTGTTAATTTTATCTTTCCCTTGGCCATATTCTGTGTTAAATCATTTACTACATAAAAAATAATAACCAGACCTGCTGTGTATATTATGCTCTTATTTTACAATGAGGAGTTGAATATGCTCAGGTTCTGTTACATTTTGTTTTCACTGTTATGTTCTCAAAACCAAAATTTACTTCACTGACTTTAATGCAGCAATCTGTACTGTTTTAACAAAGAAACATTTATCAGCCCTTCAATATGAAATTTTATTGTTCCCGTTATTTAAAATTATGGAGAAGTCCTAAAGGTATTTCCCATAAATTTAGAGACTAAAGCACCCTTTGGAAAACAAAATTAAAATAAATTGTATTTGTTTATATTTATTCTCTTTGGTGGAGTTTTAATACAAATTAACTCAGGCTTTTTACAGTTTGAAAACAAAACAAAATAATGATATTCTTTGTAAAGAGATATTCTTTCTTATGCCATGAAGGCATAACTGATAATGAAGATCAATTTTCTAGCTGATAGTTAATCATGGCTAATGGCTGTCTCTTGCAGTTATTAAACATTTGTTGGTTATTCTCATCATTTGTATATTGTATATTTCCAGAAATTAATTCTTATGCTTTGGGATTTGAACTATTTTCTAGATCAGCGTTTCCCACACTGTTTGGTCTAAAAAAATAATTGAACCACATCAGTGGATCTGGATTCATAGTTTCCTCAGAAAAAAAATCCTCTCCCCCCAACCCCATATGCTATACAGTCTTTGACCATAACGCATTACAATGTGGCTCCTAATGTTACACATTTCCATCTGAATGCTGATCTAGGTGGTGCTCAATTCCTTTTCAGAAGTTGTGAGAACATGAATTTAAATTCTTCCTTCTGCCACAGTAATAATGTTTGAAGCAATCATTCAAGCTTGCAAAGAACTCCAGGAGGAAGATGCAGATTGGCCAGGTACTGCTGTATTGTCAAATTGCCTTCTGTCTGACAGAGGGAAAGTCCTCAGACTGTATCCTGAGCCAGGTTTCCACACAATGTGTCTTCCACTTTCCTGCCAAGAAAAGATGTCAGGAAGATCACCTGGTGGGAGACATGTGTCCTCTCAGACTAATCAAGTGGGAGAGCTTGGATGACTGAATTAGATTAAAGAGTTTCAAGGAAGACCAGGAGGTTATCAGCATAATACACGTATAAGTCTCTAGTGGAGGTGGAACTGGTTAGGTAGGACAAGATGCAGCAGTATCAGGGAAATGAACCTGCTATTCAACAGGTCACTTGTTCCCATCCAACACCCACATCGCACCACCAAAGAAGGATTACTTACAGTAATGGACCAGGAGGAAAAGACATTTGACTCTGAAGAGATTTATGACTAGTGTGCAAAGTGGAAATAAAATAATGGTAATGGTTGGCTAGTCTCCCTTTAAATGGATGGATACATCAAGGTGCTCCCTGCAAGGAGTTCACACCCGTGACAGTATGAAGAGTTACCAAGGCTTGGCAAGGCTCACTCTGACTGCCATGTTGTGGCATGGATAACACCCGAGGAGAGGTGACAACAGGTTCTAAGCCTGAGTCAAGGATCTGGGTGTGATGATCTTCCATCCCTCCAGCACAGCACAACAGCCACATAGGGACAGAGCCATAAAAACAGCGGCAGAGGTAGTGGAGAGGTTGTGGCTTTGTGGGAAGGTTTGGGTTTTTTTTTCTTCATCATATGACAGAGTTCCAAGAAGGAAACAATTCAGTAGGAATAATCATTCTCAGAGGACAGAAGAAAAGATCTCAGGCGTGGATTTTCTCACCAGATGAGGAGAGCTAGAATGAGGACTGATGGTAGTTCATGTCAAATTTGGAGGTAGGTAGCCAAGACAAAGCCCTGAAAAACTGATGAAGTATGGTAAGGAGAGCAAACAGGTCAGTGAATTTACTGAACATTTTAGATGCACCTACACTGAAAAAAAGAACTATGGCAAAAAATAGTAAGAAATAAATATGTGTATATGTAATCAACATGATTGCTGCACCAAAGCTATCACTCAGTTGATCATTTCTGTAAGACGAATTCTGATGAAGAATCATGCCAAAATTAAAAAAAAAAAATTAGTATTGCTATCAGGTATGCTCTATTTATGGCCTCTGAAATAGCAAGATCAAGTGGAAGAAGCCTTTAGAAAAGAACAAAAAGAAAAAAGTGTTAGCACAATCATCTGTCTTTGATGTTAATGGCAGGTTTCCAGCTCCCAGACCACTGAAGAAAGAGAACAAGACTATACAACAGGCAAACGGGACATGGCTAAACATCTTTAGATCCAAGAAGTTAAGACAGCACCCAAAGAATAGCAGCTTCTTCAGTTCCATACAACTTTCGAAAACTGTCAGCATGGGAGACAGTAGAGAGAAAAAGAGACCAAGCAACAGGATAGGCCTAAAGGCTACTGAAATCAATGTAACTTCAATTGTCTAAGAAATATTAGAGCACAAATGCTGGAAACGTCATCACCCAGAAAATACCAAAGTGCTAAGCAATAGTCAGTGCGGGTTTGTCAAAAAGAAATACTGTTGAACCAATTCAATTTCTATGACATGACAACAAACCCGGTAGTTGGGTAAAAGCAGATATTTTGAATTGAATTAGGACTTTTGAACTTGTCCAACAAGACATTCACTTGACTTTCTCCAAAACTACAATCATGATTAGCTTACCATAAAATGGATAGGCAATCGCAGAAAAATTTTTGAAGGCGTCAAAAGTTAAAGGATGAATTAAGTACTACAAGAGGATTTTGTGTGCTCCATAGTCTTAAATATTTTCATTAGGGACCTGAACAAAAGACTCTGCAGTAAACATGCAAGTAGCAGTGAAGACCTGTAACCTTACTGAAAGAGAAAGATGAGAATGAAACATCTCGACAAATGGGTTTCTTCTGTTTGTTTTCTGTCAGGAAAAAAAAAAAAAATCAACCCAAAAAGAAAACTTAAAAAAAGAAGAATAGGTGCCAGTCCTAGACAGGAAATAGTGACAATCAAAAATCAGTTACATATAGCAATCAACAGCATGTAGTGTCAGTGCAAATAAGAATTTGGGTAATGATTGTTTACAAACTGATCATAATTAAATAGTGTTGCTGAAACACTGGAAGATAAAAACTGAATTGTTTAAAGTGAATCAGGAAGTAATCATTTTGCTCTGCTCAGCACTGATACGGCCTCCCCAGGACTACTGTTTCCAGCTGTGAATGTTACACGTCAAAAAGATGAGCCCATAGGAATTATCAGAGAGAGAGTAAATGTGGAAATGGGAAAACAGGAAAATATGATTTGGTTTGTCAAGAGAAAATAAAACTGTGGGGAAACATGACGACAAGCTTAAAAAGCTCCTAAAAAAAAAAAAAGGGAAGGGAATAAACTTTTTTCATGTCTGCTGTGAATGAGGCAAGTAGTATGGACTAGAACTGCCGCGATGGAGATGCACATCAGGCAGGTGGAAAGACAAGAAAGTACCAGAGTAGAACGCTTAGGGATAATGTGCAACATCTTTCTCTGCAGGTTTTCAAGAACTGACCTGGGATCTGTCAGGAATAGTTTAGATACAGACAGTCTCGCCTTGAATAGGGGAGGAAAAACGAGATGGACTTTCTGATTCCCAGCTTATTTTCTGTGATTCTGAGCAAAATTCTCTCAAAAAAAAAAGAGAAAAGAGTGCGCAGGTTCATACCAGTATATTGGATAACTACTGTCATTATAGACAATACTCATTTCCTGCATTGTTTTTCCATGAACATTTGTGCACTTTACAGGCATCTTATGTATAGTTTCAAACCCAGCATTTATTCCTGGTTCTTCAGTTTTCCCAGCTGCTCAGTTCTGTCTTTTTAGCTCAGACCAGTTTGTGATTCTGAAATCTTAATAACGTTTTGTGTGCAGTACAGCAGAGTGCTTGTACAGTGTAACTAATGAATCATACTGCTATCCCCAGTGTTCTCAAAATGACTTTTACTTTAATTAAACATCCTTGAGGTTTAAAGCAATATTATCTACGACTCTAAGTCCTGTTCGAGTTTGTTCCCGTGCTGCCCTAAGGACATCTCTGACTCCCCAGTTTCGACATAATGTTTTGTTGTATGGTTTGTTTTGATTTTTACTGGAATTACATGTAGGCTGGAATGAGCTGTAAGTTCTGCTTGCCTAATGGATCACAAGGAAGTATGATCACTCAGCTGGAAACTATTGTTTCCTTATCTTAATAGCATGCAGGCAGTTACTGGTTTTTGAATGCGAGTTATGTTTCTGTACCTCTAATGTGTTTGTCCTGATGGCAATTTCATTACAGAAACAAAGAGCTTCATGCATTTTTTTAAATTAAGACGAATAATGTTCCACATTTGTTCAAAACCTTTAGACTATTATTCACTGACACAATTTGACTGCTGTTTCATTCTGCAGAAAATGGCATAATCCAAGCCAATGAAGTTTTCCCACTCACATTTTATTCAAAAGAATAATGCAGCTTTAATAGGTATAAAAAGAAATCAGCGCTTAGGGTGAATTCATGTGTTTCTCTTAGCCACAGGAAATGCATAATGGAAGATCACTTAACTATCCCATACGCTATTTTTTTCATATTCTTAATGGACCCAGCAGATTACTTAGTGCAGCATCTTGTCTCTGCCAGGAATTGGTACAGGTGCATTAGAAACGGAGCATGTGCTCCGCTTACAGAAGCATAAGAAATGGAGTATATGCAGAATGATCTTTCCTTAGCATACTTTCATAGAATCATAGGATCATTAGAGTTGGAAGGGACCTTAAAGATCATCGAGTTCCAACCCACCTGCCATGGGCAGGGACACCTCC
>JAOXNO010000024.1:95403816-95428367 GCA_028565335.1 Limnodromus scolopaceus
CCAGCCTGTCCAGGTCTCGCTGGATGGCGGCACAGCCTTCTGGGGTGTCAGCCACCCCTCCTAGTTTTGTGTCATCATCAGACTCAGGCTGAAAGAAGAGTGGAACAGAATTAGACTGATAGGTGATATCAAAACTGCTGTTGTGCCTATTTGCATTCTTTCCCTCTCTGCTGTTGTCACTTGGGTGGTTGGTCCATTGAGAAAATTCAGTACCCAGCAATTACATTAAATTTCTTGTTCTTCTGCTCTCCTGAAGAAAATTCCAGCAGCCTTTCTAAAACACTGTGGAGACTTACGGGAGCAGAATATTTCAAGTGTACACAGGTGGCTTGCCTGCAACCTTATTTAAATAGCAGCTTCACTGTCCCAAACATGAGCATGTCAGTAATGACAAAGGTAATGCAGAAATGCAAACACGTTAAGAGGCAACACACCATGAGGAGGCAGAGAAGCATCAGAACAGTGAATGAAAATCCACATTAATATTAGCCAATTAGTGAAATGCCATCTGTTCTTCCAAACTTCACTCAAAAGCAGGAAGTTCTCCTGTTTAATGGCGTAATTAATTCTTCAGGGTGTGGAAAAATGAGTGATTAATTGCAATTTTTTCCTTTCTATCTGGCCTTTTTTATTGGATGAATCATTATGCAATTATTTACCTGGAAAGCGCCACTGGGGCAGCCTCCCCCATGGTGCGCTAGTATTTCTGTCCTGTAGCAGTGTTGGATGAAACTTGGTAGGATCTATTCACTGGACATCAAACGTGCTTTTTTTTTTTTTTTTTAATCCTTATGCCGTCCTTCAGTGCAGCTGTGTTAATCTCCTGTCACAATTAGTTTTGGGTTGGGACAGTCTCCCAAGAAGGAAATCAGAGTGAAATGGGGGTGAGTTCCAAGTCAGGCTGGGTGAAGTAGAATCATTACAAGACGATGTGTAATACAGTTTTCAGTAGAAACATTCTCTTGCTTTGGGCTTTCTCAAAGCTTAGCCCAGACTGGCTGAAAAATCTGTAAGTATGGCCTTAATTTTTATTTTAGAGTGAGCTGAAACCCAGCAAAACTTGCTGAGTTTTGTTTCCAAGATGAAAGTACAATTAGCTTTTGCTTCCACATATGGTGGAAAACAGAAAGTATTATTAAAACACTTCTCCCCTTCTCTCTCCTTATACCCTTTTTGCCTTTATCCTAATGTCAAGACTTTCACAAACTTCAGCAATTTGGCTTCTATTGAGGTTGCACACTTTTCATACAGTTTTCCACAGGCTGTGGATCATGCCAGCTAGGAGTACAGAGTACTTTTTAAATACTGCTTGTGTAGAGTAAAAAAAAGAGATGTATGCAGGTTCTACAACCTTGACTGTCCACTTTCCCTGCTTGTAAGTTTCCGCATGAACAGAAGCCCTCTTGGCTAATTTGTGCCATCTCAGTGAGAACAGTATTACCATTACATTCAATAGCAATATTGCCAATGAATTAGGACCATCAGCTGAGTCCATCACACTATGACAGTACAGCACACTAGGGCTAAATATTTGTCTTTTATACATAAGTTTTCTGGAAATTTTGCTTTGATAAGACATTGTGCTGTGTATCAGGATTTGATAGATACGATGCACTAAATCGGTGCTTTTATGCTGGTTTTGCTGCAGAGAAAAAAGAAAAGAGTTTTGCAATGGAAATACAGTTACGTTTAGATGAATTTAAATTCATGAGTTCCTATCTCTGTGTTTAGGGGGCTGCCACTGTTGGCACAGCTGAGTGAAACCTCCAGATAACCCTAAATTGTTCCATACACAGCCTGGGGCCGTCCGTGGCTTCAAGTGCCCCAAAAAACTGTAAAGCACTGGGGATTTCGGTGGGGAGCAGAATATATGTCCTAACGACAAGCTGGTGCTATACGAAGCAGAGGTTCCCACTATACAGCCCTCACTCACGGATGGACCCCTGCCAACCTCCCTGCCTCTGAGCGACTGCTGAACAACACATGGCACCGGGAGTTAAAGACCAAGAAAATTTCGGCAGCTGGGAGTCCCCACATTGAATCTGTCTGGAAATAAACACAGTAACTGGGTAGGGGTATATCTTGGCTGAGAGGACGTAGGAGTGCTTCAGAATAAAGCAACGTTACCCGGTTTGCAGGCAAAGACAGAGTCTCCATCCCGCCGTAAGGAACGGGCGCAGGGATGTCAGCCAAGCCGTTCCTGGAGGAAACAGGCACCAAATGGTAAGTGCAGCATTAAGTGCCCAGGTGCAAGCCCCAGCCACGTCCCTAGTAAAACATTAAACTGAAAAGATTTACAAGCAAATCTCCCTCTATTTCTACACTTCCTAGAAGTGTAGCTCTTTTTCTTCAGGCTTGCCCTCAGTCTAGCAGCTTTCCTGTATCCCTGGAACTACAGGAAAATAGTCCCCTTGTCATTCCTTTCAGGGCTTGTCCAGTCCCCACTCCAGATGCAAATTCCTTACATCCCTTGGATTTCCTTTTCTGCTTGCTTTAGCATGCATTCCCCCAAAACACGTCACTTGTTGCACTAAGCTACACATAAAGCTGTGCAACTTTGAGTCCCAGTGCTGGTTGCCAACTTGAAGCCCAGAAGCCTCCCTAAGCTCAGCATGCCCAGGAGCAGCTCTCCTAGGCGAACCTCACTCTTGGCGTCCGTGACAAAGCAACCACTCTAAAAAAACCCTTCTTTTTTACCAAACCACAGCCTCCGAAGTGAAAGGTACAGGCAGTAAACAGCAGACAGGAAAAATCCAAGCCACATAGTACATCCCCCAGCTAAAGACAGGGTGGCAACAATACACTGCTGGTACAGGGGCATCTCAGTTATCCGAAGATTACATTCAGGAGGGTGTCCGTATGCCCTACTTCTCCCATAATTTGAAGTGATTAAATACCACACTGGCAAAACCTTTCCCCCTGCTCCAACCTCATTTTGCAGCCTGCCTGCCTTCAGCTTTTTGTTCTCAAGCAATTGTGCTCATCAGGTGAGATGTTCAAATGCTTCTCTTTTCTCAATTAATTTTAGCAGGAGTATGCAGGTACTGTGCTTTAATGTTACTGTAGAGCTGAAAATGCAGAAGCATTTTCATCATGCGTGATTCCGAAATAGTAACATGAAATGAAAATCCCTATTATGGCAAGCGTTGTCAGTGTTTCAGACTTCCCAATGATGGTGAGCAAACTCCAGAGCTGGGGAAACCTGGTCTTGCCAAGTTGTGTGCAGCAATTGCAAGTGAGGTGGGAAAGGACCTTTCCGTGCCTCTCAGCCCCACCAAAATCTCTGACTGGAGCCAGGTGGAGAGGCATCCCCTGCAACTCGCTTGTGTGTGACTCGGACCCCTCAGCAGAGCAATTGTCTTCAGGAATTCAGCATTTGGGGCACCCCTGTGCAAACAAAATGATTCACTCATAAAATATTACCGGGCTTGATAGTGCTTTCAATGGAAGAGGAAGCCAATCTTCAGGGTGTTATTTGCTATCACTTAGCAGATGGGCGGTGTTTCTATAACTATAGGAGGGAAAAAAGGGTAGCAATAATGTGAAAATAGCTGGGTCCCTTTATTGGCTTGTTAGCGTTTTTAATTTTAAAATGAATTTCCACTTAAAGCCATCTCAAAGGGCATTAACAGTGTTCATCTATTACACACGGTCAGTAATATTTAGGATCTGATTGTGGAAAAGCCCTGAAGGATGATCAATATAAATTGCAAAAGGAGCCAATTCTGCTCAGTTACTGTTAGGAAGATTCGAACTGTCCCAAAATTCATAGGTATTTCTGTGCAGAGTTCTATCGGAAGTTGTTTCTAAATACATAGGAATTTAGACAGGGAGTTTTCCATTAGTTATAAATACTGTCAAGTGCCAGGTCCCAAGACGCATATTATTCTAGCTATTTGTTTACCCAGTTTTAAAGTTTCACAGTTAGACTGACAACTAATCAAAACTTAATATGGCTTGTTGTTAACAAGAAATACTGTAATGTGTAATCTGAGTGGGAATATATATTTTTTTGCTTGCCATAAAAATGTTACCTTCCTGTACCCTTTACTTGTGCTCTGAATAGCAGCAGAAGAGCTGTCTCAGCATCAAGGTTGCTTTCAAAGAGCAAATTGGCTTCCAGGTGCAGACACATTTACCTGCCTGCTTATTCTATGTACTGTGGCGTTTCCACAGACAGCAGCTTTAAGATGATGCTGAGAGAGTATGGAGAGGGTTCTGAGCGTATACATCACTCAGAGCTCCAAAGGGTACCCCAGAGGGTGGGTAGAGCAGTATCACTTTGCAAACCATTAAATTGCTTGGACGTGGTTGGATGTCTCACTTGTATGTGGCGTTTCGTTCAGGCCAAGGTGACTGTTTGATCAAGTAAAGATCTAGGAGAGTAGTTTTGAGCTTCATCACTGACAAAACTTGACATGGCATCCCAGATCCAAATCAGGAGTAGCAACAACCACTGACAAAAGTAAGAGCTACATCAGTGCAAACCAACTTAACGTTGAATGAAACAAAAAAACACCCGAGTTGACTACATATGTTTTTACGGTGTCATTCACTGCAGAGCTAAATTCTACTCTTTTGAAATCTTGACATTTATGGAATCAGTGCTTATCAAGAGGTTGGGAAGCAGCTGTGCAGATGTCTCAGTACACTTTTCTCTCAAGTATTGGTTTAGCTCAGTAAACCTAGAAAAGTTCCTCCATCTCTCAGAGCACTTAGCTCTTCTAAAATTGCTTGTGTTACAATTTGCTATAAATTTCAAGTGATAAAGGGTTTTGTGTCTAAATTCAGTTTATTGTATGACACTAGAGGCCACAGAAGAGCACCTTGTACAGCAGTATGGTACTAACATTTTAATAATAGCTCTTTCAATGGTGATGCAACATAAATTGTGACCTAAGTTTAGTTTAAGAGACATTATTTCAGTGGCAAGGACATCTGTTTTATACCACCACCGTGAAAAGTTCTTGAAAGAAAAGCTTTTACTCCTTTGCTGATGACATTAGAAGTCAAGTGCTTAACTTTGCAGAAAGAATGAAGCATAGTCTATTAAAGACACCGGAGGTGTCACCGGAAAGTCTTTGTTTGCTGGAACATCATGGCAGCTTTTTTTCCCCACCGATTTAACCTGCCAAGGTTGTTTCTTTCATAGATAATTTTATGACTGATGATTCCTGTTGGCATCTGGCCTTTGGATTAATTGAAGCTAAAAGGGGTAGAAAGCAATTTCTTCTGATATTGATCATTGCAATATCCACATTCTAATTAATAAATAAGGAAACTAGTCCTCAAGCCTTTCAAGCTTTGTAGCAGTGCTGATAGGAAAGGATGCAAGCCAGTAGGCTTTTTTTTTCAGAAGCAGCTACAGGAGTGTTAGGAATGAAAGGGGCTCTGGGTGTCTTGTCTGCTCTAATGACCCTGCTGGTCAACACTGGCAACTGTGCCTGGACTACAACAAACAGCAGAACGTCTTTTCCATCTTTATCCACTGGAAACGGGCTTTTAGGAATGGTGGCAGGTGCCTGTTCCCAGCTTAAACTGTGAGTGGAAGGGAAGCAGTTCAGGAATTAGTCTAGTCTAGACTTCATTGAGGAGAAATCACATTTTCGTATTTATTTTTCTTTAATTAAACCAATTATTAAAATAGTACATTTCTAATTGTGGTTGTGGGAACAGGAATATGCTGTTTCACTGCAGGTAATTTTTGTATTACTCTAAATGAATCAATTTTGTGGAATTTACATTATAAAAAATTAATTTCAAGGAAGAGATAATCATACATAGATACGACTTATCCAAGTTAGAATAGGAAATAATTATTCTGCAACAAGATCAGAACGCCATTTACATTTCTTTGGAATTTTTAACTGGCGTGACCATGAGCTGTCTGAGCCAATTCTGTGTGCAAGAGCACATAATATTTCTGAAGTGGTTTGTTACCGGTGTATATATTGTAAAGGATTAATGCTAACAATGTAACTCCATTTATTTCAGGCACTGTTGAATCAACCGTAAGTAATATAACAAAATAGTGGTGAGATGTAAATAACAGAGGAGGGAACTTCCTGCTCCGTGTGACACCAAGGTTTTCAGTAGTCCTGGATACAGCTTGCTATTAGTATAAAGGAGTGTTTGTACCAGGTGAGATCTGAGAGTGTTGCGATGGCTGCGGTGGGTTTGACTCAAGAAGCCCTAATGAGCCATAATAGGAAGAAAGGTAACTTACAGAGAAGACATTTTTATTTCTCTAGAAAGACTCAATATGCAACAATGGAAAGAATAGATACATAAAGCAGAGTATGGACAATACAATTAGAGTAGAAGACTACAGCTACCCAGAAGTAGCTAAAATCAGCTTCTCAATATCACACTCATTTTGTCCACGTAGAATCCTAAAATAGCCATTTTCTCCCCAAGATTTTCCCCATGAATTTGCAGCAATCTAAAGAAAAACAAAGAGGAAAAAATTATCAAATTTGATTTTAAAGTAGTATTTAAAAATGCAAGGACTAAAATGCAGAATTAATCTTTTGTATTAGTTTCCTTTTTAAGAAAGTGTTTCTCAGATTTGGTGCATTGATGATCAGAATGTATCTTTTCCTGATTTGTTCCTTTTTGTTTTGATCAAAATTTCAGTTCCAAACCAAGGTCAATAAAAATGGAATACCATTTCTACAAGGCAGTTTGATAAATTGAAGTTGAAATCATTAGACAATTCAACTATTGGCTGGAGAAAGCGGTCATCGAATCAACAAAACTCCAATTACAACTAATCTGTTAAAGAAATATCCAATATACAAAAAAGCTGACTTTTAATAAATTAGGTTTCATCCAGGTAGCTATTGATATATTGAGCAATTTAGTTTGTATTGAAACCAGCAGAAGTTTTGCCCTAGATGTCAGTGAAACTATCTACCACAAGCCCTGCCATCAGCTATGTAAACTCCAAATTACCTTCTGCTGAACAAAGGAATAATGAGATGAGCTGTTAATCATAATCAAAGTGATAAATCTGACTTGCTCTAAATGGCTGAAAGCCATTTAGAGCAATTTTTTTTGTGGTATCTTGATAACATTTGCCAACATTGTTTAAATAGATAGCTTATGTTTTAGCGAACAATATTGATTATTTTTATTGAGTCTTATATGCAGACACCAAAAAGAACTGAGTCTTCATGGGAAATTAGAATAACATTTGAGAATCTGAATAAGATCTGAGACAGAAAAGACACCATAGGAAAAGCACAGATATAGGTGGGAGATCGGATGAAACAGGCTTTGAAATTGAGGTAGGTGATGCTATAATTCAAGATTCAGTATGATAAAAGTTGCCAGAAAGGGAATAGAATTATGAAGGAGACTTTAAGGTGAAGGAAAAAATTAGACGCAGAGAAAGTGAATGAAAGGAAAGAAGTTGTTTTTAGATAATCTGTGTTGTAGAGATTTTTTCTTCTGCCTCAAAACACAGTGCTAAGGATTGACTTACCCAGAACTTCTGTTTCTGTCCATTTTTGTCAGGAAGCGCTCCCCACCTGTTACAAGAGATGGTACTGGTGAGACCTGTGTTCACATTTTGTAGCTTTAAACAAGCAATCAGAAAAAAGCTGTCTTAGTTGTCCTAGTACCAGTATCAGAAAAAAGCATGACTAATAGACACCTCCATGTTTAAACAACTCTGCTGATGATGAAAATGAAGACAAATATCTTGCTAGCCCCCAGTCAATTTACCATTAGGGACTACAGAAACTTCACGCAAATGTAGTTTTAGCTTGTCATTGCAAAAATCTGTTTTCATTGAAGGAATCTTTCCTCTGGAGAGCTTGCCAGCTGAACTGAAATGTGTAGGAGTATTGATATTTATGTGAACACATTTCTTCAATTCAGCTGAAGTCCCTAGGAACATTTTTGTTAAATATCTCATCCAACACCTTTACAAAAATAGCTCATGAGTTGGGACTGAAAATGTTCCCAGCTTTTCGGCTCAAATTAAATTGCTGACAACCTAATCTGTTTTACTGCACAGTGTGTGGGATGACCTGTGAGCTTACTTGATGTTTCTCTGACATCTTTGAGGACATGCTAAATGTTGTGGCAATATCCATGAAATCACACAAGAGATTGTCCCCGCCCGACAGGTGATAGGACTTTCATAACTGTGTAGTTGTAGTTGAGCTGCACAGTGCTTTGAGTTGTTAAGCAGAAGAAGTTCCAAGGCCGTTGTCTGGACGTAGTCCAATGAGTAAAAGCTGCATGGCACACCATAAGTAGCCAGGTATATATTGTATGTCTACGGATTGCTTAAAGACCTCTGTCGTGTTCTGCATTTATACAATGAATGCTTGTCTAATTACTATTCACAGGTCACGATGCTTGGGTCATTTGTGCCCTATAAAAGGGCAAAACCAAAGATGTGAACTTTTACATTTTTTTCCATTTTTTTCCACAGGATAAAGTTAATTCTAGAATATGCAGAACACCCTTGGCAGTGTGTTTATCAGTGTATATCCCACCAATGCCATGTGTTTGAGCTGTTTTTGCAGTGCTCCAGTCACTTTGAAAGGCAAGCAGGAACAATATGATAAGAAATCCCACACTGTGAATGGGGAAATAAGAATTTTTGTGTTATCTTTGTAAAAAGATTTGAATAGCCACAGTGGCATCAACTCTCCTTGGTTAACAGTGAACCCTAATGTATGTGGAATACCTGCACTTCCAGCCAAAGTAAAAAAAAAATTGAGACAAGTCAGTGACTAGCAGAGAGGTGAAGCCTGGATTACAGTTGCAAGCACAAATTGTAGCTACTGATCATTAAATGCAGGAAGTCATAAAAATAATGTTGATCATAATGACCACTGAATGTCATTGTTTTTTAAAAAGGCCTCATGTTGTTTTTTTCTTTGAATTACCATGTGAAAGTTCAGGGATTATTAACAATCTTTGTCATTTCTTTGTCAAATGTATTTCAGATGCAGTCATAAATTTAAAAAAAAAAAAAAAGAAAGTAATAGTGTATCTGATTTCATATAAGGTTTAGATTTACTTCTTTCCTCATGATCATTTTACTAAAAAAAAAATTACATCAGCTGCAGTGTGAAAGTCCAATATTTACATCAGCCTTAAAGACAGAGGAAAACTGCCTTGAATTTATATTCATGTAATCCTGCATTCAGTACTACACACTACCTCTCCCACTTGTTTCAGCAGGATGATGATCAGCTCCTATAGACTCACATTTCTACAATTACATATTTTTCTAACATTTGTAATTTAAAAAAAAAAACAAACCTCAACTTCTCGTTTCATACACTAGTAGGAATTTATTGATTTTCAGAAATGCTTCCAAATGGAAGAAAACTTAGAAACCAAAATGGAAAAGGATTCTTTTGTATCCTTGAGTATAACATAGCCATGAATTTAATTTCCTAGGTTTTGTTCCATCATAGTCAGATACAAATACTTGACATATTTGCATTTTATCTTACAGTTTAGAAAGAAGAGCTCAATAACTCATGCCCATGGGCATTCATCCAAATATTCTAAATTGAAATACATTAAACTAAAGTATACAACAGTGCAGCCAGCAGGTCAAGAAAAATGACTAATCCTCTTTATTTAGGACCTGCCATTTGAGATCCGGAACACTGTGCCAAGTTTTGGACTTCCCCATAGAGGTAGGACATTGACAGGCTGGAACAAGACCAGCAGGAGTCCACTGAGATGTTTGGGATCTGTGGCACATGATGTACAAGGAGAGGCTGAGGGAGGTGGCTTTCTTCAGCCCTCAGGAGAAGTGACTCAGGGGAGATGTATTTGTTGTCTTCTGCTTTACAAATGGCAAATATAGAGAAGACAGAGCAGACTCTCCTGATACATGCACAGCCAATGGTCAGAAGATGACAGTCACTTTTTTAAACAAGGGAATTTGCAACTGAACACAAGGCAAAAAAGTATTTTACAAGAGTGGTTAGGCACCACCGAAGTGGGAGGTTGTGGAATATCTGTCCTCAGAGGTACACAAAACTCAACCTGAGAAGACCCATGAACCTTAACTATGAAGGTGGCTCTGCTTCAAGCTAGGGGATTAAATTAGATGCCCTTCAGAGATCCCCTCTAATCCAATGCATTCAATAACCTAAGCAACTTGATCTGAGATGGCACTGCCAACTTAAGGTGCAGGGTTGGATCAAACAACTTCCAGCCTCAGTGACTCTACAGTTCTATGAATTCAGCATATAGATTTTGTGTAACAAATTCTAGTTACACAAACAGATTTTAGTTAAATAACTAAGTATATTAATAGACTGCGACGGGGCAAGTGATTTTGCCAAATCTTTTTATAGCTGCAGTCTAAAGAGCAGATAATAAGGTTGATTTACTGTTTACTGATCAAAACCAGTCTTGGGGTTAGCAAATGCATCAGGAGCAGGCCTTAGCAGGAAACGTGGAATGGAGTGTCATCTCCACAGATGCTGGCAGCAGCTGTGGCATGATGTCCTAGGCCTGTTTACCAAGCCTTTCCTATAACTCGACAGTTTGTTCAGGCTTGTTGCAAAGGCTGGCCGGGATTCACCAATTCTCATTTCTCGCAGGCTAACGTGCTTCTCAGTCTTAAAAAGCACTCAGCTGTAATGGAAACAGCTGCTGTTTTGTGAACCACTGTCTATATATATTGTTCAGTGATGCAGTGTTTGTAGCCACGTGCCAGTTTGATTTGACACCTTGCCTCTGGGAATTAATGCCAGCTCCATCAAGAGCATTTCTGGGGATTTCTTGGCTCGTTCATACTAATATAACTTCTGAAGAGGAAGCAATTCTTTCAAAAAACTCCTAGGTGGAAAGTGTTTTTGCAGTAGTATCTTTAGGAAAGAAGGACATATTTTCTAAAATTGATTTCTCAATTTTCTAAAGTAGATTTCTCAGCATCAGTATTGCATTTGATATTTGCAATTTCTCTTTTTCCCTGTTCCTGCCTGTAAAGTTATACTTCAGTAGCTTTCATGATTCCAGCCTTACTGATTGATTAAATTCATTCTGCATTGTATCCCTTAGTTGCACCTATCAAATATATTATGGCATCCAAGCACAGCTTCCACTTTAAGCTTAATTTAAGTTTAGATTCCTCAGAGAAAACAAATCTCTAAACATCCTTTCTGTTGCCAAGGCAAGCATCTGAGGGTGAATTTTCTGAGTTATAAAGAAATATATTATATAAATGAATAATATTAAATTCAGATTGAATTTTAACTACTGTTTTACTTCCCGCTGCAAGTACTACTCCTTGCAATGTGAACAAAGATTCAATGTGAGGAATTTGTTAAAATGATCACATAATATTTAGTAATTTGTAAATAAATTCAGAAGGACTGTTAACCTTCTAAAACTCTTAACCATCCACTAGGCATCTGGATAAACTGGATAGCATCTTATTTCAACAATTCAGTAAACAGGTTTGTTTCAATAGATTCACGTCCTGTATGTTTTCATACATAGACAGGACTCTGTACAAATATCTTCTCTTGAATCTGGATAGTCTTTGAGATTTTACTTCTTTATTTATTTGGTATTTCAAAATAGACACTATAAATGGAAGACACTATGGGAGTAAAAAATAACCTGGTATATTGATAGCAACTGTGGAAAGTGATAACCCATACTGTCCACTTCTGTCCCAAAAAAGAGAAAGATTTGTACAGGTTATGAAAGGCACCAGTAGTACAGGGATATTCTTAATCAATACAAACTTTTGCTTTGGGTATATTTTGGAAAATAGAATACATAATAGCTCCTTTACAATATTTTCAAAAACTTAGTTAATACAGTGTAGTACTGCTTTACTCCTCTCTTCTGAGATTTAAGCAGTACGTTGACATTATTATGTCCTTAATGTAAATGTTAATATCAGAACTGAAATTAAAATTTGTCTTTTTCCTGTCAGTAAAATACTGTGGGATTTAGTTCAAGATTAAGATATCTAAAAGTATGTGTCCCACAGTATCAAACAGAGGATATTGGGATCCATTCACTTGCCTAAATGGAGGTGTCTAGGGCTATTTGAGATGCCTTAGGATGCCTGAGACATCCACATGTTTCTGGCAGATGTGACAGAAGACCTATGAGACATCCACATCCTTTTGGAGATACAGCCAGGTGGGAAGCTCCTCCCACTTCTGGTAGCACCAAATATTTGTGTGGGGGTAACTAATGGACCCATGAGCAGTTGTAGCTGAGCTGCCCTCCAGTCTCCACTGACTTTGTTGACTAGATCACCATCTCTGCGATAAAATTTGGATACCTAGCATATCACACCTGCCTGAATCTCAAATGGAACCTTGACACAATTAACTGCCTACTGAAGCATGAGATGAGCAAAGGAGAAGGCTGGAAATTATTAGGAAATATACAGTGATTAAAGTGTTTGAATGGGAATCAGCTTACAATTTTATTGGCTTCCAGAGCTACACAACTATAGGACATGATTTCAGAATAAATGAGGAGGGGAATTAAGACATTACAGACTGAAGGACTGAGATTCTGTCCATCTTAAATCATCAGGGATAAAATAAAAAAATTTAGAGAAGTGGGTAAAATTACATAATTACATGGAAATTACAGTTCTGATATATATAAGTTTTTCACAACACAACACAAAATCACAAATGCTACAGGTTGGTTGAACAATACTAATCTGGGAATGTGTTGTGCTAAAAAGATTGTTAAACTAATCTGGGCTGCATTTTATGTTCCCTCATGGCTTGGAGCAAGAGTTGTTTTAGGGACCGACAGATTGGAAGGGAAAATGACACTTTAGATAATTACTCTTGTAAAACACCTGTGCCTTGGAGTCTTAATCATGGAACAGAATCCCTTTGTGCTGGGCATTGTAAGTGAGAATTATTCAGTAGAAGAGCAAATTCTGTTGCCATTTTCTGCTTTCAGAAATTAATCTTTAAGGAAAAGAAACGGGATTCTGTTTATGAGTTTGAGAGATACCACTATTTTGACTATAAGTTAAAATCAATGGGAATTAATAAATGTCACAACTTCATTAAAAATTATGACACTTTGAGAGTTGTTGCTGATATAATTTCTTTAATACAGTCAATATTGTATCTCCTCCTACAGTTCTTTTTCTTTGACAGTTCTTGTTCCTGAGATCCTGTAGTTCATACAGCCAATGTAGTCATTACCAATTTTTCCTTAAGTAGATCAATTCAAACCACATATTTCTAACTAATGACATCCCGACCTGGCTGAAGGTAATCAGAGATTCCAGGGAAGCCAAAGTCTTGTAAGCTAGTTGATGTGATAGTGAGCAGCAAATTAGACATGGAGTCTGCTTTAGGTATGTCAACAACATTACAAAGAAAACTTAAGAAGCTGGAATTAAAAGGAGGCAAGATCATGCACATTTCGAGTTAAGAAGTATGCAGCATATGACTGGAGCGCCACCCTAAATCTGGTAAGTCTCTAGGAATAAAAAGAGCAACAGTAATAGGTATTTAACACCAAGCAGAAAGAGAAAATTAAGTGTCATATATGTCTATATATAGGGGAGCAGGGGGAAGAAGTCCAGGAAAGAAAACATGAAGAAAAAAATCCCAATCACGAAGCAATTTAATTCCCGGTGGAATTAGCCCCCAGGTGGAAATGACAGAGACTTAAAAGTGAGTTGACACATTCTTGGACAACTTCCATTCGAGAACAATATTACATTTTCTGGAAGATGATCAAAATAGTCTAATAGTGCCTTTTTGTCTCTTGTTTTTGTGATTATTCCAGCTTGATATTTACTCCAAATGAATGGCATTTCAAAAGCAAACAGATGCTGGACCTCATTACTTACAGAGACAGGGAATCTATAAAGCCTATTTTTACAAAGCTTTAGACCACTAATGTCCCCACCTTTGGTATTTTTAGGAAAAGCTTTCAACCTTACCTCCTCCAAAATTTCCATTTTTATTAAAAAGAAAAACAAGATATTTTAAGGCCTGTCTATTAATTACTGAAAATTGCTTTAAAAACAGGGGTTTTTTCTGTCTGACAAAAATATTCTGTAAGAATGCACCACTTAGCTTTTCTGAAAGAAACCATCGTGATCTTCAATCAAAAATAACCTTGAATAAAAAGAATTAATTTCACCAAACTGCATTCAGTCCCCTTCAGGAGAAAAAGTAAACAAGGTATTTTCATTTACTCAAGGGAAACCATCTCCAACTGACTCTGTAAAGAGAATTCTGGCTCTATTTCAGATGAAAGGATGAGTGTGCTTCCATAAAAGGATTTTCATAATTTTGTGTCCAGTTTTATATAGTAAAGGCACCTTAGCTGTCCTTTTCAGTAATAACTTCCCTTACTCTGTAAGAGTAGGCCCGGAAGGCACAACACTGCCTGAGAGTTAAAAATCTAGAATATGGGACTGTTTCAGTGTTCTTCCACAGAATGGAAATTGTCTTTGTTTGAACATTTTCTGGTTTCTTTTTTAATGAATTTCTTAAGGGCACTGTCCAAATGTTTCCTTAACACCGACAGGCTTGAGGCATTGACCGCCTCTCTAGGAAGCCTGTTGCAGTGTTTGACCACCTTCTCAGAAAAGAAATGTTTCCTGATGTACAGTCAAAACCTCCTCTGGCACAGCTTCGAACCATTCCCACACATCCTGTCACTGGATACCAAGGAGAAGAGATCAGCACCTCCTGCTCCGCTTCCTCTCTTCAGGAGGCTGTAGAGAGTGATGAGGTCTTCCCTTAACCTCCTCTTCTCCAGACTAGACAAGCTCAAAGTCCTTAGCTGCTCCTCATAGGACATTCCTTCCAGCCTTTTCATGAGCTTTGTTGCACTCCTCTGGATGTATTCAAGGACCTTCACATCCCTCTTAAATTGTGGGGCCCAGAACCACACACAGTGTTCAAGGTGAGGCCACACAAATGCTGAATCACTGCTTTTGACTCACTGGCTACACTGTGATGGACCCCAGGATGCAGTTTGCCCTTTTGGCTGCCAGGGCACATAAACCATCGGATTTCCATAGTTATGTATTTAATGAGATATTTCTGACCCCTTCCATCTCTGAACATTTGGATTAGAAGAAGAATGAAAAAAACTACTCTCTGCTATCAAGAGAAAGGGATAACCCCTGAAGATAATTCATCCTGCCTAAGTGCTGACCACAATCAGTGCTGACAAACTAGACTCATTTGTCTCTCTAATACAATGTTTTCTATGTAGGCATTGCAAATTTGCTGTAACCACACTGGCGAAAGAAATTATGAAATCTCTTAGGCAAAAATACTGTCTTTCCATAGACTATGTATATACAGCAGCAGGATACAAAGTTGACTTGATTCCTCTCATCTTGACCTGGTTTATTTTAATACCAAACTTCTGCTTTCGTAAAAGGCTCACAATACTTCCTTGCCTAGAAAAAAAGAGAGTGGGACAGAAATACAGGCTGTCTAAAAATTTCTCATCTCACTTTCTTCCCTGCACTTGGTTGTATAGCTGTCATAATGCTACCAGACAAAAAGGGTATAACTATTGCAGGTTATTCCTGCAATATCCTATTCCTAGTGCTGTAACGCAAAATCCTGGTACCTTTCAAAGACTAGGATTTTGATCTACTCAATCAGACAAAAGTGTAATTCTTAATCTTGTATTAATAATAATAAGGTTAGGGTCACTGACTAGCGTTCTCTGCGAGACAAAACATTTTAGAAAATGGTTGCTGGAATTTGAAACTACGGTTTTAACTGGACTTTTCAGCATGAAAGGTGATTCAAAGTATCAGTGAGTCAATAGTTAAATCATTCCCACAAATCTACTGTAATGAATTATATGAGGGACAGTCTCATGGATTTAATCGCATGAATCATCAGATGCTGTGTGTCTTTTCCACGTGATCTTCTAATGTATTTCTCTTTGCTGTAAAATATTTTGGGGTATTGCCATTTACTTTTTAAACTATATTATCTAATGTTTGCTGTCTGACAATAATAAAGTAGATTTTTTCCCCCATGAAAGAAAATGGGAATGCAACCCAAGGGATTTTTAGTCAGGAAGAAAATAATTTGGGTCGTGACTTTTGGTAGCTTAAGATGTTGCTTTTTTGTTGTTATTTTGAGTCTCACCTCGAGTGAGGACAAGTGAAGATGAAAATGAAAAGAAAAACACTCTCTTCAAAGCCAAAACCTGAGATGTCACTAACACTAACCACTGGTGTCTTTTTTAAGCCTTTGGACTTCACACAGGTGAATCATTTAATTGTGCATTAAATCTTAGAGTGCTGTTGAACTCTCTGGCTATCCTCTCAACACTAAAACACAAGTTTTTGCCTCACGTGTCAATTTTATCTCCATTAGTGTAGCTTTTTGTGTTAAGAAACATTCAACCAATGTTTTTTCAGGGCATAGATGTTCCAATGCCATTTAATCTGCTGCACTATTAAATTTAAAGCTTCCAGTGAGTCACTGATAAAAATAGAGGGGAAATGTGTTTCCAGTTAATGTACATCTCTCAATGTCCTCTTATGAAAGTCCTTTGTCATTCTGAGCACCTCCCAAACATCTGAAAATCTACCTTATTGATCAAACAGTATCTAAGGCTTTTAATAAAATTATTCTTGTCCCCTTCAAGTCTTAAGAGGACAATCCATAGATTTGATTGTAGCCAAATACTTGGGCTTTTGGGGCTTTTCTACATTTTTGGTGCCAGGGGATCAGCAGATACAGCTCTTTGAGTGAAGGTGGGTATCAGATATTATAGCACGGACCTGATACTGAAGTGATGCAGAGGAAAGAGTTTAAGAGAAGATTTGTCTGACTAGGCCACAAACATTAACGCTGGATACTTTACTTCATTATGACTACCTTTGAAATTAGATATATTTGAACTAGAACTGTAGCTATTTAAGCCAACGTACTTCGTCTATGCTGATTAGACTTTGGCATTTTTACACCATCAAGAAATCTGCCTCATGTTTTCTTTCCCTATGGCCACTCTTCTGTTGTCTTTTCCTAGGTGAAATTAAGCAAGCCAGAGGGGTAGAAGGAAAAGAAGATAAAAAAAATAAATAATAGATACACCAATTTTACAGAGATTCTGCTGTAGAATAGATTTGACAGGTTTGTTCAGCAATTCTAGCTTAAATGTAAAGATCTGAGAGAGAAATCTGCTACCAAGTTCACCTTTGATGTGAATTCAGTCTACTTTTATGATTAAGAGATCTTGAGATAAAGATGACAGTTTCAAATGTCATTTTTCAGTCATTAGTCTTCTTAAAATAACAAGAGTGCAGCTGAAAAAGAGAAAATTACCAAACTTTGACCGATTTGTCTTCTTTAGTCCCATTTACCATCTGCAGTTTCATTGTGCCTCTTCAGCTTCTTTCCATTCTGGTGTCATTAAGAGTTGTAATTGTGTGTGTATATACACACAGATCCATGCATGTGTGTGTGTACATATATAAACATTCATACGCAAGACATTCTGAAGGTACTATCTCACTATAACTATTATATACCAGTCGGCCAGTCATTTTGGTTTTAGGCTACTTTATGATGCCATTACAAATGGAATTCCCCTAGTCCAACCTAGACATTTTAATGCTAGCTATGTAAGTCTGATGTTACCCCACAGGTTCTTTTATAGGCAGCAAAGAGAAATAAGATCTAACAAATCAATTAAGACAGATTCCGGGGACAGAGCAGATGAGTAGCCATGGAAGATAATGGGAACCATGGCTGCCTAGCAGAGATACAAGAATCTAACTTTTTCACATCAAAACTTAGCTGTTATGAAACCCAGTCTCCATTACTCGCTTTTTCTGCTTGCCTCCCTGTCTCTGGAACATGGAAACAGAAACTGCTTGAGAGATCCTGCTCTCTCTAAATGTCAGTGAGGTCAGCCCATCCTGCCTTCAGGTTACTGAAAGCCCAGTTTCACTGCTCATAGAGGTCGTGATCAAACCCAAATGTTCTGCTGCCCGTAACTCCCTCTGCCTGGCTGTTCCACACGTTCCTCTCCTGATTCCATTCTCCCCCTGAGGAGTGAGCCTGAGGTCACACAGTAACTCAATGGAGATAGACTTATAGTCCTATCAGAGCTGATTTTATAAATAAGAAGCCTTCAAATGACAGAAAATAAGTAGGAATTTCAAGTTGCAGAACAAGGGAAGCCAGTCAATGCATTTACAATCCCTATGATCCAAAGGCCAATTAGGCCGTTTACATGTGCATTTCTATTTTTGTACAAATAGTTCTTGCAAACATCACCAAAATTTATTTCCATTTTATGACTCCATCACCTTTTATGTTGTACAATTCACGGGCAGTTTAAGGTATTCTCAAAAATGTTTCTGAGAGATTACAAATATCAATTCAGCATGGTCATTCATTATTATGGCTGCCTTTTAGAAATATTGAATCTCTCCGACAGAAGTTGTTATAAATACAAAATCAGACTGCAATAAACATCAACCCACACAAAATTGCATTTTTTATCCTGTGTGTCAACACGTCAGCTCCTTTTTCTCTCTCCAGGAACCTCAGCTAAGCAGAACGCAAATAATCATCAGTATTTCTATTTGAAGTCTGACTTTAGTGAGATTCTTTTAGCTTCACTTCTCATGTCCTTCTTCAGTACATCAGACCACTTGGTCGTTCTCCTACTCAGTGTCTTGCACTGACCATTCAACACAGTCTTTTGACGGGAGCTGCCGGTCTCAGTCAAGGTGCTCAGTGTTTTGCTCGTGAGTGGCTCCTTGCCTAAGGCCTGCTAACTTTTCCTTGCACAGCCTAGCTTTCCCATTTAAATCAGTATCCTCTTCAGCACATTAATAGCCCTCCTCCTCCTCTATCCTTCCTCAGCCATCACTTTGTCCCCCTGTGCCGTTCTGGCTTAGTCACTCAGCCAGCAGTTTCCCCAGTCTTAGGCATTTCCATGTCCTTTACAAGGATATCTTCACGAAGATCACAAACACAAAATGCACTTTATTTCACAACTTTATTTTCTTGAACTACGTGTTGAAGATTACTCTTAAGTAATCTTCCTAGCACGTGCCTGAATCATGACTTATTCGATATTCTAGATCATCTACAAAATATTTAAGACTTTCCAGTGATTTCTCTGTGTAACTACTCACTTAGTGATTTAATAAATTCATCCTTGCATATTCCCTCCATGTCAAATAATGAAGCCCCGTGTTGTGTTCTGTAATTCCAGTGCATGCATTATTAGACACTTGTCATCTTAATGTAGCAGCACTGGTCTACATTTGAGGGGAAATCCACTAGTGTATGATAAACACTCTTTTGCAGCAGTTTCGGTCCTGTATATGTATTCTTTGTGCATCCCAAATAAAATAAAATCTGTCTGGGGTGAAGAGAGCCCAGACTGCTGTGCAAGTAAGCTGTGCTTGTTAATTAGGAGGCCACTGGCAATTTTTATGTTTCCATTTGCATTCTGCTTGGTGGCATGTTTGGAGGAAAATGTGTCAGTTTTCTTGACAGCTTGATGTGTGCATGGAATATTTGTGAATACTCAGCGAAACATTTAATTCTATAAACCAGTCTATTTGAAGTTTTAGAGCAAATGTTAGAGTAGATTGAAAGCTGATGGTTCTGTGCCTCTTTCCAATGCTCTCTAAAATTCTCAGAAATGAAACAACAACAGTCTTATGTTGGGAGCTAACAGTGCTTCACCTCTGACAGTGAAACCTTTGGGTTCCAAACTGGTCATTGACTTTTTACTACATTCTTGACTGGCAGAGGAAAAGGGTAAAAGAAGACGCATTACTCACCCAAGGAGTTTGACTGAATGAGTTTTCCATTTAGATCCTGCTTTCTGGGAGTGTCTATAGATTCCCTCTTTGTAAAGGAAAAAATCTTCATATACTTTCATTATAGCTGAAAAACAATAGGTAAAATCAGCACAGGCAGTAAATATTGCTTCTGTTCTTGTTTGCTCCTTGCATTTTACCAGGGAGATCTTTGTTGTGTGTTGAACAGCATAAGTGTACTTTGTAATTACACTAAATTCACTAATTGACCTGAAGTTCCTACTGTGAGTGAACCAAGGGAAATGTTGCAACAAAGTTCTCTCTAAGTTCTCTTGTCAAGTTCATTGGGTTTCCCTGTCATGGAAACTCCCTATCACAGACTTCTTCCGATACAGTAAGAAGAAATATTGCCTAGTGTAGGCTTAAATGAGTTTTCTCAGTTTCAACGAAGTCCAGTTCAATAAAACAAATTTCCTCAAGGTTCATGCATAAAATCCTTAGTTCTGACAAGCATCTGCATATTCAAGAAAAGTATTTAACAGACATTGTATATCCTGTGATATATGGTGAAATGATATGTATGTCTTTTTCTGAAACTCAGATAGCATTCATTAAGTACACATCAATTTTCTTATGGAAAACTAGATTATCTGCACATATAGTGTGCAGATATAACTTATCACACAAGTTCATCCTGACTTTCAGCTAAAAGTACGGAGAAAAAAAATCCTTTGTGTCCATAAAAATGTAATGCCAAAGAGATGATGAATTGAAAATTTTGTGTAAGAGAATGAAGATTACAATTTGCATTTTAAGACTATTCATTATTTCCTAGGGATATCATTCACTGTTTTTTGTAAGAAAAATGTTTTTTTTTATTTCTTTTCCATATTGATCCTGCCACCCT
The DNA here is from genome assembly GCA_028565335.1 of Limnodromus scolopaceus. NCBI lineage: Eukaryota > Metazoa > Chordata > Aves > Charadriiformes > Scolopacidae > Limnodromus > Limnodromus scolopaceus. Next base: position 95,424,495 of record JAOXNO010000024.1, read on the forward strand.
AGTACCATTTGCTTTGCTATATGGTGGGCCACCAGATCCAGAGAAATTAAAATATTTTCCAGGTCCACATTACTTTTAAATTCCAGTGAACCAGAAGCTTAACTCCAACTTACTTTTAGCTTATGATTTTAACAATCTTAGACACCACACAGCTTGGAACATGAGAATTAGTGAAATTCAGTTTCCTAAAGTCTTGAATCTTGGACATCCCATAAAGTACAAATTTCACTGACCGTTTTTATGTGGTTGGAGTATTTATAATATATGTGCCTGGTATAGATCTGCTGTATCCAGTAAGCTGAGCTCATGCTGCAGTTTTTTCTGTCTGGCACGCTTTCAAATTTCTTTTTCCTACCTGAATATTTTCATAAACTTGAAGGAAATTAACTATCTTTACAACCTCTTGGCCTCTATCATACTTGGCTGTAAACAGAAAACAGTCACAAATTTTAGGGAATAAAAGAGAACAGCTCAAAAAGTGGTCAAATGAGGCCATTTGCCCAGAAAACCTGGCTAAAAATATACTTTGCTAATGAGGTTGCTCACATAAAAAATGTGTGCTGAGATCATTATACAGGGAATAAGCAGCCAGGATGCTACCCAGGTGGCAAATCTGGGGGAGAGCTATATCAGTTAAATCAGAAAAAAAAAAAAAGTTAAATTCTTTTAATGAATAATGTTAGAGCCTCTGCTGAGCTGCCTGCAGAAACAGAGCTCACACGTATTGACAGCAGAGGACCTGGTGGGAAATAGCACAGACTTGATTCTTGGTTTCTAGATGCAAGCTCAGAACTCTATTAGAGCTCCCTGCAAAGGTTTCCCCCCACCCCTCTGCCCCCAAGCTCACCAGTGTATAAAGCTGGGAGATTAACTCTTATGAATGTCCATGTATCGCTATGTAAAATACCAACTGTTGAGGTTTCTGAGCAGCAGAGGAGCATGTAGAAGGAGAACTTTAAAGTGGTACAAAGGAACAGAAAGGGGCAAGAAGATTCCCACTGGCCTTAGTCCAGGTGAGGGTCCCAGAGGGCAAGTAAAGTGGATGACTCATGCAAAAAATTACTGTAGAGGCTTCCCGGGATCTTGTTTTAAAACCTTGGCCAAAGGGAGGCAAAGAGATAAGAGTGGGTGCAAGGACTGCAAAATTGACTTCTCCCACGGGAAGTCTGAGGTTAGAAGATCTCATCTGCTGTCAGGCTGAGACAGGAGTTCACATTGTTCTTTTAAATCAAGGTCTGTGTGTTCAGTTTCAGAAAACAATTTATTCTTTATCAGCAACTCTAAATCAAACACACATTCTTGGCTCTGTGAAGAAACATCATACCTAAAGTATTTCCACTGAAATGAAATAGAAGATTTTGAAGTGTTTTTCCAGAATAGCTTTAGTCTATGTGAGAGAACTTTTTCCATGATTACACATTATATCTACATTTTGTGTGTGTGTGTGTAGATATTTATATATTTGTGATAACTATCTGTATAAACCCTGCAATCAGGAGCTAAATAATGGTACAGTCTTTGGAGTTAAGTGGGCTGGTTACATGAAAGGTAGGGTGGCCAGAGAGATGCTAATTCAAAATCAAGCACTGAGATATTTTAATTTATTCAGTGATTTTATCCTGATATGAACTGTGACTTGGACAGGATGAGATGATCACAGTCCACCAGCCAACTTTTTTCCCTCCCACGTAGAAGAGACTTTGCATTTTCCCAACTGAACAGATTACTTATTAATGAATCAGAAGAGGTAAAATTTTTCATAAGGTTTATTGCAGCTCATGCATGAACTACCTCAGTCATGCTGAGCTCAGATCTATGCATATAAATGCAGCAGATTATAAGATTCATTCCTCTGCATAAATGTCTTAAATAGGAATTTGTGTCGCTAAGACACATGAAGGTACAAAAAACTAAAAGTAGTTGCGACAAAAGCAATTTAAATGTAGCAGTGGACATTAATGTAGCCTAGTACTTTCTCCAGATCTTTTTCTTGTGGTAGCAAATTAAATACTCCTTCCCCCCCCCCAATTATGATAGCTGAAATTACAAACTTTATAGGGTCAAAACTTTGTTGTATTGCCAAAGTGTCAGCTTTTCTTTTGATTGAGACTCACTAATGTGACAGAAAGGATTATTTTCCTACTTCAGCACTGTAACTATCATAATATTTCCTAAAATCCATTTTAGAAAAAAAAAAGATAAATGGGCAATATTAGAGTGCCCGTTTGAAAGTTTTCAAAGTGTCAATGAAACTTCACTATGCTTATTTGAAAATGGATTTTTTTTAAAAAAACAGTGTTTCACCATTTGACCTGAAAGTGTTAATTGTTCAGTTCCTGGACCATATAAAACAGTGATGTATGTCAGAGAGAAATTGTCATTCAAACATGAAAGCTGTAAACCAGAAAGTTTTCAATTACATTCCTACACACACTGTTTCATAATTATCAAAAAGAAAAATAAATATTAACTTTGAATAAGCCCAAAAATCCAAGTGCATTGATCATCAAACAGGATGACTTCCTACATCATGATCTTGAAAGGATCTTGAATGTTTTCCAGCTATTAAACATTACTTATTGTATTAGGTAAGACTGGCCATAAGCACTTTGTAAGTTCTTGAGGAATGACAAGTGAATGAATGATGGAAAAATCTCTTTCAGTAGCTGAAGATCATTTGCAAGGTGTTTTGAAAAAAATAAAGTACGGTACAGTCTTAAAATTAGAATTTTGCCTTGATTGCCTTTGCAGTACGGGACGATAGAAGAGAGAATCAGTGACAAATTATTGGGTCATAACTGTGACTCATTTAAAAATCTCATTATAGCAGAAAATAAAAAAGGAATGTGATTTCACTCAGTGGCATACACTCTCGGTTATGTACTCTTCTTTAGATCTTGATGTTTCCACATACAACATTACCTTAACCTGATACAAAGATTTTCTCTGAAAAAAGCATTTACATTTCAAAAACTGTATGAATTGAGTCGTTAAAACCTAACAAGTGGCTGAATATAGATTATTTTATGTGGAAGATTTAGTACTGACAGACTAATCCAGAAAACTGTGTATACACGGATTATGAATGCAATATTAGAGAGAGGTCTGAAATTTTATCTTGAGGTTCCTAATTTTTTTCATTTTCTTAAAACCAGTGGAAATTATTGTGTTCACTTTTAGATCAAATGCAGCATGGGAAAGAATAATTTCCTTGAGCAAACAAACTTGGTCAGAACAAAAAATTCTAATAATATTGATCTTGTTAAGTCTGAGCTTCAGATTAATTGCAACTGCCCACATAAAGAGCTTTAAGAAGTAATTTTAACTCCATGACGCACTGAAGTGAATTAAATCAAATAATCAAGACCATTTCAATAATAAATTGGAGGTTATGATAATTCATTATATAATTGGGAGCAGTAGAAACACAGAAGTCCCCTGAAGTAAAATGCTTTGGTTTTGCATCAGCCATCCATGCAAGAGGGGTGGACATCCTGCACCTTTCCTCATCATATCAAAAGCCACATCCCTCAACCTCTCCAGTTATACTGGCCTGGGGTGTGAGGGGGAACCTGCATTTTCAGGTGCTGCCAGCAGCATCCATGACTGCAACAGACAGAATTGAGGTTAAACAACTCTTTTGCAGTCCCTCAGTCCCTGCCGAAATCTCTATTTTTCACAGAATCACAGAATCACCTACGTTGAAAGGGACCTTTTAAGATCATCTAGTCCAACCAATGAAAAAAAAAACAAAACCAAAAAAACCCACACACACTCACACACACCACACCACACCCAAAAAACCACCAACCCAACAGTAATCCATATCCCCGAGCACCATGTCAACTCCTCTCTTGAATACCTCCAGGGATG
>JAOXNO010000024.1:95428467-95448151 GCA_028565335.1 Limnodromus scolopaceus
TGCTCCAGACCCCTCACCAGCTTTGTTGCCCTTCTCTGGACCTGCTCCAGCACCTCAATGTCTTTCTTGTGGTAAGGGGCCCAAAACTGGACACAATACTTGAGGTGGGAAAGAGGTCAGGGATCTTCCCTTCAGGGTTCAGCAGAAAAATTCAAACCCGATAGCCCTCTACAATCAACAAGAGTATTTGGGCTCTGAAAAGGGAAATTCTGGGAGTATTCCAGCACTGAATGATGTGCTGGAAGGCCCTTATACTGCAGTGTTGCCTTCAGAGGAGAGCAGTCTTGGTGGATTGGCTTCAGCCAGTGGGGTAATCGATCCCAGCCTTAGAAAGCAGAGCTTTGCTAGCATTTAACTCCTCCTGCACAGCCCTAAATTCCTGTTTCATCAATGAGCAAAGAACTGTCATGGGGAAAAAGGCACATTTCCAGTACACAGATTTTGTGCAAGTTTTCAACAAATGCAGCTCAAGGTCATTTTACTCATTATGGACTCTGATACAGTAGAGCTGCCTTTGGGGACACTACTTGCCCACCAAACATCCCTGGATGAACCAGGGATGTCCCTGGATGAACAGTGCATATGTCTGGTTTATTCACTGTGGAATGCAATTTCTGTTTTCTAATATTTTGATACAAGGACATTGCATACTTCAATTATTTCAATAATAATATTATCATCTTCCAAACTTACCATACCTTGCACTGGTCCTTTTTCCATGATTTCTTTCATTATATCAGTTTCCTAAGGGGAGTTGAGAACAGCAGGAGAGAGGGCAAGGGAAGATAAAACAGTCTATTAAATAAAATTAAAACTCATACTAGTTTATCATTGTGTACATATATATATGGTATAAATGTACCACTGTACTTGTATTTCTGCTAGAGAATATTTGGTTTACCAAATGAGCAAAAATCAGAAACATGTTTAAGAAATGCTTATTCAAAGTTATGAAAGCGTACTTACTTTTCTATCTCTAATTTCTCTAGAGCCACAAAGCAGCAGCTTTCAAGAGATGATGTAATACTGAGAAACTATGAAGAATTTAAACTACTATGAACATACACGGGCAATATAAAGGAAAATTCACAACTCTAGTCTTCAAGTAAAGTGGACATATTTCCATATACCAGATAATTTTCAGGGCCCAAGGGATAAAAACAGGTGAGATGATGATTGAATAGCAAGAACTTACTTTTGAGGAGACTCTGTAGTGAGAGGCACACCGGTATAACCGATTGGATTCTTCTAAAGCATTGGGACATGGCCCATTTGTATAGTTTTTTCCAATTTCACTTGACACATAACAGTGATTTTCACCTGACGGCTCCAAGTGATCATTCCAAAATGATGGATAACAAGCATAGGATACAACCCTGTTCAGATGTCAAAAAGAAAAAAAAAAAAGTTGATAAGGAGTTTGCTTAAACATTTTTTCAGTTTTATTTCAAGTTTTTAACTATTTTACAGCTGTCATATTTCAGGTAAATTTATGGAGTCCCTCATTCTTCAAAAGTGTCAGTGTCTCATATCTTCAACTGGAAGGCGTTTGCTTCAATTCATATGCATGATGTTTATGATTAAATTTCAGTGGCAGAGGTCCTCTCCACACCCTTCTCCAAAGAGGAGTAGGGTAGAAAATATATTTTGGCAGTTGTCATCTAGTACATTCATCTCATTAATGATGCATGAAAGTTCACACTGAATAAGCTCAATAAATTACCAATGCTGTAACCAGGGTCCATTTAGCAAAAATGGCCTGCAAAATGGGTATATTTGCAACAGAAATATTTTAAGGGAAATGAATAATTTTCTAGTTTTATCTACGTTTTCTACAGGAATGCTCGTGAAAAGCTACAAGTATTTTTACTTCTTTTAGCTATAAAGTCTCTGACCTTCCATTTTTCTGACAATAGAAAGGGAACATTTTTGTGAAGACTTGTTGGGATAAAAAGTCCTATATTCATTTTTTAAAGGATTGCGTACCAATAATTGGTGTCCTTTTGGCACATGAATAAATGTGGTGCTTCTTCCCAAGAGAGGTATAACTCCTAGCGATTAATAACAATAGCTTAATTGATACTAACAACAAACTTCTTGAGTGAGCGTACCTCCTTAAAAGACAACTGAACCTCTACTACTAGAAATACATGGGAGATGAGTACAAGTGAGAACAGATGCAGAAAACGTTAAGCACTGAGCTTTCAGTAAGTTAATGAATAATCAAACCATAAAGCAGTATTAGGGGAACCATTTGGACAAGGACTGGTGACTGGGTTCCTCCACCTTGATTCACAGGGGGAAAGGAAAATTATCTGGAGTGATGTTGGCAGGAGGGACTTCCCTCAGGTGAAACACTGATGAAATAAATGACATAGAACAGGTGAGGCTGGGTATCAGAGAGGTGGGACTTACTGCAGTTTTGCAATTTTGCTGTTTTGCAGTACCATTCAGGCTATTCCTTCCTTAATGGAAAGATGAGGTTTGTGCCTGGAAGTGAACGCGGACCAAAGGACAGAGACAAACTTTGTGACCTATAAGCACATGGCATCAAGGGTGCACAAAAGGCTGGGGATGACCCCAGGGGGCTCAGGCCACAGGGTTCCTTCTGTCAGCTCCTGGTTATTGACAGCAAAGAGCCACTCAGGGAAACCGAAATGACAGATTGTGCCAAGCTATCACAGGTGTATGTGTCTGGTCTCTACAGCTTGTGAAAGCATCCTGGCTATTTCTTAGAAAAGCATTTATCTCAAAATGTTTTCTAATGCTAAATTTTTCCTGCTACTTATTGTAAATTTGCATTAAAGCTTTCGATTTCAAGTTTTTAGAGTTTATCTCCAGGAAATGTGAGTCATTTTTAACTCTTTTAAATTAAATTCTGCATTCTTCAAAGGTGTTAATTTAAAAGTATTAAGTCCAGTAATCACTTGGCAGTTACTATTCTAAAAAAGATTTCAAAACCACAAAAATCCACTTATGAAAAGAATCATCGGGGAAATACGCAATAGCAAATATGTGAATTGCATTTATTTTTTTAAACGAAACAAAGATAAAACTTTGAATAACAAAGAAAATTTCATCTGTCTGACATGTTTCAGGTTAACCTGAAGGCATTTAACACTGATGTTATCAGAGGAGTGATTGTGGAGGAGCTGTGATAACCCACCTGAGACTTAAACCCATGCTAATTTTGGCTTTGAAAATCTCCAAAGTGCTAGATCAAACCGGCTTTGAAGCACAGGTTAAGAGCCCTCGTTGCATCTGAGAATGGAGAGTGGCAATGAAAATAAGAGGTGGTTTCAAGAAAAGGTAAGGAAGGGTTTTAACTCTTTACCTTGGCAATACATCAAATGAACTGCTGCTTCACACGGTAAATTTGTTTCTTTCAAGTAGCTTATTGTTCAGCCATTTTGACTGTTTGACTAACTGAACATCCTTTTTACTTCAGTAAAGTGAGGGAAACAAAGCATATATTTAAAACGCGCTTACTAACAATCTGAAATACTCAAATAAAGGCACACTGAATGTTCCACCTGTTATTTTATCCTTTTCATGAGATATTTGGACCTCCTAGTTTTCTACGCTGTACTGCTAGATGTTTCTAAAACAATATATGCTTTTCTGTGATAATGCCGTGGAGGCCTATGAGAAGGTTTATTTTAAAGAGCATAATTAAATAGTTCACTGAAGCAGAATATTTTCAAATAGGCAGCCCTATAAAAAGGATGTGTATTTAAGTAGCTCACCAATTACACTGAACTTTCTGAATCTGAAGAACCGAAAACTGTATTTTCATGCAATGTGGAGGATAATTATGTTTGCCTGCATATACTTAGTTGTCAGGATTTTTACAAGATGAGCACATGTACCCTTCAACTACTTTGAATAAGACATGGCATTTTCCTATTAGCATTTGGTGGTAGAAAGATTGATCCTGAGGAGAATGTCTTTTTGCTTACCAAATTGTTTTTGCCCCAGCTGGACCAACACACCCAGGAGCTGGAAAAGGAATAATTCTGCTGTGTGAAACAGGATTCACAGAATGGTAGGGGTTGGAAGGGACCTCCAGAGATCATCTAGTCCGACCCTCCTGCCAAAGCAGGTTCACCCAGAGCACGTTGGACAGGAACACATCCAGGCAGGTTTTGAATGTCTCCAGAGAAGGAGATTGAAGACCTAAAAACTTTAGATGGGCAATCTAATTAAATTGCTTAGGTCTTCAATCTACTCTCTGGCAACCCCTTTTAATCCCTACTGAATGTCTGAAAGTATTCTAGATTCCCAGATTTCCAATGGGCAGTAGTAAGTATTTAGGTCAAATATACACAGGTTGTTATAATTAATTTTAAAATTTATTGTGCTTTGTTTCTATTGCTAGGTAGAAGGAAACCTTGGATTTGTATATATACATACACACGCACATATATATATAACATTTATAAAATTTATCTGTCTCTATAGACATGATCATTCTACTCGCCACTGATCACAGATTTCCAAAAGAAATAAAGGATTGCTGCTGAGTGCAATCAGGTCTGCAAGGCAGGTTAGGTGAGCAGATACAGCTCTCAGAACACAATCTAGCATAAGCAGGGCAGGAGTAGGTGATTGTAACCCACTGCAAGGAATGGTATGACACTTATTCCTCAGGAGTACTTAGAGACACCCCAGGGGGAGACAACAGAGGAGAAATTTATTCCGGGGGTAGGGATTTTTTTTTTTTTTTTGCCTTTCTTTCAGTTGGATTGTCCTGCTGAAGTTGTCACAGGTTCTGCATGGATAGGTCTTACTTCCATAGGGTTAGAAGTGAAGCACCAAATGATGCGCTGGCACACTGGAGCTCTGTGGTAACCCGGACATCACGACTCATTCTGAACCAACAGTCAGAATCTTCTCACTGACCAGTTTCTGCAGTCATGATGAACGCAATTTAACAGATTTTTGCTAAAACGTGAGTTTGTACATGCTGAAGCATCAGCACAACAGTAAACATTAAAAAAAATTTCAAGGAGAAGACCTTGACAGAAGAGTCATAGAAGAAAACCAGAAATGAATGGGAATGAGTTTATGTGCACATATACATACGCTTACACAAAAACACTACTAGGAGCAACCAGCATCAGGAAGAAGCAGCGTGTTCACACATTCTTGGGAGAATTAATCTGAAGTCATGTTTATATATTCAATCCATTGAAAATTTTTGTGGGTTTATTGTATTTATATGTTTGAATTGTGAGATGAAAAAATAACCTGAAACATTAGATTATGGTATTGGCAAATTGGCCAAAACAAATAACAATAATATCCTTATCATACCCTGTAACTGCTAAGAGCCCAAGGTACAAATCAGATCAAGCCCTGATTAGAAACAGTGTTTGCATTCAAGTGTGTAACCTTTTTACTACCTGAAAATGAGTTGTTTCTTCCTCATTCTTAAAGACTATAAGCTTTTAATTTCCCTTAGCAGGTAAAATAGGTGTTTTCAAACCATATTGATTCTTCACAAATTATGGCTTGTAACTGAAATGCCTAAAATTAATCATAATTAGAAACAGAATACAGGTTTATCCTTTAGTTAATAGAGGAAGACAGAGAGAAAGAGAGAGAGTTAAACAGTGATTCATCTCCACTTATAGCAGATTTCACTGTTAATTGGGTATTCAGTGATTCTGAAAAGTCAGGTCTCAACACTGGCCTAACCTCATTGAGTTTTCTGGAAGTCTTCCATTGACTTCACTGCGGACAGTTTAGGCCAGCATTTGGTTTTCCTGAAAATCTATCAAAAATCTGAGATAAGAACACTTCAGAAATCAGAAAACCAGAAGCTTTAAAACAGCACTGAACACTTGCTGCAAAAATTTACAAGCCCACACAGAAAATCAATGTCCTTTCTCACTTTTGCAGAGTATGGAGATAATGAAAAAAATGATTGCAATATACTGGCTCATAAAAGAAAAGTCACCTGAAAGTGTGAGGAAGCAAGCACTATTTAACAGGGCTCATTCAAATGACACTTTCAGACTTTTATGTCACAAAGTTCCATTTTTTTCATTGTCAAAGGTAAAGGGTTATGGATTATGGGGTTTGAGCTACAAAAATGATTCAATTATCACTTCAGTGGATCAAAAAGATTAATTATTTTTTTTAATTTTTTTTTATCTGATTTACACTTGGCCACTGTCAGAGACAAAATATTGGGCTAGATAGAACCTTGCTCAGACCAAGTGTAGCAGTTCTTGTATTCTTTCAGTATCTGTCCTCACAGATATTTTCTTTAAGGTGTTTATTTGTGTCTGGAACTGTTGGAAGATGATTGGAAATATCATTTGAACGTGAGGAAAGAAAATAAGGATTTAGAAATGTTGTTTATAAAAATAGGTAAGTAGAGGCATTTTCGTGTGTGGCACTTTGATGCCAAATCAATGATTTGGCATAAGAATGGGTAGCAGACAACATCTGTTGTGTATGTTGGAGCTGGCTCTGCGGGGACAAGGAAGTTGGATGAATGACTAAGAAAATAGTCTTGAACTGCTGAGATTTACTGGAGATCTAGATAGTCTCCAAAACTTTGTGATTGTTCTCACAACTGCCCTGCAGATTCCTTACTCAGTCAGCTGCAAGAGGCTGGTGAATACCATGAGGCATCTCAGGTGACCAAGCAGTAACACAAGAATTTGGGACTTTGGCGGTGAAGAGACAGTTCACTGGTGTACTCTGGTGAGCAGAGGTCCCCTGTCTGTATCCTCCCAGGCTTCCACCAGTCAGGAAGCCCGCACTACTACTTGCACACTGGTACTCTGTGGTCAGTCGGGGAGCAATCTTCTCTCTGCATTTACATCAGCCTGTTTGGGTACAGCTATGTTGATAAGTGCCTCACAGAGCTTCAGCCTGCCTCAATTTCCTTATAGAAATAAGCTAACTCTTGTACACTTAAACTGCCTCCGCAGAACAGGCCGCGTCACTAACCACGCTGCTTCAGGTTAAAAAAAATAACACAGTTTTCTGGTATAAGAAGAATCTTATTACTATGGGCTCATAGTTTTTATGCCCAGATAGGGATAACAGTCAGATAAGATTAGAAGGTTGGCCTACTACTTCATTCTTTAGGGCTTTCCCTCTAAAAATAGCTTGTTCTAACTGCTGTGGAGATAATACTCATTAGAATGGAACTCTTATCTTATCTATGCCCACAATTCTTGTCCTCCTGTCCTTAACATGGTAAGCAAAGAGTCCAGTGAGAAAGTTGTATTTACTCTCTTAGGAACACAAGCTACTGATTAAAAGGAGCCTGTTTTTCTAGTTACAGAAAAGTGTTGCTTAAAATGTTAAGCTATAACTATCATTTCTTCATGAATGAAGCCTTTGCCTTCACCCCCACGAGGTCCTGAGGGGCCTTTGGTGGGTGGAATTCATCACTGTAATCACTCACCTAAAGGATCTTCCACTCAAAACTTAGATCAATACTAGTTTAGTGTTTAAACCCGAGACAGAAAAACAGAGGAACACTCAATGTAAACTATCCCCATGACAATGCAAAACCTGTGTCAGAGCAGAAATATTTTGGTACGCTTGAAGAAAGCAGAATGATTGCTTTGTATACTGTGTCCATGTGAGTGACAGTGCTTTGGTCTTCACCTGGATCTCCAGGCTACCATGTCAGCTATGATGGCTGATCCATCACTTCTGACATTCTTTTGCTCTTGCTGTGGTTTGTTTGTTTGTTTTAAACTAAAATTAAAAATTGACAGGCAGCACACATGAGATCTCTCTGGCTGTCAGTATCAGGTACATCACAGACAAAATAAGGGATGAGAGTGAGAGAGGAAATAGATTTTGGTGTGGAACAGGAAGTAGAAAAAAAAAATTCTGATAGTGTGAGGAACAGCAGAAGGTAATAACACAGTATATAAAACCTGGTCATTGAAAATTCTCCTGGAAGCCATTTCCAGACACATGAAGTTCAAAGAGTTGACTGGGAACAGGCAGCACAGATTTTCCATGGCAAATTATGCCTCACCGCAACAAGATGATAAGATGAAATGATTTGACCATGATGAAATGACTGGCACCATGCAGAATAAGAAAAGTTGTGGTTATCATTTATGTTGGCTTTAACAACGTTTCCAGCATGGTCTCCTGTGGTGTTCTTCTAGTTTATTGGATGAGATAAGTTGCTTACAAGATCAGTAACTGAACTGGACTGGAGTGCTGAAAAGGTGACTGATCAAAGTGACTGGTGTCAGGTGACTAGTGGCATTTCTTAGGAGTCAACACAGCGGCAACACTGTTTTGCATCTCTGTTAACTGTATCTGGAGAGTGTGCCATAAGGCACCCTCAGTAAATTGGTGGAGGATGCCAAATTGGTGGGGAGCAGGTGGCATGCAGGGCTGCCGTTCAGAACAACATTGACAGGCTAGAGAAATGAGCTGAGAGAAACCTCATGAAGTTCATCAAAGGCAGAAACCAAATCTGACCTCTGAGCCAGAACTGCCCATGCAGCAGCACTGGTAGGGCACTGCCTGTGAAGAAGGCATTTTCACAGAGAAGGACCTGGGATCCTGATGAGCAGAAAGTTGAACATGGGTCAGCAGTGGGCCCTCTTCTCAAATGTGGACAACCAGCACTGGGTTCCGTTAGCAGGAACATAGCCAAGACATTGTGAAAAGCGACTATTCCCTTCAAATTGTCACTTGTGAGGTTATATCTAGAGTACTGTGTTCAACCATGGGATCTCCAGTAAAGACCATGACAGACTGAGCAAGTCCAGTGGAAGGCACTTAGGGAGCTGAAGCATATGATATGCAAGGAGGGGCTGAAGCGACTAGAGTTGTTCAGCCCAGGTAAGAGAAGGCTAAAAGGGGATCTAATTACCGTCTTCAACTACATAAGGAGAGGTCTTAGAGGAGACAGAACAAGATTCTTCTTGGAGATTTACAGTGGAAAGCTGAAAGGTACCAGTCACACATTTGTACCAAAGAAAAGGCTGATTAGATATAAGAAAAAATATTTGGCCACAAGAGTGGTCAAACAAAGTGACCTGCTGCAAGAAAGGTTGTGGAACCTCCATCCTTGAAAATACTCAAAATATGACCATGGACATGGCCTGAGCAGCCTGATCTAATTTCAGAGTTAGTCATACTTTGAGCAGAATGTGGGACTAAGTGACCTCCAAAAGTCCATTCCAACCTAAACCGTTCTGTGATTCTATAAATTATTGTCATTTTAAAAAGTTTCTAACTCTTCATGTGGAGTTTGAGAGCTGTTAACTTTGGTCAGTCTGACCTGAAGGAATAAGGGTCTAGGTATAGTCCTTCCTACAGTGTTGCGTTCTGGCACAAGCTTGGTATGGGGTAATTACAATTTGCTTTCTAGAGAGACAATATTTAGTCCTTTGGAATATTCAAAACGTTGTTTCATGCAACTGGCTGCCTACTTAAGCTTGTTTAACATGAAGAGCCTGTAGCCCAAGAACCATAGAAGTTTTGAGTCCACTTACGGTGTTGTCTTTGATACTAAAAGATCCTTTCTTGTTTGTCTTGCTGTTAGAGAGGCTACCTTTTCCCCCAGTGGTATTACAGCTGACGACAACATCTAGGTGTAATGGGGCTCAAATGGGAGCTAGGCGGTTGCAGAGTTTTCCCACTGAGAGGCTCATTCAAAATAGTCTTCACTAATTTCTTTGGGAATGTTTCATAGTTCCTGGGTTTCATGAAGGTAATTTAAAGAACATGTAAATGGCAGAGTGGTAGTCTCGAAGCGATACACTTAATTTGACCTAGGACAGAGATAAATGCCCCCCCCTTTTTTTTTTTTTTTTTTTTTGAAAGGTCAGAAATTATCATTGTAATACAAGCCACATTGCAACTTATGCAACTGGTTCAAGCTAAAGCAATCTGAACAGATAGATAAAATATTTACCCATGTGTTTTCAGATATCTCCAAGCACCTTCAATACTTCCACCATTACATCCATGTTGATTCCTGGTATCACACGAGATCAAATTCTGAGCAGAAAGGTTGTCTGTGATCTCACCCTCAGAATGAATTGCTATTCTGTCTGCTGCAACACCTGTTTTGGAATAAATTTCCTGTTATCAAAAACAAATAATTACTGCCAACTTCATGCTGGTTATTATGAAAGAGTGCCTGAAACAATACTTATATAATCTGTACCAGATTTTGAGAGAGACGATTGTGAAATGGCAAAGCATCATGAGCAACTTTTCTGTAATATTATAAATCCATAGATTTACTTGTTATCATAAAGTCCCAGATATTTAAACATCAGATGAAGCATTTACATAATTTAGTCTGATAGTCTCAACCATGTTTGTAAATGCGTATTCATGTCTGGTTGACTGCAGTAGAAGATGCAAATACTCTCCCACCTCTCTCCGGTTGAATTTCCGAATCTCTTTTCTTTCTTTTTAACCTTTCCTTCCTTTATTTTGGAAAAAAAGAAAAGCAAAAATGAACAGTCTTACGAAGAAAAAAATTCAAGACTGAAAATATGTATTAGTTTTACTGGAAAGAACATTCAGAAATTCTCATGTTAATGTGTAAATGTGGGATTCATTGGACCTCCTTCCTTTATCACACAAAATTCTTCTTCTGAGATAGACTCTTTAGATACCTCAATCAGATAGTCAACCTTGTCTGCCTTTAAAACAACGTATTAGAATTATGACTAAGTTGTAAGTGAAATTAAGCCACTTCTCCTTTCTTTACGAAGTGACAATGAAACAATTATTAAGGTCTAATCCCAGTCATTACCTGCTCTTAAATTATATTTTTATTATTGTTATACCTTCAATTTTGAACCTGAAAATAAAATTTAAAAATCCCATGAAATTTAAAACTCCATCAAAATCAACATTAACTTCAGTGAACTTTGGACAAGAATTCGGAAGAGTGAATCTGCTGATAGCAGCTGACAACAACTGTGTTTTGTGGTTTTGTGAAGGATCACACAATAATGAATTTATTTTCATAGGTGTAAAATGGTTTTGGAATACTTACAGGAATTATGATAAGAGAAAGTGGTACAGCAGTGCTTGTCTATTCATTGAGCAACAATTAATCTTACAACAAAGGATTGAAAATTCAGATTGAAAATTTTAGATGCACCTAAACAACAAGGGAAGGCATCTCATAATATTTAGCATTGAAAATTATTATATGAATTAAAATAAGAACATTTATTTATTAAAGGGAAAATTTAGACTGAAGAGCTTAGAAGTCTTTCCCTCAGAGAGGTCTATTCATCTCTACAGTAACCTGTCAGCTGAGCTGTTAGAAGCTCTCTTGGTTTTCTCTTTTAAAACTGCACTGGACAAGATACACTGGTAACAGAGCGTGTTCAGTCTGCCTTTGGCAGGCAGCTGGGATTAACTGACCTAAATGCTCTTTTCCTTCTCTTACTGCTGTGATTTAAAGAAGCAGTTGCAGAAACCTGCACCCGTGAGGACCCACTGGCAAGATCAAGTCATAGAGAAAAAGAATTATGCAATCAATCTTTATCTTTATATATCCCCATAAATACTGAGATTTATTGCAGCATAAGAACAATGAACATATCTGATTGCTGCAGTTTCTTTCTCCAAAGTGACACAAACACTTGTGCCCATTTTTCATAAAACCAGAGGTTGTAACACAGGAGGTTGAATTGCATTACTGACATTTCTTTGCTTACAAAATTTGAAAATAGTTTCTTCCACAAGTATCTGAGCAGTTTCAGGGTTTTCTTCTCATAAAATTATTGAAAAGATTATACATAATCTACTCGAATAGCAAGGCTTGGACAATGGCAAATGCACAAACATATAAGTACTTATTTATTAAAAAAAAATACATATTTATTAAAAAAATAAAGTCTACCCATTTTAAGCTTTCAAGTCATGCATGTAGCTGTGCAAGGAAGGAATAAAGATTTTTTTAAAACTTACTCTACCAGTTACGATAAAGTGCGTTAGTCAATTTATTTTCTACTTTCTGTCACCAAAAAATCTCCCTATGTTACACAAACTTATGAAAAGTAAATAAAGCTCTACAGCCTGGATTGCCTTTTTGACACTTTGGGACAACTTAGAGGGAAAGCTGTGGCAATTTTACTTGTTCTTAGAATCATAGAATTGTCTAGGTTGGAAGGGACCTTTAAGATCACCTAGTCCAACCATCAACCTAACTCTGATAAAAGCCATCGCTAAACCATGTCTCTAAGCACTATGTCAACCCATCTTTTGAACACATCCAGGGGTGATGCCTCAACCACTTTCCTGGCCAGCCCATTCCAATGCTTAGTAACCCTTTCAGTGTAAAAAAATTTCCTAATACGCAATCCGAATATATATTCTTATTTGCTGATAAAAACTGAAAGGCAAGCTGAAATCTCTTCATTAATACTCACTATAAATTTTTATCACATATCCAACATCAGTGATATTTTTAAAAGGAGAAAAAAAAATTGATATTACTTGCAGTTGAAAAAGCCCAGGATGCTCCACAGTTTCGTTGATCCAGAGGATCGTGAATCCACTCAGGCCATGCGTAAGTGGCTGCAAAAAATGCAGGAAATTTTTCTTCTGGAAGTGACTTTACCTAAAACAAAATGTAGGAAATCTGTATATGCTTCAATTCCTATTTTTTACTTAATTTTTACCCTAATTTTGTTTTTAAAATTCTTAATTTTTAAATCGAGGAAGCCTAAAACATTGGCACCTGTGGTTTCCCAGGCATCCCTGTGGTGGTTACCCTGCAGCTGGGCGCTGTGGACTCCCCCAGAGCAGAGGGGTCCTGGGACTCCAGTAGCTGAGCTGGAAAGCTGAGCTCCACAACTGCCAACCTGAATAAACTGTGTCTGATTTTTATCTGTCATCTCAAACAACAGTTCTCTATGAAACATGTCAATTATGTCCCAGCTGGCATTTTTGGAAAGAAAAGCATTCTGCTACAAATAGCAGTGAATTCAGGTATCTGTTACGCTATTCTCCTTGACACGTGGCTGTAGGTCGGAAATTTTAGTAACCATGGGGGAGGCATCAGTACAGTGTATCATTGATTTGTCTTTTAAACAGAGATTTTCCAACCTCCAGCACTTATTCTCACCAGTGATTTTCCTTCTGCTTTGCAATCTGAAGTTGAGTTGATGAGAATTCATAGTCTGCTCACTAAAGCCATTTGGAAAGCTGGTTTTGGCATCTTTGTCTCTCAGCCTTAATTTATGTCCTCCAAGCTTTGCACAAATATCTGCATATGGAAGAACCATCTGGTACAACTGTTAATAATCTGCTCTGTGTTCAACATATCAAAACTATTGACCCTTTTTTTTTTTTTTAACTGTTGAACTTTATAGAATGATTGCTTATGGTGCGCAGGGAAACAGGAATGGCAACACAGAATTGCAATATTCTGTGGTGAGACCCTGGCCCAGGTTGCCTGGAGAAGCTGTGGCTGCCCCATTTGTGAAGGTATTCAAGGTCAGGTTGAACGAGGCTTCGAGAAACCTGGTCTGGTGGGAGGTGTCCCTTCTCATGGCAGGGGGGTTGGAATTTGATGATCTTTAAGGTCCTTTCCAACCCAAACCATTCTGTGATTCTATATTAGTCTATCTAGTCTATCAGTTTGTCTCAAACAATTGTTGATAACATCTGTTTCAGAGGAAACACAATACACAAACTATGATAATCTGTTCCTAAGCAAAACATTCTCTGATGCTTCTTTCTCATAAGCAGGCTCATACCCTGAAGTGCAATGGCTTCTGTCTTCTTCAAATTCCTTTATTTTACTGCAATTTACTTAGTCTTCTAATTTTGGGTGTCCTTACTGCACCATTTTTCTAAATCGCTTTTGTGACTTACAAGATTACATACCTTTTCCTAAGATGATTTAAACATTTGAGGCCAATTCTTTCAAACTATTTCAGGACTCTTTGGGGAACCAAACATTACCACTTTGTCTGCATCCAGATCACATTGTTGTGTACCCTGGGAAACAGTGGTGCCTTCATCCAGCTGGTACTCCTGGATTTCCCGCAGAAAACCCACAATTGAGAAGAAGTTGGTAAGGAAAAAAAAAGCTTGCACCTCATGTCTGTATGTGACATTACACTGGGATACAGCCCCAACAGAGAGATAGATGCAGTCTGTGCATATGTCCAGACCCAGGAACTCTCAAGTGCTTCTAGATTCACTACTTCAGATGCAGACCGAGTCCTAAATGCCATTGAAGTATACTGCAAGCTGTTAAGTTCCTTAAGTGCTTTTGAAAGTTTTGCCTCCACCCACAAGAAGCCAGTAATCTTTTAAATCTTACTAACACATTAATCTCAATATTTTGATTAATCACTTTCAGAAGTCTGCTTTTTCAAAAGCTTGTTAGCTACACGGGACTTGCAACCTCAAATGACCCACAGAAAGTTACAGCTAATTCAAACAATCTCTTGCTAAAGTTTCATTATGTTCACTATTAATGAGCAAGCAGAAGCACAAGATTTACTTTGAAGATGAATCATACGGGCAAAATCCCAGACAAATAGCATTTCTTTTACAAGGTAGGACTGCTCATTATCAACCAGTAAACAAGCAAATTTTGGCAAAGGTTGTTTAGCACCCTTATGCGGGCAATGACCACTTACAATGCTACAAATGAGGTAGCTGAGAAAAGCAAAATTCTAAACAGATCTTTGGTCTGAGACAATTTGTTACTTTACGTATTCCTAAAACACTGCCAATAATATTTAATAGCTTCATATTGTGCATCCCAGAGCAAATATGTCATCAACCCTCAGCCTTGCCATTTAGAAATGCAGGTCTGACCTGTAGCCAGAAACAGTAGGTTTTTGTCTGAGAAATTGCTACCCTGGTATTGAGAAGCACTACTCTTCTACGACAAATAGTAAGTCTAGACAATTGTTTCTCAATGTATGCTCCATGGACCAGCATCAGACAGCACAATGCAATCAGCAAAATGACTGGCAAACTATTTTTAAACCTTCATATGTATTCTCTGCAGTGGAGCTAGCAGTCTGGCCAAAGCAGGAAGGTAAGTGGACATAAAAGAACATTTGTACTTCAGCTATGACTTCTTCAGAAAATTTAGATGGCCCATCAGCGAAAAAAGGCTGAAGATTACTGAAATTGCAAATGTGGAAATAGTTTTTCTGAGGGAGAGCAATATTTTTTTTTTAGGGTAGGAAAAAGCTTCTGGACATCACTTGCTTCGTGAAGACAAAAAGGGTGTGTACAACCTTCAGTTGGCAGTAGGGAGATCTACAACTGCTGAGCTTTTTTACTATGAAAAGCCACGTATCAGAGGAACAGCTGGTGTACTTTCTGTACCTCCAGACTGTCTTTAGGAGTTCTTTGGTATTTAATTCAAAATGGTGTCTTATTCCTAAACCGCATCTTCCATTTTCTCATAAAATGGCACTTGCTGCCAGCGGGTGCAGACCCCACCATTGCAATGTACCTCCTGCCAGAACACGTGCGGACAGAATACCACCTATCACAAAGTGTTTTAAAGGTGTGGTAGTTATTTTTGTGCTACATAGAACTTCAGGAATGATTACACTGCCTCCTGCAGTGAGTAAACACTTTCACGATGCCTTCTCAGACAGCACACAGGACATTATTGAGAGCTTCAGCTTTGCCAGGAGTCACAACAGTTTTAGTGGTGTGTTTAGGTCTAGCCCTACTCTGCAGCAGAAGGTCCTCAGTTCAGATTTAGTACTTGTTCCATATCATTGTCTTTTAGGTATTCTAGTGTGCCATCATGTTAACCTACCCTTCCAGACGTAAGCATCACCTTATTGAGCAGGTATAGCCTTTTCCTAATAGCAGAGGTTTTAAAAGCTCTGTGAGCAATTTCAGGAGGTTTGTGTTTTCCATGAGATGAATATAGCTCTCTCTCACACTGTTTAATTTGATGTTATGGAGCTGTATTTGTAGTTGGATATGTCAGTCAAAGAAACAACTAAAAAGCCTCTGCTCCACAACCAAACTTTTCAACACTGTTGAACTTTCAACACTGAGAAGTAAGACTCTGCTGTAGACATAAATTTACATTCTTGAGTCTTCCACGCAGTTGAACAAGAAGCTCCTTCCACACAAAAATGCCTTTCTCAAACATCCCAAAAAGATAGTAGAAAATGATCAGAACAGCAGACCCTTAAGTACCAGAAACTGTCATTTATTCCCTAAGCAGTAGACTAGTGGCATGCTGAAGAAATGGTTTTTATTTAAAGTGAAAAAAAAAAGGAAAAAAGTTGTATTTAGTGAATGGATAGCTGTGGTTTTCTTTGTGTGTCAGCAAAGCTACCAGGTTTTAATCAGGTCAGCACAAGATAGAGCCAAAAACTCCTGATCCCTAGCTGTAGCATTTTTATCAGCTAAATATATGACTTTGGGCAAATGACTTTCGGTTTTCTCACTTGCAAAATGGGAAAAGCCGTAATAATCCCAGAGAATGCATGAATATTTAAGTAGTGCCAATTTATCCACGGTAAGTAACTAGTACCTTGGCCTGCAGGTGAATTAGTCTCAACAAAGACGCTTAAAGGTCAAGCCATTAAGGTTTGGAGAATGTCTCTGAAAAGTACTAAAAAGTCATTATTTCTAAATTTCATGATTCATATCTTTTTACTCTCTTCTGAGCTGCCACCTAGTTACAGGTGAAGCTTAATGGAAACACTGTCAGGAAAACTCATTTGGTTTTTTATCACTTAGGACTTAGTATGCTTCACAGAATACCAGTGACATAAGGGTATTCACGGAAGGCAAAGCAGGGGCAAGCATATCTTGAAAAACTGGTAAAATACTTCTCTTATAAGTGTCTGGAGGTTAACTCCATGGCTACTGTTGGTTTGGAAGAATCTGTCGATGTACACTGGTAAACCCAATCCATGCTATGAAAGTGCTGGATCGTGCAGTGATGGTAGGTATGGAGCTGGCTGTGAGTGAAGAAAATGTCCTCTTTTTTTTTAATGTTTTTTGTGACGTACTAAATGATAGGAAATTTCCCGAGGCTGAACAAAGACACTAAAGAGATGATCTAGTTGAAAATGTCTCTGCTCATTGCAGAGGGGATTGAACCAGATGAACTTTAAAGATCCCTTCCAACCCAAACTATTCTGTGATTCTGTGACTCTGTGATGTTCTTCTAGAAAATTATAGAAGGAGACATAATCAGGAAGACTTGGAGCTTCACAGGAAGCTTCAGAGAAAATATTTTTACATCAAGACTAGCTAAGACAGAAACCACTGCAGTAAGAACAAGAAAGTTCTAATAATTCTGAAGAGAAACCATAGGTAGGAGACGGGCTCATGCACAATTCAGAGCAATTTTCTGCAAGATCAAAGAATTCTCCAGAAGCTGAGAAAGTCATACAGAGATTATTATTTCATATTTTTAGCTTTTGTAAGTAGAGAGAAAGATTTCTTAGAAACCTGTGCAAAGCTTTTGTAAGTAGAGAGATTTCTTAGAATCCTGTGCAAAGCTTGTGCTTCCAGCAACATGTAGGACTTCCTTAGAGGTAAATGCATGAATGTGCAAAGCTGGGTTTCTGGAGAAGAATTCATTGAAGCTCCTCAGGTGTCTGGCAGGGCCAAAGGCGGCTGGGTTGTAGCTCAGAGATTTCATAAAAAGATAGCAGATAGAAAAAAGATGCCTAAGAAATGTATCATCAGTGGAACAAAGGTTGTAAGTAAGGTAACAGTCAAGAAGCTACAGGAAGCTTAATAACAATGATTCCATAGGCTGCACATTGTGCAGGACCACTAAAAGAACAACTACCCTAAACTGAATGGAAAAGAGGAAATATGGTGAAGGATTTCTTGTAACTTTCCCTGTCTTGTTTTCCTAGGTGAGATTTGTCTCACCTAGCTAGATATCTTGTAATATAGATGTCAAACCCTGAGATAGGTACATGATATCTACTTTTTGCTTCTGCTATACAAGCACCACGCTGTATTCATCAAGAAAAAAGCCATCAAAAACAAATCAACCCCAAATCTATTGAACCTCAATGCAGTTGACTGGTAATTTGTGGCAGATACCTACTAAATATTGCACTAAACGCTTTTATGTCATTGACTTGCCATCTTCAACTGTGGCTGCAAAGAGTAGTCCAGCAAATCATACCAGGCAAAACTCCAAAGCTGGAGTTTTTGGAATTTCTGTCAGCTTCTTGCTCTGACAACCTTCCATAGTGTAATTTTGAGCAAGCTGGCCAATCTGGGCCACAACCCGATGCCTCGCCACACTGGTGCAGGGAGCTGGCTTTGCGTGGGACAAAGAACCAGTCTGCATCGAGCAAAAGGGTTAGGGTTGTTAGAATTGTTGCAGAGGCACATGGTCCTCCCCCTCATTCCCAAATTCCCTGTCAAGTGAGAGCTCTGTACTGCTGTCCCCACAAGGCTTTCCATGATGTGGAAACCCCTCTGCCATACATGTATACAACAACCATCAACAACCGACTTCAAGTGGATAATCAAATAGCATCACTTGCTCGAACTATATAGAAGCCAAAGATAAAAAACTGTTATATTTAATGTCATTTGACACCCTTGGATCTATCTACTTATTCTTGCAACTTTTCTAATTTCTCTGTGGTGAGGTAGTTAGTTTCTTCAGTCTGTGGTTTCCGTAAGTTTGAGTCCTCTAAGAAAGAAGTTAAGATCCAAAGCATTAGAAAATCTGCTCTGGATTCAATAATATGCATCTTTTCTTTAATTGCTTAACCTACCTACATAACTTAAAACATATTTCCTTTGCTGCAGAAATAATTTGAACATAAATATATGACAGGAAATTTAATTTAGCTGCCATGAAAATGGCCATGGCCAAGAGGTTTAGAAATCTAGTAGTGGAGAATCACCTCATTTTCCCATGCTTCCCATCATTACTATTTCCATTTGGCTAAAAGCCCAGCCTCTTACTGCAACTTTACATTGCTTTATCCTGTTAGCTTTCAGAGCTTCTTTCAAAGACTGATGTTTAGTCTCAGCCTTAACGAACTATGCAGAGATTTGTGTTTTTGTATGGTTACAGCTACATGTGCAACGATTAGCAAAAGGAGATGATAGTATGGCATCATCCTAAAGAAGCAAAGTTTTCAAACGCCAGTGATCTACAAGGATAAGTTAATATTGGTGCACAGTTTCCCAATGGTTAACATTCGCTTTTGTTTCTCCCTGTTTGATTTCAGTTAATAGGACCACACACTCTATGGTTTGGAGAAGTATGCGGGGAGCTTCATATTCAACATGGAAACATTTAGTATTAAAATTCTGAACCATAATCTTATAATTGTTCCCTTTTGTTTTTCCATGTGATTAAGTTCTTAAAAAAATTAATGATTTTGCATTATACTTACTGGAACTTCTCTCATATTCAGCAAGGAATGAGATGGAGGGAAGGTGCCCAGGCGCTTTTTGAAACCTTCTTCCACTGTCATTCCCCAGAACTGACTGTAGTTGTCAGCTTTCCACCTTCCTCACAGACAGAAAAAAACCAAACAAAACCCAGGTTAGAGTTACCACTCACATTAATACCTTTCTCCTTTGTAAGAGCAATGCTAATAATAACATCCAGAAATAAATCTTTCAAATTTTAGGTCGAGGGAAGTCATTCTCCCCCTCTACTCTGCACTGGTGAGGCCACAACTGGAATACTGCATCCAGTTCTGGG
>JAOXNO010000024.1:95451588-95465975 GCA_028565335.1 Limnodromus scolopaceus
AATAAAATCAGCAACAGATTCAAAACATCCACTGAAAATCCACTGAAAAAATATTATCTTACATATAAATAAAAACAATTCTTCAAATAGTTATTTTCCAGTAATAAAATTTAAAAAATGCATTTCTAATAAAAATAATTTTCTAATTCACAATTAAAATAGAAATAAGTTTTTTTCCAGCTGTAGAGTTTTTTAAAAATAATAACTATTCCAAATCTATTGTTACATTATTTTTTCCTTGCTAGCTTAATTCCTCCTTGAAAAACAGACAGATCAATTATGTTTCAAGGCAAATATATGTTTCATATACTCCCCAAAACCCTGTATAAAACATCGATTGAGTGATGATTTTTCCAAACGAATACATGCCTCGCAATTTTTATCTTTGATAACACTTTACTGAGAAAAGTTTTTGTGTGTGTTTTAAGATCTTCCATATAACTTGTTTCTTCGGTGCACTTGATTGTCAAAGGTTCAGTAAAAGAAAGATGGAGAATGCCCGTGCAGAGATTTGGATCAAGTCAATAACAAATATTTTACAATTATCATGTGGGTCTTCGTTTTCCAGCCTGTTCTCACGGTTCCTCCACTGGTGAGTCTACAGGTAGAGATCATGTTCCTTCCCCCACTGGAAAGGTTTGGAGTCAGAACCCCCAAGTTCTCCTTTCTCCTCCATTTTCAAGAAGCTTAAACCATATTTCATAATAATATTACATTTCATATTAACATAGTATTTCATATTAATATAGCAATAAATTGACTTGCATTTGCATTATATCATGCTTTTTCTCCCACCACAAGCGTGGGGAAGGCCATACCCCTCTGATGGCAAGGGCTGGAGTTTGCCCAGCCGTACACCAGTGTGCCTCAGCTGCCTATACCTCCTTTATTGTCAGGAGAGAAATATGCACTTCTAAGCCATAGCTAATTTCATACCGAAGTGCAGAAGTCGACTAGAGCTGATGAATTAATTACAGGTGCCTCTCTTTCCCTGTTAGTCATACAGCCCGCTACGACAGCTAGCGCAGACGTAGGTGAGATATATCCCACCTAAGCAGTCGGAGGCCCAAAGCGTCTGCTCTGATTCAGCTTCTGCTCAGATCTGAGACATTTTTCGGGGGATACCCCAAAAAACTTACTGAAGTGTCACACTTTGTCACAGTCTGCCACAAAGTCAGCATCATACAGCAGCTGGAAGGGGGCATCAAGGAAGCTGTTTCAAATACATCGAGGGAACGAAGTATTGATGCAGCATCTGAGTAACATGATGGAGCCTCGCTGGAGCTCTGCTGGCAGAGCTCAGGAAAAAATGGAAACCTTGACAAGTACAGAAGAAGCTTTCTGATAATTTATGCTTAGGGAACTGAAGATTAAAGTCATAGAGTTTCTTTAGTCTAGCTGAATTAAGATATAGCGGGCCAGGAGTGCTGCCTGAGGCATCAGTGACAGAGAGCAGAGATATCTAAGCCAAAAGACACTGTCTGCATGACAACACAGCAAGATCGTCTATCCGTGACAGACAATTAGGTTGGAATATTAATATATTAAGTGGGAAATTAATTAATTTGAAGAGGCAGCCCGATGAATGGGATGATATGATGTGAAAATCATGATTGAAAGGAAGAGTATTTGATAAACGAGGACTTCCCTCTCAGTCCAGAGTTCCTGTACCCTTACAGCTCTCACTTCATCTGCCCTCAGTGTTGATGTAAGTATTTCTGTGAGTTAAATGTCTCCAGGTTTAATCACTTGTAGGCCAAATCCTGATTGTGTAGTGTGAAAGCAATTAGCAAACAACCGGGATGTCACTTTTATCCCATTGCTAGGAAGAGATCCAGTGTGTCGACTCCAACAGGGCTTTTTGTACCATCAGAGTAATTGAAACAAAAGGACAAAACAAGTAATAAATATAGCCAATAAATAAAACTCTAACAATTCTTCTTATAACAAAAAAAATTAATAACAATTATAAAAATATGCAGAAGTTCTGTCTGGTATCTAGGGCAGGAATGTGCACAGTTTCTTCTGGAACTACCCAGGAAAGTCATCGAAACATACTGAATGCTGGGCTCATAAAGGCGAAGTCAAAGCAGTTCCACGTGGTTAAATCCAGACTGGCCCTCCGCACGGGACGCACCCACGGAAGAAATCACAGCATTTCTTGCTGCTGCCACGCACCAAGGAAGTGAATAAACAGGCATCCAGAAATAAAGCACCGAGCAGTTTTACTGCTGCTGCTCATTCCGCCCCATGTAAAGCCCTCCAGTTTATTGGTTTATTTAAAGAAATATGACTCAGGAAGCACTGAGAGCGAAACCACAGGCAACCAAAAGATTAAAATCTTCCAGGTGAAAAGTGCTTTGGCGTATGTGGTCTTCTAGTGCTTAAATAATTCTTAGCCAAAGGCAGAAGTGTAGTCTCAGTTACTAAAAGTCAGCTAATATACTTACGTCATTTCTATAAATGGTTCATAGTTTGCTTAATCTCCAGGCATTCAGTCCTTTTTATTTCTACATTTTTTCCTTCCAATTAGATTCTCTCTTCCCTGTTCCTCAGGCATTCCAGTTCTAGAAAGTTCCTTTAAATATTTCTTTTTTTTTTTTCTGCAGTATTTTCCTTGCTTTATTATTTTCCTTTTACCCTTTAAATTACTTACATAACAAATATCCAATAAACAGATTTTAAAAAGCTGCAGACTTTCCATCAGGGAAACACTTAAAGGATCAGAAAAACAGGATCCCCTATGGAGATGAGATATGAAAAAAAAAAGATCTAAGCTCACCATTAGGGCAAATAAAGGTGCTTGAATAGAGTAAATATAATTAAGACCTCTGGCAGGTATGTACAGTCCAGGAGATACAAACCAGTGAACAGGCATGCAAAAAAATTGGACTAAGGCAGCAAAAGTGTTATCCCTCACCTATTCCCCTATCTAAACCTTCTCTGTTACACTTTTACCTTTTAGGGGTAGACCTACACCAGGGCCCACGTGGAAAACTGCTGAAGGTTTTGTCGTGATTGGTTTCCATGCAACAGTTTGCCACACTAGACCCACAGGCTGCCAGCTCTGGAGCTGAAATGCTGCTGTTTATGTAGAGCCTACGGCAACAGCCCCCTGGTCTGTTGGAACTAATACACACCATCGCACCATAAACAAATATGAAACAAATGTCTTTATTTACACAAATCATAGAACATTCTTTTAGACGGTTAGAAACACTTTGGGAGATCAAATTTGTTTTACAGCATTTCTGTCACTCCCACGTATCAGATTTTGGCCGCTTGCCCGGTTTAAGAGCACAGCCTCCTGACGAGCTCGTGGTCCGAGTGCTGGAATGCAAGCAGCAGGGCTATTGCAAAGAAACAATTAATTTTAAAACCTCATGGCAGTATTTTTCTAAATTTTAGGCTGTTGAAAGTTTGGTACAGTCGCCACATTTTCAGCCAGATCTGGTCTACCAAGATTAAGAGGCTACATAGTCTTAAAATCACAGTTCTAAACTTTTCTCACCATCAGAGATTTGGCCTATGCAGGACCCAAGGGAGGACCAGCTGTTTGTAGATCACTGTTTTGCAACCTCTAGTTCTAAAAAAAATAGACTGAGTTTAGAGTAGTCCTGGAGGAACTTCCACCACAAACTAAAGAGACTAAAATATGCCAGAAATCCTTGTTCCAACCGCATTCTTTCACCTACTGCTACTCCTGAGCCGTTGCAGGAAAAATAGTGTCCCACAGGAAAAATAGTGTCCACAGGAAAGCTATACTGGATTAAAACCATTGCAGAACACCTCAGAGCAGTATCATTTGGGAAAACCCTCGTTTTTCTGGTGATTTATTTGTACTGATGGATGCAAACATTTAGAGCTTGTTTTCATCTCGTGTTAATCTGTGAGGCTCTATTGAAATTGTTGAGATTACCCTGATTTTAATCCAATGAGGTTATATCTGAGAAGTTTCAGGTAAAACAGAGGTTCTGTCCAACAGAAAGATGATCTAACCAAGGATAAAAATATGTCCCTAGAGACAAAGAAATAACAGCAAGCATAATTCTTATTCCTGTTATACTCAGTGTCTTTGCTATGTCTTCAGTCACATTTTTAGGATGTATACACTCTAAAGATTAATCGGTAATTTTACTTCCAAGTATATTTTTATCATGATGCTCTAATGCCAACTGAACATTTCCTCCATACCTACCTGATGCTGGAGGTGGCCACGGCTCATCTGACCTGGTGGGCTCAACGGGGTGGTCACAGACATCCCAGTAGTCGGCACAACAGTCTACAGGGCCAGGAGAACCTGAGGTACAGAACTGGTCACAGTAACATACAGCTGCTTTGGAGACGATGTTAAAGCTGCAGTCATCGTCTCTTCCCGTGCAGCAGCCTCGTACCCTGCAGGACCTTCCCTGATACAGACTCCTCTTCAGCCTGTTCCACTTTGCAGAACCGCCGTCGTCGACGGAGTAAAGTCCTCGGGGGAAGTTTCTTCTCGAGTCAAGCTGCTTTGCCGTCCAAACTTCACTTGCAATGCAATATAAGAGCAATATCTGACTTCTGAGCCACATTCTTCTCCCTCTTTCAGCCTTTTTTTGAGGCTCCCTGTGCTTCAATTTATGAGTAAATGTTCATTTACTGTAGAGGTAATACCTTCAGTTAGCGTTCGGAAAGAAATCTGAACAGAAAGCTGCAGACTACGGTTTTCTAGGAAGAGTCTGTATGTGTTAATTATTAGTCAAACATGTTGTAAACTGATTTATTTGCCCAAGATACAGAGATACTGGAAACAGTACAACTATGTATTCATCATTATGAAATGCTGGGTGCATTCTTTTGCAAGTGAGAAAGATTATAGTAGAGGTTTCAGAATAAACAGAATATACACGGTCCAATATTTTTAGTTCTGTATTTTTAACTTCTGAAATGAAAACAATGTGAGGAATGAGTACATGGTGTCACAGGAAGCTCTCTTTCCTTCGGGTTTCATTTAACTGTAACTGATATGTTCTCCATATGATTGGAATCTCTGTAACACTTAGATTGCATTTCATCTACATTTTCCTTCCTGATATGCAGGGCTATATCACTGCAGTAAACTCATCCTGCATCCCCCATTTCAGTCTTGTCCCCAGTGCCCTGGTTTAGCTCTATATGCTTCATTTTGCACTGTTTTACTACGGGCAAATTCAGAAAAAGTCCGGTGGTATTCAGTATAAATTGTTACCCAAATATATTTTTTCAGGCTTGTATTTCTTTAGTGAAAATGAACTTGGCAATCATTGTAAATAGTGTAATAAATACCCACTGTTGAGTGCTCATATCTTTTTAAAAAGGAAATGGATGTATTAATAAAACCACAAAAAGCAGATATCAAAAGGTAAGTCTAACAGCCTTTACTACTTGATCTATGATCTCTAGGTTTTTGAACAGCAGACCTGAAGAAATATACACGGTACTGTTGCCAAAATTTAAAAGATTCAGAAAAAAAAAAAAAGCAACAAAGAACTTTGAAGTTCCTAGCAAAGATAGCACAAAATTGCAAAAAAATATCATAGATTCAAATCTGAACTGTTACAGCCAGTAAGCTGGACAAGTAGAGGTAAAAACCATTCATCCACCTGTCTCCACTTTGTAGTAAATGGGAGGAACCTGGAGAAGTTGATGGCAGACTCTATTCTAGGGAACGAAGGGGATCTTTCCCTTTGTGACTTCAGCTGGCTGTTCAGTGCTGCAAGAAGCCATAGGATTGAAGGGCAGCTACTTCTGAAAGCACAGCTGGTTTGGATGCATTGCCATGAATGGCGGAGACATTAAGAGGCAACACGTGTACGTGTGTGTGTGTTTATACATATGGGCTCGTAGTCCAAATGTTTAAGTCTTTAATACAATTTCTTGCCAGCAGTGCTTTTATTGGATCTGCCTCCCACACTATCCCCACCCCAGCTGAAGAACTGCGGATGAGGGAAAATTGCATCCGACCACGGGATTTTTATTTTGCTCCGTTGCAAGCAGTCTTCTGTGTAGAAGTTAATAGAAAGACCAAGGTCACCAACATGCGATCACTGTACCTCACATAATAGGACATAAATCTTAACCTTCCAAGTTGCTCTGTGGTGTCTTTAGTAAGTTTTGTTTGTGAGACAAAAATCTGGGCAATGTTAAGTCTGTCACTGACTGCTATAATGCATCAAATGTAACGTGAGGGAAATGAGAAAAGACATGTTCATGGAAACTCAAGTGAAGTGTTCACTGGAAATGATAATACAGTTCTTTTCCTTATGTCTCTGCAGCTCCATCAGTTCCAGGGAATTGGCTCCTGATGTACACTGATATTAGCAAAATGCAAATCTTCTTTGTTATTACAGATCTTTGGAAATATTTCGGCAAAGTTACCTCCTTGGTCTGTAAACATAAGGAAGAAAAAAAGCTACCATATGTGGTAACTGTTGTCAGCCAGTCAGATTAAGTGAAGGGGCATATCTGTGTTTTAAGTTACAGACCCCTGGTTTCATTTGGTTTTGTTTGGTGGAGTTTTTTTAATTTTCAACTTTAAAGACTTGCTGATGATAAACCAGAGGCAAGGGATTTGCTTGGAATTAATGTGAGCTAGTTTACAGAGGAATGAGATTTCTTTTAAAGGAATGTGAAAATGTAACTTGTGCTTCTGAACAGCTTTGTTCTGTGATACACAAAACTGTGCTGAAACTTAATAAAATCTATTTTTCCCAATTGTTGGCATGTGTTCAAACCTTAAAAAAAAACCATGAATATATTCCATTGTGGTTCAGCAAATATTTTTGTTTTAGTAGTTTCCTTTGTAAGCAAAAGTAGCTCTCTGTTCACTGCATGAAAGCATGCGTTGACTTATCTGTAACTATTTAGAAACAGTTAAACATGATACTTTTTCTCTACTGAAGATTAACGTACACCAAGCATAATAGCTGTCTACACTTGAGCTTCAAAAAACACCACCAGGAACTCAAATGTTAATATCACTGTGGAGTAACAAATGAATAGCAGTTTAAAATGTTCAAGAATCTCTTTAAAGCTGGAGCAAGATTATTCCACAGACTTTCTTTCAAAAGTTTCCCTGATTTATCTGAATGAGCCATCATAAAAATCTCAATTTCAAATCGTCTTCAGAGTACAGTCGATAGGCCACACTCTGGGTGCTGAAGGTCACTCCCAGGATGGACGGCAGCCTCCATCCCACCAGAAGACTGTGGCACCTTCCCTTGTCCTGGCTGCCACAAGCAGTCTGGGGTCAAGCCTTGGGCCTGGACCCAGGGGGAGAATTGCAATACCTTGTGCCAGGGAAATGAAGTGACTCTCAGCCAGTCTAGGAAGAAACCAGGACTTCAGACCCCAGTTCAGTCATTTGCCAGTAGACACAACGCAATGCATCAGAGGAACCATGTAATCGCATATCTCCAGTTTAAACTCTGCAACGATACGGGGGTGGAAATTTAACTGGTGACTCCTTGCACAAAATACATCACTGATTTGTAATGGCTGCAATGGTTTATACTTACTACTCTTTATTATTAACAGATGCAACGCGGTAAAAGTTTTTAAAGCAAAACCACTTCACCAAAAGTATTGTCCTGCAATGTCATTTCTCTCCCATGTACTAATGGCAGAATAGGATTCATTATGGAATCACAGAATGACAGAATAATGTGGGCTGGAAGGGACCTTTAAAGGTCATCTAGTCCAAGCCCCCTGGAATGAGCAGAGACATCTTCAGATAGATCAGGTTGCTGAGAGCCCGTCCAACCTGACTTTGGATGTTTCCAGGGATGGGGCAACTACCACCTCTCTGGGCAACTTGTGCCAGTGTTTCACCACCCTCAGCATAACATATTTCTTCCTCGTATCTGGTCTAAATCTTCCCGTCTTTTCTCCGTCTGTCACCTGGTTTATTTAAACTTAAACCACATGATGTGAATAATTCTCTTGGCTATAGATGCTAGATGGGATTTTACAAAAATGAAACTCAAGAGGAAAAGAAATTTGGGGTTGAAAAAAATTCAGAACAAAGCAAATGCTTGGAAAAAATGGGCAGGAAAGCTTACTAAGGCTTTTGGGAACCACACAGATATCACTGTTTCTAAATATGAATTTTACCCTCTTCAGTGCTCTGCTGAAAACAAGAAATACTATTAGGTCCTTGGTGAGTAGACTGATTACACCGTGTACAATATTTATAACACATTTATATTTATATATGTGTTTATGTGTATGAATTTATAACTATTTTTTAAAGTTTTGATACTTGTTTGTTGTATTTATCTACACGTGTTGATTTCTGTCCCCAGGAACTCTTTCTTGAACTCACTGAAATGCTTTTCTCAATTATTTTTTTTCACCATCTAGTTACTGGGTATGCTGTCCACCAGACATACACACTTAAATCCTATTATTTTTCCACTGAGAAAAAAAAAAAAAACTTATACAAAACCAAACCTTAGATGACTATCAACCTGTTCATGACATTCTAAAGGACGTGTGTGCTCCTGTATCAAGGGGAAAATGTGTATTTCACCTGTGTAGAGAGACTCACTGATTGCTGAACTTCTCTGCTGTTTTCACAGTTCCAGAGTTCAGCAGTTTAGATGCAGGCTGGATTGAAATTACACCAGGTCCGATAGTGCAAGAGGCCGAGTGGCCTAAGGACTATTCCGTTTAAACTGTTTGCAATTTTGATGTTGTAACCGGTGATAATCTTTTCTAAATTAGCTCGTCGCATTCATTTTAATGAAAGCAGCAACGCTCTCATTAAAATATTAATCTTAACCACAACACATAGCACTGCGTCGGGAGGTGAAAAGCTCCCGCACAGTGGGACAGGACTGCGATGCAAAGGTCCTGAAGATAAATACGTACCGTGGGGTGATTTGTGGTTCAAAGGATGAAGGGACCGGGGAGAAAGCAGTTGACTCAGGCAAGCACAGGCAGTCAGCTTCCTTCGAGTTTTCCAACGCATTTAGGAAGCACATTGTTTAAGACGAGGGCTAGGGCAACATTGTGTGGGAGCAGCACGGGGTCAAAAAAAACCCCAGCAGCACAAACTGGGGAGGAAAGCAGTAATTCTTCCCTCTCTGCTCCAGGAGCGCGGCTGGTAATTCCGCGTGCGCTCACCAGCTGGCACCGAGGCCAAACGGCCAAAAGGGCTGTGAATACTGCATGCCACGGAGGAATCGCTGTGCATGCTGATTGCTGGGGGTGCTGACACAAATGCGAATAATTCCTGGAGTATTTCACAAAACGTTAAGTGTCTGTGGGGTGGCAAAATGTGACCAAGGTCACGGGCGCGGGAGCTTTCCTCTCCTGACGATGCTGGCATTCGTTCTCAGCTGCTTGAAATACGCGGAGCTAGATTCACAGGAGTAAAAATAAGAAACACAACAGACAAACGCTTTGCAACAAAAATACAGCTTTATTAAACTTCGACATTTTATATTATTTCTAAAGAAAATATGCTGTGTTACATGGGGCATCTCTTAAACCAGCAAGCACTTCAAGAAACGGTATTTCAATAGGGCACATTCGTGTGTGTGTCTCTGGGGTTAACTACGCTAGTACGTAAGATTATTCCTTGAAAGAATATTTGATTGTTATCACTGCTTTGCAATTAGCATACTGGAAGCAATTTTTTTTTTTCCTTTAAATAACATTTGTGCCATGGGTTCCTTCTCAGTGTAGAAAGAGGCCTCAAAATACTCTACGGTTTTAGCTCTTGATTCTAATTCGGGGCTGCAAAAGAAGAGTTTTCACATGAACACAAGTCGTCAAAAATACAGATTAGTAAACTGTGTAACATGCACTGAGCTCACTTAGTTTTCCTGATTTATACAACCTGATGATCTGGCTAACAAATGTAACTCATATTTAAAAAGATAAAAAAGCCCTAAAGATGTATTCAGCCACCTTGTTTGTGCTATAGCTGTGGGGGAAGATGACAGCTGGCAGACCAAACCTACCCCGTGAGACACCTTGCCTGTCTTTGCAGCAGCCTGAGGTAAACTGGTTTAGCACCTAAATTTCCATATAGCTACAACTGTCCAAATTCTAAACTAAATCTCTCTCCCTGAAATTTAGGCCCATTTCTTTTTCTCCTACTCTCAGGAAGGATGGAGAAGTGACTAATATCCCTTTATAACAGCCTGTACGAAGAGACATAAACTGCTGTGCTTCTACTCTATCCTTATTTCTTTTCTTTTGTGAAGACACTGAAACCTTTACATCTTTTCTAAATTTCCCATTTGTTTCCTGCATCCCATGCAACTGATTCTTCATTAATACTGAACAGAGATGAGTAATTACCTCCATCATATTATAAGCACTCCCTTCAACGTCTCCCTGCAATGGCATTTTTCATAAGAGCATCGTCTCTTCAAGTCAGATTCAATTTGTGGTCCCCTGTAATCGTGAGGTTGTCTCCTGAAGTATTATTCTCATTCCTTTTCCATCCATGCTTTTCCTATTTCTTTGTATTTGTCTTCAGTGGATTTTATCATATTGATTTCAATCCATTCGTCTAATGTAAGTGACACTTTGTGAATTCTAATCCTACCTTCCAAGCTGCTTGAGAGTCCTCCCAAATGGGCACTATCTGTAAATTTGGTAAGTTTACAGTCCCTGTGATTAAGCAACTAATTAATGGCAATGTTTTATAGTGCTAGAGCTAGAAGACAGCATTGTGGAAGCCTGTGTGAGTTGTTCTCCCACTTTGGCAACAAATGATTGTTCTCAGAGCGCAGCTTTTCCAATCAGTTCCACGTCTACCTTATGTGAATTTAATTTAATCTGTATCTGCTCTGCTGGCTTATGTCATGTGGGACTGTGTCGGAGATATGCTGTATCAAACACATCCCCTATATCTATTTTGCTGTCAAAGAAGGCAATGAGATCAACTTGATAGGATTTGTTTCTGATGTGTCCCTGTGTAAGTCTTATCTCCTTGCTATTCTCTAGATGCCTACAAATGGCTTATTTAATACTTTGTTCCAGTGTCCTGGAAGAGCTGACTTTTCTGTAATTATTTAGATTTTCCTTTACTCCTTTGTTAGACATTACATTGTGTTTGCCTTTCTCCAGTTTTCTGGGAACTTACTCATCTTCCTAATCACTAGTGTTTGAGAGATTGCTTTGTTTAAGTATTTTAAGGGTAAGTTTCACTAGGCTATACAATCCTGAACACTGCAATTTAGCTCAGTATTCCTTCAGGTGTTCTTTTCCTTTTCTCTCTATGATCCTGCTCCCAAATTCTTAATAATAGCTGAAATAAATTTTTAGTCATAATTAACTGTTTTTGTGAAGACTGAGACAAACAAAAAAAAAGGATTGAACATTTCAGCCTTTTCTATGTCACCTATTTGCTGACCTCCCTTGTTAAGTACTACTTTATATCTGCACTCAAGCACAGCACATTATTTGCAATATAGTATAGTTTAGCAAACTATTCACTTTAATAGCACTATGTGGTTATGCACTCAAATATAAAATGATATTCATCTTATTTCAACGACATTACTTCACAGTCTAATTCCAGATCATACCTCAATTTCTTCCAACTATTTGATTGCATTCCACTTATAATTTATTCAATTGTGACTTTATTCTGTGATGTTAAGAAGTGGAATTATTCTGCATTGGTAATTATTGGTAGCAAATCATTCACCAAACATAGCCAGCTTATTATCCAAACACTAAAATGTGTATCTAAAGCATCCTATCAACTTTTTTAACAAAACCATAAAAATCTGTTAAAGTGAGACTAAAGAAGTACATATTCAAAGTGTGACTGTGATCAAATCAGAAAAAACAGTAATACTCACCATCACAGCTAAACAGAACCTCTTTCATTGGCAACCTGTAGGAAAAAGGGAAAATAAAAGGTGAAAACAAAAGGGAGAGGAGAATAAAAACTGCAGCATGCTAAGCAGGGACAGTTCTGTAAACTGGTGGACAACTTCATACAGCACCCCATCTTTTAAAAACATTGGTTTCCTGCACTGCTAATTTATAACTGCTTACTGAACTAGGGATGATTTTTCATGCATTGACATGTTTGAGGAAGTATACTGGATATAGCAAATTTCAACAGATAAGCATGGCTAAATGCATGTTAGAGGACATTTCAGACTCATGTTGGGTTTCCACTTCTTTTTTGGACCACATCCTGAGAGGACAGAGCATGTGGCCTGGATGTGGACAGAGCACTGGTCTAAAAAGATAGTAGTCAACAGTTCAAAGTCTCTGTTCCAGGTTGCATTTCAGAGGATGCTAGGGTGACATCTCCATCCGGGACCTGGGTGATAGGAGAGCCTACGTGTCCAGGAAGTCTGTGGTTGTTATTAACTTGGAGGGGAGGGAGAGAATGATACACTGAGGGCATGGGTCCCATTCTGAAGGACTTTGCTAGACTGAAAGAATGGGATAGCAAGAGCTTTGTGAACAAAGGCAAACACAAAATCCTGCATCTGGTGGAGAACAAGGTGGCTAGAGGATGTCAACAACCCCATGCAACAGTACAGGTCAGTGACTGACTGACTGGGTAGCAGCTCTGCAGAGAAGAACCTGAGGTCTGATTGACACCGAACTGAACATGGGTCAGTACACCCTTGTTGTGATGAAAGATAACCTCATATACACTTACATTAATTAGAGCATAGCCAGCAGGTCAAGGGAAGTTATTATTCCCCTCTGCTGGGCCCTAGTAAGCCTGCATCTAGTTTCCATTTTTGAGCCCTCCCAGTAGAAAAGGGTTGTCAAGCAAACAGAAGAAACGAAATGGAGGATGATCAGGACGGTTGTGAGCGTTCCTGGATTTGTGGGAAAGGCATATGACATATGAGGGGAGGCTACTGGGCTTGTTCAACCTGAAGAGTAGACTAAGGGGTATCTATTTTCCCTCTCCAGCTATTTAAGTGGGGTTTATAGATAGCTCAGAGGTGCTTGGTGAAAGGAAAGGATGAAACAAGCGGGGAAATTTTAACTAACAATAAGGAAAAATATTTTTTATCATAAGAGTGGTCAAACACTATAACTAATTTTTGTCTGATTCTGTGATTGTAATTACTTATGCATTACTGAAGTACTGAATAATAAAAAAGCCTTCTTCAAACTACGCCTATGTTCTGACTACCTATTCAGGGCAAGTTCTTCTCCTCTAAACCTGTTACACGGTACTCCTGCTATTATTTAAAAGGGACAAAATACAACAGTTGTTTCTTAAAGCCAAATAAAATTAGACTAAAATGGCACTTTAAATTACATGCTGACATTTTGTACTTTCTCTATATCACATATATATTACTACCCTTCCAGACTTTTTAATGTAAATTTATCATAAGTAGTATATTTACAGTAATTCTTTTTACAATGATCACATTAGAAATAAAATCATATAAAAGCATAACATGTTTTTTCCTTAATGCATGGTGATCTAATATGCCCTTTCATGTCAGTAGTCTATAAATGCAACTTTTTACTTAAAACAAGGAGATATCATTGAAGCTGGCCAAAAGTATTGCCTTAATACCTATAGAAAATATAAATTTCCTGTAACATAAAAATATTAAAAATTAAAAATTCTAAAGCATTGTTAAAGTATAAAGTAAATAGAAAGTATGTCTGATGATATCTAAAGGTTTTATTTGGGAATTTACAAACGTGCATTGTTTAGACCTGTTTTTCTATTTAGAAATGTCAGAAGACTGCAGTTTACTGTTCCCTTTTAATGGCCCATCCATTTAGGAAGTTAAAGAATTTGTCACGGCTAACACTTACAGGTCTTATTCCTTTAGTAAAAGCAGTAGTTATTCCTAATTTTAACGCTCATTTGCAGGGTGATTAACTTTTCTGTTAAATGAAGATATGGGGAGAGCCTAGGGCTGCAGTCCTTGGCTTGGTCAAAATAAACTAAAGGTGGTGAGTCTATCACTTCAGAGTGGTATTGTTCATTTTGTTCCAAAACATTCCGGAAGATCACAGGTCAAGTCAGAACAGTTCTCATTTTGGAGGTAAGTGACATCAAAGGATTTTCTAATTTGCATCAGCTGAGAGCCCTTTTTGTATGTATTGCTGTTGCTCTTTGCCTTATTATTTGCTGCCTTAATCTCTGCGCTTGGTCTCAGTCTGTGCAGCATTCTTTATGGCTTGCCTAATGCCCCCAAGTTCATTAGATAATTGACAAATTCTGCAAATCAGCAATGCTGTGAAGACCACGCATACTCTGCTGCCTGGCCAGCTACGGAGCTGTCAGTGATGCTCTGCCATGTAGCAGCCTACTAATATCTACAGCAGCCTTCCAGTATCTGAAGGGAGCTACAGGAGAGCTGGGGAGGGACTCTTTGTCAGGGAGTGCAGTGACAGGACAAGGG
>JAOXNO010000024.1:95466075-95480348 GCA_028565335.1 Limnodromus scolopaceus
TGCTCTCCACTGTCTGGGGGACAGGGATGGAATTTTACACAAGAGTGAAAGCAAAAAGTGAATAGTGCATCCTCGATGTGACGGGTGGAGAGCCCATGTTTGCGTCTCCAGGGAATGCACAAGGAGCAACGATGTCTTTTGCCCTAATGTGTCAGCATGCAGGGAAGGTCCTGCCCCAGCACTAAATGGAAGAATAAAATACTTGAAAAAAGCAGTTCACATTTGAGTAGGAGTCGCTTCCGATACAGTCCCCTCCAGTTTCATTAAGTATCTACCATACCCTTGTTCTTGCTTTGTCAGGGATCTTCTTTACAGTTTGAAAAGGTG
Organism: Limnodromus scolopaceus; assembly: GCA_028565335.1. Lineage (NCBI taxonomy): Eukaryota > Metazoa > Chordata > Aves > Charadriiformes > Scolopacidae > Limnodromus > Limnodromus scolopaceus. Next base: position 95,466,403 of record JAOXNO010000024.1, read on the forward strand.
TTGAAAGGTACTTGAGAGCTGGGTCATTACAGAATACCTAACCACCACCAGCAGCCTCCTTCAGGCCATCAGGATAACCTGGAGGAGAAGGCAGACTGTAGCCTGCCCTCACACCTTCCCACCAGAGACAGGGAGGGGCAGCCCTCCGCTATGGGCACAACCCACGCTCATCCATCCCCACTTCACAGTCACCATGACGTCAAGCAACTTCACTGGGGGATTTTCTAAGCTCTGGGATTTTCTTTGTAAATTCAGGGTACAATGACAGTTTGTTTAACTGGAAGGACATCACTCTCCTTTGATACCGCCATTTGGGTTGGGGCTATAGTTTGATGTAAGATCGCTTACATAAATTCTTTAGTACAAAGACTCTTTCATAAAATAAAGAATAAAGAATAAAATTCTTCTTATATGTAGAATCTATCAGTGACTAATGCTAATGTTGACCTCTGACCAGGGACACTCCTTCAGTAAATAAAGATTAAGAGCAATGTATAACAGAACTTTGGACCTTATTGACATTTTCACAGAATTTCAAATTTCAAGAATTTTTGCTATTAAAGCTGCTTAAAGTGGAGCAGGACAGATTAATTATTTAATTATTTTCCCTTGTAAAAAAAAAATAAAATAAAAAAGGGCTTCTTCTACTGAAACTCTTAAAAATTTGTACAAAAGACAGCTAGAGAAATCCTGTCACCACTGAAGTCAATGAAATCAGCTTTTTCTCATAGGGTCTTTTTATGAATGCTGACCTCACCAATGCTATTATTATCTCAAATAATTACTGCAGATCTTTCAGGAACAACAAACAGATAAGACAGAGTAATGGATGCAGCAAAAGATTATATGAACCTAAAGTAATAGTGTAATAGACTTGGGATTTTGCAACTCATATATGAATAAGAGTAATGCGTACACACTTTTAGCACCTGCATGCAATGTCTTTTTGTGACTACACAAGTACATATACCCCATGTTCTCTCTAAAGATTCTGACTCAGTACAATTCTGAGAATGTGAATGAACATCATTCACACATCATTCCCTAGGCAAACACTAGGTTTACCCAAAAGGAAGATATTAGGTATCAGAAATTACTGGTATATCTCTTGGTTAGGTTTTAAAGGAATATCCTTCAGATCTCCTCCAACTAAAAATCACTGATATTGTAGAGAAGGATTTCACAAGGAGGAGAATGTCACTTATATGTTTTCCTGCTTTCACAGGGAACTGACAGATCTGATTTGCTTCATGCTGCTACAAAACAAAGCTAAAGTTGCATGAAGGATAGAATGCTGTTCTTCTGAATACAAAGGTAACTCCTCATTTATTTATTTTTCCCAGCGAATACTTCACTTTGAGGAAAACAATACAAATTACTAAGTAGAAAATAGTAGAACCTTCCCCTCTCTCACTCCTTCTGAAAGGTCAAGGAGGTGCTTACATTTCACAGAACATATGCCCACTCATTCTTTTTTGCATCTGCATAAATCACACTGACTTTCTCTCACTGTGTTTCTGTCTCTGAGGGAGGAACACTGCAGGAGAAGTTAAGCATGAGCCTATACACAATTTTAGATGAAGAAGAGCATTTTAATGAGGGCAAAGACTACAGGACAGAGACCTAAGGCTTTTACTACAGCAGTAAAAGTAATTTGGGGTTCATAACTTTACAGAATTTTTCCTAATCAGTTCAGCATCCAAACAGGACTTCACTGATAAAAATAGCATTTTAAACTAGGTGGAGATTTGTGGGTTGCGTAAACTCATAAAGTGTAAATTCAGTATAAACAGTTCCTAGAGCCAAGACATGTTCCTAAATGAGAAGGAATGGTACAGGTGCCTGAAAGATGTTGTAATTTTAAAAACCATCAACCGAGGCCTACCTTGGTTATTTCACTGCACTGAAAAGGGAAAGCAGCCTAAAACACAATTTTGAAGAACCAGTCACATAAAAGAGAAAATGGTGAAAACTGGTCTTCAGAGACAGCAGAACAACAACATATCTCAAAGAAATCTCCACCCTCAGGGCAGCTAAACAGAGTGCCCCAAATGTTTTGAGGTGTTCCTGGCTTTATGTTGCTCTCCTATCTGTCTCCAAGGGGGTATAAATGTTGGTCTCCTTCTGGGTATCAGTGTTGTATACTTCTGTCTCCAGTAATAGATTCCAAGGGAAACAGATGCCTTTGTTCAGTCCTTCTTGACAGAATGAGCAAAGGGGCTCGTCTCTAGATGTATTTGTGTCTTCTCTGTCACCCACTAAAGATGGAAAGACATTACTCAGTCTCAATAAGGCCAGCATGGTGTCCTCTGGCCACTTCCTTCTGCTAAAAATGAGATTAAAAATTGGGGAAAAAAATTAGGTAACATGCCCTGTACAAGTACTTTGGAAAGTTAATCAGAGAAGACTTTCTTTGATTAGTAATAGAGAAAACAGAAAATGTGTCATCTCTTGATGTTGTTTCGTGAACAGCTTGTGGTGAGCCTGACACAATTCTTCCTGCTGTATCTACATGTGGACTGGAGTCCACCTGTATAGTCATATATATTATGAGTTACAAAATACACATCAGTGACAGACCCCAGGGAACCAGCACAAATACACAGCTTGCCCAGCTGTACCAAATGCTATCTGACACTTTTTTTAACTTTAAAGCTAACTATTTGCCTCCAGCTAACATTATGTTGTGGTGAATGGCTGCCACCAAATAAAATGTTAATTAAGAGAAATACAAAGAGTACTGATAACAGCCCAGATAAATCCTCTTCTTTCCAATTGACTGTCTTTGGTCTTTATAAATGCAACCACAATTTCATCAGAGATCTTTATTCTACAGGTCATGGTACAAATATTCCAACTGTTGGTGTACATTTAAGCTTTTTAATAAATTGTTTGATAGAAATTCTGTTCAAAGTGTTTGTTTAAAATACAAAAGGAAACTTTTAGAAGACAGTGCTATATATTTTATCTGCCTTGGAACAGACCGAGTTGGTCTCTAACCAAAGGAATCTTGCATTTTTGCTACAACCTCATGTTTCCAAGAATGTCTCAGTCACGGTAGTCTGTCAGTACAAGCTGCTTCACTTTGTGAACAGATCTCAATAATGTATGAGTTAAATTATGTGTCTTGTTTCTTTAAAGAGTTCTCTTTTAAAAGATCTGTCTTTCCATTAAATCTGCAAAGCTTTCCTTCAATGTGTGAATTGTAAAGAAGCAGCATGAGAGACGGGGATCTAGCTATTTGCTTTCCTCTATCTTATTTTCAAAAATAAATTAATGAAAATAAGCTGCATCTTCAGAAGCTGCATATATATACACAAATGCTTACCTTTATATGTACACATAGACACTTATACAGATTATACATATATGCATATATACATGCTTTAGAGTGCCTGGTGTAGTGCAAATCTGTTTTATCTCAACAACAAATTTATCCTCAGAATTATTCAGTCCTTCTCACCACCCTCTAATGAATAACCTTTACTTCAATAATATTTCAAAAACTTTACAGATGAGATGGAAAAAACAACCTATCTGAGAAGCTCAACAAGGTATTTGCTGTCTAACTTCATTTTGTGAAGGCATCTTGGGGCTTCCTTTGGATAGATCCACAGCAGAAACTGTAACTGCTTTTGAGAGAACCAAGAAGTGGCTCCTGGGAGGCAGAGGAAAGGGGATTGATGGTGCAGAAACAAGCAGAAAGGTCAAAGGCAAGGAAAAAGGGAGGGGGCTGGACGGCTGTGATGAAGATTCAAACAAAAAGAGATGTGAAGTAGCTCTAAGTCCCTGACCCCCTGCACAGAGAGGCCAGGGATGCACATGAGAATAAGAGGTTACGTTCATGTCTCATATACTCCTGATGCTGAACAGCCATCCATTGATCCATCCAGCAAATGAGATGTCTAGCTTTTTTTTTTTTTCTCCTTTCTTTTACTTTTTTTTAACCTTTTTTTTTTTTTTCCCGTGGAAACTGAGATTAACTGTGAGGATATATTGACAAGCTGTCAACAAACTCAGAATTCAGGCAAACCCTCTGCTTCCAACATATGAAAACACAAAACTCTCAAAACTCTCTCAGTATATTTCAAAACAATGAGAAAGTTACTGATTTGGTAGTAATTATTGGCAAACATCTATTTCATTTATTTAAATGCTCATTTTTCTGCTTTTGGCAAGACTAGAACATAATTTTAAAATAATACATTAAGAATAAACCGTTAGAAAAAATGTAATTATCATTCCTATCTACAGTGTTAAACTCATCAAAAAATTTTTGAAACAATTACGAGCATGTGCCTGGTAACTAAAACAGGTCCAAGTAGTGAAAAATACAGTCTTGTGTCATAAATGCACTCACACTGCTATTATTGCTAGTAAGTTATGCCTTCTTATATGGAATTCTAAAATAATAATGAAAATGTCCTTTAAAGGTGCTCTATTGCAATCCAAAGACTACAGTAAAGAATATGATAGTTAATTAAATTACATATGTTTATTTAAAAATTGAGGCTATAAGTCAGCTTTATGTTCGTGACCTTGTTGGAAAAAAAGACTTGTCTGTGCCAGCAGGACCTTTTTAATTTTCATATGCTCTGTCTCAAGAGAAAATTGATGATGTGTAGCAGATCGCTTCAGCTCTCACTGAATGAATTATCTAGGGTGATAATTACTATGATCCTAGAGTTTCGATATGTAAAAGTAGTAGGGGATTGGCCACTGAATTTAGACTTCAAGAAGATTTGTGTCATTCTTCAAAATCAAATAAAACTGGCACTGAATTTTGATACTAGGCAAACTTGCAGTATGTGTTGTTTTCCGTTTTCTTGACGGTCCGTTACGAAATTCTCAGTAACTAATTATCCTAAGTGTTTCTGGTAGTTTCTGTATCTGGTATTTAAAACAGAAACTATACAAGTGACCACAAATTGTAGAATGTGTGATTTAGATGGGGCTAACTGCATAATTTCATAAATCCCAGTTGCTAACATCCCAATGGCACATATCAGGAACCTGAAGTGTAAATGTTAGTGTTACTCCAAATTCATATATGCAACACAGTCTGCAAAACAACTCTGGGGTTTTTTTTTTTCTTCATTAATCATTAAGAATAATTAATGCTTATCTAGTTAGTGCACTGGACAAAAGCAGACTTGGGAGTTCAGCACATTTTTGCTCATCTCACAGCACAGCACATTTTTCTTAACTCTACACAACTTACATAAATAAAAGATAAAGCTAGCATGCAAATGCTTAAACCCATTAAATGTCAACTGATTACCTCCTTAGAGCTGAGTGTTTCATTTTCTGGAATAGGCACTATGGGATGACTGGGCTGCCGAGCCAAGATGCCACAGGTTGGAGAGAGCATGAAGTTAAAAACAGGAAAAAAGAAAGCTGTTATCATTTCAATTTCTGTATAAAATATCACTAATAGCAGAAGTCAATACCCCCAGTCATGCAAAGGATAGCAAGGGAATAAGATCCTTTTTGTGCCCAAAAGGCTCCCTGCCGAACAGGCTCTCTCTTACTACTCCTTGTCTGTATGAAAATCTATTTCAAAGTGTGGCTTGTTTTCTGTTATATCATATTCCCATAATTAAAACAGTGGGGAAGGGATAAATCACTTTCCAATTTGAAAGAGGAATCCCAAGTGAAAATCACAGCAAGGGCACCTTATAATACATTTAGTACGAGATAACACACATAATGTTATTTAAAACTGCAGCTATGTTTCTGTCACTTTGAAAATCTGACTTCTTAAATCTCCTCCAAAGGAGGTCTCCTTAATCTCAAATTTCATAAACATAAATCATACAAACATTTAACTAAAAAAAATGCTGTATAACAGTAATCAGTATGTGTAGAAAGAAGTTTTAGATCTCAGTAATTTTCCAGCATTTTGAGTACTATATGATATGCATCTGAGTAATGAAGTCTGATGGATGTGACTCAAGTGAATAACTCTATCAATTTCAATAGGATTTTAATTAGAATATAGGTACATAGATGAGCTGGAGCTTACAAAGGCAATGCTAAGGTCATAAACTTGTGAGTTTTTACCTACACAGTGTCACAGAGACATCCTCTTTAAAGCAAGGGCTGCTGAAAGTATTGGGGTTTGGTTATTTTTAGGATTGTACAAAAAGTTGGAAGAAGCCTACTATTTTTAATGTATCAAAGGCACTACTTTGTTTTGGCAGTTAGATCAAGTAGTAAATAAATAATGTGTTGCTTAGAAAATATTGTTCTTGCTCTAAGAAAATTAATTTTTAAACTGTGCTTTTTGAGAAGCAAAACTAATCTGCTAACCTGGCCCTATGTACAAAGAAGGATACTGAAGTGGAACACACTAATTTTCTGTAATTACCTTATGGATCTGCTATATATTGTACTCTCTCTTCGTAAATTTGCCCTGATGCCTTTTCAGGGAAACAGGAATGAACTCTAACAACAACAGCAGCAGTCACAGAAGCTTTGAACCGTTTAACTTCTTTTTTTTCCAAAATAATGAAAAGGGAAGTGAATAACTTTAGGCAATCTTTGTTCGTTGATTCAGTAAATTTAGACAAGGGAATAGTTTTAGGCAAAGGGAAGGTAAGGAAGGGGTAAGGAGCCCAGATCCTCTCAGAGGCAACATCCCTCCCTCTGCCGCACAGCTGGTTCCCCACTTCAGCCCCCACAGCTGGCGAGGTGGCCACCAGACCTCACACCACCCCATTGCTGCACCACAGCTCTTCACAACAGCCACAGGTGGTGTTTAATGGCCTACGTGGGAGACAGGAGTCCCTTTTCCAAAGCCGGCATCCCGCGGCTACTGAGGGTGGGCAATCCTTGGTGATAAAAAGGTACAAAGTTCCAGCAACACCTGTTGTATCTTGGCCAGATTACGTCATTGAAATCAACCCCAGAGTTGAGTTACCTCACCAGAACATGGCATCTCCGCATTCCAGGCAAAGTAAGAAAGGTCAATCACAAAGAGAAGAGGGAAAGTATTGATCATTTTCTCTTTACTTTCTGATGTGCAGCTAAACTCTCTGAGAAGAATTGTCCACTGCTTGCAAGAAAGGAAAGCTCCCTAGTCAGGTAGTGATCCAAGAATGTACTAGCTCTTTTTTTCAAATTGCCCAGAGAGCGGATCAATGAAAAATGCACTTTTATTGTGTTATCTTGTCCTGGTCTTTCTTGCTTGTATTCATCGCCTACCACGTTAACCTGAACTGCCTCTCTGAGTCGTGATTCTACCTCACCTTGTTCCTTGAGTATGAGGTCTCAAGTCCCTCCTTAGACCTGACAAAATAATGATCTTTTTTCGTCCAAGAAGCGTATTTGCTTCCTTTATTTTGATACCACCCTCTTAACAAACTAAAGACCCAACATGTATAATGGTCTCCATAGAGAAGGAAAATTATCTGTATTTTCTGGACACTCTTAACACTGATTATTTTGGAGAGGCTTAATTGAAAGAAGACAAGTGAGAGGCAAACAAGGACTTCACTGATTAGTAATGGGGGGAAAAAAAATAATACAGGCTTAAGAATTGGAGAAAAACTGAAAAAAAACCAATCCTGTTTTCACAAGGCTTCTCTGACATAAGCCCCCTGAAGTCGTCTTAGAAGAGTCTATACATTCTGCTGCTCAGGTGTCTGGAGACCTGATTTTGCCATGACATGGGGTCTAGTCTTAAGGAATTCATATACGGCTACACTTATAAAGAACTTTAAGTAGTACTTTAATGAATATGGACTACACAAGCCAAGTGCTACATGCTTTCTGCTGAAATAACACTTAGCCTTCCAGGTCCCTGAAGGGAGGGCCTTGGGTTTTTCCCTGGAATCATACAGCTCTGCCTCTGCCACCTGGAAAGTACCTTGGCCCGGGTGACTTCATCCTACTGAACTGGAGGCTTGTTCCCTGTTTTGTTTCCATCAAGTGTCAATATAATTTGAAATGTGTCAGCCTTGCTGTGGAGAAGGTCCGGTGCCTGTCCTCCCAGAGCCAAGAAGCTACAGAGTCTTAGTCTTTCCTCCCTAGTTCTTCCTTACAAGTATGATTTTTGTGTTCTTGAATGCACACCGTGCCAGTCCCACAAGCAGGATGGAACTTGCTGTCCCAGTGCACTTGCTTTCTGCAGCTCTGTGGGTAAGGACTGGGCTTTTTTGGAAGAGAGAGAAATTTGAATCTCTGCAAGGTGAGATGAGCACTATAATCAGGTGTCTCATTCTCTGGGCAAGAACTAAAGGAGGGCATTGGCATCTCCATGTTGTGTTCCCTGCATGTTGGTCAGCCCAGGGTGTTTGGAGGACACTTAACAGGACAGGTAGCCCATCTGATTAAACTCAGCCTTGGACCTGAATCATAGTACAACTTATATAGCCCTAAGCACAGGGGAAAGATCCTCACAGAGTATGGTCACCTCTCTGCAAAGATGAGCTACCAACACCAGAATCCTAGACAGCCAACTTAAAAATACCAGAATACAAAGTAGGCAGAATGAGGTGGGATCAACCTTTCCTTACTAGACATTTTGTGACTATCATCCCTCAGAATCATACAGGAATGTGCCTGTGTCCACAAGATCTGAAGTGTGAATATGACTTGGACTACGTACTTTTTACAGGTGTGTTGTCTTAGTAAGACATCTCCCAGTCAAAGCAGCTGGCAAGAAGCCCTGTTTTCTTCTACATATGTAAAAGGATTGCCTCTGTTGACGGTGGAAGATGACAGTATTACTTTTATAATTTCTATTCTTGTTTACTTTGCCAGTTACAAAATTCTGGATTACTCTTACAAGGTTAATTAATAATTCTTAACTTTTCCAGATGTCAGTCAGTTTTCAGTTAATGTGACGTTTTCTTTATTATTTCTAAGAACAGTGAAAGGACAGACTAGACAAATCTGCATGTGTGGCTGCAACAATTGTACTGAGGAGAGCAGAATATCCTGACAATATACAAGTATTTGCAGCATGCAAGTTCAAAAGGAAATTATATACCTCTTATATACCAAAAGAACCTCTGACAGACTCAGTCAAGGCTCAGAAAGAGGCTGTTATATAACATCTTAGTTAGACCTTTGTTCATTTAGCTCTGTAGAGTGATCAGCAAGACATATTTGCTTTTAAAAGGTCAGTTTATCTTTATTGTGCTATGAATCACAGCTGCCTCTGAACTAATATAAAGCTTTCTGAGGTGTTCTCAATGCAAGACCTTTTTCATAAATCTAAGTCACCCTCTAGAGGGACTGCGACCTTTGCTAATTGAGACAGAGGTTTAAAATTCTTTGGAACCAGTGAGAGGCAATGTACATAAGAAATAAGAATGTTTCAACTATAGTAACCAGAGAACATTCGAGTATACACTATTCTTTCAAACTTCTCCGTTAAGTCTTTAATCCACTTAGAAAATAAATTAGGTACTCTAGACTCTTATGAAACACAAAGTCATCCCTTCATAATAGGAAAAATATAATAATTTCTCAAAGACTAAAAATGTTTATTTATCCACACATAAAAAACAAACATTTTTTATAAAACAATTTTATAGATCACCACTTTTTCTGAGTAGAAGAACATGAAATCTAGGGTGTCAATAAGTGGTAAAACATCCACAACAGCAGACAAAGGACTAGATTCAACTAAGGGGAGAAAAAACATATCATGTAAAGGGTCAATTTATAATGATGATGTCTATAGTCTCTCTGAAATGACACTGTATAAAATAAATTTCAGAAATTCAACCAGTTAAACACCCAGTTCTTTTGCACATTTCACCTCTGTGTAAAAGGAAATGTAAAGTAGAAACAGTGATCACAACAAAGATTTATAACATGTCTTCAGCCACGTATGCAATAGAACATCCTGACTGACTTGCAAATCGTTATTACACACTACTGTACCTGTGCATTTTTAACTTGAAGATTTCAAAACTCCCTCCAGACACTGGTAAGCACCTGCACAAGAGGGAGGGACAACTCGCACGCAGAACATGGTTCCCTGACAGGTTCTCACAGGACACAAGTCTGGGGGGGCACCAGAGTTGGGCGAGACTGAAAGATTTGTATCATCTGAATACCAGAGGCTGGAGGAGTCGCAGAGCTTTGCAGTAGGGATTCCTTATCTCTAAGTGGAGCTGGAGGGAGGGATATGCACGCAATCACACACCCATAGGGTAAGGCAGCAGAGTAGACAGACATCTTCTAATCACACAGATTAGCACTGTCTGCTTTGGGTCAGTTCCTATAACCCAAATGATGCATTTTGACTTCTGGAGTATTTGAATGTTTTCAAATTTTCATCTGTATTAGAAAGAAAACAAATCTTCCAGAATTTTCAACAACACAAGCACTTGAAATGTCCCCAAGCATATTGACTGTGAGCTATTTATTTATGGGCTCACAGAAATCGAGTCATTGCTTAGATGAGACGATGCTTCCCTGCCCCAGGAAGGGCTCAGTGCTCATTGACTGATAACAGCTGAAGAATTTTAGCTTGTTCCAGGTGAGAGCGGGAAATGAAATGGATTTAGTTTTCAGAGCCAATCTTCTCCCCATATATGTTCTTCCCAGATTAGTGGCAAAACTGTTTTCTGAGTAAGCTTCTCATGCAACAGAGATCTTTGACCTTAGCTACTTTAAATCCAAACCACAAACTTTGACTGAATTTTCAAGAATATACATGTGTAACTGTCACCTATTACATAAAAATTGGTATTAAAATCATATTCTGCCTATCGTAGAACTACTGAAATTATAGCCACTGTTTAATTAAGGAAAGGAGAAAGTTAGTATTATCATTTACAGTTTATCATATATGACCTCATCAAAGTTCAGGACACTTTGCCAAAAAGAAAAAAAAGCACTAGTGCCTTGAAGTTCTTAACATCTCTGTAATATAGCCATATACTGGCTTCTTTAATTCAAGCTCTAAGTACAGACTTAGAATTTCACCAGAACCAATTATACATTTATACTTTTTTCTAACATAACTGGAAGTGGAGTTAATTAAGGACATGTTTCAGAGTACACATTATATCAATACCTGCAAGAAAAGTTAAGTGAATTCTAATTGTACCGATATGTCCTTTAAAATATAGAGTTTCCAAAGGTTCATCAGCTCACTGTTTATTTTCCTTGATACCTCAGAAAGGTTATTTACAATCTAAAACACCAGAGGAAATGCTCTAGAAACATTTGTGTTCAGTGAGGTCTAAGCTAAAAAGTTCTCTATAGCTCTAGGCATTTTGGCACAGTTTCCATTAATTATTAAATTTTTGTCCTTCAGCCTTTGTTTTCTCACTGTCTTCAATAAAAAACATGCAAGTATCATTTGTGTTTCTCATATAGGTTACAAGTCCACCAAATATTGTTTGATTTTTTTCATTCAGTAGTGTATTTCTGCTTTTGCTGTTAATAACAACTTTTACCTCTGAGCAGCTTCTGTTCTTTGTTATTTTGTCTTTTGTTTTTATTACTATATTACAAGCAAATACATGTCCCCAGGCTGCGGTTCCCATTTGCCAAATCATTAATAGAGATTATTTTTTAACATTCCCATTTTCTACGGTTTCAAATTCCCCTAGAAATGGAGTTGTATCCAGTCCAAATCCAGTCATGGATCAGGATCCTAGCACCAGAAGCAGCCTGCAAGCTATGGAAGCTTGTCCCCATCACCATGGGGCACGTCAGACAATCCCCTTCACAACAGAGATATTAGAGGGAGATACTAGGAGTGTTGTAGTATTTGGGCTTTTATGTTTCCTTTGGTTGTTTTCCTAGGATGTGTGTTCACATCTTAATTTGAAGATACAGAAGGCTAAGATGAATTGTTAGCTGGGGTCAGAATTTCTATTATATTTGATACTATTTTATGTATTAAAAATGTCTGCCTGAAATGCACTATGCAGAAGACTAGATGCAACCATCCTAGAAAGGCAGGCATAAGACTGAACTCAAGTTTTATATTATGTAGAGACTTATAAGAATGAAGACAAAGCATTTGAAAGCACTTTTTGGTGCTTGAGACTGGTTTAAGCTACCCCAGCAGAGACAGCCTGTGCAAATTAGAAGGCAGAAAGCAACAGAAGTGGCTGTAAATATGTTCCAAGAGGAAACGTAGACACTCCTGGGCACAGCATTCACTGGGAAGCACATTTCTATTTCTAAGTGTGGAAAGTGCCTGCTGGGGTTTGATCCTACCGCAGTCAAGAAAACAACTTTTTGTGCATGTGTTCTCTAAATGAACAGAAGGACACCAAGGAAATACCAGCGTCCTGCCAGCAACAGCTTCTCCTAGTGGAAATAAGACATCAAGGCTCTCAAATTGCCCAACTACCCAGGCCAAAAGGAGTGACACAGTAATAAATTCCCTTTTTTCCTTTGGAAGAGGTGTCCCTGCAGGAGTGGGTACCAGAGTTCTCTGCAGACAGTGTCAGACTTAAGAAATCTCCCCATTGAGTGCATGCGGCTGTGTCTCCTGTTGAGCCTAAGCTACCTTCATGTTCTGTTGCTAATTTGATGGCTTCAAAGAAAGCAACTGATTACCAAGTTAGGATCCTCCTGAAGTGCTTTAGGAGAAATGCCTTTCTTTAAAGATGAGCTGAGCAAGGACTCAAGGCATTTTCTGCAGGCTTAGCAAACCTAGTCCAAAGTGATAGAAATGTCATCTAAGTAATATCATACTTAGATTAAAACAGCTCACTAAGCCCAAGCAATGCCATAAAAGAATATACTCAGGAGACAAAACAATATTAAGCATTAATATTTTCCCAATGAGGAGCTCCAATTTGTAGCACACCACTAATGAACTGGCTTGTTTGCCTCTGAGTTCTTTTTCTACACTAAAGCAATTGTTCTGGATCACAGATAGTAGAAGGTTGATCAACCACAATACACCTACACAAGTACAGCATTTAAATATCAAAGTTCAAAAGAGAGAAAGAAACTCTCTTCTAGAAATAAAAGCAGCTGGGATGATGTCTGGGAGAAAAGTGCTTTTCCATGGCAACCTTGAAAGGCTGCTGCGTTTCACAGAATGTCAATTCCCACTATGCTACTATTAATCAAATACAAACTCCAATGAGTAGGAGATTGGATGGTGAGGTAAACACCACTGATTTCATTTGAAAAATAATAAAGATTCCCTTTAAATATTCTGCTTACCTAGGAGACTGCAGACCTGCAAGTGATTATTGCAGGCTGACACTTCCAACACAAAAACATTTACTGATTTTAAGAAAGCTCCATTTACATCCAGGAAAAAAATTAAATAGGCTTGAGTTCAAAGTTGGACAGTAAAGAAGACTTGTCCTCTCGAAGCCTGGACCTTTATTCTTATAATCATTGTCTGATCAGGTACAGAAATGATAATTTTTAAACATTTCTCACACCTCTTGCAAAAAGCCAGTTCCCTCCAATCCATTTTCGAGGCTGTGCTGCTAAATATTTAACTGACAGGGAGATTCTCACAGGGAGGTACCTGAATCCTGCGCTCACCCCTTGCTGGCAGAAGGAAAAGGCAGTTTGAAAGTCAACAGAGACCAAGAGGTGGTCCCAAGCTGAGGGATACACACCCTCTCATCCCCTGCCTCTTCGCTTAAGCAGGTTATTCCTTCCTCCTTCAAAATGACAGCTAGTTTCCCAAAATCTAATACTCTCTGCCTTGATGGGGTCTCCATATGAATCATAGAATCATAGAACAGTCCAGGTTGGAAGGGTCCAACATTTTGTGGGAACGGGAGCCTAGATGAGAATATCTAGCACTCTGTCCAAACACATCCTGAAAACCTCCAGTAATGGGGACTCCACCACGTCCCTGGGAGGTTGTTCCAGTGATTGATTGTTCTCACTGTAAAAAAATTCTTTCACATAACAAGATGAAACCTTTCCCAGTACAAGTAGTACCCATTGTACCATGTCAGCCAGCACATCCTCCTGTGCCTTAGCACAAA
>JAOXNO010000024.1:95480369-95497006 GCA_028565335.1 Limnodromus scolopaceus
TAATGACCCCCCCCCCCCCCCCCCCCGAGCCTTCTCTTTCCAGGGAAAAGAAATCTAACACCTTCAGTCTTTCCTCACAGGGCAAGTTCTCCAGCCCTTTGATCATCTTTATTTCTTTGGACAATCTCCAGTCTGTCCACACCATTTTTGGATTGCGGGGATCAGAACTGGACACAGTACTCCAGTTCCAGAGGTTTTCTCTTCCACCCTACACAGTCCTCTGTTAAAGGCTGGAGGGATTGCCTGCAGAAGCACACTTTGGAGTTTACCACAGAGCTAAATGTTACCTCAGACTCGCCATCACTGCAATAGCTGTGCTCAAGTCCATCTTCCTGAGCTGTTCTATTCCAATCAAAAGGAAAATGAAATTTTTTTTTATAATAAAAAGTTAAACTCTCACAAATATTCAAGACCAAGGAGTGTAAATATGAGCAGTAGCACTTTGTGCCTGGGGGCAGAGTGGGGAAGGAGAGGACAAGGGTGATGACAAGGCCAATGAAAACAGAATCAGTTCACTTGAATGAACACCATTTTTATTTCAGAAGCAGCCTGCACACAGATGAGAGGAGAGAGCCTCCTCTGCTCTTCGCCAAGCAGAAGGTCAGACACAATACCTTGGCTCCCATTATGTACTTCCATCAAAGCTAAAACCACATTATGAAATGTTTTGGGGCACAACTTATGGATTTCATCACTCTGAACAGTTATAAGGACAAAACCTGCCAGGTCTATTTTCAGCTTTATCGGTGTAATTCTATCGGCTATGAAGATTCAAGTACTTGGAGGAGCTTCAAACAAAAACAACCTGGCACTGGGTCCAATCTGCCCAAACAACACCACAGTATCCTTTCAATAAAGTATTTCAGATAGAGACAATTATTCTTTTTTTACACCCTGATTCAATAAATGTAATTACACTGGTTTTAGGAGCTCACCATATCTAGACTCCCTAGTATAAGACATAGGTGATCATTCCATTTATCCCTATGTCCCATTTTCCATTTCTGAGGGAACACTTGTCTAAGGTAATTTTTATAATGAAAATGTGGGTGAAGAGTAGCAACTCCATTCTCTGGCACATCCTGTCCATTCGCAATAGTGTATTTACAACCTATTTTAAATTATTGTAAGAATTTATGGCAACGGGTTTTGCCCTCTAGTGGAAGATGAAGCAAAATACAACATATAGTTAGAAATACAACATCTATCTAGATTGACCATGTGAACGCTGACCACGTGTTTACTGGATGGCTGGAGAGACGGCAAGCGAGCCACGGTGTGTATTATCCCTTATGGCAAAGGATGAGGAGTGGAGAAGGGGAACTCCAGGGAATTTACAGACATGGCAGTCCAGGTTTAGTAACGAATGGAAAGAAATTCCCGTGATGTCACGATGTTGTTTACTGAACAGGTCTAACAGCTTGAAATTTCAACGCCTGATAACGTGTCTACTGTACTGTTTTCTGTTACTTCGATATTTATGACATTAAATTAAATAATTTCTTTTTAAAAACATGAATAGCTCACACTGTAGTTGGATGCTGCAGAAGACAGGGTTATTGCAAGATATAACAGGCAAATATTGTCAGGGGTTTTATCAACATATATTTACTCAAATATTAAATATTGATCACTTGAAAAGGATAGAAATTAATGGTTATCAAAGAATGTTAACGCTATAGACCAAAACAGAAACATTAAAAAAAATATAAAAAATATTTTAAGTGGTGAATATTTACTTCTTGTGTAAATAAACCTCTGTTTGTATTAAAGTAGCTCAATATTGACATCTGATTGTTCTGTTTCACAAAGTATTGGGCCACACCTACCTAGTGAGTGACAACAGTTCAGCAGTACAATACATTTTACTAAAGGTATTTACTAACTTTCCCAGTAATGCTTAAAAATCTTACCTACATCCGACAATTGAGTCGTCTTGTTTTATGTCAGTTAACCTTATCTTCATTTGCTGAGACTTTAAAATTATTGTTAATAATTCAATAATTAAAATAATTTTAAACACTGGGAAACAATCAATGGTAAATTGAGTTATACTGAAAATTGTCCAAAGAAGTCTCAAAAAAGGTATTTGTCTCAATAATCTTTGTAATTCTCACCAATCCTGCTTCAGAAGATCTAATTATCGATTTTTTTGTACTAATCATGGTTAACATCATCGATTCCAGTGGATTTTCACTAAATCTTATGGAATGGAAGAGAAAACTTGCTACATTAACTAAATGAAGGCGTGCATTTGGAGAAACACAAGCAATATCACTGCATGGGGTCTGGACCAATGTCAGGAGCCTATCTCACTTACACGGTAAGAGGGATGGAAGTGGGAAGTCAACCAGAAGCCCAAATTTGTGAACTTTTTGCTGTACAAAGCAAATTGTCACAGCAAGTCAGTACTAGGGCCTCATCTGAAACATAGCGCTCCCAATTAGCTCCCTGATGACCTAACCATTCAAAATGCTGCTGCGGAAATATTTGAAGTAAAAGTAAATGATCCTCTGAGCTTTTCCTTGATGCTTAAGTCTGGAAAATTGCTGACTTACATAGAGGGCCAGAGTTCAATATGGAAATAAGAATATATAAAATATACATAATATATAAAAAAATATAAAATATAAAAGTAAAATAAAAGCTGTTTACAGATGCATGATTCTTACAGGAAAACCATGTGAAATACTTTTGCTAACAGCGGACAGTAAAAAATGAGCCAAGAAAAAGAGCAAATTTAAGATATACAGAGAAATGGAAGAAATCAAAGAGAGGACGTAGCTCTTGTATTTACATTGTGCAGGAAGAACCTGTTAACATCAGAGAGGTGTGGCTGCATTTATCAATTTGCAAAGCTCACAAAGCTTCCTTGGAATGGCAAAAGTTCCTTGAAATAAAAAATTGTGGCCTCCTAATCGTCACCATAGGGGTGGAATGCAAATAGATAGGCTGGGCTGTCCCATGACCTCTGCATTCAGAAGAGTTTTGGGTGCACAGTGCTATGGAAAGTCAGAGCAGCAGCAAAATTTCCTTATTTCAGCAATTATTCAGCAAGAATATCTCTGTTTGAGAAACGACCTGACACGTCACAGCAAAAAAATACACTATCTTAATTATCTTCAGACAATTTTTCCCTGCCTTATTCGCCTTCCTACTCAAATTTCTGAGTTTCTATCAGTGTTTTCATCAGCAACAGCAAATATCCATTTTCATTATAAAAACTGGTTTCAGCGGTCATACGAACTGTTTGCTTGTTGATGTGAATGCCCTGCAATGAACCAGGAAACTTGTCAAAAAATACTCGACCGTAAAATCATTGCTGCCTAAATAAACATTTCAACCCAGCTCAGTAAAAATTGAAACAGAACAAAACTCACGTCTAGCTGACGTGATGCCTCAAAGACAGAACAGAAGGTTGTTTTTAGTTTTAGTTTTAATCCGTCCTAATTAGTGGGTAAAATGGTAAATTCAGTCTGACGGCCGACCAACATACATGCTCTGCAGAGGTGATACTTCTCTCCAAAGCAGTCTCAGCTCCCATTGTGACTGGAACTAGTAATTCATATTTCACCCTGGTGCTTCCCCTGATGAAGAAAGCATGACAAAGCCTAAAGAAACAGCACCTAATGCCTCTCTTTTAACCTCTTGCATCCCAAATAAAGCCCACTGTGCATCTCGGAGTGGGATTATCTCTCCTGGCATCAAGGTTTGAGCATTTGCAGCCAGAGTCTGTGTTAGAAAAAGAGGACATGGGAGGGGTGCATCTCAGGGGTCCAAACAGCATCTTCTGTGGAATTCTACAACTGATGCTTTTCTACCACCAGACAGGGTGAGGTATTACAAATATCTTGTGCCAGCTCTTCTTTGAAAAGACTTCATTTAAGACATAGGGCCCAGTTTTCATCTTACAAAGTGCATTAGCCAGCCCTGTCACCCACACGCCTTGGACTACAGAGATTTTGCCTAACTTCTTCACCGCTGTTTCAAACCAGGCACAAATATCAGCAAGGGTGAGATTCCCTTTGCATTGGCAAGAGACACATGCTTCCCAAGATGACAGATGAAGCCACTGGAAAAGCCTGTGTTTCTCTCACATTAGCCACCCTTCCCTCAGTCCTCAAGAAAAAAAGAAATAGCCCATTATTTTTGTATGGATAAATGTTAAAACAATCTGAGCACGAAGGATGAAATAGATTATTCCTACTTTAGAGAACAGAGAGTGGTTGGAGCCCCGTCCTAGCTGGTCTGGAGGAAGCAAGCCCCAACATGAGCGGTGCTGAGGGAAGGAAAAGCAGTAATATCTCCAGGGAGAGTGGAGACAGAGGTTCCTCTGAGATGTGTCTCCCAGAGCACCTGTCAGCACTGAATCCTAATGACTCAGCTGAATTCTGCCTAGAATTAAAAGGTTAATAGCCTGACAAAGCTCTTGAATCACACCACACTTGACGCTCACCTTATTGTACAAAGAATTGTAAGGGCTATAAGGATTCTCGTGAACGTCACACGTGAAGGAAGACAAGTGGCTGAAAGGTCCAGGGTTTAGACAGTCAGCGAGGGAGACGGACGGAGGACGCAAAGGGGACTTAGTTGAAGGGATCAGTTTAGTTGGATACAGAGGGTGTAGGAGAGCAGTCTCCTATGAAAAAAGAAAAGTAAACAGAAACAGATTAACGGATGCAAAAAAAAAGAAGCTTTGGACAGAAATCAAAGTGCTTGCCTTGCACCTTTTTTACATTTCACAGGGCTTGATGATTAACTAGGAATGATACTCTACTTTCACGTCAATACTATTGCTCTACACTAAGCCCTTTCATCAGCATGAAAGTACACACACAAAAACCTGCTGTAGATGTCCCATCAGCATGAAAGTACACACACAAAAACCTGCTGTAGGTGTCCCATTAAACCAGTTATGCTCAGTCTGGGGTCCAGGGCATCTCCCTCCTGCAGCCCAACTGATGTTCAGGTGACAGAAAAGGAAAGCCCAGAAGGATTGTGTGCTAGGATAAAATGGCCACATTTTGGGACATCTTCTGAGAGAGTGGATTGGAAGAAAATCTGAAAACCGTGTCTGAGAGGTACAAGAGAAGGTCTGCCTTATCTATATACTCTCAGGAGCACTTCTGGCTTTTTAACAAGACTGTAACAAGCCTTTTCAGCCATTTAAGTGTTAAACCAGTGAAGGTTCACACACAATATATTTCATTACTGCAAGTTGTCAGCAGTTAATAGTGTTTCTGGTTAAAAAACCCCAATACATATGTGCTTTTTGTCCATAAAGGATAAAAACCTTTAAAAAAAACCCTGATTTTTAAAAGATTTGGGATAAAGTCAGGGAGGCATACCCAGCTTTTGGCACAAATCTTGTGCTAGGCTTTTGTCTAGGCTGTTGACACAATACATCCTAAATTCTCCTCCGCTTGGCAGGCTGAGTCCAGACCAGAAACTCCCCTGCGCGCTGTGCCTTGTGAGCTCGAGACCCAGAAAATTTGTGACAAGCGCTGCGATTAGTTCCAGCAGAAGCTAATAACGCGTCGCCTGCCAAAAAGAGCGAGGGTGGGCAAACGAGGGGGTGGGAGCCCGGCAGCGGCGAGAGCGGCTGGAAGGGGACCAGGCAGCAGTCGCTTCTACACCGACCTCGCCTCCCACCGCTCCTCCTCAGAGGCACCAGCCCTGCCTCTATCAATGATAAACCTTGGCAAACCGGCCTCGCAGCTTCACGCCGACCCATAGCTCTTTACTTCATCCCTACCTCGCTCCTCCGTTGCCCAAAGTGGTTTATATTGTAGTGGCAAAGGAGCCCATGTACGTTCCTGCTAATCAATACTTGCAAGGACATGAATTCCAGAACATTCACCATGAGTTGTTTTCATACTGCCGTGTGAAAAAATCCCCTCTTTTTCCCCCCGAAGAGATTCTGTTTCCCCAGTTTCAAATGAAAATTTTCACGAAGCTGCCGTGTCAGCCCTGCTCACGGGTTACATATACTTCCAGTAAATTTTATGGTGCTTTTTTGAACAAATTGGAGCACAGTTGCAAAATTCCTGAAACATTCCTGAAATGTGTTGAACAAGAGGAAAAGAATTCTATCTATCTCATGATGGGAAAATTACCATCTCCAGTAAGGGCATCTAAAAATGTGGGAAGCTTAATAGAACATCAGAAATTGGAACTTCAGAAATACTATACTCTGTAATAAGTGTTTGATGAGGGGATATCCACTGAATAGCCAGTGCTACAAGTTGTATATGCTCTCAGGGAAAAAAAAAAAAAAGAAAGCGGCATAAATAAAAACCAAAATAAAATGGGATTTTTCCCTGGTTTATAAATTTTATTGTCCCCCCCCGTGTCAATCTATATATAGTGTACCCAGAGCACAGATAAAAACAGCTATCTGTGAGCAGAGCTATATCCTTTCCAGAAGATCATTACTAATTTAGAAATCTCTTTTTGTCTCCTTCCATTGCATTGGATTATCTGCATGAGAACAGCTGCCTGGTAAAGCAAAAATTACTATTTTTTTACAAGGAAAATGGGCTTTTCCACATGGGCGCAATTCTTAACGAAGTGAAAAGCAAACAAGCTGCTCTCTGTTGTGCAAAAAACTGTGTGTCCAACACAGGGATGTGAAGCTGAAGGTCAGCAGTTAAGGCTGGCTGCATCATTATGTCTCAAAAACTGAACGTCACTCACATAGTTGCCAATGCTCAGTGTCACACTGGGACGTTTGGCAGGGAGGGGAGGTTCCTGCAGAGGTCTAAGAAAAATCAAAAGGGAGAAGTCAATAAAGTTGATGGCATCTGGAACCTCATCCAGCCTGTACTGTCCTCCAAGATGCAGCCTGAAAGGGTCTGTCCTTTCAAGATGGCTGGGTGAAGGAGGGGCAGCAACATCACCTAGGGAGGGTGTTGCTGGCAATAGTATAAAAAGAAAGGGAAAGAAAATGCAGAGAGAGGGAGAGGACAGAAACGTAAGAGCTCAACCTCCCAGCAGGACTGGGAAAATCTCCAAAGAAAACCAGGGAAAATCAATAACAGTATGAGCAGTTTTGCCCTCAGCCACAGTAGATGCCTGCAAAGTTCTTGTTTGAGGACAAGAGAACTAACACTGGCTCTTCCACAGAAAGCAGTAAGCCTAGCTGCCAGTCTCCTCGTTTTAATCCACAGCTCTCATATCCTATGAAAGCAGTCAATTTAGGTAATATTGGCGAGAACACCTCCCAGTCTTTGGAAACCAGCCGCTGTGCAGCCAAAAAAATGCTAACTACCGAGAGCAGGTGAAGAGGGAGAATGAGTGTCCTTTTATAAGCTGACAGCCTCATGACTAGAGACAACCACCGCAACGTCCAAGCTGTTGTCTGGGCATGGAGCCCAGTTCCACAGGCAGTGCTGCAGCCCTCTTACAGCCCCGAAACCCCTCAGGAGAGCTTCACAGGTGCTTTAAGGTTGTGAAAATCCTCATGCGGGCACCCAAGTCACCTCCACTCACAAGAGACTTGTATCAACACCATAAACCTACTCTGAGAGGGAAGAGCTGAAATCATATGTTGTCACGTTCAGCACTTCAGTGTTTTCCCCAGATCTGGCTATTTTCGTACAGTTAATTGCTGTATTAGACCACTACTAGAATCATATGCCATTCCTTACACAAACAAAAGCAGTTTGTATTAAATCAGTGAATCCATCTAAATACAGGTCTAAGTACTTCCTTTTTCAGAACAAGGACGTCTTAATGGAGATCTCCCAAAATAACAACTGTTTTACAGCAGCTTGTGGTATTTCTTAAGTTAGGATAAAAATAACAAATTATCAGTACTTTAAAGCATATGGCATTGTTCTTTCAAATAAAGGAAGCAAAACTGAACATAGTCATTGTGAAATTAACTTTTCTATCTATATAAGGCAGTGCATTATCTGTTCAGTTAATTTTAATACATAGCTTTTGTATAAAGTAATTTTGGCTTTTTTCATGACAACCACATTTATTCATGGATGTATTATGTCCTCAGTACTTCAGTAATATGTACCATAAGAAATTTATAAGGTGTAAGTTGATTGATTTTCACAATTAGCATCAAATGTGAGTGAGCTTCAGACTATGGCAATAATCCCAGGTTTGCATTTGCCCTGAAAAATCAAAGTTTGGTGTTGCATCATTCCTTCATCAGCAAAACAATAGCCAGCAGAATCAGTGCCCGGCCCTGATGAAAAGGAGGTATGGGCTGCCCCTGACTTTGCAGAGAGGCCCCACTGAGGTGACCTAGACCAGAAGTTCTCTCGCAGCAGCTCCGGGTCAGGTCTCCTTCTTTTTCACCCCAGGCAAATGGCAGCGCAGTGCCTTGGCACCACAAGGTTCTCAGTAAGTTAAAGCATGAAAAACCCATTATGAACTAACCTGTAGCCTCTGAAATCAAATATGCACTGGCAACATCAAAAGTTCAGAGGCAAATTGTAAATCATCATTTTTATTAAATTTTTTTCATATATTTTACAGAAACTCTACATTCTATAGAACCTACAGAATGAGAAACCTTATGATGCCACCCAAACGTGTTGCTGGAACACACTAATACTGCAAATAAATCTTCCTCTGTTTGTAATGATGCAGTACTCTTGAGAAATGCTGGGATTATCCTATAGCAAGTCAGATATATGTGGAGGAATGGGAAGAACTACAATGTAAATCTTTAAAAAATTCAGTTATAAAAGGAGAAGAGAGGACTGCCATTGCTAAAGTCTCTCTCTAACGTGACTAGAGAGGCACAGAAGTAAGAGAACATCAATTAGTAAGGTATTTTATTCACATCATGTCTGACAGGAGGACTACTGGCTACATTTTACTACCCTCCAGATGTAAGATTCCAAACATACTGGATAGGTTAATAATAAGCTCCTACAGGACATTCAGATTATGTATCGCGGTTAAACTTAAATTCACAATAATGCACATAAACACAAATGCACAAGAAAAGGCAGACAGAATCATTTATCTGGGGTTTCTCTGAGATAATGCCTCAAATATAAGGTCAGCAAAATGATCCTATGGCTTTGTGCTGAGGTCTATGGGAGAAGGCAGCACTTTTGTTCCCCAATGGACTGCCTGTTACTGACCCTTGCGTGTGGTAGAAGACCTGTCCCCTCAAGCTGTGAAGGGACATGAATACGGACCTGGGGGAGCTACGCACTGCAGAGTGACATGGAATCTCACTGGGGCTCCTCTGCAGTCTCCTTTGGACAGGGAAGAGTGAACCTGGCCCAATCCTTGTTGTTCTCATTTCTCTTTAGTGAGGATTCAGGTGGACCCCCAATGATGGAAGGGCTTTCTGGTAGATCTGATCCAGACACCTGCTTGACAGGGGAACACAGGATTTCCTCTTTCTTTTGTACAGTATTTCCTACAGATATCATGAAAAGTTCCTCTTCTCCACAGGATAGGTTCTTAGATTGCAAAGAAAAATATGCCTGTAGAAAGCTCAGCTACCCTTCTCCAGTCTGGAGACTCTCCTCCAGGAGCAAAATGCCCCTTGAGGAATCTAACGTTGCAATAACAGAACAGACACAGGAAAAAATAAGGATCTAAGATTATTCCATCATCTTTAAGGTAACTAGCTAAAGCTACAAAATCCTTCAGAGCGGGGGTTACTCACCTGCTTAGTATCTTGATCACTGATTTCTTCAAGGTACTTTTTAAAAGGATTGGGTTGATAGGGCTCCTCCTGTTGCTGTGCGCTCTTCCCTTTCACCAGCACAGGACGAATGACACCAGGTTTTGTCTTCGCCCATAGCAGACCCAAGAGAAAAGAGATGGAAGAAAAATAAAAGAAAATACTTTACAATCTACAGAATATTTGTTAGACAAGACAATTCCAGTGGGCCTATACTGACTAGATTTTTAAAGGTTTTATTAATAACATATTTCACCACCACAATTATTCAGGTGTCATGCTGCCTGGCCTACTTTTAACAAGATTGTAGACAAAAATGGCAAGAGTTGTTTTTATGCACAGAACCACATTGCTGACATCTGTTTGTTACCAACACGAAAATAGATGCTGGGCTGTCAGACTATGGTTTGTGGGGTTTGCTGGCTGTTTTTCGCTAGCTGTTCAGCTGCATCTTGATAAGTTCATCAAGTCACACTTTATGCACAGCCACACGTCTGCAAATTCCTTTCTGGGGTCCTCAAAACAGTAACTGTGAAACAAGGAAGGGCAACACGTGATGCTGTTAACTTATGCCCAGGCAGGAACATCTTAGGGGAAAGATGCCAGTGATTGCGTGCTGGATTTTCACAGTATCTTTATGAGTTCACTTGAAAAAGTACAATTTCAGAGAATATAGTCAGCACGGGTGTGTGATACCCCTCATTTCAGACAAATCGGATTATTTAATCAAGAAAAAATCTCTTGCTTAGCTACCAGCCAACCAAAAAATTGACTATTAACTTGTCAATTTAGTACATCTGTGACTTTCACAATCCTTACAGTAAAGTCTGACATGATGGATTGTGGCATAAACTCTAAATGCAGGCTTGAGGATAATTTTAAAATAAGACAACATTTTCGGTAAGCAAAGAAAAGGAAGAAAAACCCGTACATGGTAAATATCGAAGTTCTGGAGGGGTCTGTGGTTGAATTGAAATTTTTAAATAAGTCAATTACATTCTTATTTGTCACAGCTACCCGGTAGAAAATGGGTGGTCTTTGTCACAACTTACATAGATAACAACAGGGCTGCTGCTGAGATCCTTCTGTGGTTGCAGCCCAGAGGGGCAGCTTGCCCAGCCAGGACTGAGAAACAGGTGCTGACACAGCACCTCATCCTCAGTCTGCAGCAGGGCATGAAAATGCAGAGAAGAAACTTGATTCACTATTAAATTTATTTATAAGATTTAGACTATGTGCATTTAATAATGCCATGCTGCCTATTTACAAGGACGATAAGCTTACGCCACCCGCCTGGAAAAGAAGAGAAGCTTGCTGTGAAAGTAAGCTTAAAATGGTGCAGCTGAGATTGCCAGATGTATAATGTCAACTGAGTTATGGAGCACCTTAAAATAAAATCTGCGGGCATCCAGCAAGGACAGGGCAAGAGGAGTGCCTATGGGAGGGGAGAGTGCAGGAGGCAGGAGATGTCCCCTTGTCTTGTGCTTCTGTCTCCACCCTGGGAAAAGACAGAGAAGAGCCTGGGGGCTGAGATGAAGGTGGGAGAGGTGGGGAGGAGCTCAACACACCTGGGAAGAGCAAGGCCCAGGCAGCAAAATATCTTCTCTTAGCTTTGTGTTTTATCCCTCCCTCCTTTCCACGGGTTGGGGCCTTTTCATCGGCCGCATCAAATAAGAAGAAACATACTCAACTGAAAGCAAAAATAACCCATGAGGTGATACTAAGTTTTTTAAAAGGGTGATGACTACAAAGCTGCATTAAAAACTTTTTCAGTAAGAAGGTCAACTTAGTGAAAGATACAATGCTTATTTAAGGAACTCACAGTCTATAATTCACGACTATTTCTTCGTAGGATTCGCCATACAATAATTACTTTCCTCTCCAAGATTTCTGAGAAGGGTTTGTAAAAGTGAAAGACTCATGGCTTTCTACACAAAGGTAAATAGAAAAATAAAAAGAAAGCTACAGTTTTTGTCGAGTCATCATTATGCAGACAAAGGACCCGTGGCCTTCTAGTACTCCTCCACACCATATAACAATAAAAAGCCTATTGAAGCACCTGAAATCATCAAGGATAAGCTACTCTACTTATGCAGGAAACCTCTTCCAAAAGCACACTGCAGAAATGCTTTTAAGGAAGCATTTTCTAGACAACATCACACACTCCAGTGCTGACTGAATCACCCGCTTATGTCTGACTCTGCTAATAGAATGGCCACCAACCAGAATATGAAATACTTTATTAACTCCCTGACAAGTTATGAAAAATCTTTGATCCAAAACTAAAAACTTGAACTCCTTCTTTGATAGCGGGTGGCACAACTATCACTGCTGAGAAACGTAGCTAAGTCGTCATTTTGCCAAGGAAAGTGTTGGTCTTTTTACAACAGCGCTGAAAAATGGTAAAGTCTGTTATGGTAAAAATGGGCTGCCATCATATGGCTACATCCCAATTAGCAAATTACATGGGGCCAAGACACAAGCTCCAGAGCTGACCCATTATCAGCTGTACTGGTCTGGTGCCAAGGTGCTCCCTGGAATGCTTTTGGCTCAGGTCAGCGAGTGCACACTCAGAAACAGGAGAATATGGCAGGCCAGGGCATCTCTTCATAGGCAGGATGGACATGGTCACCCTTCTTGAGGGACAGAGGGTATTTTGGCTGTATGACAATGAGCGGTGCATAGTACTCACCCCAAAATTCAGAAGACTGAACTTCTCATCAGCTGGTGTATGGGCATGTTCCCCTCTATTTTTTTCCTCTGTTATTATGACACTGAGGTCTTGCTGAAACTGGTGAATAAGGTCCCAGTGGCAACCCCGTTCCTCTCAGCAGAGGCCTAAAATCCTCTGAGTCACATGTTTCTCCTATCCAAGTCACTGTCACTTCCCCTTGTCCAGAATAGTCAGAGATCCCCAAGGTACATAGGACCAGACCCTTCTTTGATAGCTAGCCGTGACTGCACCCCCTCCTTGAGGTGTTTTGGGTCACTGCACAGACATTAAGTCGTTCTGGATACCTGAACAGCTTTCCTGTAAACAAGAAAGTTGCCTCTTAATGTTTAACAAGGAATTGGCATTTTAAAATGTTTTCGATGCAACGCTGTTTTGAAGCAGCCTGTCTCTGTGACAGCCAGACAATGATTAACAAAAAATATGACATGATCAGATAAAAATATATAACAGAACGGGAGAGTTAACCTTGGGATAAAAGAGTTAGCTGTCCTCTTTCTTCCCACTCTGCTCCAAGTCCAACAGACCTCACCTGACAAATAGCAAGCACTGAATCCCTCTGTTTGCCTGCAGAACCTCTATATCCAACTATTCTGTACAAATTGTGTCTTGCGGTCTTTTAAGCCTTCTGCTTCAAATGGGATGGAGAGGCACCTTCATGGAGGGGGACCATTCCCAGTCCTTTCCAAGAACCTCATTAGTTTCAGGGAAAGGGACCCTGAGGCAGATGGGGTGAGTGTGCAACACGGCACTGTTGAGAGCGTCTGCTTGCAGATAGTGAGGAACTGGCTCCCTTATTATGTAGGAACGTTGCAGTTTCCACTGTCAGCGAAAAGATGCTTTTTGCCCTAGCAATGCAAACATAGGCGCTTTGTCTACTGAAACCGTGAATCACCTTAAAAAATTCCTCTTCTATTTCTTTTCTGCCACAAATTGGTCTTTACAAAGGGAAATACGTTATTGAACACATTAGTTTACTTTTATTTTCCCTTGTAGAGGCCTTACACTTGCAAAAATGCAATAAAAAAACGTTTCAGGCTGTGTATCAGCCTACTGTGAAGTTCTCCCTTAGTACGTTTGAAGATGTGAAGGCATATAACTGTGGCTAAAAGGATTTCCTCTTCCTCTGGCTGTGTAGTAAATTATTCACATCACTTTGAAAAGCCTAGTAGGGAAGGATAATTATTTTCTCCACCTCCATGCTGAAGCAGCACCAGGTCTTGCACCAGAGCACAGAGAACAAGGACAGTCACCTGCTTGAAATTCAGGTTGTGTTTATTTTCGTACATACTGAAGTACAAGTATTTCGAGAAACAGCTGAATGTTCAGCAAGGTGTCTGACAGTATACTGTACCATGCTTTCCACTGACTCTGTGCTAAACTGAACCAAAGCTAAAATCAGTAGGGGGATGAGTCTTTTTCTCAACAGCTGGAGAAAAGGGGCAGACCCGCAGTAAGAGCAGTGTGAAGGAGGCACTCACCTCTGCTGCTGGTCTGGGGAAAGGGGACCAGAAAAGGGAGGTGGGTTCCCCAGGTGTTGCTTGCTGCCCAGACCGGTGGCAAGGAGGAGGCTAAGGGCACTCTTAGCACCAGTGTGGCCCTCTGCTTCCATCCCTTTCTTTAGGAAACTGTTTTAGCACATATAAGTTTCCTTCACCCCCGTTTTCCTATGGTGTATTGGGAATCTCTGTCATTTCCTACTTTGCTGGCTGATGGCTCTATATGGCCCACTCCTGGGTGTATCTATCTGATGCATTTCTCTTCAGCAGTGCCTGCGTTGAGGTGCTTGGCAAAGTATAGATATCGACCCGTGGCAAACACTAACTTCCAGAAATCATTTGTCAGTGCTCAAGGGCCATGAAGTCATTTTAGGCAGATAGGTACACCCGTGACCCCTGATTTCATGCTCGACCTGCCAACTATGCTATATTTAATATCATTCCGACTTGAAATGGAACTTAAATGATGCTGAATTTAGTATTATTTTACTTTAAGGCAATCATGCCGTATTTCTTGAGATGTCATATTCTCACACATGATTTAATTCATTTCACAGAGCTTTGGGCTCAATAGCTTTAAATGTAGGAAATACTGGAACCTCAGTCATACATATGCTTCAAAATTAATTAGTTAGGGAAAAAAATACTTCAAGCTGCCAAGGCACATCTTAAATATCCCAGAATAAAACAAGCCATAGATATTATCTGAAACACTCCAGCTTTAACTCCTGGACCAGACCTTGAGAAATTTTATCTATTTTTCTCTAATGTTTTTCTTCCTTTCAAATTCTTGAGCTCATCCTCTGTCAAGGCTCAAATCCCTACAACTCCTATCCACAGTCCTTTTCATGGAAGAAATTGCACTGTATTCTTTCTGTTACTATCATTTAAACCCGCTCACAAAATACAGAAATGCCATTCTGTATTTGCCCTAAACATATGACTCCTTTTCTACTACTTTTGCGTATAAATATATTTTTATAAATCTTTCCATTGTACACTCAAAAACCATGGATCACTGATGTAGCATTAAAATATCTGAACCAAAAAGACCTAGAACAATGGTACCAAAGTAAACAAGGCTAGCGCCATGTGAATTTTGCCTGATTTGCATGATGTATAAAGAAAAAAAGCTACTGTTAATGATAATGGCAATATTGTGAGTCATGTTGGGGTGCTGGGTATGTCTTTGCACTTTGTTATCATGAGTCATTCATAATCATCTTTTAAAAGAGCAGAAAATCTATTGATGAGAGTCACAGTGGCATGCCCGATGCTTCCCCTGTCCATTGGATAAAAGCCACATAGTGGAGAGGTACAGATACAACATTTTTGGTCACCATAAATAATCTGTCCCTGCTAGAGCTAGTCAGAGACTCCACAAGGGCAGAATTGTCTGAATCATAAATGCTGCAAAATTTCTAAGTAGAAATGTTACTACTACTGAATGTTCACTTACTACTGAAGAACCATCATTCATGAATAGAGATCACAACGTGCTTAGAGAAGGCATTGTTGTCTGAACAAAAAACATGCACAAGAATTCCACTGTAGTGACTGCAATTTAAAACAGGTGAAATGAAATATATAGTTAAATAATTACAATAGTTATAAAAAAAATAAGGAAAAAAAATATCAAAGGAACCGCCAAATGGGTGAAATTATTATAAATTATAGCACTGCTTAAGACAGTAATGTTTCAAAGAAGGTGGAAGGTGTGCATCATCTTACAAGAAGAGTTTAAGAGATCAGTAAATTCTAGGATGTTCAAAGAGCAGTGCAAAAAAAGTGAAAAAAGGAATAAGGAGGAAAAGGCTTTAAATACAGAAAGTTGTGTTCAAATACAATCTATAAGGAAAAAAAAAAGACCAAAAAAAAGAAAATCTAGCCCATAACATTAAAATGTCACATATTTGGCCAAGCAAGACTTTAAGAAAAAAAAAACCAACTTTGTTAAATTTCCTTACATCTAAAAGTCTATGGGTGCAGTAAATATAAACAAGACATAAAAAAGATGCATGAAGAAGAGGAGACCAAGGCTGAAAATTAATTCTTCGCTTCAATGTTCCTCACAGGAAGACAGGACGGGGAGGTTCTCACACTGGCAAAGAAACAATTTGGAGGAACTGTCTCAAGTTCGCTGTCAATACAAGAGACTGAGAACAAATCAATACAACAAGCAAACAGAGTGCAAGGAATAAATGAAGTTGTAAAGGAATTCCAGTGTGAAATTGCCACCTGATGAATTGTGGCATTTAATTTCAGGAATAATCATCAGTGGAAGAATGAAAAGTGGCAGCTATGGGGCAGGTTTTACTTCAGGATCGTGAAGAGAACGTGAAGGAATCACAAATTACTATGTGCAACATTTCAAGCTGTGCAAAGTAGTAGGAGCACAGGTCCTCCTACTAAAGAACAGAATTAGGGCACATATGAACAAATAATAGGGAAAGGCTTTTGAAAGGGCATTCGTGGCTGACAAATCTTCTACAGTTATTTTAAAGAGTCAGTGGTACAAGAAAGCTGGCTGATACGGCAGATGTATGCTATGTTTAAACTAGCAATAAGAGAATCATTCAGTATCTAGGAACATAGAATCATAGAATCACATGGGGTTGGAAGGGACCTCTGGAGATCATCTAGTCTAACCCCCCTGCCAGAGCGGTCTACCTAGAGCACGTTGCACAGGAACTTGTCCAGGCGGGTTTTGAATGTCTCCAGAGAAGGAGACTCCACCACC
>JAOXNO010000024.1:95500019-95516375 GCA_028565335.1 Limnodromus scolopaceus
TATCTATCTTATCTATCTATCTTATCTACTGACCTAGTCACTTTATCATAGAAGGCCACTAGGTTAATCAGGCAGGACCTGCCCCTAGTAAAGCCATGTTAGCTGTCCTTAATAGAACTGTCAAAAGAGCAAAAATGTCAATAATGTGCAAAGTACTTATTCTAATTGATCATGAAAAATTATTTTTAAATATACTTTTAAGGGGGCTAAATGATAAAATGCTAAATTTGTAAAAATTTGAAATTAAAGTTAAGAAAGCTTTTGTTGATAACTAATTTTATGGAAACATAATGACTAAGTATATATATTAGGGCACACAATAGTCATAAAAGTAATTTATTTTGAGAATTATTATATTATTATTATTATTACAAATTATTACAATTCCCTAAACCAACAGACATGCACTATTAGATAATGGTGAATGGGATCATATCAAAGACCATATAGTGTACAACTGTAGCACTTAGCTTTCAGCTGGTACAAACTGCTATGATTTCACTGAAGTCAGACATTTTTCTGTACTTTATAAGTTCTCTTGCTAAATGTACAATCATTTACTTCCTTACTGGCATAAGAAGACAAAAAGTAATTGAGGCCAAGGCAAATCTATGCCCTTTTAATTGTTAAATGGCAGCTTATTTCAACATATTTGCATAGTCCACTATTCCATATAATCTATTGAAGTAATTAGTATAATTATCATGTGTGCATATGTATACATTTATATGTATGTGTGTTAATAAATAATTCTTTAGCATGATGACAGATTTTCCTATCCCTGACTCATAAACAAATTAAATCATTTCTTTTAACCAAAACCACTCTCAAAGCAACATTTTGACAAGCATCTCAATATCAGACATCATGAATACAAAAAGATTAAGAAAATTATATTACAAAATTACTGTTTTAACTCTTTCTCGTGAAATTAATTCAATTGAATTAACTAAAAGCCTACTTCTAAAAGAAAAAAAGGTTTGCAAAAAAAGGATGGCTGAAAATCATTACTCCCAGACAGCTCACATGAGGCACTACAGACCACCTGGGGGACCTCACAATCTGATATTATAACAAGTGTCCGTACAATACTGAGTTCCTGATTTCTACCAGATACACTGTTAGATTGGTTCAAAATAGCCACCTTGTTTCAAAACAGGTATCTTCTACCTACTGTGAAGAAATGTTGGCCTCTGTGATATGTGTCCTCTAGTGAACAAAAGTCAGCACTCACAGAGGCTCAGGAACAGGTCCTTTCCAGCTAATGGTTAGCACACTCCCTTGCATGCTTTGGTCCACACCAACCACCACTCTTCCCAATGGTTCTCCATCATGGTCTGCGTGGTAGCATGGAACATGCTGCTCTCAGTAAGCTGAAGGGATGAGGACACTCTGGGTCTTGTGCTGGGCTGGGGGACTCACTGTGAAAGGAGGGAAGTGGAAGGGGAAGAGGAGAAGGCAACTCTATGGAAAGCCACCTCAGTGTGTCCTCCCCCTAAGGGCCAGAGGATGAGCCACTGCCCGGCTTATTAGCTGGAACAGAAAAAGCCTTTGTATGTCCTACTGAGGAGGCAGAGCAAGAGAGGGGGAAAGAGCTGTGACATATGGGAGCTGTGACACCTGGCTCCCCCCTCGGGAGACTCTGCTGTAGAGTGCAGCGATGGCGGAGTCCAGGAGAGCCTGGACCCAACAAGTTCAGCCACAACAGCACAGCCTGGAGACCATGGTTTGTTTTCTGACATGCAAAAAATTCAACATGTTTGTACGATTTATAGGAAATGTTAGCCTCCCAATAATCCTCTGCATTACTCCCATATGTATTTTTAAATATTAATTTGTTTAATTTATATAGAAAGTTCCAGGGGAGACTGGGAAGGAAGAGTTTGTAAGGGTGATTTTCTATGGCAGCACAGAAAACCTAAGACATATGTTGGATGCCTGAATTTATGGTATATGCCAGCCACAGGTTTGGGAGCTGGAGATCTGCACCGGAGTGGTATTAAATATACTCTGTTCTCACAGACTACCTCTGAAACACACTCTTATTTCATTAAAAAGCTCTCTTCCAATATCTTTTCTAATTAGTATGAGCCAGCAAAATCTGTCAAGTAAAAATCACAGTATGTAATAAAATATGCATACCCCTACATTCAAGGAGCAAAATTGAATTGATCAGTCAAGCATTGTGCTGGCATAAAACTGGAAGGCCTCTATTGCTTTGCCAACACTGCTTTGATTTGAGGCTCAATAGAAATGCTGAATGATGAATAGTAAGCAGAGATTTCTCACCACGTGACTAGATGAGCTGTAAGTAAAATATGGAACCTGCGGTAACTGTGTGTGCTAGTGAGAATTGAAATGTTAATTGGGCATTTTTCAATAATTGGACAGGTGACTCAATATAGAGATTTTCTTTATATGTTGGAACGTGTGTATATGTGATAAAACAGCTTCTATTCATCTAAGGGTGAACTGTGGGTTTTCAGCCAGCTCTGTGTCTTGGAAAGAAAAGTTTGGGTTGACCCCAAATTCTGATGGATAGGCAAGAACTAAAGGATGTCTCCCAAAGCAAGTCCCCTACAGTGCAGGCTGGGTCCAAACAAATGCATCTTGCAGCACCTGTAACAGTCTGTTTGCCAAAGAGCTGAGCTCTTGCCCACTCCCGAAGCAAGTAACAAGAAAGAAGTGTGTGGAGGAATTAATTTTAACGTAATATTCAGACTGGTAAAATTATCAATAGACATGGCACTGAAGAGATTCTCCATGTTCCATCCCCATGATGGATTTACAGCAGTGGGAAGACTTCTCAAGTCTCAATTGCCAGTGCTCTAACATATTTGCTTCTCTGTACTAGTCAACACCTCATATCATGAGTAGACACCTGTGCAGACTCACCTAGAATTGTAGCAAGAGCAGACAAATTAGACATTTCTGCATGCAAAATGTAGAGTAATTTTAAAAGTACTTACATATCTGGTTTCACGCCCAGCTGCCCTTTGCAGTGTTGTTGACACCTTGTACAAAACAAATAGATACATTAAGAGCAAAGAGGAGTAACTCAAAGAGATTTTCATCATAGTGACAAGTTATTACTTGTTCAAATTCAAGAAAGCTTTGGTTTTCCAGAAAGATTTATGCGATACATAAGAATAAGGTTAAAGTTAATAAAGTTTTACTTGGTAAGTTTATTTAATTTTTATTGCTCAAAAACATTGATCCCACTCCGTTGAGGACAGCATTTAAATTATCTCTGAGAACTCTCATAACAAAATGCTTACTAGCAGATAGCCACAGGTGTGGTTGCCCCATGAAATTTGTTACATTTGCTCAAAAAATAACCTGAAATGCGACTTTTCTGTGTTTTCATTTGCAAGAATTTGATTTCACCTGACTAATCCATGCTAATTCTAAGGTATTTACTTATGTATGCACTCTTTTGTCCTTCCTGCCTGTGACTCTCTTCTACCCTCGGTTGAAGCACATTGCTCTCATGTTCTAAGGTCCTCACAACCTTTAGCCTGGTCCCTACACTGCTGAGTGGTAAACTCACTTTTTGCCCCTTCTGTCTGATTCCATGACTGCTAACAGATATTTTCCATTTGGTCAAGGCTCAACTCTCCATTGCCCAAGGAATTAGGTTTTTGATGCTCTAGCTCAACTAAACAGCAGCATTTAAACCACTTTGGATTCAGCATAGAAAGCATTCTCTCAGGAGGAGTCTGTGCCTGCTTCTTCAGCTTCTATCGTGTTTCCGTCTTTCAGCTGCCTGAAGCCTGATTCACCACTGCGTGCTGGTTCGGAGAAGTAATTTCAAAAATGAAAATTAGATTTGAAGTGTATATTGAATATAGCCACTCAGGCATGCTGGTTTTGTGCCTTGTTTTTGCATGGCAGACTGGACACTGTGCAGGATGTTTTGAGTGTGCTAACTTTTTGATGTGTTCCTCTGCCAAAAATCCCTTTCCTCCTGTTGCCAGTTGGATTTCTCCCATTTTCACTTTCCTAAATCTTACACAACCAACTTAAATTTACCTGGGGCAAACTGAGTACAGGACCCTCTTCCCTTGGTTAGTCATTCTTCTGAACCCAGAAGGCACATCAATATAACTTAGTGAAATCAGAAGTTTAACACCAGTATAGAAAGTTACCCCTGCCTCTCCTGAGTTATCAAGGGTAAAAGGATGTAGCAGACATCCCCCTCCTGTGAGGGCCCATTAAAAGGAAATCAGCACTTAAGAGCAAGTCTATTTATTCATTTCGTCAGCGCACTACTTGAAAACCAATCATGAACATGAAAAAATTGTTCTGCAAGATGTTTCCAATCATTGAAGCTAGAAACATTGGCTCCTCCGTAGTAAGGATACATAGATGGGATGAAATCTGGGAGATAGCCAGAAACCCTGCAATACGGAAGGCAAAGTATAAAGGATTTCTTCCTTGTGGATCCTACCTCTGAAGCCTTAATAAACTCCTTCTGACTTCAGGAAATCATCCTGCAACAAAGACTACACTGACTCCTGGGCTACAGTTCTGCCCTTCCATGTCTTTTTTAAGTACCAGACACCTCTACTGATGTTGCATCTCTCAGGTGCAACTTTCTGTTGCCATAGCCATAGGCTCTACTGTGATCTTGCTTGCCTTGATATATCTACCTGGAAAGAGTCCCTGGTGTGTGGGTGGGCTTATTCACCTACCTTGCCAACATCTGACTCCATGCCCATCTGCAGAAAACTTGGAGAAGACTCGCATCGGCGCTGGAACATTGTTTTCAACAGAGAACAGGCTTATTAATAACAAAAGATAAAAGGAAAGGAAAAGAAAAAGTCAATCCCACATACTGATGGGTTACCATAGTCAACGGGTCCTGCAGGACTTGATCAATGACAGCACACAGCTCTTCAGTTTGTTGCCTGAGCTGGGCAGGGGAGCACATCTGAAAAAGGAGGATGGATCACTCAGTTAACTGTTGATTTTGTTTTCAAATAGAGATTTGAAAGACATATAACAGCACTACCTCTGAATGGGTGTCCAAAGCAGGGCCTTCAGTCACACTAGCAGTCTTGGTTGGCTCTTCTAATGCCTGCAATTCAAAAGATTTTGGTGTGATACTGCATTAAAAATTTGAAAAACCAAGTAAACGTACACTTTTTGCAATTCTGTGTTTCTAAAGGTGTCACTTTCTGTTTCACTTTCCATGGTAAGATGGAAAGAGAAGAAATTACAGGCCTAGTAAGGTTCTTCAGGTTACCAGCTCCTGATTCTGAATTAGAGGGGGAGTTGTAGAGAGGGAGAGCACTCAAGCTAGGTGAATTGTCTCTACTTTTAGAGGTCAGGAAATACCAGTATAAACTGCCTCCCCCTTCGACAACGCCCCCGCCTCCATCGCAGAAAATGTAGTGCCATGGATGTGCTCCGTGTGCCGCAGAGGGGTCGGGGGCTGCCTGCCACGCACCCTCGCAGGAGGACCACTGGCTGTAGGCAGGTGGGCAAGGCAGGGGTCCAAGCACACACTTTCTTTTCCCCCACTAGACATTGCCTTTGAAAAGTGCCACCTGTTTGAAGAGGAGGGTGACTCCACATTGCAACCAAACCAGTGCTCGACATTTTTACCTTTTAGCCTGAAATGTAGAACGCAAAATATGAGATATATATATGTGATATCACATGAGTCAGGTATGTAATCTCTCCAAAACAAAACACAATCTTCTTGTGCCTCCTGCTTTCCTATGCCCGTGCTTGGAGCAGGTTTGAGAACAGTGGGAATCAGTTTGCTGATCCCTCTGCTTTATCGGGAAACTCACGAAACTGCCTCAAAAGCCAAGTTCCAGTGCTCAGCTCCCTTTTCATCTTCGTCCAGAGTCTGTGAGGCACACTCTCACTGCCATCACCCACTTTTGCTTTGAAGTGATTTTCAAACAGACTCCGTGCTGAGGCCAAATATTACTCTGGAAGCCTGCTGATGTGTGAAGCTGGAGTATAGGAGAGGGACCCATGGGGTTTGTGGACTTTTTGTTTAATACAGAATGTTTTTCTGAAGTTTCATTTTGCTACTTATTTAAAAAATATAAATGATAATAAGAGAAAAAAAGAGCATTCTAATAAAGCACTTGTTCATGCATGTGGGATTCTGTGGGAATGGACCGATCGCAGTGAGGTGGTTATAAGGGCTGCCAGTCACAGAAGACATGTGGAGCTGGGAGGAAAATGACAAAATCTTAAAAAAATAAAAAAGAAAGAAAAGAAGCATATACCTAAGTAATTATTTCTGAGTTTAACTTTGCTGAGTACAATTTTTTTTCCATTCCTTGCCCAGCTAC
The DNA here is from genome assembly GCA_028565335.1 of Limnodromus scolopaceus. Lineage (NCBI taxonomy): Eukaryota > Metazoa > Chordata > Aves > Charadriiformes > Scolopacidae > Limnodromus > Limnodromus scolopaceus. Next base: position 95,506,337 of record JAOXNO010000024.1, read on the forward strand.
TGGCAGCAAACATCCGTGCATGCATAACTGAAAAGTTAATGACAATTTAATTTGAATATTATTTTAATGCCATCCACAAATGGTCCTGGAGAGAAGCTGGAAAGAAGCCTATTTATAGAATACCATGTCTTCTATCAGAGTGTACAGTAAGAAAACATGAAGACTAGTTTCTTTCCAAACAGATATTTTCTCTCCTCTTCAGCTCTAGACAAACCTGTTTGCCTTGGAGTAGTTGTAGTTCAAAGGAAAAAAGTAAAAGAATTATTTTTTTCGACATACAGAAATTAATGTAATCTTATCCCAAGACAGAAGATGAAAAGATAAATAGTCTTTCTCATCACTGCTGTCTCATCACTGTTACCCAGCTAAATTCTCAGAACAGACATTCCTGTAGAAGAGGAGGCCACAGCTAAAGAGGGCTCAGCACTACGTTCAAGTACTGTGTTCCCAGTTCAGCTTCAGTCAAGATTATGTTCTTCTCATAAACATAAAATGAAGTGATAAAATGAAGTAGAAGAGTCATTAGAGTATCTATTAGGCCCAGGATTGCCAAAGCAGCCTGTTGTAGAGAGATGATAAGTCTGAATGTGAGTTAGAAAAATCAACAAATTTTCATGGGTTCAGAATGGAGAAATTGCTAAGCTTCTCAAAACCCCCAAGAAACCAGTACAGTAATGAACATAATAAAATAATTGTTAAGAAAAAATGCATGTTTGTGTTTCATATTCACCAGAATAGTGAGAGAGGGTGAACACAAACAAGGGTAAGAAACAACTACTGAGAAGACACTGAGGAGTCCTCCTAGAGGAACTACAGCCATATCCACAAGTCTCTGTTCAGAACCAAGACTCTGGATAATTTAAGTGCTGAACTTCCATCAGTTCCAGGATAAATTTGGTACTCAAATATCTTTGCCTTTTGGAGCCTTCATTGACTAAAGAACTCATGTGAGAGCAGCACATGCACTCCACAGTCCCCCTGAGATATGTCCATCATGTAGGAGCCATGCTAGAGCAAGCTACAGTGTTCTTCTTTCTTTTTGAACCTTTAGAGAAGGAAAATTTTAATCTTCAAAGTGATTAATTTAATTTCTTCCACTGTTTTCACTGTTTTATCTCTTTTTTTTCTTTTTTTTTTTTTTCCATTATGAACAGCCCAAGTCCTCCAAAGAAAGAGAAGAAACAGAGAGAACTAGATTTTAGGCATCCCTAGCATCTCTGCAAAGAAAATGTACTGATTAATCCGTTGCTAGCTTTTCAAAATACAGCTCAAATTTTTTACCAGCCATGCTTTTTTTTTCACATTCCCACATAGAGAAGAATGTGAGATTAAAAAAGTATGACTAGTGTTTCTGAACTCATTACTGTAGTTATCCTGCAATAATGTTATGATTAATTTAAAGCATTAGTGCTATCTACAGTACTGTTGATTAGTGCTATCAACAGTATTCAAGCTTCACTTCCTATGCTGATGGTTTAACAATATTAAACGTGAAGCATTCCTATTTAGGCATTCAAATTTTTGTATTATATATGAAAAACAATAGTGGGACCACAATTTAAAAGAAGATTGCAATTTAGAGAATGTAAATGCATTTGTGACAGAATGTAAATGTTCAGACAAAATAACCAGTTGCTGAACCACTAATTTTTCCTTGCAAAGGACAACTTTGGGGGTGTGATGTGTATATGCCATTGATGTCAGTGATGACTACGACCCTTCCCTCCTCTTTCCCCCAAGCTATGTGATTGATAAATCTGTATCAGAGCTGAAAGGATATTGGTAAATGATCTGAACAGGTTCTCCAATATTTTGTTACAATGAAACCTCTTGGCAACGTACAGGAGATATAGAACTTTGTTTCATCTACCAATGAACCACATCAATAGTAGAAGAAAAAAACAGATATTGTAACCAGGACCCAACACAGCCTCCTTCTTGTTGTATTGTGAAAACCCTGGGCTGAGGGAAAGCCAAGAAGTTTCCTCTTTCATTTCTCTTGCATATTTTCCCCATCGATATCTTTTCCTAAGCCCTCAGCACACACACAAAAAAACCATCTGTATTAAAGAAATTCACATACCATGAGTTCTTTTAACTTATTTCTTGAAGATCCTGGGAGATGATACTGAAAAGACCTGACTACTTTTCTTCTTATAAAATAATTAATACTAAAAGCTGCAAGGCTTAAGGAAAGAGGGAGCTCATAGCCTGCTCCTACACTGACGTGCTTGGTTATTATTACAGACTGACTAGGTCCTTTATCACTCTACACAAATTGTTTTCTTTCTTTCTTGCCACTAGGTATTTATCTCTAGCCTTGAGAAGAGTTTTGACATGAACACGTAATCTGGATGCAAGAAATTCATCTAGTAAGTGCACACTAGAAGCACCTGGGGAAAACAAAACAAACTGTTGCCAGAAATGCTTTCCAAGTCCAGAAAGGTCCTGACGTGCTTCATAATAGCAGGAGTTGCCTACCAACAGTTGTGTCCACTGGTTAAGTCTACCATCTGAGAGTGGGAAAAATTGGCTTCCAAGTTCCTGCTGTATGATTTCAAGGAGCGACTTGAATCAGCATTTGCCATGATCGGTACCTATACCAATGGATGTTTGATAATACAATATATAATACAAGAGTTCCCTCAGGGCAAGAACTTAAAGCTGGGTCTTCAATGTAGCAGATCACCACCATATTTCCTCAGTTGTATTTCTTTCTTTTCATTAAAAATAAAATTAAAAAAAAACCTCATTCATTTTTTTTCCTTATGCATGAGAAGGAAAATGCTTTTCTTTTCCTCCACAAAGAAAATATACTGCACTGCTGACAGTATTCTGTGTAGGTCATAGGATGCAATTACTAAGTCTTTGGCATTTTCCCAGAAGTCTAACATAATATAGAAAAAATTTTCTAGACTCTGTTGAAGTTAGCCAAATTCATTGTGACAAGATAAAACGTGGAGAACAGCCATAAACAGACAAAATCAATAACCTAAGATATTTACTCTGTAAGAAAAAGGATTTTTTCTACATTTAAAATAGAAAATACAGTTCTCTACTTGTAATTGGTCGATAAATATAAGCCAGATAAGTCAATAGTATTTTCATTTGCATATCTTCCATCCATAGCCAGTTATACCTTGTGCTTTTCAGGAGACTTGTTAAGCGTGGGATAAGCCTCCACTGTGAAGCAGATGTGCTTCATCACATGTCTCATCATCCAGGTTTCACGAGAGTTCAGACTGGAGGAAGGCTGAGCAGAACATTTGCAACACCCCTCCCCCTACCCAGGTCTGCTTCGCATCAAAATGATGCCCAGATAAGGGAAGTTCACCGCAATCAGCACGCAGAGGAGGTGTGTATCTGGACGAATACAGCAAACCCAAATTCCCCTGCATAGATATTACTGTAGACCAAAGACCACCGAATTGTTAAGAGAAGACTTTTGGTTTGCAATTCCAAGGCATCCAAGAGTTTTTGGTGTACATCGCAAATTTTTCATAATCCTGAAGATGATCTGATTTAAGAGACTGTCTACTTAAAGTTAAGAATTTTTCTGTTGCTCCTTGAAATAAACTTTTCATCACTATCTATTTTCACTGAAAGATATTTTTATAGATATTTGATAAATGCAGTCTCTAAGTAATAGATGCATTACTTTTTAAATACTATCTGATTAGGAATGGAATTTTAAATTAGGCTGTGATCAGATCTATATAACTGTAGAATACAAGAGGGAGTGTAAGTAAAGGGATGACTCACTGATTCAACTTTAATAAGGCCAGAAGGAACCATAGTGATCACCTAGTCTGACCTTTTCTTTAAACCACAGAACTGCTTGGAATTACTGTATGAAGTGCCAGAAAAGTGTCCTCTCTTGATTTTTCAATTTCTGTGATAAAGAGCCCATTTCAGTCCCTGGAAATTTTTTCTAATGATTAATTAATTCCTTCTGTTAAACTTTTGCCTTTTGCCTACATTACATTAAACTTGTCCAGCTGCTTCTTCCAGCCAGTGGATCCTACCATCTGCTGGGCTGAAGAGGTCTTTATAATGGCCTGTGGATCTGTGTGGTTATGATGGCACTGCTGACTAACCATGGTTACCACCACCCCGCTATTACCATCCTCTGCTCTCCCTGCTCAGGTACTGTGAAGCTGTGCCCTTGCTGGTGAGGACACTGTCCTGCCAGCCTTGCTGTCATCGCGTCTCACGGTTCACCTTCCCTGTGGAGCAGCCCAGTCTTGCTGCTCCCTAACAGAGCCTGACCACGCTGAGGGTAAGTTCCTTAAAGACAAGTTTTTTCTCCTCTGGCTGTGAAGAAAGTTACAGACCAATCTTCCAAGAGATATCCTGGACTGGGCTGCTTCTGAGCAGAGCACAGATGGGAGAAACATCAGGTTCATACAAACTCAAACAGCTGGAAAGCATGCCAGTTACGAGATTTTTATGAGATTAAGCCACTTCTGAGGTTGCCAAAGTATACATGTATATAGTCAATAAGCCTTTTCTTCTCTACTAATGAGCACAGATTTGAACAATTCACTTTGAGTAAGAGTACTGGAGGATAAGAAGAACATGTCCTAGAAAAACCATGAAGATGATGATAACCTAATGGTTTCATAAGAAGAAGTTGAAAACTGCTGGCTGAAATAAAAGCATCGACACACACATAAAAGAAAAACTTGACTTGACAAGGACAGTTAGACACAAGCAGACAATTTAGAGGCAGACAAACCATCATACCTTACATGACATATCAATGGCACTTTTCTGTCATGGGGCCTAATTAACGCTGCGTATGAATTGTCACTAGGATCACCCACATCACAGTTCTGACTAATCTTATTTCTCGTGACCACTCAAATTAAGAAATATAACTACTCACACAGTGGAAAAAGTTGACTTCTGAGAATGTGAATTTCCAGTTCAATTGCACAGCAAAACACTTTTTTAGCATTTTAGGCAGACGATGTATTCCTAACCATGCATTCAGCTCAGTAATATCTGTGCCTTGTAGATATTACATGCCTGCCTGGCTTTCTGAAAAAAAAAAAAGCCACTCAAAAACTTCTTCTTCACATAGCCATTATTTTAGTGTTAATAAAACATGATGTAGTTAACATCTTATTGACTTGAATCTCTCTTTTTAATCCAAGGCACACAATGCATTCCACAAAATGGCAGCAACATAAATACTGTCATCGAGCTGCAATGTAGCATGAGTTCCTTGTCGGTTCCCTCCCCAAAATTTTTGAGGGCAATACGTTAATATTAGGGCTTGGTACAATGGGTCCTGTGTGCGCCATTGTGACTCCTTCGTGCTTCCTTTAAGAGCCACACTCTAAATGCATGTCAGTTAACACAACAGCACTGGTTTAGGAGCACTGTAGTTAGCTGCTGGATCAACAAGGGATTATTATCTATAATTCCCAAGATGGGAGAAAAAGTGTAGTCAGGATAGGCTGAAACACACAGATTACAAAGTAAATTAGTCAAAAGTCTCTCCTGAAGGCAAATCCTATAGCAGAAAATTGATTTCTTACTAGTTTTACATGACTGTGCTTTTGCTACTGAAGGATACACCAAGACCAGCATTTTCAATAAAGCAGTGGATAACCAAAAGTCTAATTAAACACAAATATCTTTTGAGTCATTACTTTTTCTGGCATTAGACTGGACAATTTAGTTTTATGTATCGGGGATAAGTAACACGCAAGTTGTGAGTCAATGCCCCAAAGAGCATCAGAGAGACCATCAAATGGGATCCCCTTTCTTCTGAAAAAGTGCGATCAGATGGCTGACATTAACCCACTAGGTCACGTCAGGAGTGTGCTCTCACAGTGAATACCCTGCTCAAAGTCACCTAGTCACCTTGGTTTGTGGAGTGGTGCTCTCTTAGACTCCACAAACTGGATACCTTTCAGATGAAGTCACCCATGAAGTGGCACTTTAGGAGTCCGCCAAATGCATCCAGCCACTAAGAGGCACTCTGCCCCCAAACCAAACCCTCCCAAAATATATTCTGTGCAGGATCCCCTGCATCAGCTATTTGCCTCTACTGGGCCATTTCTATTGATCTACATCGCATGTTAAAGCAGACATAACTTCATTAGTGCATTCAAGATTTACGTAAGAGAAGGATCAGGTTTTATGAAAATGCTTTAAAAAATCATTCAAGATTATAAGAACAGTGGAAAAGGAAGTAATGTCCCTTTTTGGAAAAGAAAATCTAATTTATAGTAGTTAATTGATAATTACTAGATCACAATCAGTAATATTTCAAGGACAGAATTATCATCTTCAAAACTTTTACACATTTAAGTTCACTCTCTCCAATGTCTTTAAGTTCTGCAAACTTCTAGTGGACTGAGCTGTGTATGTGAATACATATTTAAATATTTATTTATGAATGCTTAATCTTACAGAAATTAATCAGAGACTAAGTTCCTGAACTAGGTCCTGAACAGAAAGATTTTTCTGATAAAGCTATAAACTGGATGTCAAGGTGATTAAGCATGTCTTTAAACAAAAAAGACACTTAGCTCATTGCTCATCATAGAAAACTTTTGTTAAACTTAGTAGACTACTCTTTTGTGAAAAAATAATTTGGGATATTTTTTTTTTTCTTAAATAGACATTGGTGGGTACTTTGAACACTTCATGCAAAATTTAAATTTTCAATTGACTTCAAAAGTTACAAAAGTTGCATTATCTCAATAAGGACTATACAACCCAGCCTTTGTCGGGTTGTGTCTTTGGTAGTAAATAAACGCACTAAAGACTGTTCTTTGGATCTATCATTCCACCCTACAGAAAAAGATTGTTACCCCAAACTATGTAGTGGGAAAGGACCCCTGGCTCATGCTAACTGTTGAAGTGCTCAGGGAAGCTGGTCGGGAAATGGTAGTTAAGGGAGGCCAGTGCAACGGCCAGGACCATTCTCACAGTTTAACAACGCAGCTGGTCAAATTGGTGTGTCTTGGGATGTTTATTAGTATAAGCATAGCCATTGAATAATGATTAACTGACCAAGACATACTGATTGGTGGGTCCCAGAATAGCAGTGTTCCAGACACTTTCCAGTAACAAACCAGACTTTGAGATGTTGCCATAAATGGCAATTCCTCTAGGACACTTTTTTTTTTTTTACAGTAAAGGTATTTGCAGAATTTCAGATTAGTGAAGGCTTTGATCTTCAGTGGAAGGTGAAAAATGATTAGCCTAGTAATCCTGAGGAGTCAGGTCCCAGAGTTTACGTTCTGCAATGTACCCCACAGAAGTGTCAGAATACGTGCATAAAGTCTAATGGTCTCAAATTTACAACGCAGTTCCCATGTCTTTGAGCAAACACTAACCTTCTGTTCCATAAGTAATGTGTTTGTAGGGATTGCTGCAAATGCCTTGTAGCTTGTCTTGATCTTGTACTGCTAAAAGGGTAAACCGGAAAGCAGGAGGAGAAGTAAAACAGGGTAGAAGAGGGAGAGGGAGAGAGAGGGAAGAGAGGGGAAAGGTACGACAGAATGAAAGACAATTCCAATTGTCCTGCAGACACGTTGAAACAATACAATGCTTACTTATTACCTAGGAAAGCTATGTCTTAAAGAAAGTCTAGTGTTTCTACAAAGATTTTAAAGGACTTTTTAAAGGACATCTTTCAGTTTTAGGAATGAAGTAGGACAAACTGAAATCCCTGTACCAACTTATAACTTCCAAAGTGATTTTGACCACTTTCTGTTGACTACTGTCCTTAAATGAATATCAGGAGAGGCTGTCAGGCTTTTCCAAATTTGCATGTGGTTTGATATGATAATGCACAGCTACTTCTGTCAGTACATACACCTCAACAACTGCTGCTGTGTAGTGTAACCCTGGACCACTAAGTCAGAGCGATTTCTGTGATTGGCTTTAATGAGACTGATTAGGATCCTTAAATGCTGAATTACTTGCATGAGTGGATAGATCATTTAAGTCGTGTCACAGCTTTTCAGCTCCTGAATAAGTAACTCTACCACCCAAATAAATATTTCAGAACAAGTATAGGAACTTTCGCACTCTTACCAAGCATACAGAACTGACAATCTAAACCATACGAAATGCACGGATTGGGTACAAAAAATTCTAAGATCAGCCTTAAAAATTATTCTTTTTAAACAATTTATATTTTAAACTACATTAGCTTGCCCAGTTATTTTTAACTCTTTAGAAACCATACTTCCTACATTTTCTTTGCAAATATGGAGGTTGAATTCAGTAATTTTTAAATGATTGAAAGATTCTTCTATACTTTCATGAGTTCAAGAGATAGGATTCTTAATCACATGACTGCCAGAATTTATTTTTTTAAAAAAATTTAGTAAGGATTCATTACATAGTTCCCTTTTCAGCTACATTCTAATAAAAAAAATCAGAAATTCACATAATAATGGAGTTTTAAATTATTGACTGACTATTTTTCTAATAGTCATCCAGAAATAAAGTTACAGTTCAGGTTTTCGAATGTTCTGCTGTCTGCTACAGTGAATATTGGTGATGATGAGATAACAGGCTGAGCAGCATGCTGTACTTTGGGTTGGTTTTTTGTCACTTTTCTTTATATCTAATAAAAGTCTTGATGACAGCAGAGGGGCCAAAATTTTAATTCAGATAAGAGAAACTTATATCAGCCTTGAACCTCTCTTGAAATATTGTAGGACACCAGTTTTTAATTCTTTCTCTACATAATATTATGTTTCTTTCAACTTTACTCTGAGTCAGAAGCTGGAGACTGAGCAGACATTCAAGAAGTCAATAATCACAATAATCGTATTGAATGAATATTCTGACAAAGCAGATGAATGCAAATGCTGGAAAAGCACTTTTTTTTTCCTTTTTTGAGGAAGGGTAGTAATTTATATAAGACTCAGTGATTCTAACTTGGATGTCTACCGTTTAGGTACTTCAGTCAAAACTAACACATTTTATAGTCACAGGCATCTACAAAATAATTCATCTCATCCCAAAATAGGCACCTAGAAATGTAAAATCCTGCAAATACACCATATTCTCTTAGTTAGTTATAATAGAATTGGCCAGCTTTTGCATGGATATCTAATTTCCAAATGTCAAAAGTCATGTGAATTGAATCCTGTCCTCTGAACATTTGGACATCAACACTGCTATAAATGTGTGTAGGATCATATATACATTGATGTATGTACAAATCTATATGCAGATAAGACAGAAAATACTGCACACTGAAGTAAGATGGCAGACCAAAATTCCAAACATTAAAATTTGCATATCCACAAAATGTATCCTTGTTTGCTTTTAAATGATATTCAATCAAGAAAATTATATATTTAAACATGTAAATGAAATGCAGTGTCTCCACTAGCCCATGGACTTTTACATATGATGAGATGGGTATCATACATGATGAGAATACTGTGACCATTTTCAAGTTAGTTTTACTGTTATATGAACTAAACAAAGACATATCAGAGTGTTAAAATGTAAAATATACTGCTTTAAAGTGCAGACACCTGTGCACAATGTGCTATTGTCACAGTGTCTGAGGTGAGGGGAAAGTCTTTAATTCAGTTTCTCATCTATATGAATATGTTTCTTGACACATTAGTTTGCATTACTTAAAATTACTCTGCAATGCCTAAATACATTTAATAATCTGGTTCATAAGAATGAAGCAATATTTTTAAACAGCCATGGACAGTTAGTTCTGCTGGTCTGCACCATGGTCCAGTCAGAAGGAAACTAACTCCAGTAAACTCAGGCAAATATCAGCCTGGGAAGTTTTGGGGAAAATGTCCTACTTTTGTGCTCAAAAGATCACCTGGGGCACCCGCAGGGTATAGCAAATTGTGCTAGCTGCATACATATAAAGGCTTAAAATCAGTGACTAACCATGAGAGCAAAGAGCTCCTCATGAGTAACTTTTCCTGCTTTGTGGTGCTGAGCTCCATCTTCACTGAATTTCACTGAATTTTTAGAGTTGGAAGGGACCACAGAGATCATCTAGTCCAACTCCCCTGCCAAAGCA
>JAOXNO010000024.1:95519688-95531549 GCA_028565335.1 Limnodromus scolopaceus
TCTGGTGGGAGGTGTCCCTGCCCAGGGCAGGGAGGTTGGAACTTGATGATCTTTAAGGTCCCTTCCAACCCAAACCACTCTATGATTCTATAATAATACAGAACACATTGCTAGCAATTTGATACGGTAGGATTTAGTCTTTGCTATCTTTGCTATCAATACAAAACCAGTTCTTTTTAAAACATTGTTTCCGCAGCTCATCTATTTCACTAGCATTGTGCAACACAGATGTGATTTTTCCTACAGGGACAAAGAACTGTTAGAAAACAAGCATGCACCAGCAGTACCTTGGGTTTGATGTTTTCGTGGTCAGGAGGCAGGGAAAAAGATTGTGGTGAAGTCAGCTCTCTGGGTCTTGCTGGCAGTGTGCCTGGTGACTTGTCTGAGACAGGAGACCTGCACTTTAACACTGGTGAGGTGGCAGATTGCTCAGGTCTTGGGGAGGAGGAATTAGATCTGTAATTTGTGTGCACCAATGAAGAATCAACCTGCAGTGGATGGGAATTAATATTACCAGTTTGTGAAACTGGTGGAGTAGAATGGGGCCGTGAGAGAGAGGTCTGCTTTGAGACACTTGAAGGGGCAGTAGATGAGGCACTCATCTCCTGAACAGACACTTGGGATAAATCTGATTTAGACCTAGAAGCTGAATGCAAAAGACTTGGGAAAGGAGATGGGTGTTTTTCTAGGGTGGAGGACAATCCGCCACTCAGACTGGCAGAAGAAAGCAAAGGATATGACCGGCAGGTAAAGATGGGTGAGTAAGTGTGTACTCTCTGAGACTTCTGAGGTGCCCTGGACCTGGAGGCAGCAGAGCGCAGCCCTTCTGGAGAAGGAGAGGTAGGGTGTGCAAGGGAAGAGAGTGCTGGGGGACAAGGAGGAGGCCGACCAGACTGCAAACCTGGAGAGGCAACTGATGTTCTATGTGAGGAGGCGGGGGATGACAGAGGACTTTGGGAGTCTGGAGAAAGTGTTCTGATTGGAAGGTGCTTTTTAGGAGAAAGGGACCTCACTCTAGGGGTGGGATGAGGCTTGGAGGGCAAAAGCAGATGCTGAGTCCATTCTGAAACCCAATATTCCTCTCTGCTGGGAGAATCTGGCCTTATTGGAGGGCTTAAAACAGATCTCTTGGGGGTTGGGGGAGTTGTTTTGGACTTTTGATCTATTGCGAGTGTTGAGGATCCAAGGGAGCTAGGTGAAAACGTGGGACAAGAAGCAGGGGAAAGTGGTCTCCGCTGAGAAGAGCCTGATCTCAAAATAGCAGTTAAGAGGGTCAGTCGGGTTGGCAGAGGGGATCTGACTCCTGACTTTGCTAAATTTCCTCTAGATGACGTTTGTGTGCAAGGCTCATTTATGCTACATATGGTCGAAGAGGAGCCGTAAAGAGAGGGTGGAGACAAAGGTTTAGGGCTAGGAGATAATGAATGTGTTATTATATGTACAGGGACAGGAGATAAAGCTTTCAATCTTTTGGAAGAACTGGGGGATAAAGGCTGAGCTGAAGATCCTTGAATTTCAGCTGAACATGGAGGATCGGGGGAAAGACTTGGGCTTTTTGCTGGAACAGAGGATGTGGCAAAGTCTCCCATTTTGCAAGCACAGAGAGGGGTATAGAGACTTGGTGTTCGTAGGTTATCATACAATCGAGGAGCGGGGTAACAACTATTTGATGCAGAAGAGGATACTTTAGACATGGAAGGGAGTGAACTATGGGAAGCAGACTGAAAGTAGAGAGATGAATCTTGCTTAGAAAACGCGGTTGCTGACTGCCAGTTGTTACAGGAGTCTTCCAGCGAAGAGGCTTGATTCAGGTTAACCATGGCACCACACACTACTTTCTGATTAGTTGGAGAAATTAAGTGGACAGCAGGTGTTTTAGAGGAAAGATGATCAGAGGTGGAAAAAGTAGAAATTAACTGGAGAAAAAAGAAAAACAGAAATGTTAATATAGGTGGAATCTGTGGAACTGTTAAGCACCCCACATTTCAGTCCTGTGGTCATGCATATAGTGTTTCCATTAGTACTGCTCTGTGGGTTAAAAGGGCTGTGTTTAATTGGGGGGTACAGCCTGATAGATATAGCTCTCAGGGGAGCTGACTGAGTGCAGATAACTTGTGTTTTACTTTATTTTTATGAGACCTCAGTTATGTTGACATAAACGAGGTTCAAGGCTACTGTATTTTTCATTTTAGGTAAAACTCAAGATGGTTGTTCCATCAGTGTCCAGAATCATGTGATGCCATTCACATTGTATAAACACCATGGAAAGTGAGAACATTGTAATATTATCTCATCTCACTTTACCAGCTCACTGGAAAGTAGCCTTTCTGTAAATGAGATTCAAGTCAAGTACTCATTTTTTCTCATTCAGTAAACAACATCTTCTGCAGCACTGTGATATCAGAACAAGAAATTTTCTCAGAACTACTTAAATCAGACATCCAGATTGTTTTTCACTTTTCTTGTCATTCACAGAGCAGTGCATTTGACAGTTTGCAGGCATATAAGAGTCCTTATCCCCTTTTCCACAGTCTTACAATACACTAATAAAACAGTAATGAGCTCTTTCATGAGTGCCTTTTTTTCTTAGGTCTATTCTAATTAGGATTTGTCAAAACTAATTAGAGCATACAAGTATATTATCAACCTTTTATACAGTTTTATGCTTCTAAAGAAAGAAATTCTCTCAAAATCTTCCAAGTTATTATAATGCTGAAATTAAAAACCGAGGTATACACAATATGAATAAAACATATCAGTATGAAATAGTGAGCTAAGCCAACTGTAAAATCAAAAGACTACAAATTATCACCTAACTTTTGACTGGGCTACTTGAAAGAAGGGAAATTGACTCTAATCCCTGCAAACTTCATATAAGAACACCTATTTATCTACTGTTTGATACCCTGAAAACGTTATAGAATTCTATAAAAGAAAATTAGACCATTCAGTTTCTACATACACAACATACACATCTGTGGCTCAGCTTATTAATTATATTTTTAATACAAATGTCTTACCCACAAGAGAGAGGAATTATTATTATTATTGTTATGTCATATAGTATTGATACATCACAAAACAAAAATAAGGACAAATCAAGTAATTTTCAAGTGAAAGCACACACTGGAAAAAGCTGTGACAGAAGAGCAAGACTTAGAGGCTTCTAAGAGCTAAACTATACCTAAAAAGTTAAATATGGGCCAAACATGCACATCAGAAACCTATTAGCCCTTATAACTTAAAATAAGTGAGCTCTTCCTGCTAAATTATACCATATAAATAACAAAACTTGTAAACTGAAGACACTTCCTGTATAAGATTCCTTCAGAAAAGCCAAGGCAATGCCTTGATTTATAGAAACCAATCATAATGCCTTCAGAACCCTACTAACTTCCTCTTATTTTATACATATGTTAAAGTATCCCATTTTGAATTGGGAAGCCAATGGATGTATACAAGGAAAATATTAGAATACAAAAATTAATATCCATTATATCATTGTAGCATATATTCTACTGGATTAAGAAATTGACTCTTGTTGAAAAAGCTGCTAATTAAGAATAAGAAAAAATAGTGTAAATTGAGAATAATTTACTGATATTTAAGTATTATGAAAAACTATTATTAAATATGTCATGAAATATAAAATTATTTATCAAGTTAAAAAGCAGCATGGTAACACATCTGATAATTTGGAGCAGCCTCCTGAATTTAATAATGGGTTCTGAAGTTGATCAACTACCAAGACAAAACTGGGGAATGAAATCTCTATATTTCAAAACAGAATAGATAAATTTCCCTTTACAAAGACAACGGATTAAAAGAAAATGAGGAATGAATATGAAACACCATAATGAAAGAGCAGGATGTGCAATGACTTCTAATTAGTTAAAACTTAATAAGAAAGATTTATAAGAAGCTAGGAAAATGTTCATGGTAGCAGATGATAAATACGCTCCTGCAAGTATGATAAAGATATTTTGCAGTAGTCTTCTTCCAGTTTGAACACCACTGAACATTCATGGGCTGAGCTAATTGAGCCATTATTCAAGTCTTCTGAAAAGATTTTGCTATTGTATTACACTGTAACACAATACATCTATAGTTGGTCACCCTCTAATTTACAGGATCTGAGAATCATAATCAAAGTTGGTTGGAAATGACTTCTTGAGGTCATCAAGTTCATCCTCCTACTCAAAGCACGGCTCTCACCAACACCAGTGGCTCAGGTCAGCTGTGGCCATGTCTCACCAAGTCTCTAAAGCCTTAATGGAGGTGGCTCCAGAACCTCCTGGGCAGCCTATGTCAGTGCTGCACCACAACCCAGTGAGGAAGCTTCTCCGGACGCCCAGCTGGGACCCTCCCATGCTTCAATTTGTGGCCACTGCTGTCTCACGTGCTACTGCAGAGAAGAGTTTGGCTCTGTCATCTCTGTAACTGCCCCTCAAGTAGTTGTGGTCTGTTTTTAGGCACCTCCTTGACTACTTCTTGATGTGAGTCAACAAAGCCAGCTCCCTCAGCCTCAGCTTACATGTGTTCTAGGCACCTTTATAGCTTTGTGCCGGACCTCCATTCCCTTCTTCACATGTTTATTGAATTTGGGGATGAGTGGACACCAAACTGAGTGTGGTTTTACGGGTGCATAGTTTTTACGCTGTCAGTAGGTGAGATACAGTAAGTTCCTCCGATCAGTGGAAAATTTTTGACCTTTTTTTTCTGTTCAGTTTCTCTACTGGTTTAAAACACTTCTGTAGTTGTACTGGATTAGTGCAGAAGAAGTGAGCGACTGAAGCGGGTTTGTGTTCCTTTGGTCTGTAATTCAACTGCAAGCCACTTTCTCTTCTCAGGAGCACCTCAGATACGCATTTCCTAAAAATGTATAAAGAAAGTTGAAATAGGTGGTAAGGTTACCTTAGCACAAAGGGATCAATGAACTTCAAAAAGATCTTGATGCTGCGTAGATGAGGATCCCAGACATATCAAAGAGGTCATAGTCTTAGTATTGAGCCTTGCCCGGGAGACCTCCAGCACGTTTGAAATGGCAGAGCTAAACTAGGCACAAGGCAAGTGGCCTTTGGTGAGATCACATTGTTTTGGAAGGGAGCAAAAAATGTGGTTACTTATACCAGCAAGGCCCTGAGAGATGTGCTGATCAAAGAGGAAAAGTGAAAGAATGTAACAGAGAGCCTAAAATGCTAAAGTCATGTCTGAGAAAAGATATGGCTCGATGCAGACCTGGTTCTGTGGCCAGTTAACCATGCTTTGAACTCAGTAGAATTTGATTATAGATAGGAAAGAATAATGTAAATTCCCTACCAAGCTTACAACCTTGAGAACCTTTAATGGTTTCAGCTGGGTTGGAATTAGCTTTCTTACTAGCAGCTGGTATAGTGGTATGTTTTAGATTTGGGATGAAGATAGTATTGGTAAAACACTGGTGTTTTCACTTGTTGCTAAGCAAACAAGGCCTTTTCTGCTCCTCACACCGCCCCTCCAGCAAGTAGACTGGGAAGGCACTAAAGCTGGGAGGAGACACAGCTGGGACAGCTGACCCCAACTGACCAAAGGAATGTTCCATACCATATGATGTCATGCTCAGTCTATAAAGCTGGGAGAAGAAGAAGGAAGGGAGGAGGGATGTTTGGAGTGATGGTGGTTGTCTTGCCCAGTAACCATTATGCATGATGGAGCCCTGCTTTCCTAGAGATGGCTGAACACCTGCCTGCCCGTGGGAAGCAGTGAATGAATCCCTTGCTTTGCTTTGCTTGCATACATGGCTTTTGCTTTACTTTTTAAACTGTCTTTATCTCAACCCATGAGTTTTCTCACTTTTACTCTTCTGAGTTAAACCACGGCAGAAGCGAGAGTCAGAAAGAAGCACCTGGAGACTGTGGGAAACTTGTCAAAATCTCTGGAGACAGCACAGTAAATCAGACTGTGAGCTGAGACCCACTTTATATAGATGTCATTTCCCTGCATTCTTCCTGGCGATGGCAAGGAGTTTGCAGGAACTCTTGACTGATTTGTCTGGAGAAGTCAGGTCAGGTGACATGCACTGGACAGAAGAATGTCATGTGGTCACGTGACTTTGACTAGCTAAAAAAACCTCCTGGCTATTGGTCCCCTATAGTGAGTCTAGAAGTTTCTCCAAGCAGAGTTCATGTCTTGGTATTCAGGGGAGCAGATATCCTGCTGATCTGAAAGGGTAAACTACCAAGGGCAGGAGCCTCTCTCTTGAATGGCTAGACTCTCTTTAGCATGAAAAAAAAAAAAAGCACAATATATTAACAGTAAACTATCACCAAAAATTTCCAAGTATGAGCAGAATAACTAATGATTTTTTTAAACTGATTATTTTTGTCAGGCTTTGAATAGAACGTGGCATTTTCCAACATCAGTCAGGACCTTTACACCTCAAAGAACAACAGAAACTTCTATTTTTTTCAAGGCTTTTCTTTTCTTCTTTCATTTAAACAAAGTCAGAAATGAATGAAGCTGTAGGAGCTCTCTGACTCAGAGTAATCCCCTGTATAACACCATGTTCCCCAATGCTGGCCCTTGTTTTTCTTACTTCTGACAGGAGACTCATAGTCTAATTATGCTTTTAAATGAACATAATGTTATATGTAATAACTCTTAAGTGGGACAGATATTGCCCTTATAATCCAAGCACCAATAAGGTAGCCCCTATATGGAATCCTTTGTACAAAGGAAATCTACCAGCAGATAAATAATGCATCCATGTAATCTTTTCATGATTTTTCTTCTTTTCTGAACTGATAATGCTTCATTATATAGTAAGCCAGAAAGACTGATGCCTAAAGAAACACCAAAGAAGAATTGGAACATCAGTGAAAAGTAGCTTAGTACAAACATCCTCTTCTTATGAAGTGATAGAGACATCTAGAGATATTAAGATAATGAAGATGGAGGAAGTACTTACAGTCTTGAAAACTTGTGACTTAAGAATAACGATTAGTTATGCATTATCCATATTATATACTACCTCTCTTCACATTCAGATGAAGAATTAGTAAAGCTAGGCTTTAATCCCTTGTTCTGTGCAAGCTATATTTTCTGTGACTTTACCAGGCAAATCCCTGTTTACTTGTCAAGTCATCAAAAGCTTAAGAAAGCTACAGCAAGTAAGTTTTTCCGTATTGTCTTACAAAAAATCCACCCAATTTCTGTAACAGCTTTTAAAGAAACCGCCCAAGTAAGCCTTGCAGAATCTGCATACTGAACATTGCTGAAGTAAATTTGTATTTCTCTAGGAAAATTATTCTTTTATAGGGTGCTTACTCTACATAGGTTTATCTATGCCTTTACACCTTCTTCAGATAAAATTCTCACTGACTTCACTGGGAATTTCTTGGAAGAAATGAATATTTCATAATGCTGTGAATCTCAAAGCAGAGTGGATTTCTTATTCACAATTTCCTCAATCAAAAATTGACACTGAATTTGATGAAAAATTGAGTAGCACAAGTATTTCAACACAAGATAGGCAGTCCTATTCATTTTCAGAGACAAAGTAGCCACGCTTAGCATTTTTAAGAAAAAAATATCGATGAAGAACTGTATTTTCAACTGAAGGAAGCCCTGTCGAGGTCAAAGGAAACGTCCAAATTTATTCCATGAGAGAAGGATGTTCCTATTTTGCCAAAGGTAGAGTTTTGCCCTCATGTACACCCTTGAAAACTATCAGTGCTCTTTCAAAGATGAGAGACATTAATTTTTCATGCAGTAAATTAGATTGATCATTTTGAAAATGAAACATTTCAAAGACCCTTTTTTGAATTCTCCCAGTGACAATTTAAAATATTAATAAACAAATAAACATGCCCTATAAATTTTACCATAAAATGGACCTTTCCTTGTCATTAGTTCTTTACACCTGTGCAAAGGCACTGCTAACTAACAATCAGAATAATAGGATTTTTTACAGCCTCTTTCTCTAGTATAAAGGGCTGCAGCGGGTCCTGAGGAAAAAAAACCAACAACCTAGGCCTGGCACGTCTGATGTTAATAATTTAGAAGATCCACAGGCTCCATGATTTCCACAATGTTAGCCAATTTAGACTAACCAGGAATCTAACAACTTCAGGTTAACTTGATGTCATGATGAGCTGCTTTTAAAGGAAAGAACAATAGATTTGCATTACCTGCTCCACCTATACCCCAGAGCCATGAGGGAGAGGCAGCAAGTCAGAAGGGTTGGGAAAACTCCTTGGAGTCCAAACCTTACAGGAATGGCCAACAAAAATGCTAATTAAAGAATAAATTGGCCAGGCTGCTTTACAAACTGACTCAGTGTCCATGTCCTGAAATCTTTAGAAAGCCAAGGTTAGCTCTAGAGCTTAAAGAGGAGGTTACCTGATGTTTTCGTGGATCAGCAGCGCTGTGGGAAAGCACAGCACCGGGAACGTGTCCATCACCAGTGGGTTTCCCTGCCCCGGTGCCAGGGGAAACATTGGTCGTGGCCAGCAGCTGAGCGCTGATGGGACCGTAGCCATTGGAAGGCCGATGAACATCGATCGAGGCAGCAGCTATTTCATCTTCATCACCGGAGTCCGTAATCAGGATGAACTCAGCCTTGAAAAGGTCATTCTCCTGCATCTCTCCTTTGCTCGAGTTACACCCCGGGGAATGGAAAGACGTTTGGGTGCTGTCCGTACGGACGGCGGACACACGGTCTTGTCTGGCCCCGCTCTTTAGGGCCAGCTCATCAGAGACTGCGTTAGGCTGCAAAAGACAGAAGGAAAAAGATCCCAATTAGCTGCATTTTGTTTGTGTTCCCCCAAATGCAAAGCAATTTCGGCTCGCGGCGGTGGCGGGCACTGCGCTACCAGAAGCGCAGAGGGCGAGTGAAGTGAAGTTTGGGCACGAGCACTCAGCGGAAATCAACTCTCCGGCCCCCCAGCCGATGCTGCAGGGCCTGCCCTCCCGGCGACTCGCTGAGCAACGGGGGACACCGAGCACAACGACGGGCCGAGCCCGGGGCTGGCGCGGGAAGCGACAAGGAGGGTGCAGTCGAGCCGAATGAGCTGTCAGACCAGGCTACGCCAGAGGCGGTGGGAAGGCATCCCGACCGCGGGATCCACGGGAGCGGACAATGCTCCTCAGAGGAGCCTGGCAGATAAATCTGGGACAAAACCTATACATATTAATGAAGAAACAAAGGCCTTTAAGAGAGGGCATTCTCTGAAGGGAGCAGACGAAGAATCTGAGGTCAGGGAGGTTTACTGTATGTTCAAGCCTCTCAGCACAGACCACAATTGTTCTTCGTGTTTTCTGCGATTTCCACTTCCAGTATGTGACTTCTCAAGCTGGCTTTTGGATGAGAGCAGGGGGAGCGCAAGCTGGGCATACAACACGTACGTCCCCAAATCGTTCCATATTGAAACCGCTACGGTAAATGATATTTCTCTTGAAGGAGGAACCAGGTAAAAGAGTGGAATTATCACATACTGCAAGAGATAGCCTGTAGATGGAGCTTATATTTGAACCCTGCTTGAGGAATACAGGCATGACAAATTTCCACTGGCAGCTCCACAAGTCCCCGGAGCTCAGTTCTTTAAAAAAATATTGGACCATAAAGGGGGATACCATCAAAATGAGTTTGGAGGTGTTATTTTCATTATCTGATGTTGGTTGCTTTATTTTTTTTAATATTGTTCAGATTCTAGACATTTTAGAAAAAGGAGTAACCAGTGCTATGAAAGCCTCAGTTCTGCACCAACTGCCATGAAATTTTTATTTGCCTTGTCAGAAACAGAGGGAGACAGAGGCCAGGAATACCTGATTCTGCCTTACCCAGAGCACAACTTACAGCAAAAGCAATACTGAGCAGCTGGAAATGTAACTCACGAGTTGAACATCCTGAGGATAATATTCCAGTCCATGTCTTTTCAAACATGTCCACTCTCTGCCCAGAGCAACCCCTTTTTTAGTCAGATATAGGCCACTGAAAATGCTGGAACATGTTCAGGGCTGAGATGCTGTGAAAAGTTTTTTAGCACCAACAACTGCAGCCCCAGCAATGTCCCAGGGAAGGAGCTGTTACACAAGAGCAGAATCACCATAAGCATTAATATTAATCTGAGGGTTCCAGTTTCCTCTCAAGCAGCATGGAATAAAATTAGAGGCTGCTAAAATGTTTTGAGGCAGGAAAGGAATAACAAACACATTGGGCTGGCTAAAAGCAGGAGAACCAGGAACGTTGTGCTGCTGGCTTCACCATCATGGGAAATCATGGGGACAAGGTTTCAAAAAAAAAAACCACCACCAAGCTTTCACTTTGATGCATTACTACACAGCTATGAAAGGGCTTGGCACCTTTGCTGGAAGCCACAGCTCTGGCATTTGCTGAAACCAAGATCCAGTGACCAACTCTTGGTCAACTCCCACGTGACAACACTCCTCACACACAATCCTTGCTCCCATAAAGATCCGGAAGGAATCCCCCCTTGTCTGCCAAGTATATAGCTCTTGCATGACTGACAGAGGACAGTAATGAGATGGGAAAGGGTTTCCTGACAATATAAACTCTGCCAAAAGCAAACCAAGCTGTTGAGCAGATATCAGACTTCTCTTGCACAGCAATTCTACATCTCTGGTAAGCTTGGTAGCTAAAACAAAGCACAAGCTAAGAAACAGTTCAAGGAAAAGAGCTTCAGTTCAGTGACGTTCAGGACAAAATCTTCTGTATCTTTTGAAAGAGAGGAAAAATTAGTGCAAACAAAATTCTACCTTATTTATAATTTCTTGATTGCTCAGATCGTTGGGGTCCTCTGGAATTGTCACAAGGAACTTAGAGACATCTACAACCTCAAAATGAGTTGGAAGTCTTCCAATGTATGGTACGAATGTGAAGGTCAGTGGTTTAGTTCCAGATTCTTGAGAAGTGACCTACAAAACACACAATTAGTTCAACTTTTTTTTCCAAAGAAGAATTATTTTGGTCTGAGTTGAAATAACATTAATTACTTCATCACCATAACATACAAGTCTATTATTAACTATACTGCTCATTGTTTATTTAAGAGGTCATTGTATATCAAGGTCTTCTTTAACAGACAGATTACTGCCTTAATTATACCCATCATCATCCTATATATTCTAATAGTGTGACACGGCAAAAAATTTCAGTAATTTGTTATTCTTTCAATTTTCCATACTAGAAACAGAAAAGCATATTCAATTCATTTCAAGGTTGCTTTTGTCTTTGCTTAACTACACTTTAGTAAAACAACAATGGAATTATACCGCTGTATCTGGACATAATACAGCCCCTGGAGTATTTGCTTCATAACTTACAACAAATTGGAAGAACCTTTGCTCTGCAAAAAGAAAGCCAAACAAGTTTACATTTTCTAATGCACATGCAGCTAATTCTGAACATCTGGGATGAATTCTGGTTCAAGTAAAGGATTTTCTCCCATTTTCTTTGGACCATTCAGCTACACACACCAACTAATTCTGTGTCTGTCATCTCATTTCTGCCTCCTCACCTTGCATTCTCTCTAGTACCATGTACTTAGGGCCTGAATGCACCTAAACATTCAATTTTATGACAGTACTCTCCCATCACTTCCATCCTCTTCTCAGGAGGTACTGGACAGGAAAAAGAAGTCTACATCATGATAAAACTCTCAGTTCCTTTGCCAGGTATCAGGGAGAAGA
Source organism: Limnodromus scolopaceus (assembly GCA_028565335.1). Taxonomy (NCBI): domain Eukaryota; kingdom Metazoa; phylum Chordata; class Aves; order Charadriiformes; family Scolopacidae; genus Limnodromus; species Limnodromus scolopaceus. The sequence goes on from JAOXNO010000024.1 coordinate 95,531,377, forward strand.
ACTCCAAAGACCTTGGGCAAGGTAAATAGAGTGAACCACATCCCAAACTGCTGAACCTCATATGCCAACTTTCCCACTACTCATTGGTGCAGAACGTAGAATCATAGAATCATTCAGGTTGGAAAAGACCCTTGGGATCATCGAGTCCAACCATCTACCCTACTCTACAAAGT
>JAOXNO010000024.1:95531649-95551496 GCA_028565335.1 Limnodromus scolopaceus
TCTTTCCTAATGTTCAGTCTAAACCTACCCTGTTGGAGCTTGAAGCCATTCCCTCTCGTTCTGTCACTAATTACCTGGGAGAAGAGACCAGCATCAACCTCTCTACAGTGTCCTTTCAAGTAGTTGTAGAGAGTGATGAGGTTCTTCTTTCTGATTCAAAGCTATGGAATGTATAGATTTTGCCTTGCTTTATCATGTGATTTAAAGCTTACGGCAGCTAATTGTGTTTCCAGTGAACTCTAATATGCAGAACCTGGAACTGTATTGAATCATAGAGAAAAACAGGACCATTGCTTTGACTCCTTTTTTTGGCTTAGTCATTTAAAGTGAAACAAATTGGAGAGCTATGGCTCTCATTATGCTTCTTTGTCATTTGCATCCATAAGTAAATAACAATTACAGAACAGAGTGGATTTATGGAATATATTCACATGGCTTGGTTTTCTCATGGCTGGAACATTAAAAATGCTAGACATAGATTTCCAGTTTTTAAATAAATCTAAGCAAATATTAGTTGCTTCCAGTGACAGCTGTCTGCTTCAGGGCTTGAGCAAAACAGAGGCAGGTTATTTATACAAACACTGCCAACTGCTGTTTTCTCTACAATTTAGGAAAAGAACTCTGCTCTCTCAGACACATGGAGAATAAATTTCCATGTGTCCACCTCTAATTCTGAAAGAATAAGGTGGTTTGATGTTTGAAAGTGAAAAATTCTGAATAAACAGCAGCCAGTTCAGTTCTGAAATCAGGCCTTTGTATTCACAAACTCACACAAGTAGGTTACGTTGAACTGCAGGCTTGCTACCCAGTTAGATGTGCGCACCGCAAGGCTGCGGGGACAAGGCGGTATCCTACTCCCCCACCAGCACCACCCTTCACACAAGTGGCCAAGTACCGGAGCACACGATGCATGACCTGAATTAATAGCAAAAAAGTGGCTGCTAACTGCTTCACCACACCAGGAGCCGTGGGGTTTTATTTTGTGTGAGGGACAAGCAATATAGCTCTGCCATTCTGTCAACAGCCAAGGTACCCGTGTATGACTATTGCTCATGGACATATTGGAGCAGGTCCAGAGAAGGCCCATGAAGATGATCAGAGGGGTGGAGCACCTCTCCTATGAGGACAGGCTGAGAGTTGGGGCTGTTCAGCCTGGAGAAGAGAAGGCTCCAGGGAGATCTCATAGCGACCTTCCAGTACCTAAAGGTACTTTCCCTACAGGAAAGGTTGGGAGGGACTCTTTATCAGGGGGTGTAGTGATAGGATGAGGGGCAATGGTCTTAAACTGAAGGAGGGTAGATAAAGACTAGAAATCAAGAAGAAATTTTTCACTATGAAGGTGGTGAGGTCCTGGATTGTCCTGTTGTGGATGCCCCATCCCTGGAAACGTTCAAGGCTGGGTTGGATGGGGCTTTGAGCAACCTGGTGTAGTGGGAGGTGTCCCTGGCCATGCAACTAGATGATCTTTAAGGTCCCTTCCAACCTAAGCCATTCTACAATTCTATGATTCTCCCTAAAGCAGCAACACAATTTTAAATATCAACAGCTGGCACATTAAACATTTAATCCTGGCTCCTGATACAAGACAGCAGAGTAACATCAGTACTCAAGGAGGTACTCATTAGCGAGCAGCCACCAGTCCCCACAATGCAGCCAGAGATGCAGCCTCTGCCACCCGAGCATCTGCTGTACCCAAAGGTGCTCTTCAAGAAGCAGGATTACCTGCACACAGGTGGGAGCACCCATCATATTGGCATTAGTGATTTCTGTACAGCTGACATTCTCCACTACGGTCTTCCACAGCACCTGAGCCTCCACTGATACCAGGTAGAGATGGCCTTTGCTTTCCTGCAGGTCTGCGGCTGTGCTTGCATCTTCTCTCTCTAATTAGGAACCACGGTTAGTGACCCTGGCTACCTTGGTCATTTTTACTAACATTTTCCCCCGCTGCCTCACCCTCTTGTCATGCTCTTGTGTGACACTTGACATCAGTTGTTTTGTATCCGTGAGTATTCTTGTGTCAGAGCACAAAATATTCCTTATAAAAGAAAAAAAAAAGAGAGAAAGAGAAAGTGTGCAAATAGCAAGCTCCACACAAAGAGATTAATAGTAAGTTCCAATCAAACATGCTAGCATTGCTAAACTCCCGGTACTTTATCTGCATATTTGTAATGAGGATATACCAAAAAAAAGCCAAGTCATGAGGCTCCAGACAATTGCATAACAATGGAAAGATACTGCCAGCACCTAATTCTGTGTTGTGTCTTGCCCTGCACTTCCAATTCGATTGCTTTGCTGGAAAAATTAAAGAATACATGAAGAAAACCTTGCTATATTTGGCCTAAACACATTGTGGAAATAACCACTAAAATTGCTTGCAAGCTAAAACTGAGACTGGAAAATACATATAAAGATGTGCAAGCTAGAATATTTTTCAAGTGGAAGATGCCATTAATGCATGATATTATTTATATTCCCCCTAGTATATTTTAGTTTTCCTGGAGTTTAGAAAGTATAAAACAGCACACAGGATTACTGCATTTCAGAAAGTTTTAGGTTGTCAGATACGGTGTGAGGCGATGTAGAGAAATGCATTCCACTTAGGTTCACTCATAGCAAGTGGGAAATGAACTTCTAGCAGGTGAAACTGGTCATGCAATCTAGGCTGCATCACAGAAACCTAGAAAATGAGCAAATATTACAAGAGTGGTCAGAAAACCCAAATGTTTCCACTGAAGAAAGCAAAAGAGAAGAAAGACTTGTTTAGAAATATCATTTAAGTCATTGTTTTCATCTTGCAGATTTCAAAGAATAAGTAAAAATATTTTGATATTTTAAAATTTAAATTTTATCTGGACAATGTGAAGCAGAAGGAACCATTACCTACTTTTTCTTTTTTTTTTTTAAGGTAGAGGAAGAATTTTTGCACCTTTTTTCATATACTCATCTAATTGACTATATCTCTCTGGCTGATGTTTCTATCCTTGAAGAACTGAAAGAAATTAACAGGATGGACTTTCAGCATTTAATTAAATCTATTAAAAGCCACTCTGACATGTAGAGGTAAATAATAGTGAAATAACTTTAAAATTCAAATATATATAAATATATATATGAAACTTTCTTGCAGTTTATAATCTTTTCTCTGGACCCAATAGTAATCGTATAAGGAATTCAATGCCATACATTCCTTCCTGCTGTAATTTACTTGAATCAATAGAATTACGTTGGCAGTAAAATACCATATGAGACGTCTATTCAAGTTAATACTAATGAATTCTGGTTTATATTATATAATCAACTTTATACACAATGATATAATTTATTGTTTTTAATTGCATCCTTTCATGTTACTTAGTTCTTTGAAGAATGTAAATTATAGAGTTTAATATAAATAACCTTTGAACATCCATTGGGAGGGCTATAGGCTGCTGCATAATACATTGCGGACTAGCTTCAAAAGGAGAAACTTATTCTAGATGACTTCCATGACTTCCTATTACATTAATTTACAAACAGGTTTGTTGCATAATTAATACTATCAATTTACAACTGCCCCAGGGATGGTAACTTAAATTACATTAATTATTGTTTTCATTACCACAGCTTCTACAGTCCTTACTTGAAGAGCACACTTTTATTGTCTCGGTTACCTTACGAAGACAAATGAACACTTCTATTTAATCTCCCTCATGCTCTATATGCATTCAGCATACTGCCTATTTTGTAATTTAAATTGAGGTCCCATTGTCAGTGATTGCTTCCCAGGATTTCCTTCTGGAATACAGATTGCTAAAGTGAAATTGAATATGCTGGTTCGCATTACCCCTTCTGCCACTGATTTGCTAATGTAAGTCATTTCGCTAATAAAACGACACCCTGAGAAAACCTCGCTCTTGAAATATCAAGTACTTCCTTTGGAGGCTGTTTATTTGTTTGTTTAAAGGACTGAAAAGGAAGTATATGCATAAATAATAGCAAAATAACAGGCGTGTGCATCATACCATAGAAACGTGTTGACTGACGCGCTGTTCTGCTCAGAGCACGCGTTCACATGCCCACAATTCCTGCGGCATAAATATAGCTCTAACGCAGGGCGAGAGCAGAGCTAAAGCCGCTCGCCCGGCCAGGGAGAGGGGCCATCCCAAAACACGGCCCGGGTTGGGTAACCTCTCCTTAAACTCCTTTTCTGTGTTCAGACTAAAGTCAAACCACAGAAGAGGCATTGTCTCCTCCTCAAGACAGAGAACAAGGCTAGTCTACTGCGGATGAAATGACCAGTGACTGAGACGTAGGGGTCTTCAGCGTATCTTCATGTCCTGATTTATTATAGGTACCACAGTAATCTGATACGGATTAGCTGATTATTGTGAAACGTGAGCTCTGGCTTATCTAAGACCTTTTACAAACAGCAGCAGATGATCATCTGAACACCCGCTTTACGTGTGTGTGAAACTTCAGGGGAAAAAGCTAAATCCACTCCAAAAGTCCAGGATGAAATTACAGCCCAGCTGAAGTTTGTGCCAAAATTCCCACCGACAGCTGCGGTGGGGGAACTTCCCCAAGCCGTTCGCCTGGCTCTGTGACGTGCTCGTCCCATCACCTTCAGCAAATCACTGTTCCTTCTTTCAGTACAGCAGCACAAACTAAAACGTGCGCACACACACACACACACACAGAGACATCTTTTGGAAATTGATGGGTATAAAGCACTAGAAAGAGCAAATGAGTAACAGTATAAAGTTGTAATCTATTATTTAAAATGCAAGAGCTCATTCAGCTGAAGTGTTTCTTTTCGACAATAATTTTAATTAGCTCTTCAGCCCAGAAGACTTTACACAACTGTAATTGCTCTTTCATACTGGTCTACACATATGCAGCTAAGCACGGTAAAAGTTAAGTATAGGTAACCTTTAATTTCCTCCTTTGCAAAGAGGGAGTAAAATACCTCTCCTGTTATGTTTAATTGATTAATTGAATGAAGTTTGACTCAATGATCATAAAACATTAGACCTTAAGGTGACCCGGGTCTCTACATCATATTTGAGGATCACTGACACCCTTAAAGCCCTTATTTGCTCCAGTCTCCAAAGTCTTCTAGGAAGCAATATCTGCCAAGATAAAAACTCCTCTGTTGTAGCATGCCAAGCTGCTCTAGTCCATCACGCACACACAGACCTCCAGCTAGGCAGTCTTACACCCAGATTGCCTCCAGCTACTCCCTCAGCAGGTAATCACCATTTCCTTCTGTCTGTCCTGCATTCATTTTACTGTGTGGATCAATCAGAAATGAACCAGAAATATTGCTTCTGATTTTGCACAGGGGTTTTTTGGGGTTTTTTTGTAGTATGGCCAGGCTTGCCATCTGGTCTTGCATAGAAGGCAGTCAGGGACTAGGAAAAGTAGACTGAAAAAGTTTGAAGGCTGATTGCAAAAGAAAATTTAAAACAAAACAAAACAAAGCCAAACCAAAAACCATCTGCTGCCATCTAGCATGCACAGGGAATGCTTATTCAATACATTAGCAGCCAGAAGGCTGCCTGGGAAAATGGGAGACGTCAGAGCGAGTTCTGGTGCCTGTAGGCACAAAAAAAATATCTGCACCTAAACTTAGGTCCCTACAAGGTCATAGGACTTACAAGTTTGTATGTACAGAGTATCCATACCCAGAGGCATTCACATACACTGGTAGATGTAATATACACTCATATAATGTCATGACACTTCTGCCCAGCAGAAGGGCTGCAGACTGCTTAGTCACATTAGTATAACAGCAGCGAGGCACAACAGATCCCACTTTTCTAGTCCTTTTTTGAACAACTCCATCTCAATTATTCAGTGACAAGTTGAACGATAACCTGAATTTATTCCTTTTCCTGTAAAAATTTCTTGCAATTTCAGCCCTGCAAGAGAGTCCTAGAACGCTGCTGTCAACCTCACAGCAGTCTCGGAGCACACTCTCATTAATGTGTGTGACATAATTCCCCTCATTTTCTTTTCCCAAAAGCTGCACCTATCAGTAAGCAGGTGTAATTTTCAAATCAGGCACTGAGAATAGAAATAAATCCCTACTTACATCTGCCAGAGCTGAGAGACCAGTCTTGTGGGATGATGCTAGCAAGGAACTTCAATTTTACTGTAGCACACACCAGCCATTTGCCCTTTGGTTTCCTGAGATGCCGGGGTGATTGAGGGCCAGAGGGATTTCAGCCAGACCAGCTCCCTCTCCACGGAGCTGAGGTTCACACATGGTGAGGTTTCCCCACCACACCTGCCCTCACCATCAGAGGAGGATCAAGCCCACATGGTGTTTCCACCCCAGCGGAGCACCTCCAGCAGTTCTCCTGTCAAAAGTGCACGGCAAAGCAAGTTTCGTAACGCACCAGTGATATTGTTGCAAGCAGTACATTTTAGGAGCAGGTGGTGCCCAGCATCACGTCTGTGTCCATACATATCCCTGCATGTGTCTTCTAACGAACAGACCATTATTTTTGTGAACTAACAATTGAGTGACTCCAGAAAAAGGATATGTGTGTGGTGAGAAAACACGTCACGTTATCAGGAAACCATAGCTTGAAGGCTGCTGAAGAAAACCAAGAGTTTTTAACAGATGCCTCCAAAACTACAAGCACAAGATAATGGCAGAAGTCTTGAAAGTGTCAGTATAAGAGAGGGGCCCTAGGGCTACAAGCACAAATCATTAATAAACCTTTTATTACTCACAGGAATGCAACTTTGTGCGCTAGTATTAAGGATAACACATCCAGCATATGTAAAACATATCAAACAGCACAGAATTTGGATATAACATCGCATTTGCTGGCCAATGAAGAAAGAACAAGTAAACTGTTAGTGGACACAGGAAAATAACTTCATGTGGGCTAAAAGTGCAGGGGAAGTAAGCCCCACCATCAACATCACACACCTTCCTGCAAACAGCTGGAGGTGCTGGCAGCTTCCATAACAATGCATAGAAAAAAAAAGAAGTGGCAGAAATGAGAAAGGTTGTCTAGTTTTAACTGCAGTGGGTCAGTTTTAACTGCATAATTCTTGAGAATGAGCTGTAATAATTGATCATTTGGACTTTGAGTATCACTATAGTTGGACTAGCAATCATCATATAAGCCCTATGCACACGTGAATTTGCACACGCTTGTGTGAAGAGTACGATGAGGAGGCGCTAAGAGAAAAAAGTATATTGAAGAGAGGGTAAGTATGAGAAGTAGTGCATGGAAGTCTTTTTAAACTGATAAACTCAGGAGACTAGTGGTCCATTTGAATACACAAGAAATGATAAATTCAGAATACCAACAGTCAGCCCAATCTGCCTGGGGCCACCAGGACACATTGGCATCTGCAGTAAACAAATTGAACCCCATCCAATAAGGCCGTAGCTGCTATACATGGACAAAGCCTGCAGGGTTATACGTGCAAACAAAGAAACAAGAGGCTTCCAACACAACTTTGTGACGATTCACCTAGAAGCCAAAGGCATATCAGTAGAACCTTCTGCTTCTGCATAAAAGGTTGCCCTCCCAGCTGTGGCTCCAGCTGTGTCGCTATGAGTTAGTGCGTGAGTGTACAAGAGACCTGCATGAGTAAATAAATGCACCATGTGAATAGTTATCCGCTGCTAATAAGAACATCCTCATTCTATTAATGATAATTGCTAGGCTAATAAAAAGTGTTCTGATAAATATTGGTTGTGATGAGTGCCTCCTCTAACTTGACCCCCTGTCAGGGAAAAGGGAATCAACAACATTATAAGTCTGTGATGAGACTGCTAATGCTTCAATTAGATTAACCACAATTTTTTCCACCTCTGCGTGTGTTTCTCTACCTCGCATAAGTTGCACAAGGTATCTGGTCTGTCACCACACCCTCGAGGCTTGGCAGTGGTTTGGATGCAGCAGATGCAATTGAGCGTTTCCCACTTGTGTAACTTTTCTGCCAGTTTTTGAAGAACTGCCTCCCTGCTTTGCTTACACACAACCGAAGGAGGACGGGCACAGCCTCACTTCAGCAGCTTCATTATGCTTTAAACATGCTCCAGATTAACAGCCATGTGTGAAATCACCCATGGACGCTGGTGAGGCTGTGCTGGATGCCAGGGCTCTCAGTGCTGCACTGCAAACCTGCTGCTAGCAGGAGCACTGTAACAGTATTTCGGCATACCCAGCGGCACACTCAGTCTCTCTGTGTTTCCCCAGGTATGACTCCATCCAAAACACTTCAACACAGGGTGCGAACACCCCTATCATCCATGTCTGACAGCAAGACATCAACAACCATAGCCCCTTATACCACAGTCACCTGGTATTGTAGTACCTCCTCCAATCTGAAGGACCACAGGTTCAGGCTCATATTCATTCTCACTTCAAGCATTTTCAGCAAAGAAAACTGCCTCTTTCCAGGAGAGGATACAAGACAGTTTCAAACACCGGGAGGCCTCTCCCCACATAGAGACTCCAGCTACCTCTGGGTGACTTGAATGTGCCCATTCTCTCTGCCCCAGGTTAACGGCTCTTGTCATCACCTGCTGCCCCCAGATCCAACCGACCAGCCCCCAGATCCAGCCGACCAGCTCCCACCAAAACACCAAAAAGCAGAGAGATGCCATTACTCATGCATACCCTGTAGGTATCCTACACATAGGCTCTCCAGGAAGCTGCCTCCTCCTTCATTTTGACTCTTTCTGGTTCCCTAAAAGTTTCTTTTTACTCTCATTTCCCTCTTTTATTATGTCTGTCTGTTCTCAGCTAAACAATGTTAAAAGTACATTTAATTTTTTGATAGCTTTTTCAGATTACTTTTTAAGAGATATTCTCATTTTTGAAGACTGTAAAAAGTAGGGGGGTTTGAGTGTTAAAACATTTTGGCTGAGTTTGGTCTAATTTTCCTTTAAAAATAACTGAAAGAAAGGGTTGATGTGATTTACTCTTGGCAGCACAGATTCTGTCAAGCTGTCCTCTGTGTTCGGATTCTTCTGTTATTATTATATAACTTTTGGGTTTATTTGTTTTAAATCTCTGAAGCATGACATTTTCAATACATACCTCTTTTCCCAAATTGCGACATCTTGTGTCTAGGCATTTGTCTTGCTAAAGAGATATATTTTTGAAGCAGGGATCCAAAGGATATAAAGAAACACATAGACCTGTAAACTTTAATTTTCAAAGGCTATGCACCTGGCAACTGCATATTAATGACAGATAATAGCACATCTTTCACATTTTAGAGTTCTCTCACTAATTGATCATGAGATACTCTCAAATATTATTTTCAAGATACAAAAAGCCATCTGGCATCTGTATTTATCAGGGTTTTGCTCAATCGGAATGCTTTCATAGATTTCAGGAAGTCCAAATTAAAACGTTCATCTTTATCCCCTCTCATATGACCAGACTGAAGTTTCTGGATTATCTGCTGCCACTCCGGCAGACAGCAGCGAAAGCCTTATAATACCAGCTACCCAGATCCCTCGGCTCCTTTCCATAAGGCAAAGAACAGAGTACATTAAGGATACACAGAGTATATTGGAAATATCAGATGCTAAATTTTCAGCTTTTTAACCAACAGTAGGAGGAGGCAGATGACATTTTAATCATTAAGGAAAGGATTATTTCATCCTGTATAATCAGCAATAGGCTTCTCATCAGAAGTCATAATCTCAAGGGATTTAACAAATAATCAATATTAGCCCGACTACAAGCATCCTTACCTGTTCTCTGCTAATAAAACTCAGTGGGCTGATAATTCAGGTGCCTCTTTCCCCAGGCTGCTGTCTGTAGCATGTAGAGCACAGTTGGGAGATAAATAAAAAAGGAGTGAAGAAACGTGTGCGATAAAACTAAAGAGGACATATTTTCCCCTCCTCAGCAAGGATTTTCAGAGGTCCTTTTAATGAGCTGTTTTCCGAGTAGGTCTGTGTGGGCCCAAAAGAATGCTGGCTACAAAGAGTAATTATTCTGGCACTCAGCTACTAACAAACAAAAAGGTAAAGCTGAAGGGCTGTTGGCTTCTTCTGCATGTTCACAGGAGGGCAGGGTGACAAACGTAAGATCTTGTTTTCTTCTCTAATCGTTAAAAAGCACCTGTCTTTAAACATAGAACTTGAGCTTTCCAAGATATCAAGAGCACTGTATGTTTAACAGTGTCAGGGTCATTTTCATACAATTTTTATCTATTTGGAAGAATAGCTACACTTGTTCCAACTAAGTAATTTTATTTTTATTTTTTTTCCAACAAAAGCGTTTGTGTGAAGAATTGTCATTTTACAAACTAGACTTTGTCTCATCAAAAAAAAAACCATCTCGAGTTTTGCACTCCAGCATAATCATTCAGCTAAATACAGTCATGTACCATTCCTTAGATATTTTAGAGTGTAGGAGAAAGAATAGGAGGAGATTTTCCACAGCAGACTGCACATTTTGTACCAAGAACAAGCATAATTTCTTTAGCCAGCAAATCTGGGCAGCCTGAAAAGTGAAATCTATACTTTGCCTCAGGCTTCCTGTGCAGCCCTGAGTAAATGCCTGTAACCCTGTCTATACTAAAATATTCTGACAGTCCATGGGTAGCTGCAACTTCTTTGCCATATATTCCCTGATATCCTACATCCACAGGACTTTATTTGGTTAGTTTTGGCGAAGGTAGCACGCGTAGTTAGCACATGCCAGCCTTAACTTAGGACAACTTTAACCTCTCCGGTTTCTGTACCTAGGGGTGACATACGGCATCTATCAAAGCTCCCAGTCGAGTCCAGCCAGGCAGCTCTTCATAACTAGGACTATCCCATTCAGATGGCCATCTTTACCCAAGTCAGCTTCTGGTTCTGACCTGCAACTCGTACTCCTGCCAGCACGGAGACATAAATGATGTTTACTTTCAAAATCAGGTTTTCATTTTTCCAAGCATTATGCTCTTGGTCTTATATTTCAATGTAATTTAACACTTCTACTAACCTGTGATGATTTCTTTCCTTTTTTATGTTGTCCTTACTAATCTCTTATCACCTAGGTTTCTCCCTGTCACTCTCCTCTCCGTTTCCAGTTTGCAATCTAACTTTACATTATGGCAGAGTTTACAACATCTGAAGCAGACTTCTAGAAAAGTGAGAAAACACAGTGTATTTAGGTTTGGCTTCATGACCAAGTTTGCTACTCATGACAGGCTTCTAAAGAAGAGTCTTTCAAATTTAAGCAAAACTCTGCCAAAGTTATAAAGAATACTTCAGACTTTCAGCTGAAAATGAGTAAATAACACTATCTCTGTAGATATTATGAACTACCCAAAAGGATCACAGCATTATAAAAAGGGCAGGTGACAATTTTAACAAACAAAAACCTGCACATTGTCATTTACGTCCTACCAAGATTTTCTTCAGAAGTTCCTGGTGTAAGAATCCAGGTGACAATGAAAAGGAAACCACCTTTGCATGTAGTAACAAAGAATGTAGATTCAGTACTTGATTCCTACGTATTTGTACTTTCATGGTGCATCTTCATTCCAAGCAATTGGAGGAAGGCATGAATGTAATATTCATAGCTTTAGATTAAAGACACAATTGAGTTAGTTTATTGCCAGAACTACAATTTCAGAGACTTTATAAATATTGTTATCACCTTAAAATATTTCAAAACCCGTATTTCCTAAAATACCCCCAAATAAATTCAGTACAATCAAGGCTGACCCTGACAGTAATTCCTGTATATTGCATATAGATCATTAAACTACCTTCATCACCAGGGACAACTGGTTACCCTGAAGCCGTGCATTAAGTGACACAACTAACATATGCCACTTGGGATGTATTCCTTCTCTCCTCCTGTCCAGCGGTTTAGCATTTAGATCATGTTAAGAGTGTTCTTAAGTTAAGTTTATCTTGTTCTATGTTTCTTATTAGCTAAAGAAACATAACCTCTGCTTCAAACTATAAGTTTTAGACTCCAAAATTCTGTAGCCTTTTTAAGACACCTTTGCTCCTTTTGCCTTAGTGGCAGATGACTCTGCAGCCTCCTAAGAGCAGAGCTGCCAGATTCAGGGAGAATGTTGCTTGCTTACTGTAATGTTTTAAAATGTCTGGATTGAGGAGAGTCTTGCAAGAATTCAGACTTATAATTTTGGACCATTTTTTGCTGGGAGTTACTTGAAATAGTTCAAGTTTCACCTGAGAACTGAGCAAAAATGAATGTGATTCCTGAACTTGGTCTTAGCTTTGAAAAGGGAATAAATATTTCTTGGATGACTAACATTATTTCTGTCATTATTAGTAATAGAGCAATGCCATTTATCATCATGTTCCCAATTATAACTATGTAGATTATTTAAAAAAGAGACTCAACTCTGAGTTAGTCAACTTCAAAACTCCAGAAAATAACATCACATATGCACAATTTGCTACCAACAGAGATTGTTTTCTATTTTCCATCCATCTCCTGAACAATGTGTTTCAGGTGGAAATGAAGATTGCTATTCAATAATTAGGTTAACATAAAAGTTAAAAAACTTAAAGAGTTTCACTTACCAATTTGTTGTTTTGAGATATTAGTCAAAAGTTTTAATTTCCAAGAGCAGGGATCATTAAACCAGAAATCAAAAATACATCCTCCATTTAAATTCAACAGGAAAGACGCTATAACTTATGTATTACTTTTTCACCCAATGTCTTGACAAGGTAGAAGATTTACAGTTAATTAACAGACTTGGACTTAAAGAAACTCCTTCTTTTGTTTCAGCAAATAACTCTTGCTAGGTGTGGTAATGTGCTCTCCCATTCCCCTTTACCCCCTCCCCGGCTCCTGCTCAAGCCATAACCATCAGCCCGAGCTGCGTTGAGTTACACCTGGACTTTGGGGGACGGCTGGTAACACAGCCAAAACACTGTTTGGAATGGGGACCTAGATATTTTGGTCCCATGAAAATATGACTATGATATGGTCCCATGAAAATATGACTATAGGTCAATTATCTTACTCTATAAATAGTGGACAGCCCAAGAGCCCTGTGGGGACACTCACTTAAGCTTATTCCTCGAGGTTAAGTGATTCCTCTCTGCAACAGATTCTCAGTAAGTGACTAATAGCATGCTAAACTCCGAAATCTTAGCTAAGTGATATAAAGGGTTGATTGCTCATATATAATCCTTTGGACATAAACCAAGTCTGGGACTACAATTGGGTCCAGCTGTACCTGGACTCCTCTCTGAGAAGGAGTTTAGAAAGCAAAGGGCTCCTTTCTGAACCTCGTGACCCAACAGGAGGGTATCCCTGAGAGCTTGTCTGACCCTCTCCTCTATGCAATAAATAACTAAGTGTACCTTGCCATCGAATCTCATAAAACACTGTCGCATTCACTACTAACTTTGTTAAATCACTGTTTAATCTTAATAAATATTTCACTATTTCTCTCTTACAAGCGAAGTTAATCACTACGCCTGCGACATCCTGGCATAGTGGGCAGGATGGTAGGCATTATCACTGATTATTTATGGAGGCATGGAGTGAACCCAAGCCCCAAATTCTCAGAGGAATGGGCTCGTGATAACTGGCACAATGAGAAAGTTGTTGAAGAGCCCTTAAAAGCAATTAGGGGACACAGAAAGGATGGAAAAGATAAGGGAGTTATCTGCAAGATGCTAGGCACCTGTTCAGAAGCCGTGTACCAAGACAGGGAGAATAGAAATAGGAGAGAGCAGGACCTAGAGAAGGAAATAGCAGGAAGGCAACTGAGCTACTGTTGTCTTTAAAAAATGAACAGCTGCAAAAAGAAAAGGCAAAAATTGGGAGAAAAGGTCAAAATTATGCTTATACAGGCTCCTCCCCACCTCCCTGACCTTGACGTTGTACAGATTAGGAAACTGATAGTATTCCCTGAAGATTGGGAGGGAGACATTTGGGGTGATCTTGATGATAACAAGTCAGAAGAGGATGCTCCTTTGTTCCCCGTAGATCCTCCTGAATATGAAGCCAGACTCATTGTTAGACCAGAAATAGCTGTGGGGCCCCGGGGTGGTAATCAGCAGCACACTATGCGAACCAGCCCCTGGGATCCACTGCAACTGGCAAATTTGCAAGAGAGCTATAGCAGAAACCCTGGTGAAACTGAAACTGAATGCTTGCAGCGAGTATGCTTGAGTGGCGGCGACCGAATAAAGTTAAATGAGGATGAAGTCAGCATCTACTGGGGTCTGGGAGTTTTCTTAAATTTAGGACCCAACCCGGCAGACACTCCCCATTCTATCACCAGCCGAGCAGCTTGTTGGGCAGGAGGAGTTGATACGACGGAGCATGGTGAGCCCTCCATAGTCCCCATTAAATCTCTAAGCGAGCTATCCATAGCCATCACAAAAGTTGCTTGCCTACAAGTCCATGATGTCCCACTATCGGCTACAGTAGATCTTACAGTGTTAAAACCATTGATCAGAGGAGGCCCAGCAATTCTTAAACTCCACCTGGCTGCAAAACAGGTTAAGATTAGAAGAGATACCAAATTTAATACACAGGACAATCACCCTCCCCTGCGACTCGCTACATGGGCAGAATTAATGCACAACATGGTTAACTACAGCCATGAAATGGGCTAGGATGGTGCAGCAGTTGAAAAACAAAGCCAGAAATCCCGGGGAGGAGATCAGTAAGACCCATGAGAAGGGGGAACAGGAATTAAATCAGATGGAAATAAACTTAAAAATTTGCAAATAGAGTCTCGAGAACAGAGGAATGAATTGTGGAGGAAAGCATAAGCACTAGCACTTCCAGAGCCGAGGTTCAAGGCCAGCCTGCTGGCATCATCTTGAGCCTGACTGAGGCATTCCAGAAACAAGATAACAGCAGGAACAGAGACTGTGTTTCAACTTCATTGAAGGGGGAATAATTCCTTTCTCCCTCTTAAGGAGGAATCGCGGGGCATGAAGTCAAAAAACAAGGCATATCCAGAAGACAATTGGGCCTGCCTGTCCGGAAAGCGGAGGCTTATCAGTGGATAAGTGATGAAGGCCCATACATATTAATGCTGGTCCTCGGAGACAATTAGTAAAGTTTTTAATAGATACGGGAGCACAAATTTCAATATTAGCACAATGAAATGTCATGAAAATACTTTAGGTTTCGATATTTGAATCAGCCAAAGATGGTGCCTGCAGGGCAGCAGCGGATGGTCCTTCGGCTCAAACACCGGCCCCAGTCCCCTCAGAAACGGGGAGGCCGCACTCCCTGCCATCCCCCAGCCAAAGATCACTAACGTACCACACTATCCCACCTCTGCTGCAGCATGAAAGGGCATTTCTGAAGTCATAGCTCATTTGGAGAAAAGACAAATTATCTCCAGAACCCGCTCCCCTGTCTGGCCAGTTTGGACACCGGATGGGAGGTGGTATTTAAGAGTCGATTAACACCGTCTAAATGCTAATATAGCCCCTCTAAGGCCACTGTACCAAACATTTCAACCTTAACAGCTACTCTGCAAGCAGCTGCACACCCATGGATGGCAGCTACTAGGCGTAAAAGATATGTTCTTTATGGTTCCCTTGAAGGAGGAGGATAAAAAGAAGTTTGCTTTCACTTGGGAGGGAATACAATATACCTTTAACAGACTCCCACAGCGGTATAAACATTCACCCACAATTGCTCACGCCACACTTGCTGAACTTTTACACACAGTCTTACTCCCCCAAGATGTGAAACTGTACCAATATATAGACAATATTCTGGCTGGAGGAACTTCTCCTGAGACAGTGGGGGAAGCGGCAGCGGTAGTGTGGCAAGCACTAAATAAAGCAGAAATTGAGGTTCCACCTGGAAAATGTCAGGGACCAAGTAAAGAAGTAAAATTTTTAGGTACTTGCTCGATAGCAGGCAGCGTTGTGATTCCTCCAGATACTTTAAGAAAAATCGAAGAGCCCAAATCAAGGAAGGAGTTACAACAATTAATGGGAATTTGAGGATATTGGAGGAAGCATGTGCCTGGATTTTAATCACTACAGCCACAACACTAGGATTCTTCATCCCAGAGATTACATAAATCCTGTGAACAATATTAAGAAATCACAAGAATTTTTAATAAAGCTCTAACATTTGTACGCATGAGGCATCATGCAGTCTCAAAGCTTCATATTCAATGTCTTCTGAACAGCTTCACAGGTTTACATAATACAGAAACATATCCAGTCTCAGACTAAAAAAATAAAAAAGAAACATTTTAAAAAACCTCAAGCTGTAAGTCATGCATTAAGAACTTTGCTCTTAACAGCAAAGTATTGGCAATCCAATGTAATTGTATTTATGTATGCTTCATACTAAAGCTTCAGGTTATTTTAAAATTGCCTTAACTTAGTTTTTAAGAAAAGAGCATTGCTGCACTACTTCTGTCAAATTCTGTGTTTTTCATGGTGCTAGATTTTATATTCCTACTGACTACAGCTGTTTTTTCAGAAAAAAAAAAAGGCGGTTAGGATCTCAGTCATGCCAACATTATCCAGCTGAGGTTTTAACTACGGCAGAGAGTAGATGTCAATGGAAGAGCTCAGGCACTCAAGAAAAGCACAAAGCAGCCGTGCCCACAAGATCAGTTCTCTTAAAAGAAGTGTAATAAATGATGTGCATTTTACCAAAAAAAAAAAATAGCTACCTTATGCGGTACATGTCTCACAGCCCCAGTCTCTGATTTTGCATCTGCCCTGCCTATTACATATTGTTTGTTAACTAGCCAGAAATTGGCATGGAGAAAGGAGTTTGAAAGTTAAGGAAATTAAACAAGTTATTTTTGGAAGTAACTAAAAAGCCCTCTTGTACCAGGTACTGATTTTTCCTCTGCTTCCCAGAAAAGATCTGTGTACGAAATTGCCAGATATACTAGTAGCTGGTAAAATTTCATTCATTTAAAAGGTTGCCTTTAATCAGTAGAAGAAGTCAAATGCTGCATTTGTTGCATGTAGTACTGCCTCGACTGACCCTATATTGCCATTATATGAAGGAAATCTCATCTTCTTTGCAGTTTTGAAGTGGACAAGGAAATTTTCACATAAGTATTTTCTTCCACGTAAAAAAATCAGTTTGCCTGAACACAATCTTTTAGCAGAACATATTTGCTTTTACTCACTTTTCATCTGGAAGGCTCCTTGAATCCAGGATGGACTGACTAGTGGAAACACCGGGACGGAGAAACAGAACTGCTTTTGACTGTGCCTCTCTTTAAAGGACAAGATGGAACCTTATCCCAGGTTTCCTACAGAGCTGATGAATGCCCCAGCTACCAGTCTATTTTCAGATGTCTCTTTCCCATAGGTGTTTTTCAGCATAAGCTTTGAAAGATGTCTTCCTCCATTAGCATCAGAAAACAAATTGCCAAAGATTGAAACTTTCCTTCAGATCAAGTTTTTTCCTAGCCAGAAACGACAAACCCAGTCACTGAACTTTATGATGGTGATACGACCTCCGAGGGTCAGGGAAGCAGTCAGGACAAAAATCCTGAAGCTAGGGCCCTGGGTGAAGGATTTGAGGAGCAAGTCAAGAGCTTCAGGCAACTTTGAGAGGACACCTTTTGTCCTGTAGCTCTCGTTTTCACCTGCCTTTCACCAGTGAGCAGCCACTGCAGCACCTGAAGTTCACAAACAAGCCAGAAGGCTGCAGATCAAGGGTCTGGACTGAAGGTTGTCATCAGCCTTTATTCTTATTCCAAACCAATGCATTTGAGGAACGCGCATGGTCACAGATGGGTTTGAAGTCATTGGCAGGCCTTTTTGTTTGGCTTCTTACTAATGATAAGTAAACACAAGGTTTAAGGCTGCACTGGCCCATAGCTGCTCTTGGCAGAATTCAACAGCAAAAAAGGGCTTATACAGAGGATTTCTGCTACAAAGAAAAAACCTTAAACGTTCATTAGAGCATTCAGGATTAAGAGGCTTTTGGCATGTTTTCTGTAGAAAATATGTGTGCATTTGTAAAATGAAAGACAGGAGAATGCTACAGGGGCGCAGGGGAAGTGTCAAGGATTTGGGATTTGCTTTTGCACATAGCTATGTCAGCAGGCCATATACTTGCCCTATTAAAATAAATTAGGCCTTGCTCACATGAAACTCCAGAGTTTTTAATGGTTACCTGGGAAAAATTTAGGGTTTGAGCCAGTTTTTATGAAATTTTTGAGATCACGTAAAAACAAAAATAAAATATGCTGGGATACATTTGCACCTGCCTACTTAAAAGTATGCTTCATTCCATGAAGACTAATTAGAGGCACCATCCCACAAGAATTATGCTGTATCACATCAAAAGATCAAATTCTAAGCGATCAGCTCGTTTCAGCCCTCATAATTACCTAAATGACACACATCAGAAGTTGCTTTTCGCATCCAAACTTAGCTTATCTCTCATGGAATACATGAACAAGATTGTGAGTCTATTTTAAAAGGTTATTTGTCAGTGGAGCTACAGATAGTGAACCAACCATCTATGGGCGGTTGGACATCTGCAACCGCAAAATAAAAAAATTACTGTGAAGAAAATGGGCTTATTTAAATAGTGTACCACTACTTCTTCCCTGGGCAGCCTGAGAATATATCTCCACTAACAAGCGATAACTCATTTGAATGTGTTAATCAAGCACTTGCAATCATGTGACCTCTTATATCTGGTAAAACAAGCCTGAAACATCTCAAGAAACTCTTTTGCAGGATTTCTTACTCAGCAGCATTGAATTCTCCATCTCTTCTAATACATTTAGCTCCTTCTTTGGCTGTTTGTCACCACTTTAAAACAACCAGTATACAAATACACTACTTAGAAAGTATACTCTGGGTAAGAATTTTCACACACTGTACCCCTCACAGCAACCGATTGGCAAGGTAAACCCTCTGGTAAGGCTTCACGTTTCCTCTCTATTCAGACTGAGTTCACGCTTTCGCAGCATCCACACAATGCCTGCTAACCAAGTTAAAACACCTTCTGGGAGCTTAATGAGTGCTCATTCAACGCACAGACATTTATTTTTTTTCATTATAAAATAACAATATGACTATTGCAAAATGAAATCTAAAATAAAATAAAGGCACAATATTTTTTGCGGAATATGCAAAGAACGCCGTTAATCCTGTGGCAGCAAAAGGAGGTGCACAAAAAAGACACCAAATGTTATTTTGTTGTTAGTTCTTGCCATCAAATGTAAAAGTTTTTCAAACACTCAACTAGATTCTGTTCAAAATGAAGAATATGTTAAGAGCCATTAAAAGGTTCTTAAAATTTACTGAGGAAAATGGAATCATTCAAGAATAAAAAGCACATAAGAATATTCAGAAAGAAAAAATGTTAAAATACCAAGAAAAACTAGTTTAGTATAAAGTAGCACAGATGGATTAATTTTAAAATGCATAGAAATTCTACAAAAACTTCCACATAAATAATTAATGTTTAGGGCAATGCAGAAACAGCTAAGGACTAGCTGCTCATCAGGACATGGAATGAAAAGGACAATTTAGGTCCCCGCTCTGGCCCAGTCAATATTTAATGAGTTAAACAGCACGAAAGACTTTCAGTCAGAGAAACTCACTCACATAGTCTGTGCCTAACGACAAGGTATTGTGATTCTCCTGCAAATGGAGAGATGTGAGTTTGGAATGCTTGCCCCTTCCTCACACTTTCCTCTAGGCATCAAATATCAGTCACAGAATCACAGAATCTCAGAATCTTCATGGCTGGAAGGGACCTTTGAGATCATCGAGTCCAACCATACACACATACACAAACAAAAAAAAAATAAAAAAAGAAAACAAAAAAATACCACAACCCAACAATCTCGGGCACTAGAGCATGCCCTGAAGTGCCACGTCTACACATTTCTTAAATACCTCCAGGGAT
>JAOXNO010000024.1:95551596-95563147 GCA_028565335.1 Limnodromus scolopaceus
TCTCAGGAAAGTCATTCTTCCTCATATCTAATCTAAACCTCCCCTGCCCCAACTTCAGACCATTTCCTCTGGTCCTGAGTCACAGCCCGAGACAGGACTCTGGACAAGACAGGACTGACGTGCTGGTTGATCCAGCACTGTAGTTTTTATGGTGTCATTCTCATAAGAAACTGATATCTAGTTCAGAGGCCTAAATTTGGAAAGGGTCACAGCTGAGAATGCTGAACAAGGCGAGCTGCTTCCCCGTGGCCCAATGTCAGACGTTGACTGCTCTTCAGGGACAGGGTTCAGGCTCTCTTCTACAGCTGGATTTTCCTGATGGCTCCCCGAGGCAGCTCCCTATCACGACTTTGGGGTGGCAACTTTCTTGGGTGACTACTGAGTGACACCTGCTTAAGCTCGTGACCTAAGCCAGCCTGGGTCAGCAGCCGTGCAAAGCTCAGGCGAATTGTGAAACACGTCACTTAATTTAATCAGTTCAGCATAGCTCTCTGCTGAAGCAAATGACTCATCCTCCGCACCGAAGTGGCTCCCATCCAGATGGTGTGAAGCATGGTGGGACCCGCTTGCATCCTTTCCTCTAAACATGGCCCCAACAGAAGATGCAGGCATGTAGCCCTGCCCAGGGATTGCAAGAGACCCCCAAAGCACCTGAAGATTAATGCTGCAAAGGCAACGTTGAACTAAAAGCTACTGTGGTTCCACCCCCAATAACTCACAGGTCCCAGCAAGCACCTCTCAGTTCTCACAAAAGACCTTTTCTGCTCAAATTTCTTGTGCTCCTGGACTGCTGATGCTCTAGAGAAAACCCCACACTTGCTTTATCCTTCCAGAGTACCCACACGGTGAAAATAAGATAAAAATCTACGGCCACATGAATCCCAGTGAGATCTAGAGGGGTAAGTCATCATGGACTTGAGAAAGTTAAACCCTCACAGCTCAGATCCCCACCATCCATTCAGAGTCTGTGCCAGTCATATTCACCTCAAATTCCTGTACTATGAAGGGTCATGCAGTTCACAGTGTGTTTTTTCCTGCTATTTTGATACTGGACATTCACCTTCAGAAATTATCATCCTCTAATTAATTTTAAATTGCAATCAAATGATTAGCGCATTTTAAAGACACACCAGTCATTACATAAGCAATACCACAATTCCGTTTTCAACCGAAAATGTGTCTTTTCCAGGCATTTAATTTTGATGGAAACATCCAAATGGGTTTGCACTCTTTGAAAGAAGAAAAGCCTTGAATGACATTGGATCCATTCATAACATCTTGAATTGCTGGCAATGAAATTAGTTGTATGACAGTTTCTCATAAGAAAATATTACCTACAAGGCACTTCATATCCAAACCAATAAATGCTATCTCTATGTTTCTTTAAAAAAAGAAAAAGAAAAAAGAAAAAAATCAGCTTATTGCCTTCTGAAGGAGATGTTAAGGGCAGTGCTAACAAGTGAACTGACTAAATATACAATAATCATGCTCTTGTCAAGGAATAGAAAATGAAGAAGTCAATGTGATATGTACGTTAATACATGCCAAATTTATTATAACATCAAATCAGAGTCCTAGGTCAATGTTTTGAGCAGTAGATGATAAAAGTGACACTAGGAATAGCAGTATCACTTATCAGGCTGCATTTATGTCAGCTTGTTTCTGTCACTGTCAACAGCTAAAATGTATAGTGATAATGCTCTACATATGCTACCCACCTCTCTGCCAACATCAACCTAACTTATGTCAAATCTTTCTAGAAAACACTAATCAACGTGCTCTGCTACAGAAAGTTGAGATACCAAGGCTATCTAACTTAAGAAGCCAATGAATAAATAATAAGCCTTCAAGCATTACAAGAAAACTAAGAGTCCTCCAAATGTAGATCTTATAAAAGACTGACAAGGATTGCAGTTGGACATTCAAATAGTTTTTATATTAGAAGAATAACTCAGCTTCGTAGTACCACATATAGCACCTGTTAATGGCAGTACAATAGAAATATTTGATAATCTCCACAAGACCTTGAAGTAATTTTCCAGATTTGCTCCCAGTGAAGTTATATGAGTTAAAGAATTCCAGTAGAATTATGCAAGAGACATGTTGTGGTTTTGATTGTCAATAAAGGAGATAGATAAAAAAAAACTTTTGTACCATCATTCTAGCCTAACTACTGTTTTCCAGCTGTGACAGGCTTCACAAAATGAAAATACCCCTTAAAAAACCTAATATGAGTAACAGCAGCTTTTCTGTGCCTAAGTATCACCTTCAGGATAGATTAATTCCTAAGTCTCCAACAACTTGGAAGTATTCCTTTGTATCTTATCTCTACTTAAATGAGCTCCTGTGACCTTTGCCTCCAGTGGTGGTAGGAGATGCTCACATCATGGTCACTAGCCAGCACACTCATTTGTCACTGATGGAACTGTGCCGATATAGCGACGTATCTGCCCAAATCAGTGAATGAGTTCTGAGATGGGGAGAGGTAGGATGGAAGTGCTGGGACCAGAGGTGCCTCTGAGATTTTTCACTATTGATTTCAGTGAAGAAAGAACATATCCTCAAATCTTGTCCAAAGTACTTTAATGAAAATACTTATGCAAGGTCAAATGCAGATCTGTTGTTCTTCTCTAATGAGAAAACAAAGCCCAGGGTGAACTTGGGCTGAGTTCTGTCATATTACTTCTCTCTACTTACATACTAATTTTCCTTTAACTATGAAATTATTGCAGTGGGATCTTCTAATGGAAACCTAGTCAAATCCTGGTCCAGATCTTCCCAAATCATGAGACAGAAGACTACACCATGAACAAGGCTAGACATTATTACTGTGCAACATTCAGAACTAAATGTAAAATATACACTATAGCTTACTCTTTACACAAGCCTCCAGAACAAGAATATATTTTTATTATTATTTTTGTCATGAATATCCATCTCCTTAAGTAAGACACTAAAAGACTTGAAGAAGCACTGATAAAGGTGTTAGCAATACAATTCCTTCAAGAAGTTGGTGCTTTAAAGGGTTTAAATGCAGTCGACTTGCAAGATATTTTCTCTATGCTGTCCAAAATTAGGAACAGCCTGTCTTGTGGTGACTGGAAGTGCACCGTAAATATTATAGATGGTCAGAAGTAATGCATCAATCTGTCAGATTCCAAAATGACTGCTTAACCACTGAAAAAATATCTTACTAAGTTTTTATGAATAAATTACATCAGCAGTCTTTGTACTAAATACAATCTAAGACCAGGTTTTACATTTACAGTGATCAGCATAAGGTTAATCTCCATCAGTCAACTGCAACTGTAATAAAATACACTGAGAGCCCTTGAGCTTACTGCACGCAATATTGCAAAAGCAATTATATTTCTCTGCCAGTTCTGGAAGTGATGTTTTTTGATAACTGCCAGTCAAGCTCATTCCTAGTGATACTGAATATCGATGGTATAAAGGCAATAGCCTTAGGGATCTGTCTATCCATTATCTCCGAACATGTTTATATATGTAAATATGTATGAATAGTACTGCACCTTGTTGAACGTTAATTCTTTAAAGGCATTTCTAAAAAATATAGATGCAGTAAGTACCGTAGTGAAACAAAACTTTAAATTAAGCCAAATAGCCTCAAAACTGACAAATGACAAGACCGAGAAAAGGAAATGTTAATGATACTGTACTCTTTGATTCAGTCCTTATGATTTGTAGGCAAATCTAAACTATACATCAAGCGTGATATGGAAAGAAAGTAGCAAATTTCTACTTCTTTCTAACCACAAAATCACCATAATATTAACTCCTTTGGGATGGATAATCCCAAAAGAAAAACAAAACTTTTTTCACTAGCATAAATCACTGAGACTATCTGATGAGGCCTGGGTTAAGCTAGTGATCACCCTTAAGCTAGTGATCACCTAGTCATCAACTTCAGCCTTGTAATTGTCTATGCTATGTGTTGATGATGTATAAACATATACCATATATTGCACCATTCCTGTAGAATACTATGCTGCAGAGCAGTAATTTAAGAGCCTATAAAACATTGCAGGCCCCTTCTTTTTTTCCTTTAAAGCTGTCTAGATATATTGGGAGGCGTAAGAAAAAAAATAAATTTGATACTCCTTTTCCTGGCAGAAAGCATTAAAATAATGATGGGGCAAAGTTTATAAAGGGCTAAAATAGTGCAGTTGGACAGAATAATTCCTATGGCTGCAAGAAGGCATAAAAATCTGAAGGCATCTCCATTCTGTGAGGTGGGCTTAGATCAAACCCATAGGATCAGAGGACTTGTCAAAATAACTCCCGCTTTCTGCATTCGTGATGGGGCTATGGTTTCAGACAGGCACCCGAATACTCAGCATATACTGTAAAACCAAGTCATTGAAGTTCAAATTGATGTCTGTGTGGGAAATTTTAATATGAAAAAGCCTTGAATGTCCTGTTGATAGTTGCCGATGACTTGAAGGGGACTTAAAAAAGAGCTTTTCCAGAATTTTGTTTGAGACATTTAAATTCTGTCTGAATCTTACTCTGGATGTGAAAGGCTTTTCAGCTCAGGTCCCAGAGTAGGAGACTATTCCTTGCCTTGCACTGCAGTAAGCCAGCTTGCAACTACGGTCAGTAAGAGCCATTCCCTTTTTTTTGCCTTCTGCCATCTCTAGTTAAATAGTTGTGATATAAACCTGGAACATAAATAAGAAGACACCAGATTTATTTTAGACCAAACAGACTAAAAATAACCTAAATGCCATTGTATTACAAGGACTGCTTTGGTACATTGCTGATACGTTATCCTGAGGTTTATAAGATCTTCAGAACAGAGTTTTCAGCGACTGGGGAGAAGAGCAACCCAAACTTAACAGCAAGCCAGTCAATGAACATATGATGCTCTGACATGGCAGTACCAAGCACTTCTGCCCAGTGGTGTACAATGAGCCCTGGGGATGCTCAGTACCTCTTGTCAGTTAGAAAACTTGAGATAAATGCTTGTACGTCCCCAACATAACCCAGCTATTCTCTATGCACTGTGCAGGGGATGGGCTGTGGTACTGAGTAGCAGAAAGGCTGTTCAGCCAGACCAGGCTTTTCAATAGCATTTGGTGTCATTTTCATCTTATCTGTCTCTGAAAGCATTGCCAGGAGATTCTGCTTGCCTGCGAATCTCTTCTCAAAAGAAGATTGGCAAGATTAGTCTATGTGTCTGTCTAAAGAAGTAATTCTCAAACACAGTCCCCAAGGACCAAATGGGCAGCTGCCATGTGAATTCTTATTCACTTACAGCTTGGTTTTAACTGTCAAAGCTGATACGGCTGTGGATTTACTGCTGAGGTTTGTGCCCTCTCCTTTCTTAAGTATTTTTTTTTCTCCTTACACGGCTATTCTCTCCACTCCTGTAAAGTTGAACTGAATTTAATCACCAAAGGCAAGGATTTGAACGCTCAGGCTCTGCTTGGGAAAGACCATGCTGGGAAGCCCTTCTTCACTCTGGGAAGTCAGGTACGCCATCAACGCCTCCACCAGCCCCATGGGGCACCCCGTAGCTTTACACTGACATTAGCAAAGGTTTGGGATTCTGTCCCAACTGTCCCTACCATTTGCCAGTAACGCGCATCATGCTAAGCCATTGTGTTCATAAGGATCAGGTTGTGAAGGCAGATGAAAATGAAGGTGTCCTTCCAAGACTTCCCTTTGGGTCTGTGAATTAGATAAATGTGGATGCCTTTTGCAAAGACAGGGTGGGGGTACGCAGGGAGGAGAAGGCAGTCAGCATCATACTTTCATGCACATTTAGGGTCAAGTGGAGGAACAGAATTTTCTAGAGAGCCTGAAATAACTCCACATCAGCTTTCAGTAAAACTGATATTTTTTGTTTAAGTTCTGACCAAAGCAAACTGAGGCTAACAGGTTTATATATACATATTTCCATTTCATACTACTTAACTTCAGACCATTCCTCGGTTGAGCCAGCTTCATTTGCAGAACCTGCAATCCAGCGAGCGACGTGGATCCAGCATCAGCTCCCTTCCCAAACCTCCTCTGCCTGCAGGCACAGCTCCCCTCCAGCCCGACTCCTTGTCTCCAGATGATGTGCTTTTTCTTCTTAGTGCAACCGTCCAACTTTTTGTCTTTCCTTAAGTAAGTTAGATTTTTCCCTTGAAGAATTAAGTTCCCTCTGTGTGAAACAGTCTACCAACAAAAAGTACTGCCAATGACTCCAGAGTTCATCCCAATAAGTATGAATCGTGAAGGAAACCGGATTAATCCTAGACCAGGTGCAATAAGGCAGAGTATCCGGTTAAGTTACACGACTACTAAATGGGTTCCCCTGCTAGGGGTACCATGGTTGGTACCTTTGACAAATCTCATGGATTTCCCTCCTGTCTCTGTAGCACTATGTGGCCTTAGGCAAGTGACACTTCAGATTACCCTTGCGTATAACACGTTTCACTCTTTCTTGTTGGGGAGGCTTCAGGTTTGAGTCTTGGTCACTTGCATCACTCCTTGGTGATGCAGCACAGTGTGGCTACGTGCATTAATAAGGTCTGTCAGGTGAGACAAGACTAGTCCCCCTCCCTTCCTGCACAGGAATGTCCTTAATTCCTTATTTGTAGACAGAGTGCCCTTTGTGAAGTTATTCTTTTTTAAAATGAGAAGAACTACTCTTTCTGTTGAGAACTTACATTGCAAGGCTTACTTTTTTTCTAGAATGAAATTATTCTGCATTATGATTTTCTAACAGAGACAGAAAACTAAATGAGAACAATCAACTGGCTCCTCTGTTGCTGTAATTCCAGTAAATTCCTGCAAGAAATTATGCAGAGTTCCTGCATAATTTTACTGCTTCAATTCATACTCAATGGACTTTGTGCACTATGGAGTTAAGTGAAATTCAAGCAGTGAGAGTGGGACATTTCCACGTATTTCTGTCCCTCACTTTCATGAAAAAGGAGTAGAAAAGTTTTCTGCAGCCCAAGTGAAATTTTCATTGATTCTTTGAAGGAAGACGGACAGACTGGTCCAATCTGTGAATACAGACTAGTTAAGTACTTTGGATCTCCTTCTGACAAATTATTATGGGGAGAAAAGCATTTATTAAGTATATGTAATGCATCCCATTAGCATTTAGGACCTTTTCTCCATATTTCTTAATTCTATTTTCCCAAAACAGAACAGAGTTTCCAAGGAGAAAATAGTTTCTTTTACCCCACAGTGAAACTTTTTCTGAATGGCTGATTGCCCCCTCTCAGGACGTGTTATGCCTCTTCACACTTTTTTTTCTTTCCTGACTAGTAACTACTAAATCATAGAGACCATCCTGGATTCACAAATACAGCAAAGAGAGTAAAATTCCGGGACTATAAAACAATAAAGGAATACACAAACTGTGGAGGTCAATCCCACTAAAGTAGTGATGCCCAAATGGCAATGTTCCCAATCAGGAGGGGGTTATGGTTATTACAACATGAAACCTGCAGCACTTAAATTCACATAATTAACAATACAAATTTAACACTTTCCTAATAATCTAGTCCTTTATTGTTCAAGCGAGAAACAAGAGCAGAGCCTTATTAGCTTGCCAAATGTACTAGAAAGAATCTTCAAGACATAGTTCGAAATTTAACCAGGTTGTGTGAAAGAACTACTTAAGAAAATGCTAAAAAAAGACAAAAGCATGTAAGATAATAAATGCCACTGACATGCTTAACATGCTGAAAGTCCTCTTGAAACCCCCTGTGCTATCAATCAAAAAGAGTGGCTCTTAAAATAGTCTAACACTTTTCACAGGAGTTGGAATGTCACTACTTGGGACTTGGCCCAGATTTTGGTCTACGTTTTATCTGTATTTTCAGTTGTTTGTATCTTGAACTTCCCATCTAAAATTTTGGTGTGTCAGCTGATACGTCTGTTCCACACCAAAGACACCTCTTAGCAATGATCAAAATAATTCAAAAGGCAATCAAATATAGCATCACAAAAAAAATCTGAATAGCCAAAGTTTCTGCAGACTTAAATTGCAGATTCCTGTACAAATAGTTAAGGAAATGTAAGTACTTACCACATCTACATTTCAGCTTGTTCAAGGCTCCATTATAGCCAAAGGAGAGAAAATAGGCACTTCTTAGAAAAGGATTCATTTCACCATAAGATAGGCATCTAAACTACATCAGAGAATAACGCCCAAGAAGTCCCTATTTCTATCCACCGATTACAACAGGAGTCTAGACAACCTGTTCAGATGTAAATGCAGCTGTCTAAACTCAGGCAAGATGAATCACAACCTATTGACTAGCCATGTTGGCTAAAATAAGAATTTCTAGATTTCCGATTTTAGGAAATGAAGATTGGACAATTAGAAAAAAGATCAGTCTCTAAATTAGTAGGAGAAAAAGGGAAGGCAACTCGGGGCTTGCCAACTCTCATCTCTTTGATTATTCCTGAAGACTAGCAAGTAGAATATTGAAAACTCCTGTAGGTCTTAAACACCTAGAGCTTGACTTCCACATCCAAAATTCATAGCATAGGTCTTAACTAAACTTAAAATGGTACTCTGACAGTTTCTCTACAATTTGTGTATTGAAATCTCATGCTGGCACCTGAAATTTCTGTGGGAAGGAATGTTGAAATGCCAGAACAACCAAGAAATGGGAATGAATGTCTTTTTTGTTTGTTTTGAAGAAAGCAGAGCACAAGAATGCCAGAAAGCACTATTAGAAATTAAATGTCTTTTGCTGATAGTTACGAAAGCTACAAAATCAGGGTGAGCCAAATGTTAGAGGTTCTTGAATGCTTACTTATTGGCTTAGTCTAGGATGGTTTTCTGTCTTTGGATCAGTTTTCCTCTATCTTTTCACTGGCAAATTGTTAAAATCAAAATATCATTTCCAATTACCTAGTGGAATCAAACACTATGGATTTGGCATCAGGATCAGGAAAGACTTGACATCAAAAGGGCAACATCAATCGCAAGGCAGTGTGTTTGTGCCAACATGTGGTATGGCAGCGACAGATTCCGCAGCCGTCAGGGAGATCAAATTTTTGGAAGGGACTTGAGATGGCAAGCTCTCAGCTAAAGGCACACCACCAAGGCATTTTCAAGCTGACGCTCACTATCTCTTGAGTGCAGGGACTAGCTCTCCTCTTCCCCTGGCCCTGGGATCATCTCTTATTCTCCATCCCATTGCACAGCATGTGCTCGTGAGGATAACATTTACCCGCCACGTTGCTTTAGTTAAAGGAGCTAAACGGTTTTTACACCTTGCCTTGCTTTTTTTTGTGTTCTCTTTTCCTCGCTTTTGCTAGCTGCCAAATATAAACAAGATAGCATTAATCAAAATGTTCTGGGTGACCTTTTAAGAGACACAGTGCTGGGAACCCTATTTACAGTCCAAATGAAACACTTACATCATCCCAGGAACAGGCTCTCTTGAGATTATAGACAATTTCACAAAAAAAAAAAAAAATGTGTGGGCACACCACAATGTCAGGCATTAAGAAAAAAAAAAAAAAAAGGATAGTTTTAAGAGTATTTAATTGGATGAAATTTCTTTGCCATTTTTTTCTCTACTGCAGAAGTACCTTAGCTAGTGCCCAAAGGGTCTAGCTACCACCTGCCCAAAGGTTCTCCAAGGAAGGACGTCAAGTACAATACCCTTTACCAGCCTATTACCTGGTGAATGATTTCCTAAAGCACAGTTGTTTCCCAGGATTATGCATCTTATTTCTTCCCTAGTGAACAACCTCAGTAGGAGTGATACTCATCTGACCAAGTGAAAAGGTGTCCAGAATAGAAATCTGCATCTGAGTCCTGCTCTCCTTATATGTAATAGAGAGAAAGTGGCACTTCTGAGATACAGTTCATCCTTTTCAAAGGTAAATATCTAATATGGATCAGATTAATCATGCTGTACAATTCCTGTGCTTGGTTGGGCTTTTTTTAATTGACTGTAAAAGAAACTCAAATTAGTTTCTCACTCAGCTATACATTATAGATATCTAAAAGAGGGCATATGAATCCTGTCTAAGCAACATTAATTCGACCATTCATGCACAAAATTCCATGTAAACATGAGGCAGTGGTACCTATGGCAAGACTCTGCCTACTGCAATATCGTGTAGAAAAGCAGATATGTGTAAAGGTCAGTTTTCACTACACTGTTATGGATTCTTGATATAAGACCAAAACTACCACGTGAATTTATCATACAATAAAAACTGGTAGGGTTTCATATAACTTGTAATCGCATTACGAAACTCACTGTCTCGGGAAGTTCCAGGAGCCAAGAAGAAAAACACTTCAACAACCGAGAAAATACATCCACAGTGAATAGATCTCTCATTTACACTAAGGCCAGGAGGAATAGGAAGGCGCAGGAATATCTGTCTTCTTCCCCAGGCCTTTTTTCCTTAAGCCTGAACTGCAGGCAACAGCCAGGGAGAGGACACTGGGCCAGATGGACCTCCAATTAAGTCAGTGTATCCATTCTTATTTTCTGACCTAATATTGCCAACACTTTTCTTATGGCGGTGAGCCAAGCGAGGAATATTATAGCCCTGCCTCACAAATACCACTTCTCCTAGGATTACCAAACGCAGGTTAAGCCTCGGCTTTATACCAGGAAACACACCCAAGGCACAAACACAAAACGCAAGCCATCACCCCACCTCCTTTTACAATCCTGCTTTGAAACATTTGCGCTTTGTCCAATTCTCTATTCCTGATACATGATTTCAGTACAGATATTTACTTGTGAGGACAGTTGGTGTAGGAGCCAAACATCTACTTGACATTATCCATTCTGTTTGTCATCAATGTGAGTCATCAGTTGTAGTCTCATCTTCCATCCTTTTGGGCAAGGTTGAAAAATTGCTAAGAATAGCAGCAGAACTTGACTGCACAGTGGTTTTTTCTGGGGAACTCAAATCTTAGACTGTGACTAATGCTGCTAATTGAATTTTTACCTCCATCTTATTAAGGGAGAACACAAACAGCAAGAGATAAGGCTGCTTTTTATAATGCTTCTTTCTACCGCATCGTCCCTGTCTCTTAATTTCAAGGCAGCGAAATACCAAATAATTACAACAAAACCCTCTCCTAAAACCCCTGCAACTATTTTTCTGAAGAATCAGACACATGGGGATTTCCCCATAATAATCTGGAGCTCAATGGTGAGCTATCCTTGCAACACAAAATAGCACTGACCTGTTTGTGACAAAAAATATTTCATGTATGGCATATTCTGGGTTTTTTTTTTTCTCCCCCTCCCAACCCTCCCTCCTCCTTTTCTTTTAAATTAGCCAGTTAACTACTGTCTTTCAGCAGGGACTGTTGCTGTCCATAACCAAATCTGAACTTTTATGACAAACTCAAACGGACACACATTGTTTACATTAAATACTTCTCCTAGATGACCAAGAAAAATATGTTAGGGAAGAAAATTTGTCATATTAATCTGAGACAATCTCTTCTGAGCCTTTCCAAATCAGCTCTACAAAATAAAAGAAAGAAAGAAAGAAAGAAAGAAAGAAAGAAAGAAAGAAAGAAAGAAAGAAA
>JAOXNO010000024.1:95566652-95586205 GCA_028565335.1 Limnodromus scolopaceus
TCCAGGGATGGGGCATCCACAGCTTCTCTGGGCAACCTGTTCCAGTGCCTCACCACCCTCACAGCAAAGAATTCCTTCTTAAGATCTAATCTAAATCTCCCCTCTTCCAATTTAAAACTGTTACCCCTTGTCCTGTCACTGCACTCCCTGACAAAGAGTCCCTCCCCAGCTCTCCTGTAGGCTCCCCTCAGATATTGGAAGGATATTATGTCTCAAAAGCGCTCCTAAGTTCAACTTTTCAACCCCTACTCCTTCTCCTTTCAGTGTCCAGCCCTGTTTAGCACACACAAACCCACACACGCCTAAATTGTTGGACTAAACCATCCTTAGGTACCTATTCTACCACTATTGCTTCTCCATAGATGCTACTGCCTTGGCTCAGCTCAATGCCCAGGTGCTCATCTCACTCCCAAACCCAGCCGGGGATTTATTCATCCAGGTATCACAGACTCACATCTCCTGATAGACAGCACGCAATTCTCAGGAAAATGTAGGGGTACAGCGTTAGGAAAGCACCCACGGTGGAGCACGGGAGGCATTCCCGATGGCACAGCATCGCTGCTCAGCGGGAGGGGGGCAGAGCAGGATGAAACACAGCACTAATGAACCAAAAATGTAAACTTTTCAGGTGAGAATAGAATGAAACAAATTTGAAAAGTAACAGGCTGTTGCAAACAACCTAACATTGACAAATAAATGGTTCTCCTGTGTCTGTTTCTAAATGTTAAGAAGTAGCTTTCAATTTCTTCCTGGGTTAATAGCTCCGAATACCCTAAATACTCCCCATGCCACATAATGCCCAGCTAGTCATTTTCCAAATAACTGATTTCAACACACATCTAACAGACATGAACTGTTGATATTTCTCTCTCAGATCCGTTCATTCCTTCGAAAGGAAAGCAACAGCAAAGGAAACATTTTAAACTTATAATTACAGTTTTAAAACTTCACTAAAACTGCTTTAAAATGTACCTCATTTTCCAGCATAAAACTACACAGAAATAGTAATCTATGGCAATAACTTTCTGTTTATAAAATCTACATATTTACAATTACAAACATTTAATTAGAGAACTACCTACTGAATTCAAGAATATAACAAATATTAGGAGGTTTAGTCATGAATTTGAAGGGAAAAAATGAGCTTGTTTACAGTCTTATGAAGATTGTTTCAAGATCATATGAAATAGTGGTTTTTTCCGTATATTCCATAGTAGCTTGAAATAAACATCTGAACTTGACTTGAAAGAGGTTTACAAAGGATTCTTATGAAGAATTTAGTGTACAATAACATGTCCAGTGTGTTCTGGAGACAAGAGTAATCATTGACTGCATCTTTGCTCCTAACCTTAAGCTAAGAGGCCCTGATGGAGATGATTCATGGGTGAAACTGCAACATACATCATATAAAATTACAATATTAGTAATGCTAATGATGATGCAAAGATTATTAATACTTATGCGATGATGTAGAATCTCTGTTGGTTTCCAAAACAACCATTTTGAATTCTGAATATTTTCTGACTCATTTTACTCTCTGTTCAATAAGCTGGAGCACTAAAATCTCTCTCCCAGTTTCCACCACCCCCAGACAGAAAAGAAAACGTGGCTAGGACACGTCCCAGCATGGCCAAATTCTTTCAGAAGAAGGCACAGCCACGCTCCAAACAAGTCATGGTCTCTTCTTTTGAGATCAAAAGCTACCACACTGAACTCAGAAACACTTAATAACGCTTCAAAATACCTTTGGGTTCTGCCTCAAAAGTGAAGCTGTTTTGTAGACCAGCTTTATCAGCTCTATTCACACTTTCTTCCTCAAATACTGTCCCATTTCTGCATAGCCATATGCAAAAATAGTGTTCTTCGTGGTTTGACATCTGTTCTGCTGTAGGGCAGTATTTCAGACATGCCACACAGATCATCACTTTACCTAATATAGTCCATATACGAAAGGATATATACACGTAAGTAATAACAGATTTACTGGAAAATTATCATATGCTCACTCAGACATTGATTGAAATGAATAATCGTCTTTCGAAGGAACTTAAATATTTTGGGGGCCACTGACTAACCATCTAAATCACGTACACACAATGAATATTGGATAAATTCTTGGACTACGCATAAAAGCTGCCGGATACCTGTTTAGAAATTGTACCCTCTCACAGACATTAAAAATAACGTAGCTACAATACAAGACTATGATAGATCTCTGCACTTAAAAAGGAAGACAAACAATTATCAAACTGAATTACTGCTACCCTGATAGCTCAGAAAGATAACTATGGCTAACTATTCACATTTTATGCAAAAGCTATTATTTCAAAGATAATTCCACTGCTGGAACAAATTGTTCTTGTTTAAGAAATCTGAAAGAAGACAACTGAAATATTTAAACCTTGTCCTGCATCATTAATGAGGGAACATCTAAATCTTTAAGATTTTGTATGAGAAATAGTAATAAAAACAGAACTCAGGACCATTAATTGTAACATTATCATATACAATTTCATAGACAAACAATGTTTTACAAAATAGCTACAATACACAACAAAAATAAGACTATATAAGTAATTCTGTTCTTAGCATTTCCTATCAAGAAAATTATGCATAAAAGCAGAGAAAAGATGCTTTCAGAATACTAAGGCCAAAATGTCAAATGAGATTAAGTTCTGAATTCTAAGAACTATGTAATATTAATTGTTGCAGCATAGTATATTCTGAAAATCATCACCAGCAGGTGTTAAAGCCCATCCTGACACTGTAATGCCTGGACTCACACCCCTCCCAAGCCTTGCGCTGCAGAGACCATCATGAAATTTATTTCTGGACTTTTTCATGACACTCACATCTGCGGTACGTGAGCACTTAATAGAGACAGTCATACAGTGTTCCACGAAATCAAGCGGTCTGATCGTTTTTACTTCTAAAAATTTACTATTTTGAATTTGTCCTTTTTCAGAAACAGCTTTAACTTGTCCCTAGTAATATCGAGAGTGCCACCCACACCCCTTCCTGCCAGTGGGTAATTTCTGAGAGCACCTGGCAATGTGCAGAACCGTTTTCTGAACTTTTATCCCTTTGCCATTGTGTGGGAGGGTGAAAATGCCAAGTTTTCTTTTCTTTGGACAGCTCAGCCCTTTGACTTAACATTTTCTGCCCATGTCAGGAAGCACATGTTCTGCAAAATACAAAAATATTCAGCTGGAAACAGCAAGATGAAATATCAGGTTTTATTTTTCTGCATTTTACTCATAAGATCATTGAGGGTAACTGTTGTTTTGCTCTGATCACTTCATATCCTGATGTATTTATTTCCTCATTTAAGAGGAAAGAAATAGCCCATAATCCTGTTATTGACATTTATCTCATAAACAAAGGGAAAAATCACATTTCCTCAGATAATCCTAATTCCCAAAACTTTAAAGCACATTTTTTCAGATGTAGATTCTTAGAAGCTATAAATACTAGAGCTCCTGGGAACCGCAGACAATCCATCATATGATGCAGCACTGCATCACCACAAGTCATTGGCAAGGTTGGCAACCTTGGAGCCCCTCAGCCCTGACTTCTGCTCCTTAGAAACTGGGGAGGAACTGAAGGTTGACTTCATTAAAGGAATACTTTATCATTGTAATCTGTCAGCACATAGACTTTCTGTCACAGAAAAAGACACTATAAACTAGGATACCTTGTTACAAAAAAAAAAAAAAAACCAACCAACCAAAAAAAAAAAATCTTTCTAGTTTGATTTAACTACTCCTCTCCTGACAAATAAACCATTGACAGTTTCTTGGAATTTTTTTCTATAAGCAAACATCAGTGTCAGTTCACTTAATAGATTGTAAATAACATAACTGTAATGAAATCTGTATTTTCAACAGAGATCAACTTTATAACATGAGTGAAAACGCTATCTGCTAAAGAGAGAGAGGCAAATCATTTCCTTTTCTCTGCTTTTGGATTTCAAACACAAATACTTTGCAGTTTGCTGTTGTCTCAGACTGAAAGAGAAAGCACAGTTTTGGCTCAGGAGCCTTGCTAAGAATTACCATCTCTTTTCTTGATTATCACTTAGTTCGGCTGATGTCTGGCTTTTGATCTGGATGCATTTCAAGGTGCATTTACTGCAGAAGGATATTAAATAGCTTAGCTCTTGCTTGAGGATGAAAAATCTAATTATTTTTTCTAGTATGTTTGTATTGTAAAATCATCACCAACAGCTATATTTGTAAGAAGCAGTAAAATTGTGATAAATGTGCTGTCAGTAACTTTTTATGAGATACATGGAACCACTATGAAGACAACTTTAAACCTATTCAATCGGGGAAAAAAAAATGATAGCTCTTTCCAGATTCTTCAGTTTTAAATGGTTCAAGTGACTCCAATCGATTTATTTCACATCATTTAGAAACATAGCATTTAAAAATCCTTTTAATTTGCCCATGTTTGATTTCCAAATTTTCTTCATGATCAAGATAAGAGACATGAAACAGCAAAGACAGCACGGTAATGATTCGATTTCTGTCTCATTGAGACAAATGGGACATTGGTTTTTGGAGTTCCGTAAATATGTCCTTTCTGGAGTATGAATACATCTGTGTACAATTCAAGATATGAAAAGCTTCGGCCTGCTGCTTTCCACTTTTCAGAATCTTGAACAAACTAAAAGCTGTTGAGTAAAATTAATTTTTCATTTAAATTCAGCAAATCTGCCTTTGTCCCTTTTCCTCAAGAACGGACCTTCATTAGTTCAATCTATATTTAATTAATCCTTCTAAGCTTACCAAGTAGGGATGGATATAGTAAAAACACCGTCAGAAAGTATTTTGCAGTATGCATTACGTGTCACCATCAGTCCCTTAGAAAAAGCTACCAGTTAACTCGCAGTAAGGAAGTACTTAACGCAGAAAGGTTTACTGTGCGACCATCACATTCAATGAAGATCAATCTTTTCATAAAACAATATTGTCAAATGGATCTGATGACATTGCCAAAACGCAAGATGGAGTTTTTTGCTACTGGACAAGACATCTGATAGTTCAGCTATTTCATGATAAACTTTGAAAAATTAGATGTTAAAAAAAAATTTCTTGTGAAAAATGCAGAACCACCATGGAAAGCCTTATATTTCTGATAGGACGTTGGTCTGCAGACGTGGCTGTGGGGTATTGTGTACGCTGTGATGGCATTCACCGGGCTGCATTGCAGTAACACCGCACCAGAACATGCTCCCTGGTCTCTCTCCACCTAGACAGGTACAGCATTTTACCCTTGGAAAGTCAGGGAAGGCTGCAGAGTGCTTACTACACCATTTGGTATGCAATGCAGCGAGTCGATAAGCTAGCACGCTTCTTTTTTTACTGCCATAGACAGTCTTCTGGTCAGCTCTCATCATCAAAGGCTTTTGTGCCAGTGTAAGCCAAGCTGAAAAATGGGTGTCTTCCAACTATGCATGGAAAAATTAATGTTCATCTGAATCTGCTATGCTGCAGGAACTCACGAGGATTTCCACACAAGCTTTGCAAGAAGAAAAGGCGAGCTCTACTCTCTCATTTTTCACAGAAAGCAGCGTGTCAGAGAGACTATCCAGGTCCAACTCCCTGTTCTGCCTGAGTCCATGACGATCTGAAGAGAAAAGCCCTTCGGATCTTTGGACACATCCCAAACCAGTGCCTTGGCTATCCCCTGCCTGCAGCATCATACTTCACCACACTCCAGATTTTAAGAGACAAAGATTTGTAGACATAATTCCACTTTCAAGAAAAGTAAAAAGAAGTTTCTGAAATCTTGAAAACAGTTCTAAATTAAATTAGCATCTTCTCCACAGCCTGACTCTTCACTGCACTAACCTATCACACCTTTTGGAGCCACTGAGCCAACCATGTCACAGTCTCAGGCTGTTTTGTTGTAATCCTTGCTTTCAGGTTTCAATTTGAACCTCCTCTTTGCAACCGCAGTGGTGAGACCATTGATACATTTTGAAATTAAAGCTGAGACCCATGTACTATTAAGTGATTCTAGGACTTGTAATACCATAACAGACACGTCTTACAGGATCACAGCCCTAAGAGTAGTCCAGCTACCTGTGGTCTCTGAAAGACCATCCTAGATGTTGATAAAATCGTACAAGGAGAATGATGACAGTTGTTCCATACCTGTTCACCCAGCTTTAATGCTTAGATCCACTGATAATGCCATAATGGCCTTATAATGACAAAAATATCATCTCAAAATGGACTTTGATTCAGCTGAAGGGCGACCACAAAAGTGTAACATCACCCCTCTGGTCTCCTTTGAGTTTTTACCTCAGGGAAAATGTTTCACCATGAAAATATGGAAGCATGTTATTGATTGTCTACCTGTTGTCCTGAGAATCTAGCTCATATAAGGTCCACCTTCCTCCTCCCTTTCATTAGTCACTTCTTTCCTTTTATTCTGTGCATTGTCAAGTAGCTCTGTTTCCAAGAATTCATATCAAAGTAGAAAATTTAATGCCACTGCTGTGTTACTGAGTGCTTTCAAAATGCAAAGGACAGTGAATCGAAAGCAGTAGGTTTATAACGCAAGAGTGAGGAGGTCTTAATGATAAGCACAGTCTCATTGTGTATCCACATCAAATGTGTTAAAGGTCTCTTGCAGATGGAAAAAGCTGTTGGCGTGGTTCCTGACAGATGTGGTCGTGCAGCTTCAAAATCAAAGAATGAAAGAAATGTTGTTCAGAAGAGACCTCCAGAGGTCATCCACTACAGCATCTGGCTCAAAGTAAGACTACTGCCAAAGCAAGGTCAAGTCAGCCATGTCTTTGTGTAGTTGAGTCCTGAAAACTTCCCAGTGTGGATATATTGTCTACAAATTCCCTGGTTGTTCCAATGTGCCCTATACTCCTAATGAAGGAGTTTTTCCTAGTGCCTGTCCTGAATGTCAGTGTTAGCAGTAGCAACAGAGAGTGAACAAGTACCACCCATAACTCACTCCCACATTCCTGAGGGATATCTTTTGAAAACATATGATTTTTCTCAATAATTGTCTCTATGTGCAGACTTATTTCTGGAAATGGTCTCTGGCCCATTCTAACTCTCAAGTTACATGTGGGTATCATTCAGGCAGGTGCCCACCAAGCTGCCCTATCACTCCCTCTCCTCAACTGGACAGGGAAGAAAAAATACAATGAAAGGCTCTTGGGTCGAGATAATGACAGGGAGATCACTCACCAATTACTGTCATTGGCAAAACAGGCTCGGCTCAGCTCAGGGAAATTAATTTAATTTATTACCAGTCAAATCAGAGTAGGGTAATGGCAAATGAAACCAAATCTTAAAACACCTTCCCTCCACCCTACCCTTCTTACCAGGCTCAACTTCACTCCTGATTTCTCTACCTCCCCCTGAGCTGCACATGGGGACGGAGAATGGGAGTTGTGGTCAGTTCATTACACATTGTCTCTGCCAATCCTTCCTCCTCATACTCTTCCCCTACTCCAGCATGGAGTCGCTCTCACAAGAGACAGTCCTCCAGGAACTTCTCCAATGTGGGTGCTTCCCACAGGCTGCAGTTCTTCACAAACCACTCCAGCGTGAGTCCCTTCCACAGGACGCAGTCCTTCAGCAACAGACTGCTCCAGCATGGGTCCCCCACAGGGTCACAAGTCCTGCCAATAAACATTTTCCAGCGTGGGCTCCTCTCTCCACAGGGCCATAGGTCCTGCCAGGAGCCAGCTCCAGTGAGAACTTCCCGCAGTGTCACAGCCTCCTTTGGGTACCCCTCTGCTCCACAGGGTCCTCCACAGGCTGCAGGTGGATATCTGCTCCACTGTTCACCTCCATGGGCTGCAGAGGGGCAGCCTGTCTCACCATGGTCTTCACCACGGGCTGGAGGGGAATCTCAGCTCCAGTATCTGGAGAACATCCCCCTCCCCACTTCTTCACTGACCTTGGCATCTGCAAAGTTGTTGCTCTAACATACTCTCACTCTTCTCTTCTGGTTGCTGTTGCACAGCGGGCTTTTTTTCCCCCTCTTCTTAAATATGTTATCACAGAGATGTTATCACCATTGCTGATTGCCTTGGCCTTGCCCAGTTTGTCTTGGGGCCAGCTGGTGTTGGCTCTGTTGGACATGGGGGAAGCTTCTAGCAGCTTCTCAGAGAAGCCACTCCTGAAGCTCCCCTGCTACCAAAACCTTGCCACACAAACCCAGTACAGACAAATATAAATCCAATACCATACTGCGGATCAATCTTTCAATTTAACTTAATCTTTCAATTCCAGAGAGTTCCAGTGCCTAGAAACATTTCCCAAAACATCAGCATGGGCTGCCTCTCTGTGCTAATACTCCTCTCTTTTCTGCCTCCCCCAGAACACAATAATTTGAATTGCCCTGCATGACTTTGTTGCAGCAGTTGATGCAGCTGTTACCGGGGCTCTTAATTTTTCCTCACCCCAAAAAGTTAAAATACGCAAGTGTTATTTGTTCCTAAAAAGCCTCTCTTATCAACACCTTCAAGCTCCTGAGGAATTGTCTGCCCTCCCCTTCTGAATCCCTGGGTGAGATTGCATGGTAACATTTCACACAACCTCCAGTCAAAAAAGTGCTGATGTCTCCAAGATAGCCGTTTTTCCACCGACGCAACCAAAGCCTACCTCAAGTATTCTAGCAGTCCCTCTCTATGACTGCCATTAGGTTAAAGAAAAGGTAGCAATTAACTCAGGTAAGGCCAGAGCTAAGCGACAGGATTAGAAAGGATGGCAGATCGGGATTCAGTGCCTCCCACTTGCTTTGGTCCTGTTAAATGTCACATCAACGGTGCTAAAAATATCCTGCCGCTGTCAGCCTCCAAGTTTATTCCTTCCTCCTCAGTGATCGCTTGCTGGAGTAATCCGTGGCTCCACACAGCTAGGCAGGAATGCCTCGTCTCTAGGTATGCAAGAGGAAATGCTGCTCCTCTCGCTGGGGTGCTGCCTTGGCCATCTCCTTGTGAGACGCGATTACCTCCACGCTGGCATCTCACAAGTTTTTTGCCGTAGCCACTACAAAGCCTCAGCCCTGATCTTCAAAGCTCAGGGATGTCTGAAAGTGTCTCCCGTGACCAACCCTTCCAGCCGAGGCTGCTGTCACCGGGGACAAGGTAGCACAAAATGGCTGACGTGTGACAGCTCACCCAGCGGAACTCAGCCGCGTGACAGAAGCTCCCAGAGGGGGTTACAACCAACCTCCAGAGCCACGGAGCTCACGCTTCAGTACTGAATTATCAAACTGAGGAATGGATTCAGGCAGGCAATGTGTTTTTAGGAGCTTCGTTTCTGGGTAGGCGTGTTCTTACAGAAGTAGAAAAGTAAGGGTGTAAAGTAAAATCAGTTAAGAAAGAAGATTTAAATAAACAAACAAAAAAATATCTCATTTTACCTCTCACCTTTACCCTCCCAACTAAACCACGTAAGTTGGCAGCCTAGGAGCCACCAGCCTGTCCTCTGTGGGGAAGAGAACAGGCAAAGGGGATGAGGGGCTTGTATCTGGCAGCCCTCCGTACACGTGCCGCTGGCTTTCCCGCAGAGCATAACCTGCTGAAGCACCTATACCTTCGGCACTCTGGCCTCTATCCCTATATTTCACCTCCTCTGAATCCCTGCCATCCCCACCCACAGCGATAATCACCTCCTCTCTCCAAATATAAAGAAGACGGCCGGCTGACCTCAGCGGTGCTGTTCTGTGATCACAGAATCATAGAATGGTCCAGGCTGGAAGGGACCTCCAAAGGTCATCTGGTCCCGCAGTCAGCAAGGACACCCCCAGCTAGACCAGGTGGCCCAGGACTTCATCGAGCCTCACCTTGAATATCTCCAGGGAAAGGGAGGCCTCGACCACCTCCTTGGGCACTGATCACCACTGACCTGGATCAATGCAGACCCTGGGCCATGCATGGACATGAGATACCTGATGCATGAGGAACCTATGGACCTGCCCCTCTCACAGACTCCACAGCAAGTTGCCTCCCTTGAGCAGCAAGCGTGTCCTTCCCAACTTGACCTTTCCAGACTCGCTTCCCCACCCCCCAGTGAATCTGGAGGGGCATTTGCTTCTGGACACCAGGAGGAGAGGCTCGCAGGGTGGTGGTCACAGAGGTGTGAGCACAGCTCCTCTCCAATGCTGCGGGCAGGAGCGGCTGTTCTGTCATCACTCAACCATAGAGATTTCTGCTGTTGCCAAAGACGACCCTGCTGTCCGGGCGTCTCACTCCCTGTATCTACACAAAGAAACACTTCCTCCTCCCTCAGCTCCTTTTCTTTCCCTGCTGCTTTGCGCTAGAACTTACACCGAGTTAAACTAGGAGTTTACACCTAGCTAAATCAACAACGAAACCTGCAAGCTGGGCCAGTCATCACCTTATTAGTCACCACCCTCCACCTGTTTGGGCTCCCTTGGGTGGCAAACTCCCAGAAGGAGCCTGTCTTCCCCGGTGAGTCTTTATCACAGCACCTCCCACAGAGAGGACCGGATCTTGACAGGACTCCTTCTGTTGCTACCAGGGTACAAAGGTTAAGCGTTGTTCCACTCGGGTGGGATTGGCCTGAACCTCCTTCTGTGTGAGTTCTATCCCAGTATTGTTTGTGAAAAGCAAACTAATTCTCTAAAGGAAGTCCTGCAGCCCTTTCTTACAAAGTACATCCTCTCCAAAAACTAGCCTTTCAAGCAGTGCGTGGCACTCTTTCTGATCCATATATTCATTTAGTTTAATTGATTTCCTCTATATGGCTGTTCTTTTCTTTATCACTACTTCATGTAACAAGAAAGTAAAACTCCCTTATAATGGAAACTAAAGTACGGAGATCGAACGTTCCTTGTTAAACTTACCAATGTAAATGTTATTTTAAATGCAAAACTTCATGTTCTGTATTTTTGTGGGGAGAGAATACATCAAATAGGAACAAGACAAGTGTGAAATATAATTAGAATAATTTCAAATAACAGAGGCACTATGCATTAACGGAGGCGGACTTCAGAATGTAAACAGGCTATTTTGAGCTGAGGCATCGTTTCAATAGAGAAACTCTAGAATTACTCCATCCTTCTGAGCCATACTAAAATCAAAACTATGAAAGAGAAAATTGAATCCATCATCTGCTTACTCCAATCTATTTTATAGTGAGCTATTCTATTTCCCCATCACAAAATGGGCCCTCCATTATCTTCCATTTCCACAGTCAGCTCCACACAAAGACTCTCTTCAGGATTCTGGCTGCTGGGCAGTCTTCCTCCAGGAAGTAAGGACAAGAGTTCTTTAACAATAGATTTCACAAATAGCCTGAAGTGGTAGAGAATTTTATATTATTTATCTCATCCAGAGTAAGCAGTGAATGTAAAGGTAAAATACTACTTAATAATTAACTGTCTGTGAGGTTGTCCTCTATGGAGGCTATACTTTGAGCATGAACTCAAGATTTTGAGGGTAGTTTCTTTAGAATTGACACACTCTGCAATCAGAATATTTTCAGGATGGTATACACTGGATTAGGTCTTCATTATTTTGAAAATAAGTAGAAATGTTTGTAACAAAGTACACAAAACCAAGATTTGTCAAGGATAACTTCTTGATGCAGGCGCTGGATGGGCCAATCAGGATTGTGCACAGCTGGATCTATTCTTCAGAAATGAGGAAGAAGTGTTTGAGGATGTGATTGTTAATGGCAGCTTTGGCTGTACTGACCATAAAATAATGAAGCTGAAGATCCTGTGGGGGAGTGAGGAAGGCAAGTACCAGAGCACAGACCCTGGGCTTTAGGGGAGCTGACTTTGGCTTATCCAGGAGCTGGTAAATGGGATCCTATGGGAGGCAGCTTGGAAACACAAGGAGCTCAGGAAAGACGGCTGTGAAAACAACCTTTTCCTTAACCTCTAATATTCAGGAAAACAAGTAGATTTATCAGGACATCGGTGTGTCTAAACAGGGAGTTTGTAACTGAGCTCCAGCACACAAATAAAAAGCCAGCACAAGAGAGGGAAACAGGTATGGATAAGGCTGGGGGGACTCAGTGATATCTTTGCTGAGGCCTTCTGCAACATGGTCTCCCAATCATCTGTGTTTAGCAGCAGGGGTCAGGGAGGAGGAGAGCAACCGGCAGTGGATAAGGATCAAAGCAGGGATGACTTGAGATAACTCAACTCACACCCGCCTGCGGAAAGAAGGTAGTTGGTAACAGCACATGGATTTACCAAGGAGAAATCAGA
Source organism: Limnodromus scolopaceus (assembly GCA_028565335.1). Taxonomy (NCBI): domain Eukaryota; kingdom Metazoa; phylum Chordata; class Aves; order Charadriiformes; family Scolopacidae; genus Limnodromus; species Limnodromus scolopaceus. The sequence goes on from JAOXNO010000024.1 coordinate 95,578,878, forward strand.
TACAACCAACCTGATTGCCTTCTGTGATAAAGTGTCAAGATTCGTGAACGAGGGGAGAGCAGTGGATGTCATCTACCCTGACTCACCTCCAGCACTGTTTCCCACAATATTCTCATATGCATGTTAGGACATGACAGCCTGTGTTGTTGGCAAGTAGATGGCTGAAAAGCTTATAGGAGAATTGGGCTCAAATGTTCATGGTTAATTCTTTCTATGATTCTTGGAGAACAGTAACAAGTGGAGTGCTGCAGGGCTCTGTCCTGAGACCTGTCTTGTTTAACATCTTCATCGATTACCCAGAGGAGATGACGCAGGGCACTCGCCAGGTTTGCAGACAACACCAAACTGAGCGGGAGGAATCTTGTCTGAGGACAGGGCTGGCCTTCAGAGGGGCCTGAAGAATGGAGGCTGGAGGAATAGGCCAACAGGGGCATTATGGACCTGGGAAGGGAGAGCTCCTGTCAGCGATCCAGGCTGGGTCCTGACTGCTGGGGGAGAAGCTCTGCTGAGGAGGCCCTGGGAGTCCTGGTGGGCAGCAAGTTGAGCTTGAGCCATTGGCAAACCCTGGCAGCAGGGATGGCCAACAGCATCCTGGGTTGTGCTAGCAAGAACATGACAAGTAGAGCAAGGGAAGAGAATTACCCTCCTTTACTCAGCACTCACTGGATTACACAAAGAATATGGCATCCAGTTTTTGGGCCCTCCAATAGAAGACACTGAAAGATTGAAACGAGTTCAGTGGAGATCGCCAAGATGGTCAGGGCTGGAGCACTTGCCTTGTGACAAGAGGCTGAGGGAGCTGGGCTTGTTCAGCCTGGAGAAGAGATGGCTCCAGGGGGACCTAAAAGCAGCCCCTAGTCCCTGTGTGAGATTATCGAAGAGCTGGGGCCAGGGTGTTTTACAGCAATGCATGGCAGGAGGAAAGGGAAATGGAAATAAATTGAAACAAGAGAGATTTTGAATTCATAAAAGGAAAAACCTTTCCCCATGAGGACAGCCCAGCAGTGGAGTAGGTTGCCTAGAGAGGTTGTGCAGTCTCTACCCTTGGAGGTCTTCAAGACCTGACTGCATAAAGCCCTGAGAAATCTGGTCTGATGCCATAGCTGCTTTAAGCAGGAATTTGGACTAGAGACCTCCTGAGCTCCCTTTGCACCTGAGTTATTCTATGTTCCTCCAAAATATATTTAAAAACCAACCAAACAAAAAAATTATCATCCAACTATACATATACAAAGCACCATTCAGTTTATAGGTTATAATATTGACAATGTGCACCTCATGGCACCCATAATATTAAATAGCTTATGTTTGCAACACTGAAGTTAAATATGTGAACAGACATCAACAGTAACATGTACAAATAGTGTCTGTACCACAGATTGGCACTGCTCCCATACAGTGTTTGAATATTGATGTGACCTGCGTGTAATGAGGAGAAAAGGGCAGAGTCAATAAAAGCCCAGGAGGTACAAAACCAGGAAAAAAAATCTGAGGGGAAAAGTGAAATCTATCCAGCAATCGGAATGAAAGGCACTAAGACTAAACAAGCAGAGAGAGAGAGAGAAGGGGGACAGAGGGGAGGCTGGAAGGGAAAGGGACGGGAGGACTGGTACAGGGCCAGGGCATTCCTCCGCTGTCAGCAGAGCGAGGTGAAACCTGCCTACTCTGTCCCCCTCACTGAGCACCCACAGGGATGTCACCTGCCACCGCTAACAGGGACCCTCTCAGCTCCCTAAGAGTTCGGAGGATTCAGCTTTGAAACAACCAAACAGCGGGTGAGCTGGCGTGGGCGTTAACACGGCTCCCATCAGCGGGGGCTCTGTTCTCCCCAGCTTGCCCTTCTTAAAATTAGTAAATGATGCACTCAGAGAAAGCCATCAGACGATCATTAACATTCCAAAGGAAGCCCTCTGCATTTTGGAAAAAGCCTTGCTCAAGGTTGCCTGCTCAATTCTTTGTGCATTGGGATGTGGTCCACAATTAGATAATCCTACTATCTAATTACATTGCTATATATTTCCCTCACACATGAGCTAGAATAAAATTTCACAGGTTTCCTTTGGAAGTTTTCCTGAAGCTTTTGTTAATTCTATAATCGCTTTTAATTTTGAAAAATTTTCCTTATATTCTTTATATCGACCACAAACACTGAAAATGAGGATGCTGTCTAAAGTATTAACTTATTAATGAGAAAACGAACAAGTAAAACATCAGATACTATTCATATTATAACTTTATGCTGAAGCTTCAGCAATGCTCTGTTGGATATCACTCTTTAGATAAATACTTATTTCCTTAAAAAAGAAGAGGTACTTTAAGTCCAGGGCATTATTTTGTTTCGGCACCTCCCGTATTTCCTACCCAAGACACAATGGTGAAGTTGTATTTAAAACTATTAACTAACACACAGGCTTTCCAAGTGTTACTTAACTGAGGCTAGTAGAGGCAAACTTTGTGATTGAATAAGCGTAAAGGCTGGCCCACCATGAGACCAAAACAACACACCACCGCCACTATTTAAGATAGGTGCTAAAAAATTCAGCGCTAATTTGTTTCTTAACAAAAACGATGGCCAACTTTCTTCACAGCTTTGCAAAGCCAAGAATAAACTGTCCTTTTTTGTGATATCAAGAAAATAACCTAGCTAATGCCAGGCAAATTATATTTTGTGTTTCAAGCCCACGCTAATTAGGAATAAGTTGTGTTTTGACTGTTTTCACTTCCTCTTAACAATCTGTTTTTGGTCACACCTCTTTTCAGTAAGCTCCAGACATACTCCAGATACAGGCAAACAATTTCCTCTGACATTTACTGATCTAAAGTTATGGAAAATAATATGGAAAGACAGGAAATAGTCCCTCAAGAAAAATCCAAGAGAACCACAGACTACTAGCTATCAATCTGGGTTACGACAACAAATCAACATTGAACTGGATTTCAACTTTGGCACTTTAAATGCACGCTAAATACAATCACAGATTTCCATAATTTTCACAGACATGTATTGTCGCAACTGATTTAACATACATGAATTGAGTTTTAAACTTCAAGGTCAGCGGTTGAAGGAAGACAGGAAATACGCCTATAAAGTCCAACAGCTGATTTGCCTTTCCTTCTTACTATCAAATTTAACAAAACGATATCAGCATTTCTCAACATGTCTTACCGTTTGCTTTTCCTCTAAGGCTCCTCTTCCCGAGACTTTTCTTTCACGTTTTTCTAACTCCATTTCCCACGGGAAAAAAACCCAACCACTCTAATATCCTGAGCAGAAGTGATCTAACCTGACTACATAGTAGATATCCCTGTATTTTTGGAGTCGGGAGAGGGAGTGCTGGTGGTGATTTCTGGTCAGCGCGTGTTTCCATTTATAGCCGTCGAAAATCCACAAATAGAAGCGTGAAGAGAGGGCAGGCAGCTGCCTCCGATAACAATAAACATGGGTTTGGCATCACAGCAAATTGTTCAAGAGGGATTTTGGTTACGGGCTTTATTCACTCCCCCCTCAACCCCTTTACCCTAAGAGTTTATATCTAAGAAGCCCATGAAAATTAATAGCCACGTCTCAGTAGTACTAACTTGTGCTCATGGAGATTATTGAGCAAGTACAAACATGATAAGCTGACACCACATGTTACATAGAGACAGTGAGTGTACAGAATAATATTTAAAAATGATGCTTTAGCCTGCTGTTGATCTTTACCTGATGAGTATTTGGGTCTGAGCTATCCTAATATGTGTTCACTCAGAGTGTACTCTCCTTTTCTAATATCAGGACGTGACATCTTAGATTTTCGACATCCAGAAAGACTTGCAAAACTTTCAGTGGGCACTACGAGCACCTCTAAATACAAGAAGTGACCAGCGAGCATCTAAAATGGAGCTAACACCCATACAGACGGTGGCTGTGGAGTCTGTTCGTTAACTTGTAGAAGAATAACCTGGCTCTAGTTCACAACGAGAAAGTCAGGAGGCCAGTATTAGAAACAGCAGTGCAGAGGGAACCTCTCAGGGGCTCCGCTGCAGATGCCACAGTTTATAACACACCCCCTGGTTGCCACATCAACTGGGATCATGTTGTCTCGGGGGCGATTCACACGCAAGGCTGGTTCTGCATCTACCAGCAAGGGAAGGGGAAGCACGATGACACAGAATCATACAGAAAATGTTTGCTACTGTTAAACGAGAATACGCTCTCTGGCCAGCCCGTGTTTCGTGAATAAATGCATAACCCTTCATAAACTGGCAGCTTAAGCATCTCGCTAAATCCCTAGAAAAGAAGACACACTTCCTTTCCCTCTCTTCCTCTCAACACATTGGTAATAGAAGACTCTTCTAAAATACATAGATGGATAGATACATAGACAGACAAATAACTAAACCCCTTTTTCATCTATCGTTTTTCAGTTGCCTTTGTGGAAATCACAGACAAAACTAGGCATGCCCTTTTCTACTCTGCTTGCTTCTTGATAGACACCATACTCACGTCATGTTTAGAGCCTTGGACAGGAAGAAAAGTCAGCCAAAGAAGTTGTGTCACAGCAGTCTATACAGTTCACATACGAAAAGTTAACCAAAAAAACCCCCACCTTAGAGTGTTCTTGTTCTGAAACTCTTCAGAGCAAAGAAAAAGTTACTCCAGTGACAATTACTTTTCTCTAGTCTTTCTTTTACCTTCGTTTTCAGATGTGTAAGGAACCACCAGATTAGTGAGTGTAGCAAGGCAAACACAAAGAATCAGTCAAATCTACAAGAGCTGCTCTAGCAGAGGGAATAAATATCAGCTTGATGTCACAAAAGTAAAAATACACCCTACTGCATCTCCTGGAAAAGCTGGGATAAAAGGAACTAAAGTGACATAATAGCCAGAGGAAGGTTCTAGCACTTCCTTGCTCTTCAGCAGGAAGCCAAACAGTATTAAGAAGTTTGTATCTTCAAAATCTTTTCTGTGTGGCTGAAACTTATCCCTGTGGTGGGGGACTTGTACAATGCCTTTGTACCATTTAACGTCCTCAAAGGAGGTCTTCAGTGGGACCCAAACAGCAGTTCACATGATGCTGCTACTTACATCACTGACCATTCCCGCGGTGCAGGTGAAAGACCTGAAGCACCTCGGCTCCCATCAACCTGTCCGTTTCCAAAGGTTTTAAATCATGGACAAGGACCAGAGCATGTCAGGTGGCACGTTCAGCTGCGTGTGCTCCCCAGCCCTGTCCCACTGGTGGCAGGGATACACCAAAGGACCACTCCCAGGGGAGTCAATCCCTCCTTGTGCTGGGGAATGGATGCCCATGTTGGTAAAAGAGCAGGCTGACCATGGTGTAATGAACCAGCAACGTCCGACCCAAGACACAAACTTGAATGTAAGAAGTTTCACCTAAACGTGAGGAGGAACTTCTTCACTTTGAGGGTGGCAGAGCCGTGGAACAGGCTGCCCAGGGAGGTGGTGGAGTCTCCTTCTCTGAAGGCATTCAAAACCCACCTGGACAAGTTCCTGTGCAGCCTGCTCTGGGTGGACCTGCTTTGGCAGGGGGGTTGGACTAGATGATCTCTAGAGGTCCCTTCCAACCCCACGTGATTCTTTGATTCTGTAAGTTCGTACAAACTTAGACCAGCATTGGTGGATTTTATCTGGAGTTTATGCTATGTGTAACTCAGCACTCTGACTGCCCACCCTAAAGCTTAAAACTTTAATCATCATGATCATACTCTCTACTTCCAGACACTGTTTTCACATGGCAGCTCACCCGTGTGGAAGTCAAAGGCGATCGCTACAGAAAGACCCAAGGAAGTTACTATGAGGTGACTTTACTCGTAATAATTCCAACATATGATGCTGATGACAGTATTCAGTTTTACAAACAGGTTTTCCATCATTAGTCCTGTAAAAGTGTCTACTAGCACCTACAAGAAAAAATTAACACCTTTCCCTTTCACTGTGTCAGCCTGAACACCAGATTCCATAAAAAGAAGAAAAAAAAAAAAGTGAAAATTAAAATAGTAGGATAGGGAAAGACCTAATTGTTCCATTTCTTGTGAATGGAAATTTGTATTCCGGATGCATCACGCTGCTGACTGTGAAAGTGCTATGGAGTTGGAGCAGGTGGAATTGGAGATGAAAATTAGAGCAAAAACCTAAGAATGCAACAGAATAGGAAACCAAACTTCATGTCATCACATTGAAATTGGGGAGCACTGGATGCAGGGCTCTTCCATAGCCTGGATGGCAATATATAAGGACCCAGGAGATAGTGAGGAAAAGCTGATGCGATCTTGTTGTCTACCACAACTTGCTCAGCATGACATTCCAAGACCAAACCTGAGGAAAGACCATGATCCTAACAGTATGAGAATTTGGTTTTACGTCATTATGGGAGTACATTTCTTATTCCTACATAGAAATCATGGTTATTTTGCTCTGAGGACTTTTTAAAACACTGTTAGTAACTGTCTATTTCCTGTTTTACTTAGCAAGGTAAAACAAAGTAAACAGATGTTAAGTTAAAGCATGCGATAAACATTGTCTAAATTACTGTGTTATTTTCAATAACTTTTTTATACTACAGCCACTGGCACCTGTTTGTCTTCTCAGAGCAGGACCCAACAGGAGGCCAAGAGATGCAGTTGACTGGGGCGGGGGGGAGGTTGCATATTTTTTTTGTAAGAGGCAAGGGCCGAGTATCCAAAATAGTAGTATTGTGTAAATAAACCATTTAAGCAGGTGCATTTTCTGTGCTCACATGATCTGCTCTTCTTGGAGGAGGAAGCAAGGGACTATCTATCATAATGTTTGCGTGTCAGTCTCAGCTGTGTTTTCACTCATGTGGGTGCTGCAGTTCTTTTCCTATGCACATTTTAATTTTCAGCCGGACACGGCTGTAACCCAGGGCTGCCAGCCAATGACTGTATCACACATCACACACCTGCACTGCTTCTTCCTTAAGCTAGTGGCTTTTACTTGCTCAGCATCAGGCACAACATAAGCATTTAGCAGTCAGAAGTATTAATTCTGACCCTGTGTGCTTAATCATAGAATGACTAGAGTTGGAAGAGACCTTAAAGATCATTGAGTTCCAACCCCCCTACTATGGGCAGGGACACCTCCCACCAGACCAGGGTGCTCAAAGCCCCATCCAGCCTGGCCTCCAGGGATGGGGCAGCCACAGCTTCTCTGGGAAACCTGGTCCAGGGTCTCACCACCCTCACAGCAAAGAATTCCTTCCTAAGATCTCATCTAAATCTCCCCGCTTCCAATTTAAAACCGTTACCCCTTGTCCTGTCACTGTACTTCCTGACAAAGAGTCCCTCCCCAGCTCTCCTGTAGCTCC
>JAOXNO010000024.1:95614755-95625789 GCA_028565335.1 Limnodromus scolopaceus
GAATTTCTTTCTGGTATCTAATCTAAATCTCCCCTCTTCCAATTTAAAACCGTTGCCCCTTGTCCTGTCACTGCACTCCCAGACAAAGAGTCCCTCTCCGGCTAGTTTCTTCTTGCGTACCCAAGAAGATTAAAACAGTCAAAGTTTTAAGTCATTAGTAGCAAATACAGAGCGAGGCACACAGTTTTACATTCTCTCTGAAATATTTGTCATAAAACAAGGAGAAATGGGGAATTTGGTATTTTGGACTTCAGGCTTGCTGGATATTTTAGACTGTACAACACGGATGTTTTGTAAATGCAGAAGAAATGGGGGTTTTTTGGGAGGAAACTATTTATTCGTCTCAGCAGTTATGTTCCATGGAAACACATTTTCCATCTCCCTTCGTTAGTAATGATACTAACTGATTGATAACAGATCATTTTCCTTCAATATTTCACCAGCAAGTCAGGTGGGCTCCCTTTTTACCTCCTTTCAACATGTTTTTCACGTTTGCAAAGGCAGTCTCTTCAGAACATAAATACTCCTCTGTCTCGTTCCCCTGTACGTTAAGAGGACAAATTGTTCCCACAAAGTACAAGGTGTCTATTCCGATAAGATCTCACTAATAAATCCTCTAGAGAATGAACTTCCTCCAGGCAACAAAGGTGTGCAAATGCTACGTATCACCCTAAATCATTCTGGCAAATGAAAAAGAATCCAGAACACCCTCACATTAAAAGCCAAGATATGAAAACCACCCTCGTTTCTGAAGCACCGTACTGAAACCATGCAGCGACAACGAAACACCCTGCTTCCACCACCAAACTGGTCACCATGGGCAAGGAGAGGCCAGGGTTCCCAGATACCTAGAACACTTTGGTGGTAATACACCTGCTCCTATAAATCAACTCAAAACCCCAAACACACGTTCTCAACTATTTTTCTATTAAAAAGAAAAAAATAGAATAAATGCTTAAATAGCTTAACTAGTAAATACGGGAAAGAAAATAATCTTTAAAGATGTATTTCCTAGAATATAAACATTCCCTTCCGTTTCATTACAACTATGCATAACGTACAGCATTCTACTAATTGAAAACTATTTCAGACTCATTCCCTTTTTAGAGTACCAAAGGCTGTCTCTAAAAGAGCTCTGTGTGATTCGCATGAAATAGGAATGAAAGCTAAACAAAACGCTGCAGAAAACAAAGGCATCCTTGAATATGCTTTCCCTGTAGAACAGGCAGCATAAAAGCCGCCTGAACGGAATGCTGAAGCAACCCTTCCACAGGGAAACTTTGCTGGCAGTAAATACACGACTTAATTTTAAACTCAGATGTTCAAATATTAACTAGCCAGATAAGATTTCTGCGTTTCTTGAAAACATCATTTAAAAAAATAAAATAAAAGTGCTGTGGGTTATCCTAAAAGCATCCACTACGCTCTTCAGACTTGCAATTTTCTCCCATTTTGAATGGGGGGAAAAAAAAAAAATCATCAGCAATATTCAAATAATCACTCGTTTTGGTAGTTAGTTTAAAGCTTGGTTTGGTTTTAAATTGCTTAGTGGAAGTCCATGATGTCACCAATGAACGCTAAAGAAATTCACTCATGTTTATAGAATCACAGAATCGTCGAGGTTGGAAGGGACCTTTAAGATCATCTAGTCCAACCATCAACCCAACTCTGATAAAAAACCAAAAAGAAACCATACAAAAAAACCCCCACATTATTAAACTATGTCTCTAAGCATCATGTCAACCCGTCTTTTGAACACCTCCAGGGATGGTGCCTCAACCCCTTCCCTGGGCAGCCCATTCCAAGGCTTGATAACCCTTTTGGTGTAAACATTTTTCCCAATATCCAACCTGAACCTCCCCTGGTGCAACTTGAGGCCGTTTCCTTTTGTCCCATCCCCTGTGACTTGGGAGAAGAGACCAACCCCCACCTCTACACACCCTCCAGGGTGTTGTGTAGTGCCTTGTTTAATCTTCTAGAAATACAGGACAAGCATTATCTCCTAGGAGCTACTTCAAAATGGTTTAATGCATTTATTTGGGGGTTGGGTAGAACTGGCAAGTTCCAGGGAGAGCTCAGAGAGTCAGACTGCTCACATCAGCGGCACGGTCTCATCATTTGCTCCCAGTTTGCTTCAGGACCAAAAGACGACAGTTTTAGTCCAACACAAAACTAACTTTGAAGAGTGAAGTCCTGCCTCTGCATTACCCTGGGGATGCTTACAAACTGAAATTCCAGCTGCTGATGCTTTGGTGGTATTTCCAAGCCGTGCGCGCGTCCGTGGATTTTGAGGACAGTTACCACAGTCAGTACTTGTCTACATTTTGGGTATGGCTGTTACCATGCCTCCAGCTGCACATCCAGAGGCTTCGGTCCAGACAATGTTCTCCAGCAACACATGAGCTCCAAGAGAAAAAAGCATCAGAGGTTACTCGGCATCAGGTCTCAGCTTCCTAGTGTTAGAACCAAGGGAGATTTGCTAAATCCCTTCTCCAAAACACCACCGAGGAGCCACAGAGGTCTTCCCACAGACAATACCGATGCTGTGCCTTCTCGGAGAGGACTTCTCTTGTATAAAGATATGCTACTTCTTAAGATCTCAATGTTAATGGACTACTAACATCAGGGCCAAGAGGCACACCCTGAACGAGTCACAAGTTCTAACCCAGGCTGCCACGAACCCTTCTGACTGAAGTTAGGACGAGGCACAGTCCAGCCACACGCACCGAGCTCCTCAAAGCCCTCTGCTCCAGCAGAGCCCACGACTGGCCATCCTGTTGCCGCAAGAACCGTACAAGGGGCGATAAAACACATGTGTCTCCACCATCCACCAGAAGAGGAGAGAAGATGGCTTCTGCAAAGCAGCTCACAAAGCTGTCCTTAAGCCAGGTATCTGCTTTTCCACTTTGAAAAAATCTCACTATTTTCATTAATCTGGTTGAATACTGGTTATATTCCTGACTTCAAAATGAGAGAGGAAGCCACTGTCCCTCTGAAAATTTCCCTTCCTCCTGAACCAACTGGGACCACACAAAACATTTAGTGATAGCCAAGACCATTCAGCTTTTGTCACCTCCTCTGTTAGCAACCTACACACAGAAACAGATTTTGTGTGTTGGGTGGAAATTGAAGACGGGGAACACTCTTATCAAGTCAATTGAAAAACTAAAGTAATTTTATTTTCTGGAGTCAAGGCAAAGAATGACAATGAATTCTCCATTAACAAAAGGTCTAGGACATTTCTGATAAATAGCCCCAGTGGGAGGTAGACATTTACAGTGAACTAGGAGAGGATCAACTGATACACTAAAAAATGCACTTTAAAAAAAAAAATAAAAAATATTAAATTCCCGGTGTCACTGGTCTCCTCTCAGAAGCTGAATTCGTGAGCACCAAGTAGTGAAACCTGTTAAGTAGCTCGTCAGCTAAAAAAGGTTCAGGCAGCACTAGTAAAGCACTAAATATTAGACAAGAAGCAGGCGGGTCAGCGTGTCCCGGACACAAGCCATTCACTGGAAAGGACAGGGGTATCCAAGTTTCCAGCACGCGCTTTCCCACAATATGCCGATTATCAAAAATATGGCACGCAAGCCAGAAAAGTAATCTTGACAGGCAATTTATATGGAAGCTGTGGAAAAAGCCTGGAGCAACGCACAGGGGATGGAAAAATCTGTCGCTACACTAACAACGGGAGCAAGAGAGGTTTTGGTGGTTTGTTCTGTAAGACTACGGAATTGTGTCTTTCCATAAGGAGAACTCACACGCAGTAAGTGACAGGTTAATATTAAATCCACTCCGCTGCTACGGTCAATTGGTTTTCCCTGGTTACCTGTTTGCAGCTAATAAAGCAGCATGCGAGTTTTGTAGTGTTTCTTTCCTCGCAGTAAATCCACCTCCCAAAAGACACACTAAGCAACCGAAAAGGAGACGTTTATAGAGGGGAAAAAAAAAAAAAAACCAACAAAGTTATGCTTACAAAATTATATTCACTCCTCAGGCTCCTCGAAGCATCGGCAAGAGAAAAGAGCCTGGGATGGGAGGGTCACACTTTCAAGGACACACGCTGTTTCAGCAGAACATCATCAGCTTTTTCTGGGTGTAAAACACAGTTAAAAGCATCTGGAACTTCACTGGCACTGTCGGGAGGACAAGCGTACGTAAACCACTTCATGAAATGGCACACACCCAGGGACCACTCGACGCATCACGGGGACCGCTGCAGTCTAGGCTGCTGGAGGTTGGATCAGGTGGAACGACACGTTAAGTCACTCTTTTGGAATAAAAAGCGAGGCGAACCAGACATGTAGGCTTTGGGGGAGAGGGACGGTAGCCACTTGTCACTGTTTGCCCAGATCCGAGCCTCTTGGCTGCCCTGAAAAGCGAATGGCGCTGCAACTGCTATTATTCCACGCTACCAGCGGCTGCTGTTGCATCTCGAGTTCTCAGTAGCCTGGAAAAATGCACTTATTGCCAGACTCGGGCACCCTGCCCTGAATTGTACATACTGCCGAATTACCTGCAAATTGCCTCACCCGAAGAGCATAAACAAAAGACATTAAGGAGACACAGCGCTATATGGTCTTAGTGGAGAAGATTGAAAAATACACCTCCTCTTTCAGATCCTCCCCCCAGATACTCACTGAAAAAACGTAACGAGAATCCAGACTTTCACCACAGAGATTCACAAAGTAAAGACAGATGGCACTGAAAGGCAAGGAGCACCAATGCTCCTCTGGGGACACAGTAGCAGGATGGCTTGGTGGTGGACTTCAGCTCCTCTAACCTGTCACCAAGCAACTGTTGGATCCTGTTCTGAGCTCAAGTTATTTTCTTTTCCAAATGAACGGAGGCAAACACCTTCAACAAGCAATTCCTAACACCTGTCTTGGGCTGAGACGACCACAAGGAGATGGCAGTAGGGTGTGGGAACGTGAAACGGTCCCAGATGAAGACAACAAGCCTTCATCCATTTCTCCGGAGCCAGAGAAACCAGAACAAATATTCATTCCACTATTCAAATAAATAAATAAATGGATTGCTGAGCAGTTACTTCTCGTCAAGGCCGAGGCAGCGAGCAGTGCCTGTCTTCTGGCTGGTTTTGGGGCTGTGGTGCAGTCTCCACAAGCTTGCCGGAGCGTACAAAAAGCAACTCCCCCACGATAAAGCACCTATCACAGGGCCATAACAAGGTTTACGTCTTGTTGCGACTTCAGCAGGAGGGAGTAGGTGAACACAGGCAGTTAATGATTTTCTTTGATTTTCATCTGGTGGCATGGTAGGCAAGGCCCAAATCCAGCCTTTACACATTCATGCAGGTCTCCTGTTTATAGCTGGAGCAGATGCTAAAAACAAAAGCAAACCAAAAACAAAAAAAACCCCAAATGACAGAAAAGCCCCCAAAACCAAACCTCAGCCTCCAAATGAAAAACCATCATCACAGAGCTCAGAGTCTCGCTGCTGCCTTTGGCTTTGGTCTGTCTTTTTTAGGAACTCATTTTCATCTCAAATGGGTTTGCTGAGGTTTTCTGGGACTCTGGGTACAGTTTCCTACATTTTCAAACTCTTGTTGTGCCAATCCCAGTAAGTACTTTAAAAAGAAAATTCTACCCAAGGTTGGAGTTGATTGTACAAAAACCTCATTTTCTTTCTGGTTTTATTTTAAGAGCAGCTTGCCAAGAACAGCAGCAGCTTCCTGTTCTTCATTGGGAAGAATGAAGTGGCGCTACCCCTGAGCTAACCTAACACCTATCAACCTGCAGCAGCTCCTGCAAAGAGACCAGCCTCGAAGCTTAAATGAGGAATCTTCAGGGTTAGAAGAAATCACAAAAATTAATGCGTTTTGCCAAGACAGATTTGAGTATCTGGAGGCGGCTTGCCATACCTCCTTGCCCAATACCAAAAAGAAAGCAGTGCCTTTTTTTACGACCTTCAAATCAAAATTTAAGAAGTTAAATTAGAAATACTACCAAAGACTGCAGTTACTAATTTTAACACAGAAGTTATTATGACTTCCCTGATCTCCTCCTTTCCCATCTTCTCCCAGAAACGCTCATACAGCCAACGCTTACTGGAAGAAATGTTCAGCAGAAGAAGGGACGTGGTCAGCCACACGTGAAGTGTCGGGTCCTTCCTTTTGTTGGAGTTTGGGTTCATTGCATTAGCTCACACTAATTATGTCAAACCTGTGCCCTGCACTCACACTGCTCAAGTAGTCCCTGCACTTAACAAGTCAGTGGTCTTCGTTAGCTCCTGGCACATACAGAACCCAGAGACACCAAAATCAATCTTTACCAGCCTTTTGCAAAATTATTACTTACTGAATTCAACTCAGTAAATACTTACCTTTATAAACCAACCAGAACCCACAGATTTAATAAGACCTTGAAATCAGCATTGGACCACTGGAAGTGCAACACAGTAACAATGATAGTAAATTCCAGTCTTAATTCATACATACTTTAATTGCTATTTTAATGATACAATAAATCTATTGAAGCTTTTAAAGATTTTTTTTTTTATTATGGTTTTATATATTTATATAAAACCACCAAAGCACTTTAAAGAATCATGCTTTCTTGTGTAATACATAAAACTAGTTTCATACTGTGCTTCTGAAAGTCTATCGTGCTGTTTTTCAAGTTATTTTTTACAGATGGCACATTTAAAACAAAACCAAAACCAAAAAAACAACGGAAGCATGAATTTCTAGTGACTGCAATGCAACACAGCATCCAAACCAAGATGTTTCATTACAACTAAGTTAAAGTGTGAGTGCATTATGTAATAAACAATAGCAGTTTGGTCATTTTAATCTTAATTCTGTTTACAAGAAAACTAACATTTGTGCTTCACGATCTAAAATCCCATGATATAAACATAGGTTCTCTGTTGTAAAAATCCCAACAAATTACTGTCCAAAAAGAAAAACATAGCTAAAACAGGAGAACAAGTTTAAATCTACTCACTTTCCTCAAGAATTGTAATATTTAAGACTATTATGACATACAAGACACAGTAAGGCACAATGGGTGGTACAAACGAATGAATACAGTTGTCCATGAAACTTGTTCTCTTCCACAAATGCTAAAATATGTACCGCTCAAGATAAATTTTCTCTTAAAAATGAAATACATCATTTTGTTATGAAAGTCCTATACAAAAATTTAAAATTTACACCATCTGAGCTGCCAAAAAAATAAAAAAAGTGTATCAATTTTCCACAAAACTATATTTCTCACCAGCACATCCAGCCGCTGGGAAAAAGATACCCCAGCACTCTGGAAAAGAAAAGCATTATTTCCCCCGTGTTTAAGACAAAAATATTGTATTTTGCATACAGTAGTGCATTATACTTAAAAAAGCCTAGAACTACTAAAATGACAATATTGATTTGGAAATTATTGGTTCACTGCCTGGATGAAATAAGGCACTTTCTTCCAGTGGGCAGCACTTTTCACAGATATGGAGACGATGAATCAGGTTCTGGTTAAAAACAAAAAGGGGCTCAGTGAGGTCCCAGAAGGTGACAGGAACATTTCAACAGCAGGGGAAGACACAGGAGGTAAAACCTGGAGATGAAACTCTACACAGAAGTGGTCACTCTGTCAATGGCATTATTGACCTCGTTTTTGTTTGAATCCAGTCCTTTAGCAGCATTCATATCATTCCGTAAATTCTCCACTGTCTTTTTCATGTTCTTTAATTCTCCAGGGTGTGGAGTGGCTCGCCTTAGAAGTGTTCTCTAAAAATAAACAGCGCAAAAAGTGGTTTTGCCTTCGTCTCTTTGAAAAACAACATACACTTTCAAGGCTTTAGCATTCACATACCAAATATTAGGTATCGATTTTTTTTTCTTTTCCCCCTTTTCCTTTTCGGACTACGATGCTCTAGGGTGAACATTATTTTCATAGCTGCTTGTTTATGAAGCCAGTGAAAGAGCTTTCGAGAACTGTCTAGGAGCAAATTTTTTCATCTCTTGACCTACTAATCTGAAAGCCACTCAAGTGGAGAACAATTACAAGTTATGAAGTGAAGATTCTTTCATAAATATAGTTGGGAATTATTCTTCTTTTCCCCCCAAACCATTCAAGTGATTAAAGATCACATTTCAAACAAAAAAAAACATTCAGCTGGTTTTGAAAGAATCCCATAAGATCTCTTTACAGTGTCAAATGCGTGTTTGTGTGGAGCTCTGTATGCCTTCCAGCCCCACCACACAGTTTGGTTCTCTTCTCAATTGAGAACAAATATCTCGAAAGGAAGAAGAGGGAGCATTTCTCTCCCATCTCAGACACAAGAACCTCTAACATCATTGTGCCGAAACCTTTACAAGGAAAACAATATTTATGGAAACCCCAGTTAGCATCCAGATTAGAGACCAACAGAACACCAAGAATAATTGCACAAATATGTACCAGTATAATACATACATACATACATGCAATTACTTTTTACTGGTATACACGTAAGCTGTGCAGATTACAGTAGAACCAGTGATCCATAAATTGGTCAAAATTGCAATTGGTGCATTGGTCAAGACTGCTTTGGAAACCTGCCCTTCCTCCTCCCCAACAGGATCACAAACTTCTTTTCCCCCTAAAGGGTTCTTGCCTCAAGTCAGGCTGTAATAGCACGACTGAAAGCAGTTATCGTTAACACCATTATCACATGGACATTCTCAGGTTGGCACAGCTGTTAAGAAGCATCCTTCTGAACCCCCTTATCAGTCAGTCTACAAACCACACCTGTCAGAGAGATTTAGCTTTGGATTAAGCAACCACCTTGCTTGGAAACCTAAATGTTCATATCTCTACTAACACATAATTTTTATAGCCACTTTTTAAATAAGACCATGTTTCTAGTGTGCTGGATTGTATCCAGACAGTGCCCTGAAGTATCTCAAGCTGAGCTCTAATGAGGACCACCAGCAAGTTTTTAGAGCATCAGAGAAGCACACTGAAAACCTGATTGAAGTAGTCTTAATCTTTACATAGAGTTTTAGTTGTCAATGAAAGTTAGTAAAGCTAAAGATCACATTGCATTTTGATCTTCAGGACATGCAGAGCCCAACTTAAAGGAGAGGTCTTATAAGTACAGTGACAGATGTTCCCACATCCTTTGTTTAAGTGGGAAATTAATGATCAACGTTCGTGCTGCTTATGGACATGGTTGTCTCAGTGCAAGTGGTGGAGGGAATAAAAAGAAGTAGCAAAGAGAGAAGAAAGAGATTGGAAACAGAAATTAAGAGAGACAAACAATGGAGAACTTAGTGGAGACACATGCCAGAGTGCTGGAGTCTTAAATTAAACTTTATATATTTTCAGGCAGTAAAGCTTCACAGATGCAGGGAAAGATTCTATCTTGTTTCTGGAAATAAAGCATCCTGAGCAGACAGAGGAAAGCAAAGCAAAACAAAGACTGTCCCGCATCAGAACATGAAAGTTATATTCAAAGTAGAAAAAAAGAAAAGAAAAATAAAGGCATTTTAAGTCAATATGAAAAGTTTCAGCAGTCAACACGAACAGTTTCTGCTACAAACGTATGCAAAGAAACATGCAGTCACAGGTTAGATGCTTTTACACTTTTGTGTTAAAGTCACAGTGTCTGCAGGTACCCAGAGGCTCGGAAAACATACCATTTCATTATCGTCTTCATCTTTCTCATCTTCTAAGAAGCGAATTGCACTGACTCTATTCACTGCCCGCTCATTCCATGTTTCATCTGACATTTCATTTACCAAACTCTCCAGTGCACCGCATCGTGGTAGGTTATCTGTTAGAACAGCAAAACACAACTAAAGAGTCACAGCAAGTTTAAAACATCAACACACTATACTGTTAAAAACTGCAATATCCAACCAATCACTCATCCGAGATTCACAATTCGCTATTTCTATTTTTTTTTTGATAGAAAACAAAACTTGTATTAATTTTCTGTTACCAAGAACACATAATAAATAGTTTCTGTATCAGTGAGAAACTTCTGTACTTGGAGTATTTCAGGTTTCTGGCAGTTTTAGAGTACTGATTATATAATTTAGTATACTTACCACTATGCATGCTTTTCGTCTGGACCATGGCTGCCATCTGACATTAGCCAGTTCCCTAAATGGCATTCCATAACACAGGATCATTGCTTTTACTGACCTCATCCTTTTAGTATTGCCAGGCAGAGACATCCAACAAGCTTAATTCCAAGCCTTCTACCCTTGAAGCCATGAGATTAATTTGGAGAGGAGGAAATTTAGTTTCTAGTAGTGAGGCTTTTAGAGAAAGTCAGTCTGCCTCAGCTACTCTTCTTGAGCTAGCTTAATCTTCTCTAAATCTAGAGGGGTTAATTTGTTTACTTATTTTAATTCTTAATGCAATTTGCACTTTTAAAATCCAGAAGTTGACACAAAACTGAGTCATTTCTATACTTATGCTTTAATGTTTTCTATTTGCTCCAGCTGTAAAGTATTCAAAGAGTAGAATTAATCTAGGTAAGTTTGGGTACCTACAATACAGCTGAGCTTTTCTCCTCTGGCCCTCTTTGTACTCAGTGGAGAAGAATCCACATGATTTCTTTCAGAAGTTTATTCTTGGATGGGATAAATTACTCTCCAGTGAAATCATAGAATCATAGAATCGTCTAGGTTGGAAGGGACCTTAAAGATCCTCTAGTCAACCATCAACCTAATTCTGACAAAAAAAAAAAAAAGAAATAAGAAATAAAAATCACTAAACCATATTCCTGAGGACCAACCCGTCTTTTGAATACCTCTAGGGATGGTGCCTCAACCACTTCCCTGGGCAGCCCATTCCAATGCTTGATAACCCTGTCGGTGAAGAAATGTTTCCTAATATCTAATCTAAACCTCCCCGGCGCAACTTGAGGCCGTTTCCCCTTGTCCTATCTCCTGTAACTTGGGAGAAGAGACCGACCGCTGCCTCTCTACATCCCCCTCTTCAGGTAGTTATAGAGAGCAATAAGGTCTCCCCTCAGCCTCCTCTTCTCCAGACTGAACAACCCCAGCTCCCTCAGCCTCTCCTCATA
>JAOXNO010000024.1:95631538-95651117 GCA_028565335.1 Limnodromus scolopaceus
CCCAGGTCTTTCTCCTCAGAGCTGCTCTCCAGCAGGTCAGCCCCCAACCTGTACTGGTGCAGGGGGTTATTTCTCCCAAGATGCAGCACCCTACACTTGCCTTTATTGAAGTACATCAGACCTCTCCTTAGCTTCTGTATTGCAGTAACCTGGTGGTTGCTATTTGATTTTTCTTGCTGGTGACACCTATCACAGCTTTCTGGAGGTAAACCCAAGAAAAGCCTGCAGATTCATCCCTCTTTTCCAGTTTAGATCCTTCCCAAAAACTCCCTTCCCTTGAGCCCAGCTGTCAGTTACAGCCATTCATCACCACAGACCAAATTTCACTGATTACAATGGCATATCCCCACATTATTGGTGCTCTAAAGCCAAAACACAAATTAAAGGCGAGAAACTTTGAAGATAGAATCACAGAATCATTCAGGTTGGAAAAGACCCTTGGGATCATCGAGTCCAACCATCAACCCTACTCTACAAAGTTCTCCTCTACACCATATCCCCCAACACCACATCTAAAGGACTCTTATATCTCCTTACGTTAGCTGAACAACATCTTTTTGATCTCAGCATCTTTTAACTGCTCAAAAGCTATGAATCAATTCTGTTGTCCTTTACCAGTTAGCACCTTGCACACAGGTATAAGCAATGCAAAAAAAAATATGACATTATGACAAATGCTACAATGATACAATGATTCTTCTTCAGCATGTGACTAGTTAAAGTCCAGTGACACATCTCTTTTATTCAACTCTCAATTACAGCTGTCAGCATCAAGAACTCTCACTAGGTTTACACAACTCTAATAAATATATTGGGAATTTAAACACAGTTCCTATTGTGTTGTAAAATCTTATCCAGGGTGTCATAACTGAAATTTTGCTTGGATTCAAAGAAAATAAAGTCAGAATTTTCCTTGGTCCCAGATACAATAGATTAATTCTTTCATTGGAAGCAAAGAATACATTTAGAGGTAGGAGAAACCGCCCAATTCACTATTATTAGCTATTATTGAGTTATTATCAACTTTAAATTGGCAAGGAAACTCTTTGGCAAACTCACTTCAACACCCCCTGCACCCCTGGTGAACAGCATGGGAGGAGCACAGCAATACTGCTTCTCTGCCCTCTGACTCAAGATGAGTTTTCCTGCATTTTTCCTTAGTGCCTTTTTTCCCTTTCAGACGCACAAACACATACTTTTACACAAATAAGGGAAGGGATGAGACAGCAGAAGTTAAAAACCAGAAACAACAAAGTGTCCACAACTTATTTTTTTAAAAAAAAAACCAAGAATAATGCAAAAAGTACAATTATTGCCAGAAAAAAAAAAAACAAAACACCAAAACCCTGCATTTTTACCCACTGTAGTAAAAATTCTCATAATATACCTCAGAGCCAGGAAGGACACATTACCAGATCTCTGCAGGTTGTAGAGACTCATTTACAAAAGCACATGAACTGGAAAACATTCCAAGGAGGTTATTTATGCAAGTGCCAAAATCAACACACCAGTTTCACCAGCGTTCCAGTGCCAGGGTGGGATTTCAATACCAAAGAGTCACCAGGCAGGTCTTTCAAGTTCAAGGGGAAAAACATTTGTAACTATGAACAGGTTTAGACATTCTCAGCTCTTGCCGAAGTCTGTTTCGCCACCCAGTTCAGTGAGAAGGACTGCGCTGCGAGATGAGACACTGAAGATGGACTCCATCAGTGACTCAAGTCTTGGTCAGAAATTCTGCTCTTCCCCGTTTTACCTTATGTATCAGCACCAGATACAGAAGAACCTTTGAACCAGGGAACTTTGAAGGGGTATTTGCACACAAACTCCTCAATAACCCCAAGTCAAGAGATCTTACACCAAAAAGGCAGAGACTGGTTTTACAAGTGTGCCCTGAAATAATCTGGCAATGTAATGGTTTGACACATTGACCCAAAAAATCACAGAATCACAGAGGGTTGGAAGGGACCTCGGGAGATCATCTAGTCCAACCCCCCAGCCCCCTAATCCAACCCTAGTGAAGTGCTAACAAAACAAAAAACAAACAAAAAAATACACCCCACAACCGAAACCAGCAAAAAAGCCCCATATCACCCCCAAAAAAGCTAGAACTCATAGATTCTCTCACCAGGTTATATTGGAACACATCATTTCTGCCATTGTATCTATAAAAGCTCTCTTTGCTACAGGAATAATTCTGGAAGGAAGGACAGAGACATCAGCAGGTAGATATGATATTGCTTACGTATACTCCTCTCCCTAGTAGAGTTCCATTTTTTCCATACACGTTACTGGACTATATGTCTTTGTCCCCCTCCAACATAAACCAGTAAAGGCCTGTCCCACACCCATTTCTTAATAAGGATGAAGCCCACAAAGGCGCAGCTGTTCTGGCACCCTGTAAGGCAGAGAAAGAACAAGAGGGAAAGGCAAAGAGGGGGAGGACAGCGAGCAAGAATCTCCGCAGTGCACACTCTGCCTCTGACTGTGTACAGTGTCCAAGTGCTAACGCTGATTGGCGTGCCGAGGTCCGAGACCCCAATCTTCACCGTGCTATCTCAGGAGACATCTCACGCAGCAACAGCAGGCAGGGGACGTTGAAAACGACTGCTGTCAGAAGCTCGCGCCTGGCTCTAAATACTAATTAGTCAGTTTGAGATGAAAATAAATAGTTCTCGCTGTTAAGCGGCACCTTCCAACAGGCAGGAAAAGGGTGACACATTTTGCACTTTTCCTTAAGTGCTCTACCGATGAATTTTGTGTTATTTTTTTTTTCCCCGTCAGTAGTGATGAGAAGGAAAACGGAAACTGAACGTTTCACCAGGACACCCAGTTGTTCCCCCCCAACCATCCAAAGGGCAACTCAGCATTGGGACCTTTGCCATCACCAGCACCCCCGAAGCTGCTCCTCTGGATGCTTTGTGTAACAGAGAACAGTACTCCTGCTACCTGGGCACTCTGTTCATGGAGAACATGCTTCTTTTAGACCTCTGAAACATGACTCTCCACTGAACTCCTCAGAAAACTTGTACTACAGAAAACGTTCACGTTTGGTTTAAAGCAAAAAGCCACCGGTAAAGACAAATACTACATGAAAAAAAATGCAGCTCCAGAACAGACAAAACATGAGCAGAGAGCAGTAGATTTAATTTTTTTTCTGGTTTCGAAACTAACATTTCAGCATTGTTAGAAGGCCATCTAAAGACTTAGAGGGAAAAATGTTTTATTGCACAGCCTAAGCACAAGGAATTGAAACCAAAGCTTGAAAAATTGAAACTGAAAGGTGCATATTAACAGTATTTTTGAGATAAACCACTGCATCAGTTGTTTATGCTTTCTATTTGTTACCATTACCACCTGGGAATTCAAATCCACCGATACAGAGGGTGGATACAACCCTCCAGTTGGAGACGGACTGACTTCCTTTAAAAATTTTAAAAATCCACAGAGCAAAACATACTTCAATGAAACTTTCTGGAAATCTTACACTAACGTAATTTCAAAGTGTTTGCTCTGATGAGAAAGATAGATAGGTGTGGAGAACTTTACATGAAAACAACAACAACAAAAAAAAAAGTCTGTCTCAAAGACATGGATGCCAAGGAGATCTCTTTCCTCTGTTTCTTTGCCAAGCTCCCAGGGAACCACCCTCTCCCATCTTTATTTCCTGGACTTCCTGCAACTGCAACTCCTCAGCTCACCTCATTCCAGATAACACCTTCCATTTCCTCATCACCCATGTTCTCCAAACACAGACTCATCCCTGACTTTATTCCACCCCTTGTGCAGGTGTCCCCTCCCCTCTCTCGCATGTGCACTGATGTTCTCCACACACGTTCTTGTTCTTTACTTCACCCTTTGATATCTCCAACTCCATCACTGACTGGGCAATGCTTTACACCTTTGAAACCCATTTCTGATTCCAAGTCTTTAGTTTCTTGTTCAACATCAATCCCTTTATTGGTCTGCACCAAGCCCTTGACTCTGTCATTCCCCCCAGACAGACACATTCTATATTCACTCTGCTCCACCTGCTTCTGAAGCTGAGCTTCTCCTCTCACCTGTTCCTGTCCCTGCTTCCTCCAACCCACACTGCTTACACACTCATGCACCATCTTAGTGTTTATACACTACATAAGCTACTAACGAGCAATCTGGAAATGAAGTGCATCAGTGAAACTTTACACGCTATAACAAACTCAGAACAATTCTGCTTAAAGGTGGACTAGACACAAAACCGTATGAATCTCAAGTACAGACAGTTTAGGACATCTGTGTAATGTATTAAATTAAGTTTTTTGTAAAGACATGGAAAGTTTTCTGCTGAACGAGCCCAAGATCAAAACTGCCATCGTATCCCAACCCAGAAACTTGGTTTTCCCAAGGTCCTGCCTCTTGCTAGCATATATGCAACCCATCTGGGTACACCCTCTGCAATTTTCTGGTCAGAACCAGCATCACCTCTGCAGAGGAGACGCTGTCCTTCTAGAGGAGCTGCAGTACTCACATCTTCTCTTCCTTCCCTTACCTTCCCCTCCTGTCAAACATACTCTTAGAAGACAATCTGTAAAGGAGCAATAAGGGCTATCGTGGAGCCCCGATGAGGTGACTGATGTATGGCAGCTCAGACCTGGGCTACCAGAATTGTTGCTGCCAGTGCCACAGCAGCATCCTCTGCCCCTGCTCGATCCCTCCTCTTCAGACCATCAGTTCTGTCCCATCTCCTGGTTCCCAGACACTTTCCTTCCCCCTCACACCACCTCCTCAGGAGGAGTCCAAGCTCCATAAATAAGCAGGCCTGAGCAAAAGTGTGCGCTCACTAGCCAGAGCTGGTACTCCTCTCAATTCCCATCCATCTGCTGCCACCTGCTCCTGAAGTGACTGAAAGCGATGAATAAAAGCTATGACCTCGGAGTTGCACGTCAGAAACAGATAGGAAAATTAAGCAGGAGAACTACCTGGACAAAAATCTGAGAGAAACAGGAGCACAAGCAGAACCAACTCTTAGTCTTGTACTCCTACCACAGGATGATGCTTCCCCTGATCTCTTTCAGAGTTTACTGCTGAATTAAACTTGTAAGGCTTTGGTTATATTTAGTTTCACAACAGAAATTCTAGCCTCGTTTCATTCCATATACTGTTACAATAGACAAGAAGTCCAAGCGATCGTAGCTGTAAGATTTGAGGTTTCAGTAACCTTGGTCACGTCAGGCCCTCACATTAAAAGGCAAAAGTAGTCCCGAGATCTCCAAAACCAAGAAGACTGTCAAAACAGTCTCTGAATCATTTTTCAGAACATGAAACCTTCCCGTTGCTATTGCTCACATGAGTGAGGTGAGGAAAACTCTGACAGTACTTTTATACTATATGCAGAAGAGGCATATTGATGTTCAAATGCATTCACTCTAACAGAACTCCCAGTCTTCATGTAGTGCTGGACCTGACACCCACACTGGGAATTACTAATTACAAGCTAATTAGATCCAAGCCGCCTTGTTCAACTGCAAAGACATTTTGCACTTCCAAACCAGCAAATCACCACAGCTGCTGTTCAGATTTATGCTGTTCAGATCTAATGGACAAGTTTCTGGTTGTGATCCGCTTGGGAAGAATACCCAGTGGATCAAAGCTGCCTGCTACTTCTTGCAGGCATTTGAAATCAAGAATTTTCTGTTTGTAGAATCACATCTGTGAGAGTTAATTACACAAAACTTACCTCTTTGGGCAAAGACGTTAATTTGTTTCTATCGGCATTCAAGTTGTTCAGCTTCTTTAGTTTTCCGATGCTCTTCGGCAATGACTGTGCCAACAAAAACAAAATAATATGGAAACAGCGTAAGTCACTAAGTCAAAACCAAACTTATCTCACTTTAAAATTAATTAATTTCAATAGATTTATGTATAGATTTAATGGATTATTTAATTTCATAGAATTTATTCTATTTAGTAGAATTACTAGACCAATCCGTTTTCAAAATCGGAGTGTAGTTAACCCTCATTACTACCAGGCCTTCCAAAGGAGATCCAAGGCTTTCTCTTGCAGAAGGAACGTCCAGGAATGCCAGTTTCTAACACAAATTCACTCAAGTTATCTCGGCACTAAGATTATAGACACACAGCAGCTGTTAACAGAAGCATGTATGCAGAATGTCCATATTATCTAAGTTCAGGCTCCCTAAATAATTAACTGAGAGGCAGGTTTCTAACTTAGGTGCTACGAACTGACCCCTGGAGAGGTATCTTTCCAACAGGCTTAAGCTCCTAACTCAACCAAGCACCAACCTAACTAAAGAAATGCTCAAACCTAGTTTTTTTTGTAAGCACTTCTACTCTCCAATTGTCTGTCAATGTGAAGGCAGTTTCGAAACAATGGAAGGAAATGCCTAGTGCAAGGAAGTCCGTTAAAATTTTATTTTAATTGACCACATACCATATTTAATACCCAGCTGGAGCAGATCAGCAGAGCAAGGAACAGTACAACAGGAGCTCTGCAGCGCTCGGGGCTTCTATTGAGCTCCAGCAGGTCTGATCCGGATAACGCACAGCAAAAAACTGGCAACAACGCAACGCGGCACAAACTCCGCACCAAAAACACAGGGAAGTGAGCGACACCTGCACTCCAGGAGCTCCAGTTCCCTTACTGGCCATGAAAGATCCAAGAGTGAATATCGCACAAGCCTTCGGAAGGGAGGATTGTTACTACGCACAACTTGATCTTCAGCATCCGTTTAACGGGTAAGAAATAAGATGCGTTTAAAAGAAACCCGCTACTTAAAAGTGGCAACGGTGAGCAGCCTTATGAGCCAGTGCTTCCAGTGTTTAGCAGCAGAACTGATTACCAGGTTTTTTGGGCGGCCGGGACCACGCTTACCTGCAGTTGGTTTTCCGTTAGAACTAATTCAGTAAGGCTTTCGCAGTCCCCAATTGAATCTGTCAGCTGAATGAGTTTGTTCTGATCTACCTTCAAAATGGAGAGCCTCCTCAGTTTTCCTGGGCAGAAAGAACAACGCATTTGTTTTAGCTTAATATCCTCCGATAGCTGCTTTACTTACAGAAAAATCATTCTGCTGCAAAACTTGCAGAAGTCCTCTAACACCATGAAAATTTTTTTCAGGCAAAAAAAAGAATTCAAGCACTGCTCCACTTGGCGCTTACACTGTTTTTGCAAGTTTATAACATCGCTGAATTCACATTAAATATAAATATTCATACCCCAAATTTAAGCATATTAAATTGTATTAAAGTTGCAATCTGAATGCTACCCCATGTAAATGTCAAGGACCTGTCTACCCAAAGGCCTATAAACAGGAGAAAATTATCTATTTTTTTCCTCAACTAGACAATGTTTCTTCATAAAGAAGCGTTCAGAAGATCATCTATGCCTATTCAGCTGCCGTAAGAAAGGCTTGCACTGGAGCAACAGCCCAAACCCA
The DNA here is from genome assembly GCA_028565335.1 of Limnodromus scolopaceus. Taxonomy (NCBI): domain Eukaryota; kingdom Metazoa; phylum Chordata; class Aves; order Charadriiformes; family Scolopacidae; genus Limnodromus; species Limnodromus scolopaceus. The sequence continues at coordinate 95,638,969 of JAOXNO010000024.1, forward strand.
ACCAGCATCAAGGTCTCTTTGGCCTAATATGGAACCCAGTTAGTCAGACATGAAACCCAGGTTTATTTTTTTGCATGGAAGTCAAACTTCTTTGAAGGTCGTCTCCCCAGGAAGGACAAAATACTATTTCAGAGCAGAAAGCTCACTTTTTTCTGCTCCTTTATACCAGAATGGTCTCTAGTGCAAAGCAGAGCTAACCAAGGCAGAGTCCAAGACAGAGAATTCAGGAGACATCACTAGTGGCTGGCACGTCCCTGCCCACCCCTACATGGTCCAAAATAGCTGTAATAGCCTGGCACATCAAATTTGCTGATGATGCTAAATCATGAAGACACAGCTGATACACAGAAAGACAGCAACCTGAATAGAAGCCCGAGGTTCAGTAAGAAAAAGGTGCGGAGCTCTGCACCTGGGTGGAATAAACCCATGCTCTGGTACAGGCTGAGAAGTGGCAGGCTGTACAGGAGCCCTCCTGGAAAGGACCTGGGGCCCATGGTGAGCACCAGGCTAAATATGAACTAGCAACGAGCTCTCACAGAAATAAACACTGGCTGGAGTGCTCTCCCAAACTACATTAGGAGAACTATGGCCAGCAGATCAATGGAAGTCACCATCTACTTGGCACCAGTGAGGCCACACTTCTAAAATCATGCTCAGTTTCATGTCCTGTCCTGTCTTCCACCCATACCAACTCCCCCAAGTGAGATGCTGATGGGGATCCAGCACAAAGCTATCAAGATGACCAGGGCATATCTGATCTGAGGGTCAGAGAGCTGGCTTTGTGGACTCCAGCAAAGCAGCAGCTAAGGAGGCATCCAGGAACAGCCCAAAACTACTTGAAGGGCCATTACAGAGATGACAGAGTCAAACTCTTCTCCACAGTGGCAGGCAAGACAGCACTGGCCCCAAATCAAAGCGTGGGAGGTCCTAGCTGGACACAAGAAGAAGCTTCCTCACCGGGAAGTGGTGCAGCACTTACACAGGCTGCCTGCCAGTGCTGCAGCCACCTCCATTAGGGACTTTAGAGACTTGGTGAGACACGGCCACAGCTGACCCGACCTGCTGGCGTTGGTGAGAGCCTTGCTTCAAGGGTGCTACAGATCCACCAACCCTACCAAGGACTCAGTCAGTGGTCAGCGGTCAGCTGAGCTCCTCCCAGGAGCTCCCACAGAGACTAGCGACGTTCACTTCAACCACAACGCCAGATTTTCTCCATTTCACATAGTAAGTTCCAATATTACACAGAAGGAAGTGTGTAGAAGAAGGTAGTGCCATAGCCCTACCCAATTTTCCAAACACAAGTGAGCAACTACATTTACATAAGTAGCAATTATTTTTTTTTGCCTTTGTAACAAAATCACACCCAGAAAAGTGTTACAAAATGCACATGCAAACTAGGCCTGGCCCGAAATGGCTTGGCCTTTGGCAATCGCCTTCCCCGGCAAAGGATCTCCATTTAACAGGCTTCTGGAGAAGCAGCAGCTCCTCTCGTTCACCAGCTGGTGTTCCAGACGAGGTCCCCTCCGACAGGCTGCGTGGGCTGCAGCCTTTCAGAAGGTACAGCTCCGTTTGTGATGTACAACAACTGTACCGGTCAGAGAGAGCTGCCACAGCTCTCTACCAAACCCACCCCAGCCAACGGCAGGACCCATAACAGTCACCCCTCTTCCCCAGGTTTAACATTTTAGAAAAACATTTATCTTTTCTTTGGCTCATATAGCATACGGAGGGAAGGAGGGGGAAGGTCCGTCCACTCTTTTCCCCATTCCCAGTTCAACCACATTCACAAGTCTGCCTTGCCCAAACCTTTATTTTGGAAAAAAAATAATCAAAAAATAAAGTCCTGGCAAGGAGAAGGCACACTTTTGCAACATGAAGCCCTCCAGAAAAAACAGCTGATGAGCAGTAGAGAAACAACGCCTTGCTGACTACTTGTCACAACTACAGCAGGGGTAAAAACATTTACCTGAAAAAACACACTGGGAATAAGACATTCCTCAGTTATTAAACCCGTTTTAAGGGGTCAGACACAGAGAGGTTGTAGTTTGGATCCTTAAGTGTGAGGAGATACCGGCTGAAGGTGGAATAGCCTTCCACTGGGTCCAATAGGGGATTAATCACATTGTCCAATTGAAGATAATTACACGTCCCCACTAAAAACAAAGTCTTTTTTGCAGTGATACCGTCAGTCAGTCTCATCAGGGGACCTACAGCATGTTACAAGCTGGAATTTTACAGTGTTAAAGAGTTATGACAGTGACGTGGACACGGTAGGAACAGAGAGGATATATTAACTTTTAATTTGTTCGGGTAGGTATCAAGTGAAGGCCAAAAAAAGGATTATGAGGTAGTCATTATGCAGACAATTAAAATGCAAAATTAATAGAGCTACGCATTTCATACTAAGCACACAGACACACAAAAAAAAAGCTGAGACAAGCTCACCTCTTGCACAAAAAGACTTCAAAAGACTTGAAAACAAATGACTTCCAATTTACGGTGAATTAAATGGTTCTGTGTGACACCATCCACCTTGTACTTACCAATGCCATCAGGTAGGACCTGAAGTAAATTCTGAGAAACAAGCAAGTCTGTTAAAGAAGCCAGACCACTAATTTCTTGAGGAAGGCATTCCAATTTATTTTCAGAAACATCCAGACAAAGCAGGTTTTTCAGGTTTCCTACTTCCTGCGATACAAGACAAAAAATTTAAGTCATGCCCAAACACGTAACGAAGCAATTTGAAAAATGTACCAACGCAATGAAATTCCAGAAAGAAAAACAATTCTCTGTATGACCTCTAAATTGGCCATTCTTTGTATGACCTTTAAATGCAGAAAAAAAAAAATAATAATTACATTTTACATATGCTAAACAAAGTGATTCAGTCACAGTTTCTTATTCTAACTATTAAGACTGGCTCCAGTAGTCGGGCCAGGTATGCTGAGCACACCCAGGCAAGCACCAGCCAAAACTGGAGTTTTCCTCAAGTCAAGACTGCAAAGTTGTTCTTTCAGAACTCCAGATTATCAACCTCCACGTAATTAAAGTCTGCCCCTCCCAATTAACCCTAGGCAAATTAGGATTAGTTTCTCCTGGCTGATACAGCAACATGCCATGACATCTAGGGATTTCGTATCTTTACATCTCTCAACTGCAACAAATGGAGAAATAGGAATTGGGAGTGTTGCTCTAGCAAGCATATTTGAACTGCCAAGTTATACTGCCATCACCTACAATTATTAACGATTACTTAATTTTTTTTTACAATGGTAACCTGCCAATTATCTTAAAAGTCTGTCAGAGAAATACCTTTGTCCCTGTTAGCCATCAGAGCACCCTCCCATTCCCTATGTACACAGACACCCCTATACAGGCTCTGAATAGTTCTCATTTTAGTCATCCAAATCATCTTTCGGAGAACAGAACGGCTGGGGCAGAAGTATCCTTTACTTCTACATATATGAAATTTTCATACAGTGACGGCCTTGATCTTTACCCACAGGATCAGTCCTTTTATTTTGGAACTGTTTGCCTCCCAAGAGGAGCTTTTTTCATTAAACACAAACACACACCCTTTATCCTACACATTCATCTTTTGGACATTTGACAAAATACACAATAATGGCCAGCTTCAACAAAAGCAGCTGCCTAAGTCACACTTGACCTTTTATGAACGATTATCAGTGTTTAACTACATCTACTTAGAAAATTATTTGGCCAAGCTAACAACAACAAAGTCAACAAAGCCCACTAAACTGTAACTGATTTCCAAGTTACACTGTTGACAGCGAGATCAATTCAGCAAACAACAGCAAACTGCACGAGGAACAGGGGAAAACAAGTGTTAACTTGGCTCCAGAGGAAAAAGGAGGAATAGAAACCATCCCACACACTATCACTGTTCTTTAGAATGGGAATTTAGAGTGCTGTAAGCTTTAAATGCTAAGGCCCCTCATCCCATGACTGATGTCAGATGGGGGATTTGCCTGCATAAATCAAAATTTCTATTTATGGCAACAGTTCTACCACTGTACTTCTCCCAAACACCGTATTTGAACAGAAGAAGATCGCTGCAAAAAAACAAGGACTCATCCTCAAAACTGCAATTTAGATAAATACAAAAGGTGAGGGTTAGTTCAGCCAATTAGTGGGTCCCTGATCACTGGGCCAGGACTGTAAACAGAGGATGTGTCATCCTATAAACTGAACAACGTGCCCATGAGGAAACAATTCCTTTGCCAAAATGTTTAAAAGAAAATATCTGAAAATGTATGATACGATATATGATCCCTCGCAGAGGAACTTATTCAGAGATGAGCCTTACACATCCAAAACCAAACCCAGGCAAAGTGAACTGAGAAAACTATGCAATTATAGATAACCTCCCTTTAGGAATGAATGAAAAGGTTTTCTTTTAAAAAGCATCTTCAAAACAGTATCAGTGGCGCTCATCTTTACCTGAGGTATTTCAGCTAATTGGTTTCCATCCAACCAGAGGTCTTTAAGATTGAAAAGTGCACCAATTGTTTCTGGCTATAACATAAAAAGTAATAATGTTAAGTAACACAGGAGCTTCAAGTGAAAACCAAATGGCTACCCCGTAATTACAGTCTGACTAAACCAATCCTTATTCCAAGCGCTATTTAGAAGTACCACGGTTAAATGCAGCAAGCAAGGGTGACTCTGAGCATTTGGGAACTCCATCCTGCAAATGAATTGCTACAGCTTGACAAGCTATCAAACTGTACCTGACACGCACTAACAATTTGCATGCACCCTCTTAATCTACTGCAAATCCAACATTTAATTGAGTCAGCTTAAGGGAGATGACAGATCTCTTTTGGTAGATCTATCTGCCACACAATCCTCAACAGTTTGCCTCAGCCCTTCCCCAAAGATTCCTACTCCCACCCTGGAAATAGCTGAGCTTCCATCTGGGCTCAGCCCCTCCAGCTCCCCACAGAAGCCCCTGTGTTCATCGTAACTGCAAGCGCAGATGAGTTTGTGCCCTTCCACTCCTTTTCCTTTCCGTAGAAAAACTCTGTGCAGTGTTCTCATTTTCTAGAGATCAGCTGCAGCTTTTTTGTGTAAAGCAGTATTGTAGTGAACAAGACCAAGCAGATACAGGAAGCACCAACTCGCTGCCAAAACTCATCGGTACAGATAACAAGATTCTCCCCTCCATTCATTTTTCTTTCTTCTATTTTGGACACCCTACAACCTACTTAATCTAAACGATGCGTAAAACAAGACCGACGTGCACTTTCAGTGGCATGTTCTCTTACCAAGTGATAGAGTTCGTTGTTTCCTAAATCAAGTTGTTCTAGTCGCTGCAGCTGGGCAACTGATCTGTGAGATGAGATAAGCCAAAACAAAACCACATCAGACTAAACCAACAGAAACCCCATGTATTTAAATGAGCTCATTTTACTGAAACTCGTATTTCAAATTACAGTGTATTGTAGACAGTTATTTTACTGTGGATCGGCTATTTGCAGTAATATCTTACTGCAAAAAAGTAATTCGGGTTGTCAGTATAACTGTATGCCCTTGAAACTTAAAACTTGGTATAGGCAACCAAATCATTATTCTTTATTTTAACCATCAGTCCCTCAGGGTGGACAATGCCATATAGCTTGAGTACAGTTGGGCAGATTTATTGCTAGGGGAAATTTACAGTTACACCACTGGATAAAAATTCCCCCCAGTGATCACACGCAACAGTGCGACTCAAGACTCAATAAATCCATCGTTTATCTTCTCAACGTGATCTATCCACTTCTGAAGTATTTCAGGTTGGATTTGGGGATGCAAACAGAGGGAAGCCCAAGAGGATGTAAGAGACGTTCTCTGAACACGAACAGACACAGAGGGCCATCCTCCTACTCCAAAAGCAGTCTGTTGTAGAGATCTTGCCCACCTTCCCCAAAGCTGCAGTAGCAGGAAAGCGAGCGAGACTCATCAGCCTACGTTACTGACAGTCAGAATTTTCCAGGAGCAATAAAACTGTCAACGTTTGTGATAGCTTCATTCTGACACCGCATGGCAAAACCTAGCTAGCAATTCCTACCTTCTGACCACTGACATTTAAAGTGCCTCATGGCTCACAGCTGTAAACAGCTGCAACCAAGGTCCTGGGTAGATTAACAAGAAAAAAAGACCCCAAAGCAGCTGGGGAACAGATTCTGATTAAAATAGGTTAAATCTGTTACAGTATCTATTAGATTATCTAAACAAGCAGAACAGGAGTCACCAAAACCCTTGCAAGAAGCAGCCAGGTAGTGAAGGAAGGAGACTCCTTCACTAAGGAAAGAAGAGGCTTCTTCCAGGCAGCCAAAAGGGATCCCCAAACTGTAAGATACCCAGTTAATCTTACAAAAGATGACTGATTCCTCTGTCACATTGCAGACAGCACAGAGATATCTAGATAAGTTTTTTCGCCACCAAAAACCACCATGGGTGTAGTCAGACTTCAGACATCAGCAGGCCTGGTTTGTCACCAAGGCTTCGATCCCCAGGTTTTGGAAGCTCCTGGTCACTGAACCCCCAAAACAAACGCTTGTTTAAACGCTCTGAAGGTCTAGGGTTGAAATCTCTGAGATTCTATTACCCTACTCCCACAGTCACGGCACTTCAGCACGAGAACAACCCAAACCACCACTCCCACTGCCGATGCGCTCGTCCCACCTCTGCGGGAAGAAAGGTTTGGTGCTGCCCTATTTCATACGGAGTTACACAGAGCAAAAGCAATCGACGCAGACTACAGGCTCCTGCTACAAGCCCAGCACAATTAGAAGTAACGGGGATGTAACTAGGTGTTGCTGAAACAAAGCTGTATCTCATAAACATCGTCAGCAGGCACCGGGTATTTTTTCCTAGCTGTCATCCCGTTTCGTATGTTAGCAGACCTTATGAATAAGAACATTTTATGTTACTATAATAAAACACATTAAATGTCACTTACTCAGGTAAATACGTCAGCAAATTTTCTCTAAGTTCCAGTGAAGCCAGGTTATAAAGACTACAAAAAGAAAGAAAAAAAAAAAAGAACAAACCACATTTTAATGCAATCTTATTTCTTATATTCCACACTTTCAGAAGAAAAGTGTGTGTTTATACCGTCTAAAGCAAAATTGCTGTGAATTGATTTTTTTTTTTTAAATTGTTTTAATTCAATCAGACCACCATGTGAAAAGCAGCATACAAAGACTGGAAGTTTTTGCTTGTTTCTCTGTGATACTTCAACACACTGAAGCTAGAAAATAAAGAGACAAAACACAATTTTCTATTTGTTAAAAGGTCAGTAATGGCAAGTTACTGGAGTTCATAGTCGTATGAAATGCATCTACTTACTTGCTTTCAGAATCTGGCGTGGGCTACCAAAGTTACAGAGCATCAGGTAAACCCATCACTGTTCTAACGATGGCACGCTCATTACTGTAAGTGACATTACGCTTCTAAGCGGCTCGCTTACTCCATATCCCAGGCTTTTACTAACATCACCATAGCAACATCCAGATTTTTTCAGGGGTTTATTTATGACTAAATGGAACACAAGGAGTCAGACATTATCCCAACACTATAATCTGCTCTAATCCTCCAGCGTCCCAGGGAAAAATAAAAATCAGATATGGTGACTGCAAATAAGTAGTTTCCCTGCAACAGAATATGTTCTTGTCCTGGTGTGCAGGGGAAGGGAACAGTGTGCTAGGCCTTAAATAAAATCTAGATTAAAAAAGGAATTCCACTAAATTTGAAATGCAGGTTAAATCTAAAGCCAAAGAGTTTTTGTACGTACACCTTTGAAAAAAAACACACAAACAAATACATGTGCTCCGACCACTTAAAACTGAAATACTTGTTTTCACTTTGAACAATACGCACACACTGAATTACAGGATCATTAGGCAGCCCCAGTAAAAAAGCAGCTGATAACCTGAATAAAACTAAAGAAAAACCTTCATACTGCAACTCCAATACAGCTATCTAAGCAGGGGCAGCAACATAACTGATGTAATGAGTTATTAAAGGGAAAAGAAGATTTTTCAGGGATTGGCTTTGGATGGTGTCTGAAAGATACATCCTTATTTCAAGCACTGCATTCAGAAAACAATGAATTAAATCTCACAGGAGCTTTGATCATGGTCTGAACAGCACTCCCCAGCTTTTAAAACAACCACATTTTACCCAATGAGGTCCAGAAGACATACAGTTAAAAAATACCCTATAGGTGAAGATATTTTAATATAAGCCTATTACAAATTCAATTAAAAGATAAGTGAGAATAACTCAGCTACTGCCGCTCAAAATCACTCGACAGAAACAAAAGTAGTAAGGAAGAGAAAACTCTCACATAAAAATTTTAACACTATAAAACGCAAGTCAAGGTGGGACACGGTATCCAACATTCTCATGTAAACCAAACCAGCGGAGGGGGAGAGGGAAGAGGTGGTGGGGAAACCGCTTCTCCCCGAGAGGAAGGTGGGTCTGCTCTTACTCCCATTGCCACCCACATTGGTGCCATGACATTTTTGTTTACAGGTTTTCCAGAAACCTATTCCAATCTTCCTTCACTTTCTCTTCAGGGTCATATTAGGTGAGGCCCATGATTCACTTTTATCAAGAGAAGACAAAAGGGATGCGCACACTGCCAAGCTGCCTCGGGTTTACAGATCACCCCGCATCTGCTTATCTCCCTCCCCATCCCGTTGAAGTGTCAACGAGTAAAATGGTGCAATCTCTTAATTTCTCTTCTTACCTCAGACACCACTTTGGCTGTGGTTAAACAGAAATCTTTGTCAGCAGAACCATGTTCAACAGCAAGAACTTGGGAACCACCACCTTAACCAGCCTCATCATATCACTAAACTGGGGTAGGGCAGTGAATCAGCTCAGGAAATTGATCCTGCTTTAAAATAACCCAGCAAAAAAGAGTAACACAGATCCCTAATCCAACATAGAAGAAATTCCTTTAAACACCTGGGCCGGTACAACTGCCAAGACACTGCAAGGAAGGCATCTGGACTGCCCAAGCCAGAAGCACTAGGAGGACTGTTTAGTTTGAGGAAGAGGAGGCTGAGGGGAGACCTCATCACTTTCTACAACTACTTGAAAGGACACTGTAGAGAGGTTGGTGCTCATCTCTTATCACAGGTAATTAGCGATAGAACGAGAGGGAATGGCTTCAAGCTCCAACAGGGTAGGTTTAGACTGGACATTAGGAAACAATTCTTCCCGGAAAGAGTGGTCAGGCCCTGGAATAGGCTGCCCAGGGAGGGGGTTGAGTCACCATCCCTGAATGTTTAAGAGTTGTTTAGATGTGGTGTTGGTGGATATGGTGTAGGGGAGAACTTTGTAGTTGATGGTTGATGATGATGATGATGATGATGATAGTTTTTGCTGATGGTTGGACTCAATGATCCCAAGGGTCTTTTCCAACCTGAATGATTCTATGACTCCCTGGGTAGCTCTGCCCTCGTGGGAACCCACCAACAGGTGGCTCTGCATCCAACCACCGTACCCTGTCTTTCAGAGACCAACACTGGCCGATCGCAGTCCCAGGCTAGGTTCTCTTCTTATGGGAGCCAGCTACCTTCAGGATTACATTTTCATCTCTAGTGACACAGCTTTCTGGAAGAGAAATGCTTTATTCTACTGCTCTTCTCACCCACAGCATGCTAACGATTATAACTCTGCCCTGGAACAAAACAAAGGCACTGCCCTCCACCTTTCATCTTTCCTTTCTACTGCTTCCAAGGTCTTGAGTCCAAACCCAATGTGAGGGGCTCCCAACAGGCAAAATGAACCTCCCCACCAAGTAATGTAAAACAGAGACTAAGTCTATGAAGTTGAGCCCAGCAAAGCTGCTCCATTAGAATGAAGTATTATGTTTAAAGTGGATCCACCTGAAACAGAGGACATTTTTGACTCAGCACTCTTAAATTTCGACTAGTTACAGAAGCAGCTCCCAGCAAACCTATGTGCTACAATTTAAAGTGGGAAAATGTGACAGTTATCATATAAAACAGCATCACAGAAAAGGCACACTGATGTACTGAAGCACCAACCTCTGATACATTACAGAGCAGAGGTATAGCTCTTCCATAAATTTACCAACAGGTTCTTAACACACAGTATGTTCACTAACATTTTTCTGTTTTTAAGGTATGTTAAGAAACAGGTTTTTTAGTCATTTGCAAGAAAAATCTGACATTTCTTGCTATTTTTCAAATGTTTTCTGATTTAATAACACACTATCTCCAGGAACTGTAATTCTGTTGTCTATATTCTAAAGGAGAAAGAAGAAAACAAGAAAAAAAAAACCACTCAAAAAAGCCCTAAGTACTTTTCCAAGACTACTGTTGTACAAAGCTATTTCACAGAAGCTTGTAAAAAGCATTAATATCATAATAATTCTCAGCGCAAAAGCTACCACACACACCTCGAACACTGAGCATGTCCGTGGAATTGCTGAGCCCAAGGCAACAGCCAAACCAGAGGAGGGATGCAGTAACTAAATAGTTACAAAGCTTTCCATCTCAGCATTCCAGGTGATTTCTGGCGTAAGGATGGAACCAAGTCAAATTTTGAAAGTACAACATGGCTAAAAATGTCATTTTCACTACAAACCAGATAAACGTATTCAGTGCTGTACCTAAAGTAACTGTAGATATTAGTATTCATCATGTGAGCTGGAAGATGAAAAGAAGGATGTGAAATCATTAATTAAGAACAAAACTAATGGCAACAAAGTAGTCCATAAATGCTGAAAGTGTCTTTCCTGACCATTCCTGCCGGGATTTGAAAGAGAAACTGGCAATCCAACAGGGTCTACAGATAGGGAACACTGTAAATACTCCTTCATGTCAACCACAGTGGTCTCCTCCAAAATAAAGCTAAGACACTAAGATCAGAACCAAATCTTGTTGCTGTTGTTCTTCCAAAGCAAGGCAGTTTTTCTTTGGATTAATTACAAAGGGATTATCAGCAGCAACATGTCCTACAAAACAACCACTTCAAAAGGAGATGACTCTCAGGACAACAGCAATTCACTGCAATAGGTAAAACTACATCAACTGCAGATTTAGAAAAAATAAAAAGAAAAGAAAAAAGACAGAGACACACGTTCCCTAGTTGCCTTGGATGAAATTACATTTTCAGTGTACCCCATGCATTAAATATACTCTTGTCTTGTAAAGTTATAAAATACAAAATTGAGATGAGTTATCCTAGTGCTTTAACTTCATCAGGGAAAGCTGCTTCATTCCCTATTCCAGGGGACAGAAAAGCAGCCTGAAGAGTGACAATAGGCAATACCATATATCCCATGTTTATCCCAGTCCCTGCAACAGGACTGGGAGCATCCAAGCCCTTGGGCTACACCAGCAAAGGCTTCTGAGGAAAGCATTGGGAAGCACAGTAAGAGATCCACTATTTTCTTGTGAAAATGAAGTTAAAAATACAAATGTGAACAAAGCTAGGAGAAAATGAGGATGCATGATAAAAGGACTAATATAAATGCTAAAGGTGCTCAGTCAATAAAAACTGGACAATAGTCTTATCGTATTTGAGTAATAAAAAGTCACACATTTTGACCTTGCGTCAAGAGCACCACACAGCTGAGCATGCAAGACAAGAAGTCAAGTTTGGGGAAAAAAAGGAAGCAAAGATGGAAGAGATGAAGATCTAAAGCACCTGCAGAAATGCATGGCCCCATCTGTACCCTTTCCAGCAAGTTTCATCTGATTAGGGGAATGAAAAATTCCAAATGTAGTTTTTCCTCACATTTTAAGACTGCAAAAATGAGGGAAAGACAGGAGATCGGGCACAGTCCCCATATTTATACAGAACAAGGGAACGTCCCACACAATAACCATGGCTAAGGTGAGAACACAGCACAGATTCTGAATTTGGTTTGGTAGTTTGATGCCTCTCCTTGCATCTCTACACACCACATAAACTTTGAAACATTCCTGAGTATATACTCAAGTATATACAACATATACTTGAGTATAAGAAGTTCCACCTAAACATGAGGAGGAACTTCTTTCCTGTGAGAGTGGTAGAGCCCTGGAACAGGCTGCCCAGGGAGGTGGTGGAGTCTCCTTCTCTGGAGACATTCAAAACCTGCCTGGAGAAGTTCCTGT
>JAOXNO010000024.1:95659281-95673614 GCA_028565335.1 Limnodromus scolopaceus
TTGTCAGTTAGGTTGACAGTTGGACAAGATGATCTTTAAGGTCCCTTCCAACCTAGAAGATTCTGTGATTCTGTGACTAGCATATGGCTCTTCTCAGAGCAAGTGAGAACCCCCAGTTTCTTAGCTTCAATATTAGGAATATACAGACTTTGAGGGAGGAAGGGTTACACTGCTCTGTTCTGCAACAGCTCACGTAGGGCTGAAATAGTACCACAGCATTTTCCCAGAGTGCTTATGATCAATAATAGGGATTTTTTTACCCTTACTCTTGCACAGCTCCACATATTGACATCCTTACGGCATCTGGTATCACCATTTTAACTGAAGTTGTTTCTAGTCATTTGCTCCAAAACAAAGGCTACCACCACTCACACTACCAAATGTCAGGCAGGACAAGCAAGAAGACAGAGCCACCGCAGCCAGTGACCTCTCTGGGAAGCCAGCAACCTTCCTCCAGCTGCTGTCTGCAAAGCAGCAGTCCACCTCATGCTCTGGGAATCGTTTTGGCTTGTCATGTTTCTTGTATTCATTTTCAGAACCAGGCAGGATCCCAAATTTTTGGCCTTGGTTTTCAGTAACCGCAGAGTCTGAACAAGCCTGTTCCTCGCTGCCAGTGCTGTGAAAAGCTGCATGAAAAGTTTTGTGAGCTTTTACAGAAAAGGAAGAATGTCACAAAAGCCCCGGCGCCTGCAAATTTCAGGTGAGACTTCGCCACAGTCACTGGGTGCACGTTAGCTGTACCTGTTGGTGCTTGCGGAAGGTTTCAAAAGACATTTTCCACTTCTGTTGCTGCTGGAGTGGTGCCAGCTGACAGCTTTCATACCCATGGGAAGTGGCTAAAGCAATGCCGGTCTGAACATGACTACATTGCAGGAGCTCTTGATAATAAGATCCCTTCTGGAGGGCTCCTCTGTTCAGAAACAGTTGGGTTTTACTGTTAGGGTCTATGCTGACTCCCCGAAGAATCTACGTTAGAAGTATTCCACTTTATGAAAGTATGTCCAAGATTAAGAGGCCTCTACCGATGTTCATGACTCAACACCTGAGACACTGTAGCTTTCTGAAGGAAGACGAAACTTTGAACAACAATGGCAACTTAGAACAACAACATGGGCAAGGTAACCATAAAGGCAGGTGACAATTAAAAGAAAAAAAAAAAAAAGCAGGGGGCAGGGAGGAGATAGAGAACAATCAGGAGCTGCCAAAAATTTCATCTTGTCTAAAATGGTATGTTTCCCAGCAAAAATAACAAACTGTAACTTTTTTGAGTTAAAGCACAGATATCTTGAGTCCTGTGAAGACTATTCCTGAAGCTAGAACAGCAAGTTAGACTCTTCAGCCTGGAAAAAACCACCTGGGGATACGGTAGAAAACTACAAAGGCATCGACGTCAGATCAAGTGCATAGGGCTCAGCTGCTCACTGCCTCTTCCAACACCAGGGATCATAGGAAAGGTAGGTAGAGCCAAGCTCAAACAAAAAACCAACAAACCAGTGCAGTGGGTACAGACCTGGGCAGCTATTTAGCAGGGGAGAATACTAAAGATGTCTATATAAGCTCAAGGAGAAACTGGACAAGTACATGTAAGTGAGATTTGTTATGGGCCACCAAGTAGACCAACCAAAATCCAAAGCTCAGGAAATCCCCTGGACCAGAAACAGTCAGGGGATGGAAAGAGGAGTAATGAAACACATGCTTTTCTTTTTAATCCTCACTAGGCATCTACTTACTGCAACTGTAGAAGGAAACTGGGCGAGACGAGACTTTGATCTGAACCAGCACAGCCACTCTCACGCATTCAAGTGAGAAGACATGGAATTACTTTTCCTTAAAATTAGAAGAGATGCCTTTCTCTCCACTAAGAGAGAGAGATTTCCTTTCTGCAAGTGTGGCCGTTCTTTTCAGTCAAAATGAGACAGATCAACAATGTTCAATTTACTTTCCACGTGTCTCCACTTTGGAAGCCTGTCATCGCAACCCCGCTCTACTTTCCAGAGTTAACAAACGTATCTTAAAAGCTTATCGAATTTCACCTTAAGAGCTGTTCCCCGAGTTTTCATCTCCACAGCTCCCACTTGAGTTTTTTTTTCAGAAGCAGAGTGCTCCTATAGTTAGGAACCTTCTAATTTCCAGCCTGACCACAGCCAGCTTTTACCCATCTGTTCTTGTGCCAGCAATTGTCTGAGTTAAGCTGCAAGCCCTCTGACACATTCACAATAACGGGTCAACGATCTATTACAATGCAGGAAAGCAAAAGGTCAGATCTGTGTCACGAAACACCTACTTAATTTTGCACCAAAAAATTCCAAATTACTCAAAATCCCGGAGAAGACAGTTGAAACGTAGACACACACGCTTCAGATTCTGCATTAGCCTGCTAACGTGAAGTGAAAACGCAAAGAGGTTTTTCTTAAAGAGAACCCTCAGACTGAAAAGAATCTTAAAAATAAGTGCAGACCTGTAAATAACTTTATAGGTGTATTAGATACAATTATGCAAGTCATTTATACAATAGGCATAACAATAAAGAGAAAATAAGTTAAGATAGTAATAAGGAATAAAAAACTTACTTCCCAATGTTTTCAGGTAGTGCTTGCAGAGAGATGTCATTTACTGAAAGACACGTTAGATTCTGTAATTCAGGAAAGCTTTCGGGCAACCTATGGAGATATTAATTCAAATCAAGGACTTCCAGCAGAAGTATTTATATGCATGTAACACATACTGGAAAAGAGAATATGTAGTGGAAAACAAGAGTCTATTTGGCAAATACACACAGAGGGAGGCATGCCCAGACTCCGGCATGACTCTCAGAAAATTCTAAGGATCATAGTAAGAAAAAAAAAAACAACAAACAAACCATGACTTAGAGACTTTAAAGTTTCTTCTGTGTCAAAGAACAGGTAATATCCCTGTCTCCCAGCTCCTCTCTTTCCTGCCCCCAATTTGCAACTTTAAAAAGCCATAGGGCTTGAGAACATTTTAAGCATTTTAACAAATCTTTTTTAAAAATCAAACATATTAAAATGTGTTTTTTACTATTCTTTTCCTATATCACCTACATGGTAAAATAATAAGGGAAAAAGACAAATTATGATGGGGGACAAGGGAGCCTTTCATGTGCTCAACTCCATGCTGCATTCTCATTTTCTGGACCTTATTAACAGAACACGCTCAGTATCCCCAAAGTGTGAGCTCCACCATAACCATTCATTATCATTTAGGCTCTAACAGGTTTAAGACTGGAGCTAAATGCTCTTATTATCTTTTGGTCAGCCCCGAAGTGGACAGGTAGTTGCACTAGTTAATCATTGTTGGCCCCTTCCAACTGAAATATTCTATTCTCTCTCTATTCAGTCTAATTACAATAAATATGCCTGCTTTTTATTAAGATAAACTTGAAAGCAGCTGAAAGCAGCTGGAAAAATGGTCTGCCAGCCACTTTTAATGCTGCAGGTTCATGAATGATTAAGTTTGACAATGACGCAGCGTACTGTGTTAGTGGTAGGACATTGATTGGGAAGATCTCTAACTGGCTTTTAAGCTTAGAGGAAATAAGGACAAGAATCAATGGCTAAAAAAAGTTCCAGGATATCGCACAGAAAAGGAAATCACTACCAGACTTTCCCACTCTGCCTGGGCAAATTAGTGCCAAAACCTACACGCTGTCGTATAGGCAAAAATGGAATTCTGGATCTCATCACAGAAAATACCTGGCAATCATTTGTAAACAGCTCCTGGTATCTGTGTTTTCTAACTTAGTAAACTGCTTGGAGTGATGTTTTCCAGGACACGCACACACGTTGGAGGCGCTTTATCAAGAATTTTTAAAATTCCCTTAAACTGTCAACAAAGAGTTATGAGATCTACTTGAACCCCATTTAAAAAAGCCTTTCAACTCTTGTGTTAATTCCACTCAGCTGTACCTGTGCACTACAGCTGCTCTGTAAGGAAAAACACTACTTGGGCCCCAGGCCTTATTCAGCACGCAAAATGCAGAAGAATAACTAGCACACTACTACAGACAATTTTGACTTCAACACCAGAGAGAGGCAGCTCTGAGCTTCACCCACTGACGATGGGATGATGATGCCTGGGAAAAAGCTGTTTGGTGACCCTCCCCACTTGCGTATCTAAACACCAGGATTTTTGTGGTATTACTATCCTCACGGTACAAACGGGCTACAGAGGCAGAGGGATTAAGATCACAAGTGCCCCTTTAACGCTCAGAGATGTGACTTTCCAGAGAACTAAGGGGAGCGCTATGGGTGACGTTCTAAAGGGCACTTCTGAAGAATCCCAGCTGCACGCGTGGGAGCAGCCGCCTTGCAAAACCACCGCAGCGGCTTAAGAGGTGACAGGCACCCTCCTGTTTGTAGGCTCCCGCAGCCCAGCCAGCCAGCTCATCCTGCAGGCATTCCCAGCCCATCCCAGCACACAGCAAGGTGGGCTGGAGGAGAGAGGGAGCGCCCACCGCCAGTACTCTGCCTTACGGGACCTGCTCAGCATCACAAAAAGAGCTCTGTGGCACGGGGCTGCTTCTCTTTGGTTCTCGAACTAGCAGATCACCTCTCTTCTCCAGCCTCACTTCACTAGATAAATTCCAAATTCTTCAGCCGATGGGAGAGAAAAATGTAAGCAAAACCCCTCTTCTATACTAAAAGTGCGTGCAAGCCCCAAAGCCCAGCTCGTCAGAGCACAGGCTGGCAGCAGCCGGAGAAGCCACCGACACACGCGATGCATTTTCGCCACATGCTACTGCATGTCACCGTGTCCCAATTGACGAGAGGGTGATGAAACGCTAGTCCAAGCTTTAATCATTAGTAAAAGCCATTATCTGCAGCAGCTGATCTATTCCAAATCGTCAGGCACCTGGGTTTGTGCCAATGCATTCGCGCTAACCATTGCCTTATCTCTCCCAAGTATGAGCATGGTTTTTCCTATGCATTTAAGAAGAGGAATGAAAATTACTTAAGAGTAAATCAGATTTACGTTTTTCCTGGTTGGCTAACAAATTTCATCCCCTCCCAGGAAAGACGCACATCACTTTTTAAACCTGAATTATTGCTGCAGTCCCTGCCAGAGACAGACACTGTTGGCAAGATTTCATAGAGAACCTAGATCACAATTTTTAAGGGCTTATTTAAAATTGTAATTGTTACAGCAAGATTGTAATTCTGGTATGGCAAGTACTAAGAAGAAGGTGGAAGTTACCTAGTCAGTGGATTCCCACTGAAATCTGCTACCTGTAGTGCTCTGCAGAATGAGATGCTTTCTGGTATTTCAGGAATATCTGCAGAAGAAAAAAAAAAAAAGGAAAAAAAATTGTCAACAACTGTACTGCATCTACACTGAAATTATTGCCTCATTACATTCAGTAACTCGCTACTGCAAGGAGTTATCTTAGTATCTTTAAATACATTTCAACATGCAAGTCTGCTTCCCATCCACGTACACAGCTATCATGGTAGAGCCATTTTGTGCCTTTTCACATCCCATTTCCCCCCGCCTGCTCCACGCTCGTCTTCCTGACCCAAGACTACTCACCTGTCCTTGGACTGATCCTTATCAGCCTCTACCCATCAGAAAAACAGGTTCTCCGTGTGCTAGGACTGCCCTAAAGGACCAATCAAAATCTGAACTTCTCGTTATTCGATCAATGCGCGCCCACAATCCGTGCTGACGGAAAGTAGGTGGGGAGGGAAAACAAGGGAAGGAAGAAGAGAATGTGCAAGTCTCTCCACCCGTGACATCCACTTGCGGGAGCAGAACCAGCCGCCCTCACACTAAAGCCAGGTAATTTGAAAATATTATTCGAATTGATGGGTCCCAAATAAGTGCTAGTGAACTACTTCAGATGGCCAGAAAGTAATCAGAGATACCTGCGTATGAAAACAGATTATTTTTTTTTCAAGTATCTTCAACATCACACATCTACCTACCGAAGTTAGGCGTGCTATCTGAAAACTAAAATTGTTTTCTGGGCCTCTTACATCAAGCTGTATTTCCACAAATAGGCTGCGGGCCCTCTGTGCAAGTCCTTGTTTGCTGTCATTGAGATCCAGCAAAAATGAAACAAACATGGTCGGTTTCCTTGTTTAACAACTTAGATTTTTATGATTCATTTTGAAAAGAATTCAAAAAGAAAAAAAGGCAAATCTGAAAGTAAAAGTCAGACTTATGTTTTTTCCTATTTCCATTTTTTTTCTCCTACAGAGCATTAGATCTACTCCCTCTTCCTGCTGTTCTCATCACAAAGAATACTTTGGGAAATTTTATAGATTTTCCTTATACAAGTGGTGTCACTGACCTCAGCAGCCATCAGAGTTCTAAATATGTTGAAAAATATTTGGAAATTAGGTGTCTTCCCACCCAGCTGAGTAACTCAGAATTGACTACCTACGTATTTCGTTCAGCTCTTCTCTCCAAACGTGGTGCGATGGACAGAAGAGTGAGGAAAGTACCTGCTTATCAGGTTCATCTCCTGCCAGGCAACCTGAGCAAATGCATCTACTTTGAATGACGCCCAGCTCAGAACTGAACCCAGAGCCAGCAAGAGCAACTTCCAAATCCACAGGTCACCAGTTGTGAATGATCAGTGAATGGGCCTCGGGGGAGCATCTCCTGGGAACCACCTTCTGTTTCCTACATGAGTGGGAAGGGCTGGAGGGAAGGAGGGAGATGGGCAGCCCCAAATGAGTTTTACTCCATCCCAAGAGGTGGTTCCTTTCGGACTGGAAGCAAATCACTCTTGCCTCACGATCCCCAGTGCTCCCAGCACTGGTGAAGGAGAAGAAACTACTTTTACATCTACGCAAACCCTAAGGCCCGTCACAGCAGCAGTTGTCCCATAAAATGGAAGAGGTGACCTTAGAGACTAAGCCCCATTAGAGATGTTTTATATCTTCTTACCCACCCACCCCTTCATAGCAGCTTTGGTGTTTGTTGGGGAAACAGTTGATCTTTCCAAGAAATCCAATAGCAATGAGATAAATTCAGAGTGAACCATGAGGTGAGGCCTTTGAGGTCAGGAGGGACAGTCAAACCGAGTTCCCAAACCAGGACTAAGAGAGCTTGCTCCCCTCCAGCAGCTTGTCTCCCAGGAGGACCACACCATGTAGCAGGACACCAGCCTGTCACCAAGGCCAGAAAGGTGTAGGGGTCATCATTTGCGACCTGGAGATCAACTGAGCCTTGTGGTCAGGCTCTTCAAACCTCTCCAGGGGTATCACCTCATTCGCAAACCCGAACCCATCACAACATGTGCCAGGCAACAAGCAGATCCTCCATAAAGAACCTTGGAAATAGCTGTGAAGGTACTGCAGGAGTCAGAGGGTTCCTGAATTTAAATCGGGGACGCTTGAATCACCAGCCTACTTCAACTCGTCACATTCACAAGCATCTGCTGACCTCACTTCAGGAGTCAAAACCTCACACTTTATTCCTCTCATATGGTAGGGACAAACAGGTTTGAATAGTGGCATTTGAGTAACTTTAAAAAAAAAAAAAAAAGTATCATTAAGATTGCCTGATTCAATGATGACCTTAAAGTGATAAATTCTCATAACACTCTAAGCACTTTAAAGCAGTTGCCTGTCACTAACACTCCAGAAAGTAAAAGCACTGACGTCAGTGCAAGGACATTGCTCTGTCTTACAGAACAGATGGCAAATAAACTATTTTTTCTTTTGTTCTTTTTTTTAATTAAACATTCATGTAGAAGCACTTGCTTTTGAAAGGGTGTTTTAAGAAATACAAACAGTACACAGAAATTGAAGCCTTCCCTTTTCCTACAACAGAAATATACATAAAATCGAAACAGTATGAAAACCAGACTTACAGACAGCAAAGCTGATGGTTTCACCCATTCAGTCCCCTATGACCGAGTGTCCCCTGTAGAAGACTGAACTTGTACCTACAGGGTTACTGAAGACAGAGGTCCTACATGCACTCAACAGACATTGTCACGTCTACCTTAGTTTCCGAAACTAATCACGCTACTGATTTCCTCCGCCAATGTGTAGTTTCATTGCCATATTGCAAATAATTTCTCTTCTACTTCAGTACAGTGGACTACAAAAAACAGAAAATACACCTTCTCAGCAAAACTATTTTGGTAAGTTTTTTCTATTTCAAGCCTTGGGTATTATCTGTAAAAGCCAAGTACCTGAGCTGAATAAAAATTACTCCAATATAAGATACTGCTTGAAGTCAGACAGTATAGGCACTGCTTGTAGTTTGGATGCATTTGCAAATTACAAAATCTGTTCTGAAAATGAAATGCACTTTCACAGCCTAGATATTCCAGACTATGAAGTCACTACACGAGCAAAAATCTTCAATAAGAAACAGCAACAGGCACAAGGAAAAGAAGGGGAATTCCATTTCGAAGTTAAGCTTTTTTTTTTTTAATCTAAAGTGAATTTTCCTCCCCCCATTTTTTCTGTATCTGATTAATTTTTCCCCTCCACCTAACTGGACAAGGGACAGACAAAAAAAAAAATCAGCCCAACTCTTTGAACTGAGGATCATTATACATTTAGTAAGTTCAGCAAGGTTGAAATGCAACTGGTTTTAAATGCAAGGCATCTTAAGAAGATTTCTCAGGCAAAACACAACCAAGTTATGAGCAGGAATGATTATTAACACAGAGAAGATGATGGTCCATAATAGAAACATCGACGTAACCAACTGAAAAACAGCAGAGCTTATTAAAATATATATATATATAGAGAGAGAAGTCCTTCTGTCTCTTGAAGGATTAAGCAGCTTTCACCATTTCTGTTGACTGCTCAACTTCCTTCTAGACATTAGCACGTACATCTCTGCCAGTATCAGCAACAGTAAGGTTGAATGCTTTTCTTGCCACTGCTGGATAACCAGCTCAAATCCTACTTAAATATCTAGGGTTCTTCTAATGCTAAACACTGACGAACGCTCTACATTTACACGATGCCCCAGATGTTCTGGGATACAGATTGTGCCACATTGCTAATAATAAAGCCATAAGCCCTGTGACGTGGGACAATACAAATACACTGGCAGCAAAAAGAAGTCGTGCCAGCAGAAGTGGATGAAAATCAAGCTCGGCAGTCACGTGCACAGAGAGGGCATATTCCCTCCCCCCCATTCAAAGTACCTCTTCAGATGTTTATGGTTCTAGTTCGCACAAAAATTTGCTAATGACCTAGCAAGTCTTGTACAAGTGGGGTACCTCTTGTACAACAGGCAAGTTGGACACTAGAGAATTCTGTACTGTCTGAATGAAAAAAATATTTCTAAAACCACTTTTGCTTGGTGCTAATACATTTTTTTGTTGAAGGTTTTTACAACAACAACATCTCTTATTCTCCCATCCTCCCACTTTCCTTCTTCCGATGGCCAGGAGGGTAGGGGAGAAGACACCCTTCATTTTAAGCTAATAAAACCTTTTGTATGGCACATATTTACAGCATTGTATATTGAATTTCAAGAAGTGGCAGTATTTTTTGTGTCTGCTCAAAGGCTACACGTCCAGCAGCCTTTACACATTCTTCAACAGTGACCATAATTTCCAATATCGAGTCAATATTGAGACAGCAATGGCCAGGAGGTCCTAGGCTGCGGCAGGGCTACCAAGACCAGAGCTACTCAAACAGTGGACTCCAGCTCAAAGTAAAAAGTATTTTTACAGGAACTTAGCTGAAGTCTCAGATGTGGCACGTTCCTGAGGGAGAGTTTACAATGTTCACAGGTCTTTCAGGGAGCAGCTACTGGATGCTGTTGTATTTTCCAGCTATGAAGGTGACAGAGTGCTGTGCTTCAGGAGGGCTAGAGCTGGTGCATCTCATACACCCCACCAAAAGTCAACTGAAGAGTCTTGATGTAGACAGTCATAGCAAAAGGCCCACCACCAAGTACATACAACACAGGCAAGAGACCTTAACCGCTTAGTGATTAGTAATTCATTAATGTATTAAGTAGTTGATTAGTTTATACCAAATGTGTACCCAGGAAGCCCACCTCAGACCCAAAGACTGTAAATTCACGCAGCACTTTCCCTCAGGAGAGAGATCACCAGAAGGGAACCAGATCTCATCCATCCTGTTCAATATACAGAAGAATTTTCCCCCTGCCTCTTTACACATATATAATATACAATATCTATGGTAGTTTGTCACACAGACACACACACACACACACAAAAGGGCCAATAAAGCATTAAGCACTGCAGAGCTCGAGTGATGTTGGAGCCTAGAGGTTCTCTTCCCACTTCCACAGAGGTTCCTCTGTGCCACCCACTGCAGAGGGGTCTCCCAGATGCTTGCCCTTGGGAAAGCTCTCCCACTCTGCTCTCCACCTCCTCCACCTTCCCAGTGTGGGAGGACGAAATCATCCACTTAGCCACATACCTTGCAAGAAGGAATTTGTGGGGGCAAATATTTGTTTGTCTTTAAGAAGGGCTCTTCAGCTGCCAAGCCCATCTGAGTAGGCTGTTGTCCCACAAACGCCGCCACCACCACCACATCTCTCTACCTTCCCCAAAGTAGCCAAGTGGTCTCCAGCAGGGAAAGGGATGGAGGAAGGTCAGTCATCCTCTCATTAAAATCAGGACATACACAATGATCCAACGAGCTTCTTTTTTTCCTAGAAACTGGACAATTTTGCTACTAGCCCTGAAGGCTGCAGTGATCAACCTCTTCAGGTAAACGTTACAATTCATGGGGCATGATGTGATGGGAGTCACCCGGTCCTTGCAAAGTCTATTGAGATGAAAGTGGCTCTCCTACAGGTTGTAACATTTTCCTCTTCAAGCTCCAAGGCCGAGGACATACCAACTACAAGAGATACGGCTCCTTTAAGACCTGTCTTTACAACTTGAAGGAAAATTCATGGACAGGTTCAGGTCGGGTTTTCTCAACTAAATCCCTTACTGTATAATTAACAAGAAACTGAAGCGAGGTACGCATCTCGTTCCTCCTCCTCGCTTCTGGATACGTCCCTTTTCCAAGAGAGGAGAGGAGCAGGGGGGAAAAAAGAATCGTCACAAAACTGCATTTCATAGATACATAGAAATTAGGCAATTTACTTGAAAGAAAACTCTGCGGGGACATAAAGACAAGTTGGTTTTTGAACAAATAGCACGTGTTAAATCCACAGACTGTCCTGTCCTGTCCTTCTCAGCCTCAGGAAGAAGCAGTGACACAGGAACAGGAGCTGTAAACTGGAAACAGGAGGAAAAAAGAAGGGGGGGCGCAGGGGGGAAAGAGCTCAAAGATCATATCACAAGGAAACAATAGTTCCAGGTGAATTAAGTGGAAGAGCCCGAGTTCAGCAAGGAATTTACTTCTTTCACCTTTTTACTGCCAATGAAGAGTTAAGCAAGGCTAGGAGATGTTTTTATAAGGATTTCTATCTTGCACCTCGAGGCTAGTAGGAATTAAAATATTTTTAGTCTAAGAAAAAAAAAAAGTAAAAAGTAGTATTCTACCTACAGAAAGTGTATTAAATGTTTTAACAGCAAAGTTACAGATTTATTGGATTAATTCTTCAGGAACTTCATAGTCATGGCATCTAACCCTCTCAACAAAAAAGAAACCAAAGCCCAAGCAACTCTGTGGATACAAGAGCTAACGCCTGTTTGCAGATTGCCACTTTATGATCTCTAATCTAGATTATCCAGAAAAGGAAGTATTTATTTTATGTCACTCCCATATGGATTGCCTGATGTTTAACGCGTTAGGTGATACTTCAGCAGGCCAAAGGTTTCTGACTCCAGCTTGTCCTGCCATTTAAAAAAAAAATAAATAAAAAAATAAAAAAACTCAAAATCCAAACAAAACTGCACCCCCAAAACAGGCCTTTCAAAATCCATAGCCTTCTCTTGAATTTGTATGAAGACAGACACTGTTGCTAGATGCACACACAAGTACATTAGCAAAG
The DNA here is from genome assembly GCA_028565335.1 of Limnodromus scolopaceus. Taxonomy (NCBI): domain Eukaryota; kingdom Metazoa; phylum Chordata; class Aves; order Charadriiformes; family Scolopacidae; genus Limnodromus; species Limnodromus scolopaceus. The sequence continues at coordinate 95,671,204 of JAOXNO010000024.1, forward strand.
TTTTCTTAGAAAAAACAGTTAAATCTGGCAGAATATACCACGATGGAAAAATCCAATCTTCTGTAATCCATATAAAAATAACACCTTCTAAACTTTTCTAATGAGATTATTCCATCATAAGATTTCACTTATCTTCTCTTTCTCAATCTCCTTCAGCACTTGCTGTTTGTTCCTTCCCCTCCCAGGTGAGCCTTGCTCAGTGCCAAGGTCCAGTCGTTTCTCTCCCACCCGACCTCTCCTGCTGCATATAAAACTCACCTCTCCTCCAATTTACCAACATCGAGTTCATTTGAGAGACACAGACGCACAAATTCCAACTTTTACGTCATTTTTTCAAAGTGAGCAAGGATTTCTACACCTCTGTGGGATTTTGCAGTGCTCCAGAATCTAAAAGCAATTTGCGGTAGGTGTTTCTTTCTTCCCCAGTACTTTGTGCATCGATCCCTAAACTTCATGTGTAAGACACAAAGATGATGATGTTTTTTTAAGCACAGGTTTTACACTAACCTCAAGGGAGGGGTGGGAGAATATGTGTCACTAGAAATTAGATTAATGAAAAAAAAAAAACCAAAACCAACCACCCGACACAACTGCTAGCAAGCAAATACCTAAAAGAGTGAAAAATTATGTTATCTCCAAGTCTGCGACAAGGGAGCTTTGCTTCCATTAGCACCAAAAAAAAAACCCCACCAAACCACAAAAAGCAAAAAACAGTCACTGGCCTGACCCGGGCTAAGGCTTAAGATGATCTGCAGTCACGCTCCACCACCATACGACCCACGATAGTCTCTGGTAGGGTGTCCCATGGCTTTCAGGTGTTCACAGTTCAGGTTTTCAGGTTGCAGTGAGTGCGTCCACAGGACGCTTTCTTGTACCAGGTAAGACGTGTCCATTGAGGAGTAGGAGAGCAATTCTTGTTTGCCCATAAGTGCACACCTGGACACAAAGCAGTTCAGAAGGCAAACTAGCAACATCTAGCAGTTGCATAGCTTAACAAAAAAGATGCATTTCCCAACGATACGGCCTCACAGCACAGTTTGCTGGCTTTTTTTTTTTTTTTTCCTTCTTGTCCACCGAGCAAGAAAGTGTCAATTTCCATTTACTTCTGAACATTCTGGGTTTTGCTATTTACCACCGGACTTGTACCAGCACATTCGTGTCAGGGCAGCTGACACAGAGGATGTCACGGAGGAGGTCTCCGGTCGGATGCTGTGGATGTGCAGCAGAGGTGGACAGCCAGATCCCAGGCCAGAGCACGGGGCAAAAGGCAGCAGATGTGAGATGAGAGAGCAGAGCCCGTGTGGGGCTGCAGGACAGGATCAGGAGACTTAAGAGTCTAATTAGCTGATGTTCTCACTGTAAAACAGCTGGGTCTCCAGCCCAGGCTGAAACGAAACAAGCGTTCAAGCCTTTCCTCTGCCAGTATTTCCAGTTTGCAAACACTGGTTATCCTGCTTTCGGTGGGACAGAGGGAAAGGGGAACCCCTGCCCACTTTGCAGGCAGATGGGAGGCAGGTAATCCTACAGCACCGATGGCAGGTACATCTCTGAGAGCAGAGAGAAAAGGGAAAAGGTTGGTGTGCATCACACACTGATACAAACAAGTGAGCTGAAGCCCCGGAGAGAGGGAAGCAAAGGGACACACACTGCTCTTCCGTGACACGGATGGATGCTCTGCGGGTCAGCTGCCAGGTGCTCACCCGGCCTTCTGCGGAAGCTTTAAATGACTTGTTGAGTAAAATGTACCTATCACGCCGTACACAATGGCTGTGGTGTCCTGAGGATGACTGGGTTCTCTAAAGAGACTTCTAATTAGGTTGTAAAGCAGCTAAAAAGGAATAAACACTTCAAATAAAAAGCAGTAATATCAAATCGCCTGCAACCGAAGGTAGGACAGTTAAACACCATTGCTGTTGATTTCTGAAAGAACCCCGATGACTGAAGGCAAAACACAATAAAAGTTTCTAAATCTGCAACTATAATCCATTTTGGAAGTAAGGAAAAGGTAAAAATAAGTCTCACGGAGCATTTGGGACACTGGCCTGCAGCTGCCAAAGACTGACCTCCACAATCTTGGACACTGCTCAGACGGTGAGCCTCGCAGAGCAGCAGCTCTCTCCTTACACTGCAGCGCTGTGACAATCGAGATGCTTCTGAGGAACCACCTCTACTGTCAGGGTAATCCTGAAGTAGCATATTTATCTCTGTGATATCTGTAATTACAGATTCACATAAATATATATTTGTCATAACAAGGCAACTGTGTTGGGAGAGGATTTTGGAATGAGAATATCCTCATGTCATGAGATTTGTGTCCAGAACAACTGCTCTATCAATCATAGAATCATAGAATGGTTTGGGTTGGAAGGGACCTTAAAGATCATTGAGTTCCAACCCCCCTGCCATGGGCA
>JAOXNO010000024.1:95673714-95684514 GCA_028565335.1 Limnodromus scolopaceus
TCTCTGGGCAACCTGTTCCAGTGCCTCACCACCCTCACAGCAAAGAATTTCTTTCTGGTGTCTAATCTAAATCTCTCCTCTTCCAATTTAAAACCATCACCTCTTGTCCTAAGCGAAAACTAGAGAAATGGGTAACAACTAATAAATCATGTAGCCAGAATCCATTTCAACCATAGGTATGAAACTGTGCATATTAAACAATAGTATTATTCTTATTGGATATCAAAGTAAAGAACCATGTTGAGACTTTGGTATTAAGCATCCTGCAGGCAAATATGGCTTAACAAGATCTGCCCACACACAGATTTCCTTGGTAGATGCCACAGCAAACCCATCGCTCCTCAGTTCACAAAGTAACAGATTCTCAGCTCCACTGAGAGCAGAGTCAGCAGCATAATCCATCTACAGAGATTATCAAAATCCATTTAATTCTCCCATTGCACACACACTTGCATCTTTTCCACTAATTTGAGACTTAGCACTGATTTGAGGACTTCCACAGAAGAACAGCTAACTTGACTCCCCTTACCTGCTGCCAGCTACAGACAGCGAGTGCAAATCTGCTGGTACACAGCACGTATGTTGATGCTACGGGCTTGAGGGACCAAGCCCTTGGTGGGCACGTTCAATGGAAGCAAGAAGAGCAGCAGCAGAGGAGCCTGCCCAGGCTTTTATCACAGACAGACAGCAAAACGTAGGCAGACACAGAAGTGGCAGAGGCTCATCTCCTACGTAAGCAAGGGGGTCTGTCTTCATCCGAGAAGGGGGTGGGCAGCGGGACGGTTCAACTGGCTCTGCTGCAGCTGGGAAGGGTAAGGGAAGCCACCCCAGTGCCTAACACACAGCAGCCACGGCCCCCTGTGAAAGCTCGCAGTCATTTTCTTCTTATCCTAAAAGAGCTGAACGAAAACAAGCTGCTGACAATCTGTCAAAGGCCGGAAAAGGTATAGGACATTAAAAAAAAAAAATTAAAAATCCAGACTTCCACCCCACACCTGTTAAGAGAAAGCAATTTCTTTCAAATAAAAATACTACAGTTAAATTAACACCTTCAGGGCATTTTAAGGAGCATGCAACATTGTGACAAAAATTTATCAGTGGAATCTAGAGGATTTAGTGCATGTCAAAGGCAAACAAAAAACCCTCTTCCTGGTGAAAAGGGATACTAAAAATGCTCCAGGTCTGCAAGAACACAGCATACAGACGTAGCGTACATAATCCCAAATATCAGCATGCATTAAATTAACTACAGAAACCCCTCCTGTCTGGAAGAAGCTACGGAACAAGAAAAGCCATTAACATTTTAATGAATCTGGGATGGCAGGGCCCTAAGCTTCAAGAATTCAGCCTCCTGGGGTTGCGTAGAAGAAAAGGTGGGGGGAGGGAGAAGAAAAGGCGGGATGAGCCGCATGGGTAGCGGCCGGCTACAATTCGCTTTGGGAGAGGGGGAAGCTTAATGAAGGGCCAGCAGAGGCACAAGAAAAAAAATCTGCAGAAATTTGAGCATGTCTTTCTCCCTTTGGAGACTGCACTTCTTTTCTGAACCACAGGGTCTTCCGAGACTTGTCCCGGAGAGTGCCCAAGTGCTGTGGGAAAACAAGCAGCACACAGGCGCTTCTGACCGCGCCTAGAGCGGAGTCTCTCCTCGACCACGTAGAGCACAGACTTGCGCTGAAACTCAAGGCAAAGCACAGGAGCCCTACCCAAACTTCAAGGACGTCAAGCCAAGGACGCTTCAGCAACCCAGCGTCCTTGCAGAACTCACCAGTGATGTGAGAATCCAGGAAAAGATTTACCCACGCTCGGGGAGCCCAAGGGAGCCAGCAGTCATTTCAGACACGCAATAGTCGAGCATCTCTCTCAGAAGATGCTACAGGGAATACTCCGAGTCCCAGACACGCTTTGCCACCAACTCAAAAGCTCAGGCATCCGCTGCTGAAATCCTACCAGTCTGTTTTCTTTAGCCTCAGAACAAGTACCTCAGCTTTTTGAACAACCTAAGACCAAGGCGCAGAGATAAACTGCACTGCCAAATAACCTTCAACGTGTTCACCATCACTACGCTGTTTTCTGAGCACAGCTTCCCTGCCCTCTGATACTCCCACTTTTGATTTATCCATTCAACCTTTGCTCAAATAACAGCCTCAGCCAGACTAGAAAAGCACGGTGGGGATGCTTCCTAGAAAATCTGCATGAACACACAGCCTTGCAGAGGAATAAGAAATAGCAACAACACGCAAACAATCCAGGAAAAGTTAAGATTACGTGGCTCCTAATCCTCCCCAAATCCTCCTCCTCCTGCACCACGAAGGCTCTCACCTTACCCTCCCCAGACTTCCCTCGTGTACACCCGAGATCACAGGAGCACCAAGTTTACATCTGCTGAAGACTTTTTGAGTTTTGCTTAGAAAGATTTTTGTCGTTTTCTAGATTCACCAAAACCCGTTTACGGGATTAATTACGGAGCATGTTTTTAAACGTACACTAGCATGCCTTGGGCATTTTGAAACACTTGGGAATTTGAGAAAGCCACACTTAGTTGTCCTGCCCACCTTTCCCGAGTGCCTATGAACTCGGGCTACTTAACGCAGCGCCCAACGCTGCGCTGCACGGGCATCCAGAGCTGCCTCCGAAGAGTCGGGAGGGATCCTGCCAGGGGGGATCCATCCCACCTCCAGATGCAACACCTCACCGTGGCACAGAACACAGCTGGCACAGAACACCCAAGCCCAGCCATACAACATACCCACTACCTCATGGAGCTTCAAGGACCGTACTCTGACCAAAGGATTAAAAAGTATGAGAAAGGAAGACATGCCATCATTTTATCATGAGGGAAATGGAAGTACTTTGCTTATTCAAAAGCCTTTTCTCCTCCTCCTGTGGTGAGAGGCTAAAATATAAAGGGATGCTCCTGCACGCAGAACATCAAATGAATTTATGTGTGCATTTTTAAGCTCTTGAGGAAACAGAACGGCCAGAACTGAAAGCAATTAGTGCACCGAACCAGACAGCTAAAACAACAAAAAACACAGAACAATGATCTCTTATTTCCCAAGTTCAGATGTCACCATCACACTTTCCTATTCATGCAGCATACTGCGTTTTGAAAAGCTGGGCTGTTTTGCTGTGCCTGAAAGGAATACAAAGAGTTCTTTTTTTTTTTTTTTTTCCCAAAGCACTCTGATAGTTAGAAAAACAAAAACCACCAAGAAACCTTTGGCAGGTTGAGAATCGGACGTATTGGAAGGGGGGTTCAGGACACAAAGAAATGAAAGTACTGTAAATCTCAAAAATCTTATGCGAGAACTTCCCCTGCGGCGTCCCAGATAGTCTGTGTTTTGCCTTTAAATTTAAAGAGCTGTGAGACAACCCTAATATGATCAAATAGCAGAAGGCAACATCAGCCATCTTCTGCCGTGCCCCCCCCCGCATCACCCCACACGGCGCGTTTTCCATTTGGAGAGTCAAGTCGTGCAACGACTGTGACGTGACGAGGCAGAGGGAAGCAGTATCGGTGACCCTCTGCAAGGAACCCCAGAGAAGAGAAAGTAATGCAATAAAACGGGCAATTAACACTGAACCTTGGCTATAGGAAAGCAACTGCTCCCTGCCACCCGCATTAGTCCAACCCACCACAGGAGAAAACCCTGCCCGGTGCGGTGACTTCTAATGACACACACGCATCTACCCAACCATAAATGTTCACACCATCTGTTCTCGTTACAGCTGAGCTCTCCAGCCAACTTCCAAGTCAGGCTGGGAAGAGTTCACATGGCCCTGATCCACCAAGCTCTTTTGCAGCTCGTTATTCATTCGCAGAGAGAATTACTAAGCCAACAGAGTGTTTCCTTTTGTACGAGGTCTGTCACAGACAGCGCCCAACTCTGCAGCCAAAATACCGCCTCAATTAATGCCTGTGTACTTCTAAAATGTTTTAACTAACGCGTTTCTTCTGTCTCTCAGATTTTTTCCAGTTTTCTTCTCTTACAAGGTTTTGCCGATGTGCGCAAAATTATATGGTTCACAGAAATTTTTCAGCAACTGCCTGGAGACTCATTACGCTTCATCAATTATATTATCAGATAAAGATGGCACCAAATAAATAAAGATACAAATTTCAGATAGTTACAGGAAGGTGAAGTGGCCACCGAATATTCTTCAGTGGCAAAGGGTCAATGTGAAAATAAACCGTAAAGGAAGAAAGGCTTCCTGTTGCACTACTACTTCTCTTGAATATTCAGCTACATCCCTTGCTTATTTACAAGGTTACACAACCCTGCTCTCTCCCACCCCATCCATCACACCTCAGAGAGCACTTTGTGCGTATCCACTGCATATAAGGAGGCAAGAATAGCTGAGAGTTGCTCTAATTTGGTAACACGGATTTGCTGTTTCTAGATCACTGGGTCATAAGGCTGCTTTTAAAGGTGACCCACCAGCCCCTGAACTTCTTGCAGAACTGGTAAGTTCACCAGGCCACCAAAAAAAAAAAAAAAAAACCAAACAAAAAAAAACCCCAACCAAAAAAAGTAAAAATGTTTTCACTCCGTCATAGCCTGAGACAATATAAGCAGCAAACATTACAATCGAATGATAAACCCATGCGGTTTCCAACACCACATTTTAAACGACAGTTTCTCCCAGGACCCTTTCCTCAATTTATCTCTGCAGGTGACAAAAAGACAGATTCCTTCCAATGTGCAACCAGAAATACCAGCGCTCTGCCTCTTGCTATCACAGGTAAGGAGAGCAGAGAGAAAGAAATGGACTTATAACCCATAGGCAGAGGCTTTTTTGGACAGAAAGGAGCTTTTTCCTTTCAATCCCCCCCCCCCTTTTTTTTTTTTCTTATTAAATGCTAGCCATTTCAGAGAGCTTAGGGAAAGAAATTAACATTGGGACAGATAACATATATAAAAACAGGATGTAAAGCATTCTTTAAATTGGAAAATAAAGCAGGCTCTCAAAGAGGCATAACTACAGTCAAGCATTATTTTATTACTGTATTTCCCCCACTGGCTCTCCTCCCCATCTAGAACTGCGGGCAAATCCATGAATTACACGGAAAAGCATTCTGCAGGACACAGCAACTTCAGAGACAGAAAAACCCTACTAACCCAGTTTTACAGACCATGTCATAGGATGGTATAGAATCATATAAATTAACATTAGAGCTTACCATTTCGAGACAAATCGAGTTCCACCAGCTGCATGAAATTCGCTATTTCCGGAGGGAGCCGCTGGATTTCATTATCACTAAGTCCAAGTTTCCGTAACTTCACAAGTTGGAAGAAAGGCTGAAAGAAAGAAAAAATTCCATGTCAGACAACATTCACGTAACTCAGATAAGCACGACAAATGATAAGTAACAACTGGAAGCCACTTTCAAAGTTTGAGTTAATTGAGGTTATTGCTTAAAATCAGTTACGCAGACCTCTTTCAGACCTGCATCAGAATGAACATTTTGTTTTAATTTTTACAATCAAACAGATTATAACCTGTGTTTTACCTAAAATGAAAATTTATTTAAAAAAAAAAAAGCCATCTGTAAAGCTCGCTATTAAAGATCACAGCACGCACACACACCAGCGAAATCCAGAGTGCCGGCTTCAAAATCATTAATGGGGTGAGGTTACCCAGCAGGGTAATTAAAAGCATCCTAATTACACACCGGGGCTCATTAGGAAGTTAATGCAAAGAGGCACCTCGAAAGGACGAACCAGAAAACCTACAGAGAGGGGCTGCCAAGGTCTTCTTCTTCATCGGCGAGCGCCGTAACCAACTAGGTTACAGAGCCAGCCCCCCTCGGGAAGACTCTTTCCAGCCTCAAACATCCTCCGCTCCCCGGCCCAGTTTCGGAAGGACTAATGAAAGTTGGGCAGGATATGTGCAATTCCAGGTCTTCCCAGCTTGAAGAGGAACCCAACCCTCTATACGGTGAGGACATGGGTGTGCAATGCAGGCAGGACCCTAACTTTCCCTCACCCCCGGCCATGGGCTTGGAGGGTCTGGCACCCCCCCAAGACCAAACAACCGTCAAAGGAGATGGACCAAGCTTCAAGTCAGTTCAGCCCCAGGCACTGGGATCAGCTGGTGATTGAGTGACAAAACAGTTATTAAAAACCAATTAAGGGGTAGGCATCTCTAGGAAAGTCGGAGCGCCCTTATCACAGCTTTCCTCTCTTCCAGGCAGAACCTTTGAAAGAGAGAGACTGCGGGAGGTGAAGATGGATTTGCGCAGAATTACATGACTTTACATGCAAGTCGTCTTGGCCAAAACTGACCAGACTCCTCAAATTTTGAGAGGCTGTTGTGCCCCTGGACCACAGCGGGATTTTTGCCCGTCAGTCCATGTGTGCACGCCTATACCCTCCTTGGCCTAGCCCCTCAAGGCAAGAGGAAGATGCTAGCAAGTTTTGGGTATCTACTTACATTCACCCACCTACGATCCTTTCTCGGATATTAACATCTTTTTTTATTGTTATTTTACTTTTTTTTTTTTAGGTGCTGGAATGCGTGCCCTGAATGTCACTCATTTCTATCTTAGACTGACACAAGAACAGGCAGTAAGACAGGCATCTTACTAGGAAACAAGGTACAAACACAGTCTTATGAGTCTGCACTACGATACAGGTTTTCGATCTTAGTCTGAGCATCTTATGCCCAAAGATCTATCATAAATCAGGTTTTAAGTGTAAGGTTTTGCAATCGCAGCGCCAATCTTTCAATACACGCCGCTGTTCCTTATCACAGAAAAGTAAAGCACAACTAAAATGAATGTGTTTTCCCTCAAAAACACGGGTTCCTTTTAAGGAATAAAAAGAATAGAGCTTTGAAAAGTTCATAAACACTCAGCAGCCAAAAGATGCACGAGATCTGAATGTGAAAATTCAAAGGCATTTTTTGAGTCAGAGTGGCAGTCCCTCCCCCCCCTCCAAGTATTAAGGGCCATTTGACAACAGACTTGAAATTGTACAAGGGAGATAAAAAACGTTTACAGATCCACATTTCTAGCTCCCTAAAAAACATATATCACCATTAAAAAAGCCACAAATGTTTTTCCAATCCTTCTTTGTCCTCGCAAGATCCATAACTGCGTTCTCACACCATTAACATTTTTTTTTTTTATCTTCTAAAACAAAACGCATCCCTTTTGCTAAATATTTATCAATATGACTAAACCAGGAATCCATCAGAAGCTTAGAAAAGCACTTAAAGATACTTTTGCGACAACACAGCAGGAGTGCGCTCCACAGAAGAGATCCCAATCTGCCCTAACGCCGTCCAAAATAAACACTTGCCAAAAAAAAGTGCTCCTCAGCCAGAGTGTAGCTGCTAAACTCTACGACGGTTATAAATATTGATGTACTGCTACAAATCTCCTCACAAGCAACAGCTGTCCTTGCCAGTACAACGGCAAGTGAGAAAAGACAGGGGGAACACGGTTAAAAGGCAGAACGGTGACAAAAAGCCATGAAAGAGCTGGGCATCCCTAGGAAGGTCCGAGGGCCCTCACCGCCCCGCGCGCCAGCGGTGTGCGTATTTATTAAGCGTGCAGAGCACACGTGTGCAACAAACAACATCGCACAATAGCAAAAGGCACTCCTGTTTCTTTAACTGACTGCTTAAAAGATGAACTGGGAGCTTTATTTCTAGTTTGCATAACAATCTTTAATGAATGACACCATTTCCTAGCTAAAATCAGAAGCGGCAGTTATGTGAATGGTATTTCTTTGAACTTCTTGAGTTGTTTTTTTTCCCTTTAAACTACAGAACTCAATCACTCTTGCATGTTTAGTACATCATACTCCCATTTCAGTAATTATTCTTCCTTTATCCAAGACACACCATTCCTTCTCTAAAGCACTACTGGAAAGGCAAGCACCTCCTTTTTGCCAGATTTGTTTCACCTGTCAAAAAAGACCACAGGGAAAAAAAAGTGAATTAAGAGCTTACTGAACAGAGGTCAAATATAAATACCCACATGTATGTACATATATATAAAAATATCTCTATTTCTTAAATATCTGCCAACCAGAAACATGTTCCTAATTTGCTATATCAGGCACAGTTCAGTCTCTAATTGAGAAGCTCTCGCACGAACCAAAGCTGGCCAGGGCAGCACATCCACCCAGCAGGCTGTAATAGCAGGTTTTGATTGCAGACCCGACGTCTCTACCAGTATCTTGGCAACACTTTTAACACTGCTCAGTTTAGCCAGCCTAATTAATAGCACTTCAATGAGACAAATAATTCCATGAGCATCAGCACTAAAGAAGCCTACAGCTTTCTATGCGGCGGCGATTCCCAACCTTCAATTGAAGCTTTTCCCGCTATCAAAGAATAGATGCTTCTCTAATATGGATTTTCTAAGAACACACCTCTTGAATAGAGTCCTTCTTGCACTGGAAAACTAACCAAGTCTCTCTCTTCCACCCAGCCACATATTATTTAAAAAAAAAAAAAAAAAAAAATCATTCTGACAAAATTGGGTCGATGTCAGCCAATAGAAGAAGAAAAAAAAAAAGAAAGAGATAAGTGTGCGACTCACTGAAAAATATAAACACACAGTGTGATCCCACAGTCCTCATTTTTTATACTTTTTTTGTCTTTTTTTTTTTTTAAAGAACACCACTACAAGTGGCACTCGATTCTAGAAATAAAATTTAGCAGAACTAAACCAAACTAGTAACACTGATAAAATTCAGGATTTTATCCTGCAGAAGTAGCCAAAATGCCACATATTGCTGGCTTTCTTTCAATGGTTCACTCCTGCAACAAAAAACCTTCATGACCCAGAATCTTGCCCGAATGCTTCAGCACCTTTCATGATGGCAAAAAAAAAAAAAAGAAAAAAAAAGGAAATAGACAAAAATAATATGCAATTGAAATAAAAAAACCCAGGAGGGCAGGAAGACCTACTTGCAGCTAACTCTGTTTAAGGGGAGAAGCTACATCTCCCTGCCAGAGCCTTTCCAGGGCTAGAGACATGTCCCACTCCCAGCCCATTTGGCGTAGGTAGCATAACTAAATGCCTACTGTGTGTCAAGCAAACCGTTTCCATAAAAAGGCCACTACTAGCAGCAGAGAGAATTAAAATTAGCACCTTTACGAAATCCACTTTTCGAGATGGGCCAGCATGAGCAGCAGAAATTAGAACAACAGGGAGAGAAGGAAGAAAACCGCAAATTAACTCCAGTTTCAGGGTTATATCCACACAGGACTGAAAGAGATTATACTTTTTTTTTTTTTGGTGCAGGCGCTTGAGCTGTTGCTGACAAGCTGAAAAATTTGTGAGTACTTGCTCTTATGTCGAGTTTCCCTTAGACATCAATACAGATTTTCAACATAGGCATGCTGCCTCAGCTTTTCAGGTTTCTTCAGGAAATTACAGTATTATATTCAAACAGGAATTATGTAAACGACCAAGACACAGTACGTTTCCAGGTCCTGTTTCTTAAACACCATCTATACTTACGTCACCCATTTTCCAAACCCGTAACTGACCAGCTAAAGGATATCTGGGCTTTAGAATTAAAAAGCGACACACAGCAATTTAAACTTCTTTACTTTAGGAGCGAGTTTGACTCGTAATTGGATGCCTGCTTCAAATCTTACTTCAGGCTCCGTTTTCTTCTCCCACATTGTAAACAAAAAAAGAAAATCAAAGGGGGAAGCCTTGGCTTTATTTGTTCACTTCCATTCACCAGCTTCATGCCCTCCTTCAGCTGACTGAAAAGAGAAACTGCAATCAATCAATCCATCCATCCATCCCCCAGCCTCGTTACACCGCCTCAGAAAGGCCTCGGGAAAAGGTCTTTCTTCAGGCAAACCCAAGCAGAAGCTGTGAGGTGGTTTTGGTCAGCAAAGCAGCAAACAGGGTAACACACCAAAGGCGTGAAACAGTCAGGCCTGCACCGTGGCACGGCTTCAGCAAGACAGCAGGGCAAGCCTGACCTCTCTTCAGGCTACCGTGCCACTTGGTGGTCGGAGCCAGCAGTGTGCCCAGGTGGCCAACAAGGCCAATGGCCGCCTGGCCTGTATCAGAAGTAGCACGGCCAGCAGGACTAGGGCAGTGACTGTCCCCCTGCAATCGGTGAGGCCTCACCTTGAATATTAAGCTCAGTTTTGGGCCCCTCACTACACGAAAGACATTGAGGGGCTGGAGCAGGTCCAGATGAGAGCAATGGAGCTGGTGAGGAGTCTGGAGAACAAGTCTTGTGAGGAGCGGCTGAGGGAGCTGGGGGTGTTCAGCCTAGAGAAAAGGAAGCTGAGGGGAGACCTTATCGCTCTTTACAACTCCCTGAAAAGAGGGTGTAGCCAGGGGGGGTTGGTCTCTGCTCTCAAGTAACAAATGACAGGACAAGCATGAAGTTCAACCAAGCCAAGTGCAGGGCCCTGCACCTGGGACGTGGCAATCCCAGGCACAAATACAGGTTGGGCAGAGAATGCCTGGAGAGCAGCCCTGAGAAGGGCTTGGGGGTGCTGGTGGATGAGAAGCTTAACATGAGCCGGCAGTGTGCACTAGCAGCCCAGAAAGCCAGCCCCATCCTGGGCTGCATCAAAAGAAGAGTGGCCAGCAGGTCATGGGAGCGGATTCTGCCCCTCTACTCTGTGCTCATGAGACCCCACCTGGAGTCCTGTGTACAGCTTTGGAGTCCTCAACACAGGAAGGACATGGATCCGTTGGAACGGGTCCAGAGGAGGGCCACGAGGATGATCAGAGGGATGGAGCACCTCTCCTATGAGGACAGGCTGAGAGAGCTGGGGTTGGTCAGCCTGGAGAAGAGAAGGCTC
>JAOXNO010000024.1:95684614-95695058 GCA_028565335.1 Limnodromus scolopaceus
CCCATCCCTGGAGGGGTTCAAGACCAGGCTGGATGGGGCTTTGAGCAACCTGGTCTGGTGGAAGGTGTCCCTGCCCAAGGCAGGGGGGTTGGAACTAGATGATCTTTAAGGTCCCTTCCAACCCAAACCATTCTATGATTCTATGAAACAGCCTCAAGTTGCACCAGGGGAGGTTTAGGATGGATATTTGGAAAAATTTTCTTCACAGAAATGGCTGTCAAGCATTGGAACAGGCTGCCCAGGGAAGCGGCAGAGTCACCATCCCTGGAGGTATTTAAACTCGGTGGTGAGGGACAGGGTTTAGTGGTGGTTTTGGCAGCGTTAGGTTAACGGTTGGACTTGATGATCTTAAAGGTCTCTTCCAACCAAAACGATTCTATGATTCTAAGAGCAAGGATTAAATCACGTAAGGCAGAAGCAATACTGAATTCAAGTGTTCTGCTTCCTGGGGATGTGCTTAAAAACCAGGCTCTGCTACAGGCAGAGTCCCCCTCTATGCCATAAGGGCAAAAGGGAAGAGGGAAGGGCAAGCTTCTCCTCATTCCTCCCCCACCTCTCTTTTGTAGAAGTCCTCAACAGTCAACTCTTTGAAAGTCCATCCACAGGGGACACCCCGTTGGTAAGGATTCCAAGGAGACGGAACACTTAACATCTTATGCTAACCATCTGGTGGGATTTCAGACATTGCTTCTGCTCCACAGTCAGCCACTGGACACACCAGACGGAGTCACCGAGAACATGGCCGTGCTTACACCTACAGTGAGGTGCAACATGCCCTGTCCTCCACTCAGGCCACAAAGCACCCCCAGCTGAAAGTCACAACTCGCTTGTCAGCAAAAATCTCCTTCTAGGGGGCAATCCTGCACATTGTCATCTTAAAATATGTCCCAGAGACACCCACCAGGAGCAGAAGCACGGAGGAGAACCAGCAAGAGCACCGAAAAGGGGACACTCTCCCCTACAAGCATATCCTAACCAGTTGCATGACAAAATGCTGAGGAAGTTGGATCCTGCTCCGAACTCATGAAGTGTGTAACAAGTTCCCAGCAGTCTCCAATGAAGACTAGTTACGGGTGTTATCAGCTCAGCATCTCCCACAAGCCTGCTATTAACATCAGGATCCCTCAGGTCACTCCACTTGCCTTCGCCTGTGAGCAGGGACAGCTGGTGAGGGCAACAGGGTTTCACAAAGGTGGATCCCTCATGTTCCTCTGGGCCAAACACATTCTAATTTACAAATAAAGTACTAAGTGAGATACTGAAACAATTTCTGAGGGCTGGGACTAATTCAGAGTGCAGCACGGCCGAGTCATCATGCAGTTGATGGCTCTGTATCAAAATGTTACTAGAAGCAGCTACTGAATTTCCTCTCAAGCCATGAGGAGATGCATCAGCAGCTGGTGATGGACCAGAGTACGCAGACCGCTGGCGGCTTGCTAGGTGGCAAGCCAGAAAATGGATGACTGCTCCACGCAGCTGAGGTCTCTAACTCCATCTTCACACATTTCATGGCAAAACCAGAACGGCTACAGATTTTTGGAACGGTGAAAGATTGTTTCCCGCGCCCAAACCACGTTTGTAGAATATGTCAAAGCTCTACTTTGCTCTTGCATCATCCTAGCACCAAGTTTGTCAACATGAATAACAATGGAAGGTGGCATAGGGGCAGACATTCAAGCAGGAATTCATACAAAATGTTAATAAAATGATGAGATTTCACAACAAGAAAGTGTTAATGAAAGATCACAGTTCATGGGCATATACCCTAAACCGAACCAGATGTTGCAGCTGCTATCTCCCCCTCCAATGGATGCTTTAAAGCCCAGTAGGAAGGATCAGCCAGGCAGAAGGGTTGTGGGGGACCTACAGGAGACAGAGAAAAAATGATAACCAGTGCCTCACTGAAGCTGGCATTTAACGTCTATCCCCTCTGTTTCTAGCCCCTATTTTCAAAGCACCTGCCATTTTCCGAACTACAATCAACAATTGCAGGCCAGTTGTAGGTCCTGGTCCCCGTTGTTACCATCCATTTTAAAAAATGAACAAGGGACCATCCACTCTCAAAACCTGATCCACCGCAGCACTGAATCCAGATGCCGCCCTAACCGAGCGATGCACCGGACAGGTTGCCTCATACTGTTTCCTGGCAGGAGAGGATTTACTTTCTCTTTTACGGCAATTAAGCAGAGGCAACAAAGGTTAAAGAGCACTTGATACCATAGTCGTTAAGAGTAGAGCGGTGGGAGGGACTATCTCTGCCTTTGAGAGAGGCCAGAAGACATCTGCTACAAAGAAATACGGATTCATTGCAGTTAAATGCATTTGCCATTTGCAGAAACAAAACAAAAAAAAAAAACCCAGCGTTTAATCTCGCTAATGACTTTGTAGCATGCATTTTTCCAGTATAAAAGATTGTTGGCAGAAGGTAACATCTTTTTTTAGACTAACTGATATTATTAGAAAAATAACTCTATGTATAATCATAAAATTTATTTTAGAGCTACAGCTATATAACCACTGCCCACATACCCTGTCTTACCCGTGTACGTCACATGGAGAAGGGGATGCTACCAATTTACTACAATACACTCCTTACAGGAAAAAAAAAAAAAGTTAAAAGTATTGAAACACAACCACCTAATTACTTTCTTCCAACTGAGGTCAAAAATCAGTATAACTCAGCTGTTACTACAAAAAAACCCTGCCGTTAGAAAATATTTCAAACCAACCAGACTTCCAAATCTTCTGTACAATCTCAGGGACATTAACAGAGCAGTCAGACTTTGTAGGGGACACCAGACTAGGCTCTCCCTCTGCTCCCATCCGACTGTGGCCTTTCAAATTTGATGACAAAAGGCACAGTGTTTTCTTCAAGTCTTAAGCAATACAGAAAAATTCCAGAAAAATCCGGAAGCTAGCAGGAAAACTAGGTATTTATCCGGCAATAATCTTATTTGGAGCCTTCAGCACAGTGTTCTATGTTTAGAAGGATGTTAGTATAAGGATCCAATGTTGCTTCTCTACAAACCATTGTTTATTTTAATAATTCAAGTATGCACTGCACACTAGAGCTAATTGACTATGCTCACAAAAGGTTTTTTGCAGAAGGCCAGTATTCTCAAGACACTGAAGTTGTAAAGTTGCAGGTGTACTTAGTATTTTCATAGCATTTGTCATACTGAAAAAATATTCCCACACTTCCAGTAAAAGTACCTTTACTGGGTGCCTACGGTCTACTCCAGTTCCACACAGTGGCACACTGCTCTCTCTGACATTAACTGGAAGTACATGCTCGTTGAAATTGTATACTGGTATTCAAGGATTTAGAACAAGATCTACAAAAACACCGTGACACTATCAATGTTAAAAGTAAAATGAAATTAAACCTTTGAGGGTGAATAAAGAATGAAAAACATGACAACTCTATTTGCATCATTAAAAATATCAAAGCTAAAGACAGATAAATTCTTTGACGTGCACTCTACAGAATCATAGAACAGTTGAAGTTGGAAAGGACCTCTTGGAGATCATCTAGTCTAACCAAATCCCCTGCTCAAAGCATGGGTCACTTAAAGCAGGTCACTCGGGACCATGTCCAGTCAGGTTTTGAGCATCTCCGAAGATGGAGACTCCACAACTTCTCTGGGACACCTGTGCCAGTGTTTGACCACAGTGAAAAAAGTGTCTTCTTATTTCAGAGAAAATTTCCTGTATTTCAGTCTGTGCTCATTGCCTCTTATAATGTCACAGGGCACCCCACGAAGAGTTTTGCTGTCTTCTTTACACCCCCTCATCAGATATTTATATACACCAGTAAGAACCCATGAGCCTTTTTCTTCTCAAGGCTAAACTATCCCAGCTCTTTCAGTCTCTTCTCATGACAGATGCTCCAAACCCTTAACAGTCTTTGTGGCCCTTTGCAGGACCTGGTCTAGCACGCCCATGACTCTCTTCTTCTGGGAAGCCCAGCACTGGGTTGGACACCACTCCAGGTTTGTTTCCCTCAATGTGGTCAGAGTAGAAGGACCACCTGCTGGCAATACTTTTCCTAACACAGCCCAGGATACCATTGGCCTTCCTTTGCCATGAAGGAGCATTTGCTGGCTCAGGGTGAACCTGTCCACCAGGTCACCCAGGACCTTTTCCTGAAAAGCTGCTTTCCAAATGGTTGGCCTCCAGCCTGCACTGAAGAACGGGGTTATATTTCCCCAAGTGCACGCAGGGCTTTGTATTTCCCTCTACTGACCCTAATGAGATTCCTTCTCTGCCCATTTCTCCAGCCTGTCAACACCTCTCTGAATGACAACATGAACATTTTTCGTATCAACCACTTCCAAGCAGATCCCTGAACATGCTAAAGTCTGCTTCTTGAAGTCCAGGATTGTGATACTGCTTTTTGTCCTGTTCTCTCCTCTGAACTCCACCATCTCATGGTCACTACAGCCAAGGTGACCATGGTCACTACAGCGACTGCAACCCCAACCTTCACATCTCAACCGGTCCTTTCTGTTTATAAGTATGAGGTCCAACAGAGCACCTAGGCCCATTGACTCCTTGGTCATCTATGTTAGGAAGTCATCAATGCACTCCAGAAAACTACTGGATTTCTTACGTCCCACTGTGTTGTCCTTCCAGCAGATGTCAGGTCAGTTCAAGACTCCCATGAGGACCTGGGCCCGCGAACATGAGGCTTCTTCCAGTTATCTGAAGAAGGCATCACCTACTACTTCTTCCTGATCAGGCAGTCTACAGCAGACACCCAAAACAATGTCACCCACTAATCCCAACCTGCTCTCAGCTGGCCCATCATCTATCCCAAGGCAAAGCTCCAGAAATCCCTGCTGCTCTCTCACATGGAGGGCAACTCCCCCATGCTTGCCTGCCTGGCCTGTCCTTCTTAGAGAGCCTGTTTTCACCCATTGCAACACTCCAGTCATGTGAGATATCCCACCACGTCTCCGTGATCCCAATGAGATCTATAAATTTAAAAAAATAAAAATAAAAATAAAGCTTCTGGATGTTTATGTCTTAAGAAGGGATGGTTACAACCCGTACACACAAATTTAAAGAGAATATTATAATATGATATCATCTCTTTCCACAGCAGATTACTGGCCATTGACCAAGCAAACGTCTTACAGGCTTATGGTTGCATAACGAGAGAAACTATAGCAGAACAGTGGAATTCAGTCGAAAAGGGATTTATTTTTTTTCCCGGAGAAAGAGGTGTGGTATGGGAAGAACGGCGGGACTTTTTTCTTAAGGAGCTTTCACAAGATTTTTGGTATGATAACAGCACCCTGGATTTCAACACCACTCAAAACAAAGTGGAAAGTGGATTTTTATCCTTCGAGTAGAACAACTGAGCAGCAGCAAGACACAACAGCAGCAAAACAAGAGTTATAAGCTATTTCCACCACCCACCAATGCAAAGAATGCTAGTGATTTAATACAAGAGCCAAAATATAATACTGCATTCAAAGGTTCATAAAAAATATATTTTTTTTTTAACAAAACAATGGGGGGAAAAAAATATGTAGAGATCCAGTTTTGTACTGCCAATTCCACACACAGAGAAATTAAGCTGACAGGATGTATTGGCCCTTAAATTCTAATGTTCAGGAGCAGGAAACAACATTTCATCAACTACAGACTGATCTATAGAATTGAAAGCATATTATTTTTATCTGATGCTTTTCATTAGAGAAGCTATTGAAATGCATCGTGCAGAATGTGTTATTTTCTTCTATCAAAGCAATTTGCCAGAAAGCCTACTCTTCAGTGAAGTATGGTTTTTGACGTGTAGCAAATGATATACTCCGCATTACAGCTTGAGTCGAAAAAGCCTTCAAGTTTTCTCTCCTCAGGAAAATAAAAATGGTCCAGGTTTGGGGAAAAAAAAGAAAAAAACACACCACAAACTACATTTTTAAGTAGCTCTATGCACACTGGTGAATAAATACTATGGGTTTTTTTTCCCAGTCAAATCAGAGACACTAAATATTCGACAGCAAGCACTTAGGATCCAAGACCAGAGAAGGAATTACTTAAGCAAGTTAAGAGCCACACTCTACCAGTGGCCCGATACAAAGCCCTTCCTTTGGAGACTGAAGGGTGCAGCTCTTTAATTTGTCTTGTAAAGCAGAAGTGGTGAGAAGCATGCTGACAGCTCGAAATTGCTGTTCTGTGGGAAAACAGCCACATCTGCCAAGAAAGGCTAGAGAGACCTCAATATTGTGGAAAACCACCAGCAGCTTAATAGTACACAGCCTGCTCCTCCAGTACATCCCACCAGGCTGGCTCATCCTGCAGGAAGGGCAAGAGCCGAAGAGGGAACCTGGGAGGCAGCAGAAAGGAAGGGGAAAGAGCAGAGTAAAGTAAAGTAAAGAAAAGGGTTTTTTTTTAAAAAAAAAGTAACATGAAAAAAACGTTTGCAAAGGGAGTCAGGAATCAGGCACTGAAGGGACTGGAGAGGAAGGAAAGAACCAGAAACACAAGGCAGAAGGAGCTGTGCAGGTCAGAGGAAGTAAGCAAGATCCTGGGACATCAAGGATGGGGGAGGATGGGAAAGTATGAACAGGCGGGACAAGGACTCTGCGACACCAGTGGCAACGGCAGAGAAAGGTCGCTGTCAACACGAGCACACGTTCTCCATCACGTCCTTGGGGAAGGGAGGGAAGAAGGGATGCGGGGATCCAGCAGAGCAGTCAAGGAGACCTGGGGAAAGAGTCAGAGCACGGACCTGGGGAGCCAAAAGGAGCCCTGCGCAGTAGCAAAAGGATATTTTAAGTTACCATATGAACAAAAATTAACAACTTGTACTCCTGAGAGGCTGACAGGTATGGCTTTGGAAAAAAAAAACCCACGTTGGTAGGGAAAAGGGGGTGGGAGAAACTGAGTTAGCCCATTCCTTCCTGGTCAACATATGCATTAATGGAAAAGGGAGCAAACAAGGGGAGGAGTGGCAATAAGGGGGGGGGGCAAAGACATCTCCCTCTGCTTCTTGGACATTTCAGATGCTTTCCAGATCAACCCTTCCTACCACTCTCCCCTTAGAAAAAGGTGACGAATTCTACCATACGTTTTGGTGAGCCAACATGTCAAAAATAAAACCAACAAAGTAATTCTTTCAAAATAATTCAAGTGCATTTCTTGTTTCCCCTCTCCTGAGGACACTTCGGATGACTCTCATAACGTACAAAGCCACAATACTGCTGGCTCCTTCTGCCAGCCCTTCCCCATCGAGACACTACAGCAACTCTTTAAGTTGTCTCCTGCCTTTTGAGGGGATTTTCGTGTGTGTTTGTTTTGTTGGGGTTTGTTGGGTTTTTTTTCCGGTAACACCCCAAACATACGACACGCTCTCCTGTCCTCTAGAATAACAGAGGTTTGAAGTATGTTGGCAAGGACGGCAGATTAAACAAAGCCTAAAACTACTTCTCTACCTCAAAACGGAGGTTTTAGGCTGTGTGAGAGTATATTCTTTCCTAGTGAATTGGAGCGAAGTAACCAAAGACCACTTTTCATTTCTACCTAATAGAAAGGAGGGCGGGGAGAAGAGGGGGGGGGGGAAGGCTGTGCATCCAGCACAAGTTGCCCCATCAACCTGAGAAAAGCGCGGCCGGTTCGTGCATTCCAACAGGCCACCAGCTGATATTTATCTGCCTCGGAGAGCTCCATCGTTTGAAGGGATGAAAAAAAAAATAAATAAAAAATAAAAAATAATTGTGCAAGCGGAAGGAAAGCAGATGTCTGGAGATAAAACCATCATGGGTGTCTCCCAGTTGCCGCGTGGCGAAGCTGGGAAAAGAACTCGCCGATACCCGCTTTGGTTTCAGAGGAGTATTACAAGACCTCCTGCCCGCCGTAATAGCTGTTTCAGACCACACCTTCCCACTCTGGGAAGAGGAGGTGGCTAGAAGGAAGAGCAGGGCAACAGACTTGGGGTCTTCCCAACTGCTTCCCGCAGTTGGGGTCCTCCTCGTCCATCCAACTGCTGCAACTTCTCCTGCGACTCACGGACTCTACCGGGGGATTCTCCGCTACTGCGAGGTGAGCCTCCAGAGCAGCGGTTTCCGAAGGAGGATCACAACCACCTCAGTGACACAAGCACCTTATCAGCCTGACGGGGTATATTACGGCATCGGCACAGCCCACAGATGATTCACCAGAAATCGGTACAGATGACTGTGAACTTCAGGACTTCACCAAGTACGGGAAAACATCTAATGAGCTGGCCGCCGAAAGTTAAGCAAGTCTCCTGACTTGCTTAAGGCCTGAACCGAGCCCAAAACCAGTCTGATTTTTTTTTTTGCTATTGCCTTTATGCACACAGAGAAGAAATTTAATGGAGGTAAGGTAAGACTAATATAACGTACTACACCAGATTAAGGGCTTAACAGCCACTGAGATCTATGCTGACCTAACAGTTTGTTAATTATAGGCCCTAACCATTTCCCTCGCGTTTTCTCTGCAAGAGGTACGGTGTACCCCTGCTTTTTTGTACTTATTTCCAATTCTGTAGCTGTAGTTTGCATCGACACTACCCTTTTCATACACAGGGGAGCGAACAGTGCGCCCCATAGCCACCTTCCAAAGGGAGATCTTCCACTATGCTCCTCAGCCAGATTCCTCCTATAAGCAGAACTTTTAAAAACTATTTGCTGGTAGAAACCGTAAACAAGGCTCTTCCCGTCCATCTCCAGATTGGATAGATTAGTTTCACATCCAAGATTACAGCTGTATTTTTGTCCCCGGAACTCCCTACGGAGTCAACACTTCGATCTGAGACGATGGCACTATGTTCCATTTATCAGAAAACATGAATGAGGAACTGACAAGAAAAGTTCATAGGTCCGTGCAGGAAGCCCTAATAAAAATGCCTTCCTGCATTGCTGACAAGGCACGAAGTCCTGAGGACAGATACTGCCAGTACTTCTCTGGGGTTGTACTTCATCAGACTCCTCCTCGGCCAGCCAGAAACCCACACACATATTGTGACAGTATATTTGGGCACTCCTGTAATCTGAGCCAAGCCCATAAAAATAAATAAATAAATAAATCTTTCTAACTTCAACTTTTGCTTGATTCCACTGCAATGCCAAGGAGCCTGGGTTGTTGTTTTGGTGTTTGTGTTTTTTTTTTTTACCCTCTCAGCTGTTTTTGTTTTACACGTATGGGACTTAATCCGTATTCACGTGTAAGTAATGGGAAGAAGTGGTCTTTTTAGCCACCACAGGACAAAAAGGGCTATTTCATATACTACGGTTCAAGGAAGAGGAGAAACAATGAAGAGTTGCACTCTATTTACAGAAGTAAATACCATACCATACCATACCATGAACAACAGACATCACCGCTTATATTTGTACACAGCACCCAATTTGGGGGGGGAAATGTTGGTTTTTTTTCAAATAAACAGAGAGCCATTGGCCTCAATGGGATTCCAGTCCCGAGCAGATCCGACAGCCCTGCGCTAAGAAGTGCACAAGCCTGGAAGCCAACGCTACGAAGAAAATTCGAGTGGGAAAAGAAAGAGACTCCTGAGTCTAGGCTGTGCACAAAGCCAGGAGAAACTGCTGGAAGTAAAAATAGCACCCACACGGAGGCTACGGAAACCAGTTTTGCTCCACTTCAGAAGGATAAAGAGCTCAGTCACAACAAGATGCAAACTCGCGCCTAGGATTTTCAAAAGAAAAAGCCAAACTTAATATGCCAGTTCAACTGAACGTCTCTACTACTCTCTATAGAAATCTCCTCCACCACGACGACTCTTACTACCTGGAGTGAAAAAGCAGTTTATGTGAGAGAACCGAGTTTAAAAAAAAAAAAAAAAAAAAAGAAAAGTAAGACTGTTTAAATTTTAGTACGAACAGACCAACTTTGATTCAGGTGGAAACAAAGGTGCTTTTGAAAATTTCTCTGGCTAGTGAGTTCAGTTTCTTGGATTCCAAGTTAGCAAGAGTTCACAGGCTTTTAAGGCGCAGCTTCCCGATAACACTTCCCCCTCCAGTGTCTACCTCTACCAACCACAAACTCACAAAGGCTTCTGAGGTGTCCAAAGTTTAAAGAGGAAACCCTAAGAAAATGCCCTTGGAGCACGCCTCCTGCGTCCGTGGAGTCGAGCAGTGGAATCACTCCGGTGGAGTTTCTCCACCAAAACCAGCAAGGGCCAGCCAGCCGGGGAGTCACGCCGGCGGGTACCACCTCCACGTCCCAAAACCGGGCTGGGCTGAAAGGGAATTCGCCTTTGAAAATACTACCAAACGAAAAAAAAAAAAACTGTGTGGGACAGTGGGACACCAACTGTGTGGGACTTCACTCGGAGGAAAAAAACAAGCAGCTTACTGGCCTCTCGCGCTTTGCATGACGAAGTTTCCAGGAGTGGAAGGCAGAAAGGAAAAGGCTGTTATCTGCTAGAGGATTTGGGGTTTTTTTTTCCCCA
>JAOXNO010000024.1:95752091-95764821 GCA_028565335.1 Limnodromus scolopaceus
ATCCCCATCCATCCTGACCTTGAACACTTCCATCAGCATCCACAGCTTCTCTAGGCAACCTGTTCTAGTGTCTCACCGCCTTCATCATAAAAAATACTGTCCTTGTGTCCAATCTAAACCTGTCCCCCTCCCCGCTCATACTGGCTTTCACCCAGGTTCCCAGTTTTGAGGTGGGGAACCCAGTGGTCCACGCTTCCGTGGGACAATTATTACCTGCCATGGATCTACCTATCATCTTCACATTCTCCTCCCTTTCCTCTTTTGTACCTGTGCATTTGGGGGGTCCAGGCTTGTCCCCCCTGGCTTCTGGAGGTCCGGCAGCCCGGGAAGCCGAGCTGCCGTGGCTGGGCAGAGGCAGGGAGCGGGGCACAGAGAGGAGGGGTCATTTTAAAGAGCACCCGAGAGCTCAGGCTCCGGTCTCTTTTGCTCGCTGTGACAGCAAAGCGTCACGCTGGAAACCACACGCTGGGGCTTACCAAGCGGCCTCTGATCTTTCTCTCTCCCTTTTACCACATTTCCTCTCTTTTTGTCTTCTCGTTTTTCCAAGGAAGAGGCATTTTCGCTGCCAGCGTCGTGGACAGCTCTGGAACACCATTTTTCTGAGGAGGGTAAGGGGTCTTTAACTCCTCGCTTTGATAGTGGTTAGAAGTAACATTTTAAAGGAGGGGGGAAGGTTGGTTGTTGGAAGGCATTGTTTTGGGACCCCAAGCGTCCTTTGGCATGAGTTGTTCTTAAGCTGAAATGAATTAGGTGGAAGCAAACAGCTGTAGAAAGCCAAATCACCCGGGGTTTTCAAAGTTCAGTAACTTGGATTTGTGATAGGATCGTTTTGATTTGTTTCGCTGGTTTTGCGTGTCCTGTCACTGACGTGCTTATACGCTAAGCCAGCTGCTGATATTTCTGCTGGTGGAAAAGTGTTTTTCAGGAAAAAGCTTTGGAGAGCGGACATTTTTGAACAGAGAGCTTAAAATGTCACGTATTTAAATGAGCTCTGCAATGAGGCACCGAGGCAATAAACATTAAGTGCTGCAGGCATTAAAATTGTTAAGTTATGGGTCTCTAAAATTATTTGGAAACACAAATATGCCTGCCAAAAGAATATGCCCTTGCCAGCTATAAAGCTGTGGCTATTAATATGCAAAGCTATCACTACGTGGGTAGCATACAAAAACATCCACAAGTTCCATTTTGCTTCTGTTCTATGTCAACAAACATGCACGACACGTGGGACAGCATAGGGTGTTGGGGTTTTTTTTTTTTTGCCAAAAAAGTTGCATTAAACCACCAAAAAGTCTACTAAAACGCCCGCTACACCTTCGGTTGGACCTGTCTTAAAATGGCAAGCTGCTGGGAGGTTGCTATTCTGGGAGGTGACTCTGATGGGTCTCAACAGATGGAGCTCCTGGAATGCAGGCGGCGCGGGGGGGAGCCGGGCAGCAGCTGACCCCCGGGCTGGCACACCGACATTTCGGGGACGGCGGCTCACGTCAGTGACACTTTGGGCACACACGGCCTTCTCCCTCGCCTGCTCTGCACATGGTCGTCACCCAGCAGCAAAAAGAATAATAAAAAAATAAATAAAATAAATCCCGGTTGCTCACAGGCAGCAACCATTCCTTTCTATAATTAAATTACCGTTTTGTTACGTCCTGGGTGCTTAAGGAGAAAATGGATGTGCTGAGATTTTAGGTTGAAATATTACTGGAGTTTTCTCTTAAGTTACCTAAAATAAGCCAGTTGTGTGTTTTATCGTTAGGGGTTTTTTTTATCGTTAGCATTTCTTCATCAATGAGCGCAAGGATGTCAAAGAAAATTAGCTGGTGTAAATGGTTTTAAAATCAACGGATATGTTGAATGTAAATGCTATGTTTCAACATAGCTGAATGCTATGTTCATTCTATTTGAATGATTAATCTAATGATTAATCTAATTATCTTTGAATTATAATTAATCTAAAAAATTCTGTTTTAACTGTGTTATTGAAGATGAGTGCTTTCCTTCAAGGTGTATTTGCATATGCATATATTTATCTGAAATACCTCCTTTGAAAATGACTTAGGGGCCATCTGACCTTGCATTTGACAAAAACTTGGCCCTTCATTTCAGCAAGAGCTGGAACTTGCCAAGAGTTGATAAGTCTAATTTGAATATCCGATCTAACATAACGGGAGTAATTATTAACCTTCACACATACGGAACTTGTTTAAAATACCACATCCTGCTAGTGTTTGCATGACATTTTTCTCAACTAAAAGTTAGACAAAATCCTCCATGTAGGTTTATGTTTCAAATTACTGATACTTTGAGTAGCCAAGTGTGCCATGAGTAGAACGTGTTTATGAATCTGACATGGGAAGTAGAATATTATCAGTCTAGAAAATCAAACGTTACAAAAACCTGGAAGCAATTTGGAGCAGATACTAAATCTAAAATCAACATTACATCATGCTAAAAATCGCTTTGTCTTTATGTCTTATGTTGCTTGTTTTTTTTTTAAAGAATTTATCCGGCTTTCAATATTGCCTGGTCAAATTTTGAACTCGCCTGTAAGTCTGTAGCAGCCCCGGAGTAAGGATGAACAAAGCTGGGGGCCCGTATCTTTCCTATGCTTCAGACTAACGAATTCATATCTAGAGCCTGGCTGATTTAAATGACTATTTAAAAGATTTTACACTCTGGCAAACTCACTTAATGTTTAGGAAGAGAATTTAACTCTTTGAATGTGGTGACAACAGGGGAATGTTATTTTTATGATCTTGTTATTGAAAAAAAAAAAGAATTCTTTTTAGGTGTTGTAGGTGTATTCCTCACAATTTGAGTATCCATTTTTATTAACAGGCATCCACACTACAACCCAGGACAGTATAATAGTTCGTGGGAAGATAGATTATCCTGTCTGTTGTGGTTTTGTGGCATTTATATGTATTGACAAAGGTTAGATTTGTTGCGTAATCACTCTGCTATTAAATTTCACAACTGCAGTGTCACTCTAAATGTTTTAATTTTATTTTTAGCAAGCTCTTGGCTGTAATATTTCATTGCAGTCATGGCCCCTAAGAAGAAGAATGTGAAGAAGAACAAAGCAGATATCAATGAAATGACTATCATTGTGGAAGATGGCCCCCTCAGTAAATTAAATGGCTTGAATGGACTCTTAGATGGAGGAAATGGTTTCAGCTGCATCTCATCTGAAGTTTCTGACCCATCATATAGCCCAAATCTCTTGGAAGGTCTAAGCAGAATGAGACAAGAAAATTTTCTTTGCGATTTGACTATCAGCACCAAAACCAAATCCTTCAGCGTCCATAGGGTGGTGATGGCATCAAGCAGTGACTACTTTCACAACATCTTAAAGAAAGATCCCTCCACTCAACGGGTAGACCTCAATGACATATCCCCACTGGGTCTAGCTACCGTTATCACCTATGCTTACACTGGAAAACTTACTCTCTCACTTTATACAATAGGTAGTATTATTTCCACAGCAATTTATCTGCAGATTCACACCCTTGTAAAGATGTGCTGTGATTTTCTAATCCAAGAAATCAACGTTGAGAATTGCATGTACATTGCCAATATTGCAGAAACGTATGGACTGAAAACAACCAAGGAGGCAGCGCACAAATTTATCAGAGACAACTTCATTGAATTTTCAGAAACGGATCAGTTCTTAAAACTTACCTTTGATCAGATTAATGAACTTCTTGCAGATGACGACTTGCAGTTGCCTTCTGAAATTGTTGCATTCCAGATTGCAATAAAATGGCTGGAATTTGACCAAAAAAGAGTAAAGTTTGCTGCCGATCTCTTAGGTAACATCCGTTTTGGTACCATCTCAGCCCAAGACCTCGTCAATTACGTTCAAACTGTGCCGAGAATGATGCAAGATGCTGACTGCCATAAGCTCCTAGTGGATGCCATGAACTATCATTTGCTTCCCTACCACCAGAATACACTGCAGTCCAGAAGAACGAGGATCCGTGGAGGTTTCAGAGTCCTGGTTACTGTAGGGGGACGCCCTGCGCTAACAGAAAAGTCTCTTAGCAGAGACATCTTGTACCGAGATCCTGAAAACGGATGGAAGAAGCTGAGCGAAATGCCTGCTAAAAGTTTTAATCAGTGTGTGACGGTGATGGATGGGTTTCTCTATGTGGCTGGTGGGGAAGACCAGAACGATGCAAGGAACCAAGCCAAGCATGCAGTCAGCAATTTCTGCAGGTAACTGGTTGTTTATTGAAGAGGGATGGAGAGAGATCAATTCCGACCACTGCAGGCAGATAGGCCAAGCTGGTTTGTGATGTGCAGCGTGAACTGCTCAGATAAATAGAAGAGGGGACAGGGTTGGGGGGGTATGGATGCTATTCTATATTAAAGTTTGAATGAACAGGAATATGCAACCGAGGTTATGCAAAAACTTCACCGTGGTTACACATGCACAATGAGAAGTGAGGAAGACAGAGAAAACTTCCTCCAAGTGGAGGAAATGAATAGAAAAGTAAATAGGAAGCCCTCGGATGTTCTAAGGTACCATTAAAATGCACCAAATCAGTCAAGGTGAGACTTTTTTAAATTTCAGGAGCTTCTGATGCCTCACAGAAAGTTCCGCAAACCACATTTTACATATTATAATCTTGACTTTCTATGCACCACCCACCATATTTTCAACAGCTTTTGTACTGAATTTCATATCCTCTAGAGAATAACTAACTAGAGAGCTAACTCTTTTGCTTACTGAGATTTTAGAAACAATGCCACCTGTCTGTTGGAAGGCTGCATTTCTCTTCTACAGCGTGCTCCAAATAATACCTCACGGCTGAAATATTACAGTTCCTATCTGTAGTCATCTGAGGACTGCCCTGGTGATAGCAAGGTCAGAAGAATTCATAGCTAATGTGCAGGAGTCAAATGGATGGTACTAATTTTTAAATAGTTCAGCCTAAAAGCTGGTGACACACAATAGCTTGAAGCAAAGGCTGGAGATGAGACAACTTAGCTTTTTATCTACAAACAATGGCATGCAACAGGGGAAACGTGGGGGTCTACTAATGTACTTGGCTCAGCTCCTTCAGGAGTCATAATTTGCTGTTTCCTACTTCAATATTACTCATTTAAATGCCAGCGACAGAGAATGTTACTTCAGCTAGGTGTGGTGTTAGGAAGCAAAGGTGTTCTTTCCGCATAATTCTTGCTCGGTATGAGTGGCAGGGAAAGAATGCTTACCATTTAGAAAGTACTAAAAAGATAAATCACCACCTAACATTTTTTAAAAGCCTTTGAGTAAATTTGGACATCTTTGCTGTCGGTGTAAATTGCAAGACCTTCTAAAATTTCAACATACAATTGAAAGTGTCTCTTTCCAATATTCTAATGAGGTTATTATACAAAAATCGTATTACAGAAAAGAGTCAGATTTACCTTATTGAAATAATACCAGCTTTGAATGATACGAACACATTTTTTTCTCAAATCAAAAGCTAAATTCACTCAGAAATTTAACCGGGGATACCAATTTCATTCCACTGACTTATAACGGGCTAACTAACTAGCTAAAATTTCAGCAGCTGCGCAGCTGCAGCAGTCGTGGGACGGGGACAGGACTGTCAGAATTCAGCAGAGCAGAGTACGTGAGACGGTTACCCTCTCTTTTTGATGCTTCCAGATACGACCCTCGGTTCAACACCTGGATTCACCTGGCCAGCATGAACCAGCGGCGCACCCACTTTAGCCTGAATGTGTTCAATGGCCTCCTTTTTGCCGTGGGCGGCCGCAACTCCGAGGGCTGCCTCTCCTCGGTGGAGTGCTACGTGCCGGCCACCAACCAGTGGCAGATGAAGGCCCCCCTGGAGGTGCCCAGGTGCTGCCACGCCAGCGCGGTGGTGGACGGTCGCATCCTGGTGACGGGGGGTTACATTAATAACGCTTACTCCCGCTCGGTGTGCATGTACGACCCCAGCAAAGATAGCTGGCAGGATAAGTCCAGCCTCAGCACCCCACGGGGGTGGCACTGCGCGGTGTCCCTTCTGGAGAGGGTCTACGTCATGGGTGGGTCCCAGCTTGGGGGGCGAGCCGAAAGGGTGGACGTTCTCCCCGTGGAGTGCTACAGCCCTTACACGGGGCAGTGGAGTTACGCGGCGCCTCTTCAAACCGGAGTTAGTACGGCTGGCGCCTCCACCCTTAACGGGAAAATTTACTTGGTGGGTGGCTGGAATGAGGTAGAGAAAAAATACAAGAAGTGCATTCAGTGCTATAACCCGGATCTCAATGAATGGACAGAAGAAGATGAGCTGCCCGAGGCCACGGTGGGCGTATCCTGTTGTACGATATCCATGCCCAACACCAAGACAAGGGAGTCCAGGGCCAGCTCAGTCTCTTCTGTCCCAGTCAGTATTTAAACGCGGGTCTAACCAGCAATAAGGAAAAATGTTTACCAGCACAGCAGTATAATTAACCCTTTAAGTAGTATTTTTTGTGCTTATAAGGAAAAAAATACTCATTGGCTTTGCAACAATTTTAACGGTGTAAATTGGACGGTTTTCATTATCTTTAATACAGGTGGCGTGAAACAGCATATTAGGGATATGATGAATTTTCTTGGCAGAAAGAGAGAGTCAACCCATAACTGCAGAATTTCCTTCTTTTCCTGACTTTGCCACTGACTTACTGTACTATCTGTGGCAAATCATTTAATTTCTTTGTGCCTTGGTTTCCTTACCTGTAAAATAGAGATAAACCTGCTTCAGAAGATTGTTGTGAGGCTTTTTTAATACTGAGTTTTAAATGCTTTCAGAACCCAAATTGAAAGTCAAATATTGCCAGTAATAAATCTCAGCGTACACCAGAAATGTGCCATGTCATCATAAAGTTGCTCAGTTTTGTCCTTCTCTAAGCTTTTCCTATTTTGACAAACAGAAGAAAAAATAAACCCAAAACCCAGAAAATGCAGCATATAGCACTTGCATACTTTCCTTTTGGGGCAGTGGTCTTCACAGAAAATTTCTCAAAACGTTTTCTACTTCAGAAGTTAGGAAGAGACCCCCATCTTCTGCCATGAAACCCTTTAATCTCCTATCTAATGTTGTGATGTAGCTTTCAAGACCTGAACCCACAAAGCACCTTAGCTCCTGTAAGCATTGCGGGCCAGTCCCAAGGACTGCCTCAGGTGCCAGATTGCTCTCCTGCCTTCATACGTACACCAAGGAGCAGACCACTGCCCCATCCTCCTCCTCATGCCAGGGGGAGTCTCCTGTCACTCCAGGTGGAAGGCACGAAGGCCAGTCAGTGTCTCTCCTCCTCTTCCTACATTTCCCATCTGTGTAGGAATGTACCCTCCAGGTTATCTTCTCGTGCGAGGAGGTCCTCACCAATGCAAAGATCTAGAAGTTGCCGCAGCAGGGCCAAAACCTGGAAACAGTTCGTGCCAGGAGGCCCCAAGGGCTAACGGTGTCTAAGAGTAGAGAAGATACACAGAGCGTCCCTCCTACTCAGTAATATTCTGACTACTAAATTCCCAGTGGAGAGAGGAACAAAGATGGAGCGAAGACTGCAGGATCTGCCTTTAAGAGTAGGGTCTATGTGTGGGAAATGGTGAATAACGGGAAGACTAGACGGAATCGAAGAGACTTTCCTTAATAGTAACAAAGAGATATCTTTCTTACTAGGTGTAGGGACAGCATCACCCAAACTAACCTTTTCCCAGGCATACCACTATCTGACTCCTTTTGAAGACTTTTTACTGCCCTATTTATTTGTTGAGGAGCTTTTGTTCATGTTTTTTCCAAAGGGTAGACTAATGCTGTGCCTCTTGAAGTCTGCAGAGTTTTCCCAGTGAGTGGAGTGAAGTGTTTGCTCAACTCGGACCACCTTCCAAGAACTTTTCTTCCAGATTTCAGCATGCAGTGGGGGAATTAAGCATGGAACCAGATCCTATCCCCTTAGCCAAAGGGATGCCCAGCCTATGATGTCCCCTGAGAATCTGATACCAAAGGCCTGCTGCCAGCAGAAAATGCCTAGAACCTTCTGTTGGGGAAGGAAAGAAGCAATACAAGGAACTAAAGTGATTTAATGTAAGCAAAAGGGTAGAAGTTCACTCACCTTAACCAATTCATAGAGGCTTCACGTGCAGTTTCCTCTGGTAATCATTGACACCTCCAGGTTCTGGTGCCAGTGAGAAGGCATGCTCTTAGCAATGCTCACAAGGCAGCCAGATTTTCACCCCATTTCAAAAAAAAAATTGTCTCCAAGTGCAGATATTGTCGAGGCAAGCATTCTCAGGACTCCTGCTCTGCTCTCTGAAGCTTTGTTGCAGCTACATACTGAGGGTCAGCATGAGCGTGACACCGTGTTAGAGATGAAGTCTCTAACTCACTCTGTCAATTGGGATTAAACTCTGTGGTCCTCAGTTACTGTTTTCCAGTTCTAACATAAGAGTTCATGTCTGCATCCTGACGGCACAATTTTAAACCCCAGATTCTGTGTGTTATTAGAATATACTGCCTTGCAGTGGCTTTTGGTCAGAGTAGCGCTGTCCTATAGGTTTAATTCATTTAATTTGCATACAGTTATTCTTTATCCCCTTTAATTTTCATCAATAATAATTCCGGTCCACAGTCACAGAACAAAACGTGGAATTGTGTAACAGAGTAAAATGAATTTGTTTTAAACACGAAAATGCTGTTCTTGCCCATTCCAGTCACCAAAAGCTTTTTGTGGGTGAGAACAAAATTTCTCCTTTCCCGAAGTCATGACCATGTGTTCCGTATAAAAGTGTTTAGGAAGCTCTTTGAAAAAAATCCATCTGCTCCAAGACGTTCTTGTAAAATTTTGATATTATCAGATGAAGTTGCTTATCCATCCAGTCCAATGAAGACACACATATACATGCCCAGTTATAATGATCTACAGACTCCAGTTACTTAGTGTTTCTAAGTAACCATTTAGATGGTATTTAGGAATGGAGGAAACAATCATTTTGGCCTCAGATAGACATTGGATGAAATTGTCATGTGCAAGTGTCTCTTTTTCCCTTTAGGAATTCAGTTCCAAAATGCAATGAGTAGTCAGATGTTGCTGCACGCTTTCCTCTTTGTGAGCCAACGCTTGCGAAACATCAACAACCATCTTCTTTTTTTGAGTCGAAAGTTACTTGTGAACGATGGGCTAAGTGCAATGAAACTACTCTCTTACTACTTAAAGGGTTAAAAACTTTTGGGGGCCAAATCCTTTTCATCTTACTCACCAAAAAAAAAAAAAGTTCCATTGACTTCATTGGGACTACTGAATAAGATGTCCAGGATTTTGAACTCTTGGCCAAATTCTGGCAGCACAGGAGATACAGATGCCTGCCAAAACTGTCCTGCCCAGAAGGAACGCTGCTCCTCAGCCTCCGCTGCCCTTGGCCACGACAAACCCATAAACATGTGTCCTAGGACAGGAGCCAAGGACCATGTGGTCCTTCCGTAGCACAAATTAGATCCCTACTTCAGGCCAAGAACCTTAGGTAGATGAACAGATGGCATTGTTATCGGTATAGCACGTCAGTGCGGCTTTATATTATTTTCTCCAAACATCTGTTTAGGCTTCAACTGCGCACTGAGCCAGGATTTGGCCCTTCATATGTGACAATATCAGCTGGACTTAATATTATTCTGATCATACCAATGTACTGAGCTATTTGTGACATTTTTATGTACAATCTCGTTTTGTTAGAACTGTGAAAAAAAATGGTTTGTATGTTGTGTTTTATGGGACGGTGTTTTTTTTCATTGTCCAGTATGGTATTTTCAATCTCCAGATGTTCAATAACAACATCTCAATTGAGCTTGAAATATTGCATATCCCAAAAAGAAATTTTAAAATGCCGTTTAGGAAGTACTGTATAGGGTAATATTAAGTAGAGCAGAGCGTTTTCAGACGTGTGAGATGCAGAATGTTAAAACACTACAGGGATCTTCTTTAATGCTATACCAAGAGTTACCCAAAAAAAAAAAAAATTAAGAAAAAAATGCTGTTATCTTCAAAATTCCTTACACCCATGCATTTTATAGTTGACAACATCTGTACTTCCAAGGAATTCAAATGTGAAAATAAGCTTTCTTCAGTCTGTGAGTGAAACAGTTTGAAAATGTTTTGTTTTCTTGTTTAGTCATGTTTGGGTAGGTGCATGGGAGAGTGAGTTACAAGGTTGTGAAGGAGGAACTTACTGTCAGAAAGTTATGCTGAAAGGAAGATTTTGTGCTTAGTTCTTAATCAAGATGAGATCATGACCATTTAATCTCTTCCTGAAGTTAACCCGCAAGGTCATCTGTGGATCGGTCAAGAGTCCAGTGAGCTTAAATGCCAACTGCTAGCTGGTGAAAGAGGGAAGCCGGCAAAATTAGCGTCAACCTAAGCTGTGAGGTGTTAAAAAGTGTTTGGCGTTGAGATTTTTAAATGACAATGCTTGCAGAAAAAAGTACACGATGAATGAAATGACTGAATAAGTCCATGCTTTACAATACCCGGAATCCTAGATTAGTTGATCCTCCAGTTTTAACCCTTTCCAAACCCACGCTGGGTTTAGGGGGAGTTTTTCACTGGTAACAGCTGGGTTTAGTAGTTCTAGTTGCAAACCCAACAGTCAAACATAGTTGAATGAGCATGTGTACCTTCTTGAATTCAGTGGGACTTCTGTATACAGTTATCCTCATGTGCTGATGTTTGGAAAATTAAAATACAAGAGTTAAATCCATGGGTAGACAAGTATCAATGTCCAGTGAAAGCCAACTTTGAGGTATTAGGCTGATCCTCAATGTCAGCATTCAGCTACCCACTTACCATGCAGGCACATGAAATCTTTTAGAGACTAGATTTCCCTGAAAGGATTATTCCTTGGGGATGGCTGCTGAATAAAACCCTGCATATGCTCCAAGGTTGGTTTTTTTTCTGTGCAACACACAAGATGGGAGATGCAAGAGGCTCCAGAGAGTGGAAAGAGAAAGATGGAGCCCCTTAGCACAGTCAGTAGACTAAGATTTTTTCTCCCATTTCTCAATGATGTTTGAGAAGTATGTCCTGGAAGGAAGCACCTACTTCAACACGCATCTTTCCATAAGTAGCCTTTCTTTATGTTACCTAAATGAGTTGGCCCAAGCCTTTCTTATGAAAAGCGAGACTCAATTTTCAATTGCCTGTAACTTGAATTCTCAGCTGAATTGAATATTCAATCTTTTTTAATGCGGTTTACCCAAGCCGGGAGACCTTCTCCAGATTATGAATCTGCATTCTTAGAGAAGGCAGGTGAAGCCAGTGGTCCTACTGTAGTCTCCTGATCTTTTTGCACTGAATCTTATAACCCTTTTGTTAAAGACCTGCTTTGTATAAGTAATCAAAAAACATTGCAACGCACAGACTCGTGCTTCGACTCCTCCATGCAAGAGGAGGGTCTCATGTCCCTTTTATTTTCTCTTTTCTCGTCCACAACTGAATGACTTGCAGGGCACCAAAGAAGATGCACAGATGTGAACCATACATAAAAGCTCATCTTCTAATTTAAAAAATCTCATAATCTCATCACTGGTGGGTGCAATAACAGAACGGACACATTCTGCAATGCCTGTTGGGAAAAAGAAAAAGAAAAAAAAAGGGTGAAAAATGAGTCATTGGTGCTCACTTCCAAGAGTGGTACTGCTCAGAGCTCAGTTCCCAGAAGTTCCCTAAAGAGTAAAGGAAAATATATGCGATTCTATACAGCTTGCGTGAGAGATTCAGTTAATAGCAGATGAGTTTTGCCATGCAAAAGACCTGTATGAGTTCATTGTTATCTCAGTGAAAACTAAATTTTCAATAAAAATATAGGCAATTAGTAAACTTACGGGGAATACATAGCTGGTTTCTGTTGGTAAGAATGGGAACACACACATTTAGATGCACTGGATGTTACACTAGTTGCTGCCTTGGCAGTTTTTTTTTGTCAACATGAGAAGTTAAAAACATAACTTATTTGTGTAAAGCATTTCCCTGGCTTATAAGCGTTAGACATATTGCTTATACAAATAGGTTTTCTAATTATACACTTTAAGGATGGACTGTGATAACACGAGGGAACATATTTCAACAGAAAAAAAAACAAAAACCCTGTAAGCGTAATGTGAGAATGTTACTGCTTAAAAATTAAAATTTGTGGTGCGGCAGTGGTTGTTAAGAGGAGTACCAGCATGTTGGTGTTTTTCATTGTATGCTTTAAATAAAACTGTCAACGCACGGCGCCAACAAATCATCCTTGCTGTAGAATCAGTTGGAAAGCGCGAGACTCTCTTTCTGACGAGCGCCCGGTCCCAGTTGAAATACGCTTTGTTTCCTGAGCCCCGTGCTGAGCCCTGCTTTCATATCAGCCCACTGGAATGTTTGTTACCCCCGGGCTGTCAAACCACCTTCACAATGTGCTGCACAGCGTGACGCCGGAGCCACTTTTATCTTTTTCATTTTAGTACAAGGACAACAACTTGCTTTTCGACAATGAATGTCACAGTCGTTTGTTGTAACCAAAATGCCTAACAAGGAACGATGATAAATCAGATGCCCGATTAGCAATTGAACATGTTTTCATTTGGATTGTATGAGCAACAATATTGGAAATAAAAACATCTTAACTTCAAGGAAAAATAATTAGTCCAAATTCATAGAATCATAGAATCATTTCGGTTGGAAAAGACCCTCGGGATCATCGAGTCCAACCATCTACCCTACTCTACAA
>JAOXNO010000024.1:95800746-95811152 GCA_028565335.1 Limnodromus scolopaceus
TCTGCTCAATATGAGGAAAGCAGCTGGAACGTGTGGAGGAAAGGGGCAAGCAGAACCATCCCCTGCAACCACTAGACATGTGGCTAGTCACTTGGTAAGCTTAGCTGTAGGGTCAGACTGTACCCCAGGAGCCTCTTTCTTCGTTGGGCATGGGGACCATACTGAAGGAAGTATTTATGCTTGGTAAATGGTTGTGTCTTATGTTTAAGGTGATTCTCAATTTTCTTAAGTCATGCTCAGTGTGGTGAGAGGCAGGATTTTAAGAGCAGTGTGATTATTGCCCTGCTTCTGATAAGGAGGCAAGAGCCCCACTTGAAATTCCTGTGAAGATTCAGAGGTTAGGTAAGCCAGTTCATCATCTACCTCTGATTTTCAGCAAAGGGTGATAAACTCAGGTGTGGCAATTTATCTTTGTTCTACTTTATTATGCAACTTATTTTTTTTTACATAACACAGCATTTAGGAGTGTGTTAATGTACCAGATACTTGTTGCCAGTCTGCTGCTCTTGTGCAAACACCGAAACACACCTGTCTCTGTAACTTATTGCAGCTGTGCTGCAGGTGGACTAGTGGGGAAAGCAATAAACTCGCTTTTCATTTTTCCTCTCAAATATCTAGTTATTAGAAAGTGGCACCACATTTACATGCAGCTTAGGAGAATCAGCTGACTAGCTGGACAGTTTTCATTAAAAGCCTTTTGTGCACTTTGACCTTCATGTGTAAAGTCATAGCCTGAGGGTGTTTTATTGCCTTAAAAACCTCTTGAAGATTGAAATCAAGAATGAAGATGACAGCCCTCACGTAATGATAGAGATTAAATCAGCATAAACAAAATTACTTCTGTGTTTGAGAGCTGTTTCTGAGACTGTGTTTTACGAAAGATGTGGGTTTTTAATTCATTTTTTAAGGAATGCTTATGAGGAAAAAAAATCTTTTATAACATAAACTGGGTTTGTCTTTCAGGGCAGACGTGTGTATACTTTAAAGATTGTCCGCATCTAGCTGCTGCCATTGTGAAAAAGAAATCCTGTGTTTGCTTGTGAGAACCAGCCTTTGCTTTGGGTCTATTTCAAACAGGGCTCCACTAAACAGTGTGTGGCTTAAGCCTCGTTGTAAGAGCTGTGGTGGTCCTCTGGGGTGCTTGTAGCCTCACAGGGACTCTCTTCCCTGTCATCTCAGGGAATGAAACTGTCGGGAATCATCATATGCTTTCTGTTTCTTGGGTGCCAGGCACAAGTGTTGAGGTGAAGTGCTAACAGAGCATTTGTGGTGGCATTTGTTTTGAAGGAAGGGAGGCAGCATCACAACTTGCATTGCAAGGTAGCATTCCCTAGTGCTCCCATCCTCCCCTGAGTAAAGAGCTGGAAAGGTCAAAACACTGGTTCTGCTGCCTCGCAAAAAGTCAGCTATCTTCTTCCTGACTGGATTAGCAGAACCAAGGGGTTTATCAAACAGCTGTTGTGTCTTCTGGGGGCACTTCTTTTTTACTTTGTTTTCCACAACCATGAAGTCTTTGAAGTGGTAAAAAAAAAAAAAAAAAAAAAAACAACAAGCAGCCTATAAATGTGAGTGTAACAGAGTGAGACTTGCTTAATATTTTTTTTTCTATAGGTCTCTTTGAACCTGCATTTGTAGGTGAAGGTCCTTTGCCTCTTAGTTGTCCTTCTGCCTCATTTAAAACTGACAGTTGGCCTCCCTGTTCATGCTTGGCTTCTCTTGACAGTGGAAAATATGAGACACTGAACTATCTCATTATCCCTCATCAACCCCCTCCTTATTATTCTTGTCTTAATCCCCACAAAAGTTGGGCAACAATTAGATCTGCTGAGGAGGCCCTGTCACGCTGGCTGGTATGGTCTCATAGTCTCCTTGTGTTTTCATCTTCCTCTCTTGTCCAACAATGTATGCTTATCTTTGGATTAGTAGTGGTCATTAAGTTTTGGGGTTTTTTTTTTTTTTGTGCAACTGATGCAAAAACCTGCAACTTTTCAGTACTGTGTTTTAAAAATTCAGTAGAGTTAGTAGGTGCTACATGAGACAATTAGTAAGTGCAGCTCGGCAGATGTTAGTGGTACCAAAAGAGTTCAAAGGAGTTTTGAGAATAAGGCAAAGTCTATTCTGCTGCTCCTTGGTTCTTGTCCCAGAAAGCTCTCTTCTGTGCCAGCGCATTACCGGTCTCGTGTGCTGTTCGGTGCCTCTCGTCTGCTGATTGCATTCTCCTGGCTGACCCACGTTGCTTAAATTTCACTTTGCAGCTTAATGCAGACCCTGGGATCAGACCAGTGGAATGGCTGGCCCTTGGCTAGGCTCACTGCCCCTGCTGTGTGCTGAGCGCGTGTGCAAGTCCACAAATCACGGCAGTTCATGCATAACTACGTTTATAAACAGGTATAAATACGTATGTATTGCTTGATTAAGTTTTTCTGTGGTCTGTTTTGCTGCCAAGTGGGACGGGTTGGTTGTTCTCCATGCTCAACACCTATCTGGACTGGGAAGAAATGATAGAAGCAAGAAGAGTTGGAAAAGAAAAATTGTTGGGGACAAAGCCACAACAAAGAGTAAGGAGGAGCTGCTTCAGCATATGACAATATCGATAATGGCATGCTGGAAGGAGATCCACTCAGAAGGAGGGGTGTAGAAAGCAAGCATGGGCAAAACATGACCGTTTCGTTTAAGAGTATACGTGAGCGAAGTGGCAATCCGACTTGCCCAGCCTTGTTTAGTGAAATTGGACATCATGACCTTTTTGTTGCTTGTGAGTCTTGCTCCTGTCGGTGTTGGGACGGAGCACACAATAAGCATCTTTAGCTTTTAGAAAGTTGTATTTTTGGTGGAGACTTGAAGTGATTCAATTTGGAGGCTTTTAAACCAGGTTTGATAATGAATTGTATGAGGCAGCCAGAAAAATGTACCAACGCCCTGCTTGTGAGTTGAAGTCTTCCTGACTTAATTCTGGTTTTGGGTTGGTTTTTTCTCTGCATGTTCTCTTTCTCAGTCTTTTTTTAACCTTCTTTGATCTGTCTTTTGTATTTTTAATTGAATTCCCCTCCTTATCCATTAATTTTTTTTAATTATACCTTGTGAATAAGTTAAATGAGGACTAAAATGAACATCTGCTGCTCAAACTTCCTCATGCAAGAAACGAAGCAGCCCTTCTCAGATGGTCCAAAAAGAGAGGCCAGAGGTTTCTTACCAGAATGTGCCAAAGGTGTTGCCTCTGATTAGAAGGTGCATGACTCTCTTTAAATCTATCTTCTTTTCCTAATAAAAGGCTGGGCTGTGAAAAGAGCTCCCTTTCCTTTTGAATGATTCTTCCCAGGGACCTAGCTGTTGCATTAATGTGTTGGTGCAGTTTACAGCCTGTATGTTTTTGGGGTCTTTTCAGGGCAGCAGCAAATTGTAAATGATATAATCAGTGACGCTGCATTACAATCTGCAGAGTTTCAGACTAGTAAAATAATTGCTGCATTTTAAGGAAATGGATTTGGGTTCAGAAGCAGTTTGAGTTTGTCGTAACCTGTTTAAAACCAGGACATTAAACCGAGGGTATTTTTTTAACATGGTGGATCTAGCTGACCAGCTGCATAAAATAAATATAGCTACTATCTCTAAAATACACAGATAAAGTTTTGGTCATCTCTTTTCTAAAAGGCAGCAGTGAGGGTTGGTGAGAGGCACCGTTGTGGTTTAACCCCGGTTGGCAACTAAGTGCCGTGTGGCCACTTGGTCATCCTCCCCCGATGGGATGGGGGACAGAATCTGAAGTATAAAAGGGAGAAAGCTAAAGGCAGTTCAATAGGTAAAGCAAAAGCCACGTGGATAAGCAAAGCAAAAAGAATTTATTTGCTACTTCCCATTGGCAGGCAGGCGTTCGGCCATCTCCAGGAAAGCTGGGCTCCATCGCACAGAAGTTACTGGGGAAAACGAACGCTGTGACTCTAAACGTAACCCCTCTTCCTTCTTCCCCCAGCTTTATATCCTGAGCACGATGTCATATGGTATGGGATATCCCTTTGGTCACTTGGGGTCAGCTGTCCCGGCTGTGTCCCCTCCCAACCTCTTGTGCACCCCCAGCCTACTCACTGGTGGGGTGGTGGGAGAAGCGGAAAAGGCCTTGACTGTCTGTAAGCGCTGCTGAGCAATAGCTAAAGCATCCCTGGGTTATCAACACTGTTTTCAGCATGAATTCAAAGCATAGCCCCGTACTAGCTACTATGAAGAAAATTAACTCTGTCCCAGCCAAAACCAGCGTAGGCACACATGCGCGTGGGCAGAAATGTTCAAATAGAGAAAATAAAGGACTGTGTGACTGATAAAAGAAGCAGTAGGCTCAGAGAGCATCGTGGTGTACAGGAAAGGTGGTGTTCTTTTCTCATTTTACAAGAAATTTGACTAACCTAATGGAACAGCAAAGCAGCAGATGTCCTTTTAAGATAATTATTTACTTTACGAAGCCTAGATGTCCTGGGGAACAAGATGCTACACAATAGCTTTGAAACAAAGATAGACACTTAACATGGATGACGAGAATAGACAGTTTATTAGGGTTCCTTTAAAATCCATGTGCTGCAAGATGTACGTCCCTCTATCCATACCACTTAGATAATTGTCGAGTGACTCGTGGGGTTTCTTTAATGTTCATCTGAAACTTTCTAACTAGCTTTTTTTACTGTATACATTATAAATAAAACAGAATCACAAAAAAATAGTTGTTGTGTTTTCCTGGCTGTCACTAATGGGTCTTTACAAAAAAATCAGCCACATCGTTAAACAGACACATCATCAGTATTATGATGATCTCACATTCTCATTTTGTACAAGCTGCTGGGGTACAGAAATTGCTTTTTTTTTTTAAAGCTTTTGTTAGGAATCTCATGTTTATAATAAAGCTAACGCAGCCTTCAGTCTTACAGAATTGTTTTTCACATTTGAGCTCTTGTCATTTTAAGACCGTCTCCCCCTCCCCCAGCAAAATTCTCCAAACAGAATGCGTTTTTTTGAATGTCTTTCATGCAGAAATTCCTGGTGATGGCCCCCTGCCAAACGCGGCATGTGTGGATGCGTCTGAATGGGAGCCGTCTCAGTCGGCGTGCCTGCCCGCTTGCCGCATGGGGGAAAGCAGCACTCGTGGACGATTTGGGTATTTGTCACGTGTCCGCTCGCTCAGCCTTTCTCTCCGAGCTTTATTTGGCTAAATAAAGGGACAGCGGCATTGTTTGTTTACAAATGGGTCTAGTGCTTCCTGGCTGTGTTTTGTAGCTGCACCTGCTATTTATCCTAGTGGTGTTTCTGGGTTCCAGGGTCTGAAGGTACAGTGTTAATGCACCAGCTCATGCTGCTTGGCAGCCTTGAGTGTATATATGCGGCCCCTAAAATGAGTACACTAATAGATACAAATATAACTCCTTAAATCTTGACTTGAACAAGATAGGTGCCTTTGAAGAGTCGCCGTGTTTATTCCTTGCCTGGATGCTTTGGCTGACAGTTGTGAAACTGTGTTTTCTGCCCGGCTTTAGTCCTCGTGTCAGGGAAAGCCTGAACTGAATTACATCTAAACCTCTAGCTCTCAAAACACGCTTGTTAAGCTCCGTGACCACTGATTATTTTGCTTCGACTTCCTCCCCTTCAGGTTTTCTGTGGCTGGGTGATAAGGTACGTGTAGGTTGTAGTGCAGCACCACTGACCTACCTGTGAGCTGTTGTGCATGCGATGGTGCAGGACACGCTGTAGTTTATAGTGAGAAGCTTCTTCAAAAGCTCATTTTGCAATTCATGGTAGCCAGTTTGGGGGGGGGAGGTTGTTGTGTGGTGTTTTTTTTTTCCTAAACAAGCTGCAGTTTGTCATAGTGACCACCCTCCCAGGGCATGCATTGATTTCCTCCTTCCCAATCTCAGATCATAGAATAGAATCACAGAATTGTCTAGGTTGGAAGGGACCTTCAAGGTCATCTAGTCCAACCATCAACCTAACTCTGATAAAAACCGTCACTAAACCACGTCTCTAAGCACTATGTCTACCTGTCTTTTAAATACCTCCAGGGATGGTGCCTCAACCACTTCCCTGGGCAGCCCAGTAGCCCAGATGTTAATAAGAGAAGCTTAAATTATCTGCTGTTTGTATATTTCTGATAGAGAAACACTGTATTCACAGTGAACTTCCTTCTGTGGTGTCAAGTGAATTGCTATGATCTTGTCATGGGATTGTTGTCTGTTGCTTCGACGTAATTCCTCTCTTGCCACAGGATTTCCTCTTTGCCTTGCTGTGCAGACACGTTATTTTACTTAACAGTATGAGAAAGGGTGAGTAGGAAGGATGAGTACAGGAAAGATTTTATTGTTGATGTTGCTTGTTTGGTTTTTTTCTTGCTTTCTGATGCAAGAGGCAACTTAGAAGCTTGCAGCATCTTGTTTTACAGTTGAATAAATGGTCTTTTACTAGTCAATAAAAACACCTAGCCTGTGGGGAATACAATATATAGTTGTGCCAAGAACACTTGTTATTTTCTGCTTTAAATCTAAAAACTCATAAGTGAGTGTCTTAAAGTTGTCTTTGCTACAGAAATCTAAAATTGACGTTATCCTAGTCTTCTTTTTGTGTTATTACTTCAGGTGTTATGTAGTACAGCAGGCAAAGAAGAGACACATTGTTCGCTAGCGTGCCACATTGTGTTCTTTAGAAGCATGCAAATGATTATAACCTCTAGATTTAGGTTTTCAGTAACCCAACTTCCTGATTTGTGGTATGTGCAGCACAGGACATCCTCTAATCCCGTCCTATCACATGCAGAAGAAGATGATGATCTGCAGTCCTGATGTTGGCAAGTGGGAGGGGGAACAGGCCCCTCAATCCTCTTTTTTTTTTGTTTTAATCTGTGGTTGTCTTTAATGTGGCATAAAAGGTCTTAATTTTTTGCTTATTGTCAATGTAATATGAAACATCAGTTGTGTTTTGTTTTCAGGGCACGGTTTCTGCGAGTCGGTTTCATGTAGAGCTGGAGACGGTGCTTTGTTCTTTGGATCGGCCACTTCCAATCTGCTTGATCAAAACAAACCATTTTGGGAAATACATTTGAATCTTGGTTTTGCTGTTCATAGCAGATTTTCCGAATTATTGCTATGACAGAGAATACCCGTAGTAACCTCGTGGGCATGGAAGTGCTCTGCCTTGTGTCAGTGTGCGATCTGGGGGCTTGCTGGCTAGAAACAGAGTAACCAGCTTCTGGGGCACTTCCAGACTTGTTTTCCTCCAAATTTCACTCCCTCAGGGCTTAGACTTGCCTTTGTGGGCCAGCAAACCTTTCATTAAAGGTACGTTAGCAGCTAGTTATTACTGTGGCTCCGTGTTTTATCACAGCAGTGGTGAGAAAATAACTGTATTAAGAAAAAATTCTTGAGTATTACACTCTACATCTACCAGAAGTATGTGTACCTATGGAAAAAAGTCTGCTTTTTCCATCTTAACACTGAAAACTTGTGGCAGAGATTCTTTAAAGAACAGTAAGATTATTAAAATTTTGCTCTTCTGTAGACTGTCATTTCAATGATACATGGTATTTTGATGATGCATTAACCAACCAATAAATGTAAGGAGAAATATTTTGGGGTTTTTTTTGCCATAATGGAACTAGCGAAATGGGGTTTGTTTTTTTTGATGCTCTTGAGAAGAGAGTTTACCTTGACTTATATATTTGTGTATACAACAGAAAATAGAGGCAAATTGCATGAAAATATTTATACTAAGTGTTGTGGTGGTTTTTGGTAATATTAAACAAAACCCATGACTTCTTAAAGCTCAAGGCCTGAGGGAAGGTATGTATGAGGAGACTGCTACAATTGCTCCAAGTACATGTGGCAGTAGTTGTCCAGTAGAAGGTGAAGGAAACATCTTGGGGGGAAAAGAGGTGGTCCATGTGTCACCTGTGATCCGGTTTGTTTAAAATCACAGAACGGTTTGGATTCGAAGGGACCTTTGAAGATCATTTAGTCCAACTCCCCCTGCTGCGGGCTCAAAGCCCCATCCTGTCAACCTGACCTCAAACACTTCCAATGGCTTCCAGTGATGGGACACCCACAGCTATGATGGATGATCAGGAGTGGGGTGAAATGTGAGTGCAGGGATCTGTTTTTCACAGCTAGGGAGTGCGCAGACTTACATTGCTTTCCTCTCAAGTCAGCTTCTCCTCAGATCATTCTTAAACTGTGTTCCTCTATTCTATAATCTTCTCAGCACCTTACTTCTGAGCCTACCAGAGTCCAGATGGTGTGTTTACCTGTGTGTTCGTATGCAGAAAGACCTTTTGCAAATACTTGGAATGTTAAAAGGATTTTAACATCAACACTGGAGGCAGAAGCTTTACTCTCGACTATTAGATAGGGTTGGGTTTTTTTCCCAGTGTACTTAGCACGATGGTGTTGAATTGAGTTTGCAAGGAAGGATTTTGGTATTGGAAGGCAGGCCACTGCCAAGGTGAGCATTTGGACAGTGATCATAAGTGGGACGGGTGTTGACT
This sequence comes from Limnodromus scolopaceus, assembly GCA_028565335.1. NCBI lineage: Eukaryota > Metazoa > Chordata > Aves > Charadriiformes > Scolopacidae > Limnodromus > Limnodromus scolopaceus. The sequence continues at coordinate 95,809,256 of JAOXNO010000024.1, forward strand.
TTGTCCTTTTTCCTTAGAATTGCTGCTAAAGACTCGCTTGACTGATACACCTTCATTTTTAATTAGCGTGCTTTGTGCAGAAATAATATGTGTAATTATGGTCAAATAACTCAGGCATTCAGACACAATTTCAGACATGCTTACCCAATTCCAGAGGACAATCATCTTTCACTTTGCCACCGGGCATGTCCAGCCCAACTGTTTGGCTGAATGCATGGGGAGTGGTTTGGCTTCCCCTCCATTGAGGGTCTTCAAGGCCTCACTTGCGGTTGTATTTGCAGAGGCGACCTCAAAGAATTTTCAAAAGCCTGGAATTTCCTTGGTAGCCAACTGCGAGAAATAATCATGACCAGTGAATTAATGCTGTTCTGGGGTGCTGTCCTGCTGGCAAGCTGATGGTGCATGCCTGTCCCTAAAGATACGGTGGTGGAGCGGAGCTGGCGTGGAAATACTTTGAAGGTGCAGTACCTTGCAAGTCGGGAGGAAGGAAGCCTGTAAAGAATAGTTTTGCCTTGTGTTGGCTCATGGGTAGATCTGTTATACTCAGATTATTTGCTTAAACTGAGAACTTATTTGCTTTTTTTTAATGCATTGAACTTAGAACAATTTTCTTAGGCTTGCTGTGTGCGTGTGTGTGGATTTACAGCTTTTGCTTTACAGCCTTGCTGGCCCAACTCTTGTGCCTTCCCCTGGGAAGGTGCCACAGCACTTCTGCAAGCCACGCAGACCTGGGCTGGTCGGAGAGGTCTGCCCACCGAAGCCCTGCTGAGCGTGTGGGTCTGCAGGGAGAAGCTGAGAAGCTGCCTTTCGTCCTCCTCAGCCTGGCAGCACGTGCCGGACGGAGGATAGAGATGCGTAGGGTTTGCTGCGGGGTGAGAGCACCAGGTGGGCACACAGGTCCCAAGCGGCCACCTCTCTTAGCATGGCAGGATGCACTTTTCCTAGCAAGGCTGCCTGTCAGCCATCTGCAGCAGTAATTTCACCTGGCATATATTTTGCTGCTTGCTAAGGAGACTAGTTAAAATCAGGAAGAACAGTGAACTCAAAAGAGCTGGGCAAAATGATGAATTATGAATGTTGGGTGAAACCCTGCATATTTGGCTTTCAGACTCTTGGAGCTCTGTCAGGCGTGCTGATGCTTTCAGCTTGGCTGCAATTCTCTGAACTTTGTTGTGGATAGAAAACACGTGAGAAGTCTGTGAATGACGAGCCGAAGTTAAATGTAAAAACGTGTGAACTCGGAATTTGTGTCCTTCTTTCTAGCTGTAGGCTAAATCTTTTGATAAGCTTAAATTAAATTCTTTAAGGATGCCCATTCAGTCAGTCCCTCTGTTGGCAAGACACTGTGTGGGTTACTTGGAATTGTTGGCAGCCGTCTGAAGCTTTTTTTTCTTTCCTCATTAAAATTAATGGCAGATCTTCTGTGTGTTAAGACAGCTTTGAAGATGTAGTCAATGTTTCCGGAGGCAAGTAGTAATTGTTTCTAAAGCTAGGTGCATAAATGCAATATATTCACTACTGCACTGGCATTATGAAACGTTTTGATTTCTTTGGTTTTGCTGCCTTGGCTTAATGTTTCTTTATGCTTTTGGCTTATTTTCTTTTGTGAAACCTGTAATAGGGTTCATAGGGAAGTGCGGAGCTCGCACCACCGTCTCATTGCAGTTAGATTTGGAGGGGGATTTTTAAGTCAGCAGGCTAATCATGTAACGGTGGGCAAATGTTCAGTTTTGGGGGCTCTAGAAGGCAGCTGTGGTTCCTTTGCCCTCTCTTCTGTTACCAGTCCCCACAGGTGGTGTGGTGGGAGGCCAGGCGTGTGATGGTGGGCTTGATGCCCCTTCACTCGTCCATCTGTATGACTCGGGAGAACTGGGTGCTCTTGTACCTCCTCTAGTTC
>JAOXNO010000024.1:95822383-95834820 GCA_028565335.1 Limnodromus scolopaceus
TAAGCAGGTGTTTCTAGGAGGTGTTATAAAGTAGTGGTGTGGTCTAGGTGGTGAGCAGATCCTGCTCTGGGTGAGGTATGTTCCAGCTGTGCTGCTAAGGTGCTTGGCCAAACAAAAATAAAAAGTTAAAAGATAGCTAGGTGAGCTAACGGAGTCTGGAAGTGCACGAGCAGAAGACTTGCTGATCTGTCACAAAATTGCTTCTACCTGTATCATCTTTGTATTCCTTAAACGCTGATCTGTGGCAGTAATAAATCTGGAGAGAGTCAGATGCTACTTCATAAATACTAACCCTTCATCGAAGCGTTTTCTAGAGATAGCAGTTGAGAGATTTGTGGTTGTATGGGCTTTGGCTGTGCGTTACGCTGAAACATATACTTCAGTTACTTCTGGACCAGCAAGTTTCCCTTTCCAGTAGGGTTGTATTTTGCTTTTGGTTCCTTGGCTGGTCCTTTGTTTTAATATTGGGCTGTTTTATTTTAGATGGCGTTGAGTGCTGCATCTCCGTTCTACAGAGGCTACGTGTCTGATATTGACTGTCGCTGGGGAGTGATATCTGCATCTGTGGATGATCGAACGAGAGAAGAGAGGGGGCTAGAGGTAAGTGATGTTAGGTAGTAGATGTCTGGGTTTTTTCAGGCAAAAAAGTTAAATTTCCTTTAGTATCAAACTCTGTTTATGCTCATCAGAATCCCTGACGAGGGGACATGACAGTCTTTTGTGGTAAAAACAGGAGAGATGGTGTAAAGATTCGCCTTGGTTGTACAATTTACGTTAGCATATAAATACATATTTTTAGTTAGGTGGGGAATCCCAGTAGAAGTGCACTCCTCCACAGCTTGCTGAAAAGGTCCCCCTGTGATGCAACTTTGCAGTCTGGGCTTGAGCCCAAAAAGCAAAAATTGCTTTGCATTAAATATCAGGTGCTGCTGAGTAATCCAGTATTACAAACTAGAACTATGTGAAAAGAGCCAGTTGTCAGAACTTGAACTAAAGGAATTTCTCCAAGCAGGAATTGGCATTCAAGGCACTTAGAAAACTATTGAAAATAACAAAAAGTAATTTTTAAAAGATCTACTTAAAATGGGTAGCTCAAGAAACATTTCAAAAGCATCTGTAACAATGTGTGCATAGTGAAACTGTATTGGTACGTGTTGCAATAGGTATAATAATGCTTTCCAGGTACTTGGGGTAATGGTATGTTACATCAGGGAAATGTTTCCACTTTTAGAGCATTCTAGTTAATGTGTGATCACTGTTTTTTTCACTCAGATACATACATCTGCAAACAACATAGTCATAATTCCAAGATCACTTTCTATTAAGCCTATTTAAGACTCATGCTTTGAATAATTTTAATAGAGGATGTAGGGTTTTTTAAACAGGATATAATTCTCACATAAGTGTCATTAGTGAGCAAAACTTAGGTACCATTGTTAACAAGCTGTTAAAATATTGTATTCTTAAATTATATAGCCACTGAAGAACAACCATTATAGAATCAGTAAATCCAGATATGATTCCATAGACAGTTATCTATCTGAATGTGGTGAGAAATACAATGACATTGATTTGACAATAGACAAAGATATCTACGAGCACCTAATAAAGGAAGGTAAGTGTTTGCTTCATTATGAGCAGGTTAAGAATTATGCTTGCAGTGTGCGGGGATATTTTATGGTTTTGTCATGTTTGTTTCAATCACTGTGCATCCCTCAGAGTGACTCCTACTCAGGAAGTATCTGCGTAGCGTGGTCTTAAGAGGGTTTTTTTTTTTTCATAAGTATTCATTTGTAACAGAAACTGTCCTAATTCCAGCTTGAGAAGCTCAGTGTTTGATGCATTAATGTTTTATCTTTGTGGAGAGAGCAGAATTGATTTAGGAAACATGGCATAGAGGTGCAATAGGAAACAGGAAGAATAGCAGCCATACCAATACTCAGGTGCCATTTCCAAACAAGAACCTATTCTGGTTTTATTTTTTTTTTTCTCTTCAATCATTTCCTTCCTTCCCAAAAATCATCATTTAAACTTTAACAGGATGTGGTGGGTTGAGGTAGCATTGCAGAGTTGGATGTTTTCAGTCTTGTAAAACAAATAATTTCCTAGAACCTGCTTTGTTGTGTGTGAATTGTTTGTTTGAATTTTCATTTTGTAGGTATTGACCACCTTTTGGCACAGCATATTGCACACTTGTTCATTCGAGACCCATTGACTTTGTTTGAGGAGAAAATACATCTAGATGATGCAAATGAATCCGACCACTTTGAGGTTGTGTCTGATTTAGAGGAATTTAATAAGTATATATGTAGAATTGCTTATTCTTTATAGCACTGATTCATTGGAGAATGGCTATAATAGCTAAGATGTTTTTTTTTCCTGAGTTTAACTTCAGCTAGTTCTTTAGCATATGACTTGGCAGTTATAAGCACCTTTATTTCTTTGTTTTATCATTTCTTTAGGAGAACGTGGTGGCTTATACTTTAAACCCAATAAAATATAAAGAGCCTAAACTGTAGCTATGTATATAAGTGTTATGGGGAACCATCTGTTTTTATGGCTTCGTAAATACTGTTTTGTATGGCATTTACATACAAATATCTCTCTTACACAGCTTTATGAAATAATAGCTATGGTAATATTAGGTATCTTTAGTTTGAGATGCATCAACCCCTCATTTAAAAAAAAAAAAGTCAGCTAAGTCTCAGCCCTCTAGTATTTTATACATAATCCTCAAACAAAATAGCATAAGAACATGTAACATATTTGCTCCTAGGATGGGTACTTAACGTGGTGGTTTATAGGAAGTCATGCCACTTTGAAAGCTCTTCTCTAACTTGATGGGCTGTTCCAGGGAAAATATTATGACTCTAGTTATCTGCTTAATTTTCTTTGATTATATTATAGAGTGATGCATATCTTGACTGTGACAGATCATTTCATGTGCTTTGCAGAATATTCAATCTACGAACTGGCAGACAATGAGGTTTAAGCCACCCCCTCCAAATTCAGATATTGGATGGAGAGTGGAATTCAGACCTATGGAGGTAAGGGAGGCGTCGGTATGCACGCAGTTTCCTTTTAAGTGGAAAACTACCAGGCTTTCTGCCATCCAGTGTCAAACCCTTATTACTTATGCTGCGTTTTCTCCCTTCTGAACTGCTGGACGCAAGTGAAGCGGACGGCAGTGTTTAATCAGACGTGGACTGTGGGAATGTAACTGACAGGAGAATCCACTGCAGCACAACAGAGCATGCTAATGGATTTGGGCTGATGGGGAAAGGAATTAGGCTTGTATTAAAGCGACAGTAAACAAAGCCTCATTTAGCTTCTAGGGACTATATTTCTCCAGTACTTTTCCTGATACTGAACAATTCCGCTGTCATTGCTTTGTTTTTTCACGAGTTACTTTACAGCAGTCTGCTTCTGAGCTCTCTGAATTTAATCCCTTTAAAGTGGAAATTTAAAAGCTATTGTACATTTGTAATTACACAGAGCGCCCGAAGGCGCAGGTTATTAGGCAGTCTTTTGAAACGCGGGCGTCTTTTGGCATGGGATTAAAGGGTTAGTTTGACGTGTGTGCACGCACTGTGCATTTGCAGTCACTGCTGGCGATTCCAGCTCGTGCATCACCGTCGCTTCCAGGAGAGTGTGTGTAAATGCAAGTACCGACGTGAATATTCCAGTCAGACCGCTTTAAACTCTCCCAGATATTTATCACTTCCATGAGTGTCTTCCCACTAAAGCAGTTTAATCCTTTCATGTCTAGGTCCAGTTAACAGACTTCGAAAATTCTGCGTATGTTGTCTTCGTCGTATTGCTAACCAGAGTGATTCTGTCATATAAACTGGATTTTCTCATTCCTTTGTCTAAGGTAGGTGTGAAAGATCAGATCTATTGGAGCTAAATGCGACACAGTTGCATCAGGGCTGATTTTTATCCTCTGCAAGCTAGGAAATAATATTTGTGCACTTGCAGAACAGTCACTTTTATCTTTCTGTCAGTTTTCATCTGTACTAGTACTTTGAATCAATTTCTACAGTACTAAACAAATATTTTACTGCTGTCTCATGGAATTAATCTTGTAGATAAATACTGTGGGAATTTATGTGGTGTCTAACAGTGTCTGTCTACTACAGAAATACCATTGCCACAGGACTGTTTTGAGACTGGGAAAGGGCACGCTTCCCTCATTTTACACATGGATATCAAAATGAACACTTTATTTATTTTAACATGGCTGTTGCCCGTGTTCCCTGTTCTTATTCTCTATTTCATTTGTACCTGGTGGAGAAGGAAAGGAGTGGGAGGTGTCCCTGACCATGGCAGGGGGGTTGGAACCCTTCCAACCCGAACCATTCTATGATTCTGTGCTTAGTGTTACACAGTATTTGAGTGAAAACAAATAACTGCTGATTCTGATCACAATTGTGACTTGTGTTTGGACAAACCAGCCGTGCAGCAATGCTCTTATTCCTTAATTTTGTCTTCACAATTGTTGGACTGTTTTGGGTGAAACTGCCCTTGGATGTCTTCTTTCTGAGACACCTGACCACAAAATGTCTTTTTAAATAGATAGTCCTGCAGTGTTGTAAGTAACTTTAAAAAAAGTCTTGTAGCACAAAAGGCTTCCAACGGACTGTATACTAGAAAATGTTGCCAGCGTAGCAGTAGTATCCTGTAGCTTTTCTTAGTGTTTTTAATTAAAATAGAGAAAAATACTGAAGTTGTAAATTACCAACTGTATGGTATGATTACTGTTATGATTTCTAAAAGGAGAAATTATCTTCCTGATGTCAGGGAATTTGGACTTGGTAAATAATAACAACGTAGAGTGCCTAATTACAGTGTTATTTGGAATTTCTCAAAAACACAGTGTTTTTAACTAGTGAATAGTGGTTCAGAGTGAAAAAGAGATCAGGTGCTGAACAAACCTCAGCAGAGCTGGGGGCTGGGAAGGGGCATAAAACCGCTTGGGCTTGCCAAGCAATTTGGCAGGTAATGCAACATGGAATTGCACAACCGCTGGTGTAAGCCTGCCTCTTTCAAGTGAAATAATCCAGGTTTATGGGGCTAATCTCACACTAATCTTTGCTGTCTGAGGGCGGTTGTGCTCCCGTCAGCTAGGACTGCAGTTCTCTCAAACTTTCAAAACAGCCTGTTGTGTAAATAGCTTTCATAATATAAAATGAAAGTTAGGTAGCAAGTGAGGATTTTTGCATTGGCCTTAATTAAAGATCAAACAAAGAATTTGGGAAATAGTATCGCTGCTTCTGAAGACAGTACTGTAAAGCTAACGTCCAAAAGCTGTGTGGGGTTAATTCCCTGAGAACATACCGACCAAAGAACTTGGACAAAATCTTCCATCCAAAAAAGATAGAGCAATGCTTATGTCACTTGCAGAGCGTATGAATTAGTGCTTTGTAGCTTGTAGACTTTTTAAGAAGCCTGCAACTTAGAACTTCTGTACTAGCAGTCTATCTAATTTCCTAACAGATGTTTGGGTATGGAATAGATACAATTCCTGTACAAAGGGACTGGAATTCTGTTTCTGAAAGTTTTAGTGCAGCGATAACTCTTCTGAAGACTTCAATGAATGTGTTAATAAAAGCAGCAAACTGTGGCTAGGGAACTTTCTTCTTCTCTACTCATTTAATTTGCATCCAAATACGCAAAGAAGTCTGCCAGATGGGATGCAACCTGTTAATCACAGCTGTTCCTGTGTTTTCATCTAAATTTAAGAGATTAGCATAGCATGTTCTAACATAATACTATTACCTTTGGTTTTTTGCTGAAGACCTAATTTCCCAGAACGTCATCTCTTTGTGGTTTTCCCCGGGGCTCCTGAAGAATGAAATAAAACTTATCTCCACAGCTTGGCCTTGTGTGATGAAATAATAGGAAACGTAGTAGATGTTCCAACTACTAAGACCAAAATGTGAGGGTTTGGGAGAATCCTACTTTTCTAAAACGTCATAAATCTCTGAAATGTGTCTTTTGCCAGGTGGATGAAAACATGAAGGTGGCCCAGAAAAGAGATGCTGTTCGGCAGGGAATGTTTTACTTCAGAAAGGACATTTGCAAAGGTAACACAGGAAGAAATCTGATCAACGCTGTTGTGGGTGTTCAGTGCATCTCTCGCCTTCTAACCGTTTCTTCCCTTCCCTTTGTCGCCCGTGAAGGTGGGAACGCTGTTGTGGATGGATGTGGCTCTGCACAGAACGGGACAGGCACCGACGCAGAAGAGTACACCTTAATGAGCATTGATACAATTATCAACGGGAAGGTCATAGCCTCTTCTGCCTGGAACACACAACTTCCCCCTGCATTCCGCCCTCCCAGAAACCAGGTTGAGCGTGTTTTATGCTGACTCTGTTCTCTTACACAGGAAGGTGTCTTTCCTGGTTTGATCCCAATTCTGAATTCGTATCTTGAAAACATGGAAGTGGATGTGGACACGAGGTGCACCATCCTAAACTACCTGAAGTTAATAAAAAAGAGAGCATCTGGTATGTTTGACGCTTTCAGACATTGATTTTCCTGGCCTTTTTCCACTTAGATTGAGTGATTCTCTAGTTTTTGGTTGGGTAAAACTGGTGGCAGCTGTGGCTGACTGGTGTAGTGTTGAATCGTGGGAGCAAAGGACTGGAGTTGTTCTTTGGCGTAAGTCTGGTCCTGTCTGATTATAAATGTTTTGTGATCCATTTTAGAACTTGAATTAGGAGCAATTGATACAGTTACACTTACACTAGGCTGTAATTGTACCTCCAATCCAATATTTCTCTTTTCAGCACCGCTTACCGCTGCTTTTGCAGCGTATTGTCCACTTTGTGGTAGTTTGCAGATACACTAATCCCCTCTGCCTGTCACTTGAGTGTTGTAAGAGTATGTGAGGCTGGGTCTGATAGCCTGGTGTCACTGGTGTAACTCCAAAGCCTGCTGCTCCAAAGGATTCATAAGCCTAAATTCTGGTATGCTAGAGCGTGGGACCTAGGTTTTAGCTCCCTGATAAGAAAACCCTTCTGTAAGCAGCAAAACTCCTTCAAGGCAGAGCAAACCAGGCTCATCCCCTGTTTTTTCCATGGTCAGTGTTTTCAGAGACAGGTGGTACAATGATTCTTCCTCCTCCTTTTTAAAATGCAGCAGTATAATGAGTGAAAGATGCAGACTAAACTTGAATTGAGAACTGGGCATGTAGCTCAGTCTGCAGCGGCTTTATATCTTTCCATGTGCAAATTCTTTCTATGCTTGCCTTGCTATAAATTTAGCAGGACAGTGAATGTTAATCTCCTGGGTCAAAACATCTTTTTTTTTTTCCTAATTTTAAACTAAAGTGCATTGCATTCCTTTTTAATTTTTGAAAATTGCTGTAGGAGCTTTTTGTAAAGAAGCTTGTTGTAAAGACCTTTTTAAAGCTGAGGAGGAAATCAGGGCTTTCTCTTGCCTGGTAATTCAGTACTTCAGAATGTTACGAAGTTTTAATTATTTGCAGCTTTCACTTTTAAATGTTCTTTCCTAAGTCTGCTTGTTTGTAGGAGGCTTCTCTCCCTCAGGTAACATAGAGAGGGATTTGATGCTTGGTTTGACTGAGGGAGGGAAGAGAAACTGGCAGGAAGAAAATGTCTAAGGCGCATCAGCTCTCCAAATAGCAATGCTTTCAAAATCTTCCATTGTTTGTTGTTGGATTATTTTTTTTCCCATTCAGAAAAATGCTGTTGAAAAAACAAGAAATGCATAAATCGGAGGGTTTTTTTTTCCCAAGAGCTAATGACCTGAGCTCAACACTCTGTGGCAGCTGTTCCCCTTCCAAAGAACAACTTTGCTACAGGCATTGCAAAAGTCAGCTTGTGTATTTACATAGACTTAAAAGGTGTGGGAGTGATGTAGATAAGAGTCTAGGGTTTGTATCTTAATTCTGAGGAACTGAAATGGTTTTTAAATGCTGTTTCACAAGAACCAGAATTTGCAGAATTTGAGGCTTTGTATTACTGTGCCACCATGTTTCTCAATTGTGAGCTTCGGATTATTCCAGTTTACTCTCAATCTTAAATGTAATGTTCTTTAACTGCAGCCTGTCTAGCACAACACATGTCCACAAAGAGTGGCCATTTTTCAGATTTCTCTCCTCGAGCGGTGAACACAGAGCAGCACTCGTGAGAGTTGAACACGGGCACCTCGGCTGCTGTGGCTTTAACCTGGCCCTGGCATAGTTCATCTCTGCTTCAGTCGCATCTTCTCTGGCAGCACAGCTGGGTGTTGCCCTCCTGGTCTCCATCCAGCTGGGGAGCGACTGCCACCACTCAGTGAGACTACAGATGGGCCGACAACCACCAAGTGTTTATGCAAGCGGCCTTAAAACAGATGCTTAAAGACAAAAGATGCTTAAAACAAGCATCAAGTGATCCTTGTCCTGGTGGGCTCTCCCAGCCCCTGGCTGGCTGGGCGTAGGTGCTTTCTCAGCTGAAGGTGGTAGAGTAATCGTGGTGCTGGATGACCATTCACAAACATGATTTTAATGATCGTTGCCTCACCCTTCTTAAAGCAGTTACACTTTGGGTCCCCATAAAGTCATACAATGAGAAATACCACAATTTTATCATATGCTCTTTGAAAAATTTAATTCCTGTAGTTTTGGGAGCTTAAATGCTCTTCACAGTTGCCTCCAGATACACCTTCTAGTTGCTGCGTTGTAGGTCAAAGTTTTTCTGTACTCCTTTTGTATCAACATTTGTGATTTTGCAAACTTCTCAGGTACGTTGTTGCTTCCAAACTTGCCGTCACCTTTTGTCTTGGTTCTGCTCACTTGGAGGTTCTCACACCTTTCCTCAGTCTGTGGTGCCTTTCCCTGTTACTTGTATGTTCTTTGAGAGCTGCATGCTGTGTTCACCGTGGAGGTTCTGCAGATTCTCACTGGTAGAAAGGACGGGGAGTGATTAAGCAGCCTGACCACTAGGTGTCTGTGTTGGTGTTAGCTGGACCTCTCTTCTGTCTCCTCCTGCACTGGCGCAGCAGCTTTCAGTCTGAAAATGTCCCTTTATGCTCTGCTCCTCTCCTGGCTCCATCAGTTTTCTTGCGTGCCCCTGCTTTGTGTTGGTTTGAGAAGGATTTCATGTGAGTTTTTCATGCCTTCAACAAATAATGCTTCTTGAGAATACTTTTTTTTTATGCCTTCTTTTTGCATAGAAGAGTAAACTCTTGCCTTGCTTCTTTAGAACATGGCTTATGAGTTTTGAGGGACACATTTCTAATAACCTTTTATGTTCTGCTTTTCTTTCCTGTACTTTGTGCAATTTCTTTGATTTGTGTTTGTGTACCCCTGTTCAAAACCACTGGTAGGATATCTTTAAACTGTTTTGGATGCTTTTCACTTTTCATTTGTCTGTGCTTCCTGGCTTACCCAAACTTGGTTCCTCTTGCTTTTTATAATATTCTTAAACCAAAGATTTCTTGAAAGTCAAGGAAGCCCTTGACTCTTTCCGGTCTTACAAGGAAGCTGAGGTTCTAGTAGTTTTTCTAGGCTTTTCAAGCATCCCATCAGGCTACCATCTTACTGCTACCTTAAGTTACCCTACTCCTGTTACCTTAAAGGTACCTTAAACTTGGACTAGTTAAGGTTTCTTGCATATGCTGCATTCGGGAGCAGGATTCAGTAGCCTAAATGCTGGTGTCCTCCAGCTGCTACTTCATAGGGATGCGGGTCTCCTGCAAGGGGTGTGTGCCACTTGGTGACATATTTGATGATAGAAGTGTCACCTGCTGGCTTCCCCACGGACTGCAGAGTGAAGCAGGGGCAGGGTGTGCAAACCAGCAGTTGGTATGATCGGGATCCTGCCTGGTTTTTTGCTAGGGGAGCTGCCAGAGGGAAAAAGAATAATTAGTCGATTATTCTTTGGTAGTCAATTAGTCAAGGTAGACAAAACAAAGCTAGCACCTGAGTTGCATGGGCCAACTACAAAATAATTTTCTAGATATGTAGTGGTAGAGGTGGTGTCTGTTGGTTTGTCTCAGCCAGATTCTCTATTAAATGACACGTTTAAGACCTCTTGCTGTACAATCTGTTGGTAACAGCTGTTCCAGTGGCTACTCCTCTCTGTACTGTCTCGTTACAACATCTGAAAGTTTGAAGATCGCACCAGACGAATGGATTTCAGATATTTGAGCTTAATTATGCCTGGGGATTAACCATATTAAAAAAATATAATATATTATTTCAATAATATATATAGGAATGATTTTCTCACAAAAGCATGGACCTAGTCATTAATGGTGACGCGTAGAACTTCAGGTGTCATACTGCTAAATTAGATGTATAAACTGAAACTTGACTTCCTCTTGCCCACAGGAGAATTAATGACAGTTGCCCGATGGATGAGGGAATTTGTCGCGCAGCACCCAGGCTACAAGCAAGACAGCGTGATAACTGATGAAATGAATTACAGCCTTATTTGGAAATGCAACCAAATCGCACAAGGCCAGGCAGAGTGTCCTGAGCTCTTAGGGGTAGGATTTAATAAGAAACAAAGTGGAAACAAAACTGGCTCTTTGTAATGAGTGAATGTTTCTTAAATAATAGAAAGTTTAAGCCTTTTAGCAAAGCACTAGCGAAGATACTGTGAATCTGGTACAGTTTCATGGTGTGAAGACCAAAACAGGGATACTGCACTATAAAATGGGCCAATCTGCCTAAATATTTGTTTAAGGCATCCTAAAATGGGCATATTCTTATTATTAAGGTTTATACAATGTACATGTAAATAGTAAAATATTTTTATGATTAACATCAATGTATTTTAATAACATTGTATCTAAAGTTATTGTGAATTAGCTTGTAACTTTTTTATGCTTATTCTAGAGAGAAAAATTGTCCTGAGCAGCTTTGTAAATGTAATGGTACTTGTACATTATATGCATTCCAGTTACTGAATGTTTACTGTAATTTTTTTAACCTGGAATGTGCTACGTAATCTACCTTATTGTGTAAGAAAAAAAAAATAATATCTTCTGGACCTAACTGAATCGCAGATATTTCTTCCTTCCATTTGGGTTTTGAAAGTACATAAGAATAGATAAATGCACGTGCATCCCGTTTGTTAATCCTTGCAGCAGTCGCATCCGCTCCCAAACTGTAAAACTCGGGAACAGGTCTGGCTTTTTATTCAGATAACACAAGTCTGGCTGCAGAGGCGGCGTTATTTTCTTCCCTTCTGAAGTAAATTTGTGTGGTAGCCCAGCGTCAGAAGTTTGCCCGAGGATTTAACAGAAGAGCAGTGCTGGGGGAGACGCGGCGAAAGAGGGGAGGAAACGGGAGCTGAACCTGAAGCTCTCTTTCCAAAGGAACCGGAGAACCCACTCTGGACTTCAATTGCTCTTTCTCCCACATTCCTGCTCCTTCCACAGTCGACAAAACCAGTCACCTCTCCCTTCTTCCTAAAGGTTGAGTTTCTCATTTGTCATTCATCATTATAAATATTTTTGTCAGCATGTTTATTTCCAATAATAAATAAACTTTATGTAGGTGGTTGCGGTACCTACGTAGCTGTAGGTATGGGCGACTTAATCCCCGCTAGACAATAGTTACAAAGAAATCATGGAATGCACTGATCCTTTGCAGTGGGAGCCAGTGCTGGGGGTGACTGTAAAGTATTTAAAATTTAGCCATTGCAACTTGTAAATAAAGCAAACTTTAAGGGGCCTTCTTGATTTAGCTTCTTAACTGACTTCGGCAAGTGAATTGCGTTATGGGTAGATTATGCAAAGCTTAATGCAAGCATATATAAATGCCTAAGGTGTAATGATTTTTTTTAAAAAAAAAAAAACTAACAAGAGAAACTGCAATGAAGAAGTGCACTAAGAAGAAGCTTTTATGTACTGATACTAGACTTTGTTCTGTGTTCACAGGTGTGCTTTAGAGAATAAAAATTAAAAAAAATGCTTTCTTTCTGCGGTGGTGAATTTGTTTTAATCAGGATGTGGGCATATGCTAATTTAGTTTCTGTAATAAGGAAATAAAAATAAAATTTGCAGCATGTGTTGGTCACTTGCATGACTCGAACCCGCCTTTTCCCGCGCCAAAAGGGATGTGCTGCGCAGCCATCGAGTACGGCTCCTCCTCACTGGGGTCACAGTGAAACCTCTTGGGACTGGTGGCGAATGGTCTGGCGACCCCTGCCCTGGTCCTGGTGGTGTCTGCTCCAGGGGCTCTGCTGGGAAGACCCCTTAAAAAACTCGGAATGCTTTCCTGCTCGTACTGCATCAACACATGGTCCTTTTTTTTTTTCCCCTTTCAATTGACATTCAATTACTCTTCTGCCTGGTTGCAGCATCCAAGCAGCTTATGGTAGTAGATTAGACACCAGAAAAAAACTCTTTGCTGTGAGGGTGGTGAGACACTGGAACAGGTTGCCCAGAGAAGCTGTGGCTGCCCCATCCCTGGAGGG
>JAOXNO010000024.1:95926109-95942159 GCA_028565335.1 Limnodromus scolopaceus
CTGCCCATGGCAGGGGGGTTGGAACTAGATGATCTTTAAGGTCCCTTCCAACTCTAACCATTCTATGATTCTATGATAATGAACGTCCTGCAGTTGTCCGGAGATCACAGCCAGAGCACCGGAGAAAGACCACCGTTGGCCCCTTCTGCTGAGCAAAGCAGGAGGATATTTAGGAAAAAATGAGGAAACATGGTTCAGTGGAAAACATTCAGAGGAAGCAGAAGACACATAAGCTGCCAGAAGAAACAGGTATTTAAGAAACAGGTATTTATAAAACGTGTAGACATGGCACTTCAAGGCATGCTCTAGTGCCCGAGATTGTTGGTTTGTGTCTGTGGGTTTTTTTGGTTTGGTTTTTTTGTTGTTTGGGGGCTTTTTTGAGGTTGGACTCGATGATCTCAAAGGCCCCTTCCAACCATGAAGATTCTGTGATTCTGTGAAGAAAGAGCTAATGAGGAGAGAGACTCTGGTGGGCAAGAAGGAAGGATGCCCTCGTGGCAGTTTTGAGAAGAGAGGGACAGGAAGGGAAACTGGAGAATATGAACTGAATTGCTCTTATATTCAGCACGGCGAAGGAGATCCTGAATAGATGTGAACACAACACCAGACCCGGATTCTGATCGGCTGCAGCTACTGTCTGTCCCAGCAGTAGGTGCCCAAAGAAGACCCCAAACCATCCCTGCTCCCTGCAGAGCAGCTGCAGCTCAGGCTTGATGCAAGGGTAGGTTTCCTTCGAGACACATCCGTCTCTGCCTCCACTCCTTTCTTCCTCTGGCCTTATGTCAAACGGCCACGTTCACCATCCAGGCGCGGTTTTGCCTCTTGGGGTGTTAGGTCAAATGATAACCAGGTCAGCTGGCAATCATGCTGCCTCTCCTCCTCTTGTCTGCATGAGACCTGGTGGTGGGCTTCAACTGCATATACTGATGTTGCTGTTGGCTACTAGCACCTTCCGGAGTAGGCTCCCTGGTAATGTTTTGCTTACTGAAAGCTCTCCTGCATCTTCTGACTCTTGTCTCCAGTCTCGGTGGCTCTTGCTGAGCGGGATCATTTAAAAAAATCTATAGTGGGGGAAATAGGTTGACATTTGGAGCATCACAAATAGCATCCCAATACTGATGATGAAACAAGTGCTGCAGCTCTTGGTGGTCATGTTAACCCTTGATGCCTTTCAGACAGAGCAGTTTGGGTGGGTTGTGGAGGAACACCTCTCTCCTGGCACCTGGCCTCTGTCCTGGGCAATGGGAGCTCTGCAGGAGCTGAGACCCATCCCTGGGGAAAACCAAAATACAGTGGAGTATGGGGGCAATGCAAGAGGAAGGAAAAGAGGTCTTCCTCCTCAGTCCCACCGACCTCCCCCGGCCCATCCTCAGCGCTGTGCTCTGCTGGAGCACCCCCGGGGGAGTGAGGATGGCCAGTGTCTGGGAGTGAGTTTTCATTCTCCCTCCTCTGTGATGCTCCTGCATCAAAATACTGTCCCTTCAGATGCACACACTGCAGTGGCCTGGCAAGTGCCCGGGAACCCTCCCCCAGGGAATGATGGATCCATTGCCTGAACACCAGGTGCCACTGGGGTCCTAAAACAACTTTTCCTTGCTATTTATTTTAGCTGATATTTTTTTCAGTTACTTTGTTGAAGAGATCATGGTTTTCTTTTTTCCCTATGGAGAAAAGGCACGTCTCCATTTCTGTCAAAGTGATCTATGGAGAAACACAACACAAAAATACTCTCCTGCAAGCAGTACTAAAACATAAATTGAAAGAGGATACACGGTCTTAGGTGTCTGCTTGATGTTTGCCATCCTGAAGCAGCCACCTGTAAAGCAGGCCTTGTCCCGTCAGCTGCTGAAAGATCAAATCGCTTCAGTGCAGCAATTTTCTCTCAAAATAACGATAACAAATAGATTTGATGATTGGACCAGAAGTGCACTTGAGTTGCAGAACTGCAATAACTTTGCTGGCTGTTGAGACGTGGGTTCCTCCTGAGGGAAAGCTTATACGTTAATCATTCATGGTATCATGTGAAGAAACCAGGTCATAAGGAGACCGAACACGTTCTAAAAATAATGTAATCTGGTGGGGAAATGAAGAGGTCTGCAAGATGCAGACTTAGAGGACACTCTGTCTTGACTCTTTTGTCCTTTGAAACTGAAGATCCCAGATCAAATCCTACCTGGGCCTTTCGCAGCACAAGAACTGAGCGAGCAAAGGCAGCATCCCATGTTTAACTTCTAATTGAGTGAGGCTGGATACCCAGCCCACTAATGTTCGGTGGGGGTGACCTTTTTCCCTGTCTCCACCAGGCTTTTAGGCAACTTGAGACATTGTGAACTCGTTTGTCTGTACTTCAGATGTCTGAAGTCTTTCAATTGTCCTCACTTTTCGAGGATGCCTATTGGCAAAGCGTCTGTCTTTCCAGGTCCTCGTCCTCCAGAGAGCATTGAGAGTCAGGGAGCTACAGAGTAAAGGGGTGGACACCTCATCGCTGTCCTCAGCTGCGTGGAGGGTGATACAGAGGAGGAAGAGCGGGTTCTTCTTGGAGGGTTCTTCACAGAAGATCAAGAGGTACGATGAAAGGATAAAGGCGTAAGTTGCAGCAAGGGAAATTCAAATTAAATATGTAAGGAAAAAAATCGTTCACAGTGAGAGCAGTGAAAGACCGGTACGGGCTTCCCAGAGAGGCTGTGGGATCTCCGTCCTTGGAGATGGTCAAATTTCAGCTGGTCAGGCCCCTGAGCAACCTGCTGCAACTTCAAAGTTAGCCTTGCTTTAGCTGGGTGATTGCCAGAGGGCCCCTCTAACCCAAATTATTCCATGATTGTGGCAGTACAGGGAGTGAGAGGAGACAAACAGCTGAGATCTTGCTTAAAGGGGGAAGCGACTGCAATAGCTTTGCTCCTCCAAACGTGTGGAGTGAAGCACCTTGGGCTCGGGCCAAGCCAAGCATGGCCGCACAGGAGCTGCTGCAGGGGAAAGGCTGAGACACCTTTGTAGCCTAGGAACCTCTTTGCATGGATGAACTCTTAAGAGTGGTTAAGAGAATGAAGTAAATGACACCCTAAAGCAAACAGTTTGAAACCTGAACTTTTGAAAAAGAGCATTGCAGTAACAGGGCAAACAGCACAACCTTGGCCTTGTCCTCCCCTGCCCCACCACCCCACCTGCGCAGCGCTGAAATGCAAAGGCTGGCACCAAAGGGTTCCTGCTTCTCTCTCCTCTGGAGTTAATGCTTCGTGGGCTGTCCTGCTCCAGGACCTCCAACTCTCCTCCAGAGCTAGGCCTTCTCTTCCTGGGTGTTACAGTTGAGTACAGTCCAGGAAGGCTAAATTACAATTTTCCAAATACCTGAAACTTAGCTTGATTTTTACTAGCCTAAATGGCTATTCTGTAGGTTTTGGGGTTTCTACCCTGGATCTTCTCCACCAGACACAGCATAGCTTTTACCTTTTCTCTGGAGCTCAGGAAAGATGCTCTGAAGAAAAAGTGGTGGTCATAGCTCACGCTTTGTACCCATCTGTTTCAAGTGCTGTGTTTATGTCTTTTGTTCATGTCAGGCTCCAACACTCAGACTTCCACATTTCTTGCACAGTCATCACTAAATTAACACGGTTTTCCTCTGTCCTATTAAACAGTAAATAAACAAATACATCAAACTCAACTTCTTGGACAAGCAGCCCCATATTCACTTTGAGATATTGTATGTTCCATGTTTGTTAATACCTGCTGTTAGAAAAATTCACCCTCACTTCCTAAGTCCCTTACACTTCGTCCTGTCTCTGTTCAGCTACCTTAACATTTTACCAAAGATTCAGGTTGTACGTCGTCCGTTTGCTCCTTCGATCCTTTATTCCACACTCTGCTTCCCACAAGTAAGGAAACACTTACTCATTCCAAGCCACTTTGCCTCCCAAGGGTGGCTCCAAAGCTCACCTGTGCCGTAATGCATGGAAGAAAAAAGTGGCAATAGCTTGGTTTGCCACCGGTGCGACTGAACTACCCTGTCAGTAACGGTGCTGCTGACTTGTGCCTGTCTTCTACGAGGATTCAGCCAAATAGGGAACTGAGCTTTAAAGAAAGGCAAGTTATAAAGTTGAAATAGAAAAAAAAAAAAAAAATCTGGAAGAGAAATGTCTGGCACACCTGGGGGTAAGGAGAGGAAATGTTACCGAGGGCTTGCAGGTCATGTTTTTGGAATTTGCTTCACCAAAGGGGCTATCTCCTATTGAGGGAAATAAGGGTGTTTATCAAATACATGCTGGTCTTCTTTGTCCATGTTCTGGTGGATCGCAGTTTGGAGATGCTGCCGCTCTCTGTGACAGAGCCCTGGCTGGTGGGACCTTCTCTTCCTTCTGTTACTGATTACACGGTGTGCCCAACCACGCGTGTCACCTGCTCTTAAACTTGGCACGCCATTCAACATCCTGACTGTCAACACGTGCTGTCTCCAAGCTTCAAGTGGTGCGGGAGGCAGCTTTGTTCTTGCCCCAGGACACTTTGTCCTCCTGCTCCGTCAGGGCCCTGCGGGAACAGCGCTGACTCCTGCCCGTAATTGCCTGCAGGCGGCAAAGCCAAAGGCTCCCGAGAGCAGGGAGGCTGAATCATGCTTGGTGGGGGGCTTTGCTTTTTTCTTTTTTGGTCCCTATTCTCATTCTACCCACAGACTGTGAAATCCAGAGATGTCTATGGGCAGGTTGGGTGCGGCGCATTCTCACCCGTGGGCGCAGGGATTGAAGTGACTCATCAACGCCGGGGCGCGGGGAGCCTCTCCAGCATTTCCAGCTGGCGAGGTCATTTATTGTAGTGAAATGATTCAGTGACCTTAAGAAGCAGCCAGAGGCTCTCTCTGGAGACCGCCGGAGAGGCAGAGTCATCTAATAGATGGGAAACTGCACTGAATACATCTTTTCTCGGTCTCGTTAATGATCCCAGCACGCACAGCTCATTTCAGCTCTCTGAAAATAGTTGGCAAGTTGTTCCGGAGACTTTCAAATCATTTTAGGGTCGGTATTCATTTACCACTGAAAAGTACAAAGCATGTTTTTGCTGTGTAGTGTTTACTTTCCAGTGTAATTTTTGAGATCTTTCGTAACAAAGGTGTCTATTTCTTACCTATTAATGTCACCACAGAGCGCTTTCCCCTCAAGGAAAAAAAAAAAAAAAAAAGCCACCCTAAGGCAAAACACATGGCATTTGGGCACAAACGGCACACAACCTGGGGCAGAAAGAAGCAGTTCAGCCAAGCGGTGGGTTTAGGTGACTTTTTAAAATTGTTTGGTTTTTTTTTCTCCCAATTTTTACAATTCTGGGACATTTATAAAATTTCATGCGGCTGTGCGAAATGTGAAGGCACACCCTATGGAACAGGAGCTAGTAGCACCCAGCCCAAGCAGAAAATGTCTGCCCCCGGAACAACTTGAGCACCTCATAAAACCTCCCTTTCAAACCTAGTGCTTAGGCATTGCCGCTTCCAGTTCCCAGCCGATCCAACTGGGAATCTGCCCTTGTGCAGACGCAGGTGACGCGGCGGTTCCTGAAGCGATGCTGGAGCACCGGCAGCACTGCGGGAACCGCTGATTTCTC
Source organism: Limnodromus scolopaceus (assembly GCA_028565335.1). NCBI lineage: Eukaryota > Metazoa > Chordata > Aves > Charadriiformes > Scolopacidae > Limnodromus > Limnodromus scolopaceus. The sequence goes on from JAOXNO010000024.1 coordinate 95,931,690, forward strand.
AAGATCCTGAAAGTCAGGTCAACTCTTCTGCTTGGCACCGGACGGTGCCAAAGCTCTGGTTTGCGTACTCCCAAAGAGCCGGGATCGAGGAAGAGAGGGAAGCAGGAAAACTGAAACCGGCCGCTGACTGCCCCACAGCATTTTAACCTTCTTTAGCCCAGGAAGGGTTCGGAGGTGGTTGGAAGCCATTTGGCCTTCTGCACTTTCTCTGTCGGTTGCCAAGGACAGTGACAGAAGATGGACCGGAGCGACGTGCAAGGGCGTATTGTGCATCCCACAGCTGCAGGGAGCCCTTTCCCACCTTGTCCTATGTGCTGCATAACGTGGTGGCTATGACCTTGACTTGGATGTTTGTCCCAAATCCAGCCCTTTGTCTCATTGTTGTCCCTAAGAAGATGTTTGTTCAGAATGAGATAACTGATTCAGCTTCTATTTTTTTTCCTTTTGAAGAGTTTGCTGAACAGGAGTGAAAGAGACAGCTTTCCCTGAGTGAGTAACCACTTAAACTTTGCATTCCAAGCAGTTTAATGTTTCTGCTTCTTTTTTTTTTTTTTCACAGTTATGTGACTAATAGATGTCGTAATAGTTGCTATAGCCATGGCTGAAAAGTCCCTTTGCACAAGTCATTTATATACAAATAAGGAGCTTTTTGGCTTAAAAAGAAGCCTCGGTGAGCCCAGCTGTTGCCTGACAGCCACTGCCTCCACCTCTGGGATGGTTACTCGCTAAAGGCCTGATACCCAATCCCCGTCACCACCTTCCACATAACCCTCAGGAAAACGGCAGGACCAGGTCCTAATGCCAGTAGACAGTGCTGTCCCTTTTCTTGATGTTGCTTTTCTCTTTTTCTGTACAAAATCTTCTACAGACTCATTTCAGGGATTTGACTGCCTTAAGGGACAATCCGCATTAGAAACCTTGTGTGCCCCAGATATGCACAGTAGCGGCAAGATTAGAAGACGTCATCTATATCTGCAAGGTAATTTATAAGAGCATCCCTAATTTAAAACTTAGACATTTAAAGTATTTAACATTTTAAATGAGGAGGAGAATCAGTAAAATTAAGTGGGCGAACAGCAGCTAAGAATGGAAATCATCGCTTGCAAAGCCAGAGGGCTAAACCATGGTCAATCCACGTGGAAAGGAGAGAGGAGTCCCCCGGTGAGGAGGGGGTAGTGGGAATTTGTGTCTGACCAGGGTGCAGGCAGCATGCTTTAGAAGAAGGTGTGAAAACTGCTGCCAGTTAGAGGCACTAGGACACCACTATTTTAGCAGCACTCCTGAAGGTTGTAATTCCTCATACGGAGCTTTCCAGATCAATTTGCTGCCTTGCTCAAGGTGAATTGGAGTCATGAACATACTGTGGAAGGAATAGACAAAGAACATCCTGACTTTCTCTGCCTTTCTCATTTTGCAAGAACTTCTGCTTGCCAGCCTCGTTGTTCAGGAAGGATGAACTTAATGCTGGAGAAGGTACAGCATTAATGAAGGATGAACTTAACTGCTGGAGAGGGTACAGCAGAGGGCCACAAAGATGATTAAGGGCCTGGAGCATCTCTCCTATGAGGAAAGGCTGAGGGACTTGGATCTTTTTAGTCTTGAGAAGAGAAGACTTAGGGGGGATCTGATCAATGCTTACAAACACTTAAAGGGAGGGTGTCAGGAGGACAGGGCTGATCTTTTCTCAGTGGTGCCCAATGACAGGACAAGAGGAAATGGGCACAAACTTGAGTATGAGTTAGATGTTCCACCTAAACATGAGGAGGAACTTCTTTCCTGTGAGAGTGGTAGAGCACAGGAACAGGCTGCCCAGAGAGGTGGTGGAATTTCCTTCTCTGAAGACATTCAAAACCCGCCTGGACAAGTTCCTGTGCAACCTGCTCTAGGTAGACCCGGTCCAGCGGGGGTTTGGACTAGATGATCTCCAGAGGTCCCTTCCAACCCTATATGATTCTATGATTCTATGGGGGGTGCTGTTAAAAGCAATTTTCACTTGTGTATCAACAACAATAAAAAAGGCATTTTTTGCCACAAAATTAGACTATCCCCAAAGAAGCAATTAGCTAAAATGCAGCTAGAAGAAAGGTAATGAAGAAAGCAGCAGCAAGTTATTTTGGTCTCAGTGCTTTGTAGTGAGCTGTAGAGCACCCCAGGTACATTGTTGGCATAGGGCTAAGATGTATAAATGGCACCACACAGTCAGGAGGAGCTCCTGCTGAACGCGGGCCGTGGGCTGTGGGGTGTCCCTGCAGCTTTCTGCCCAAACACACAGGTTCCTTGTCTGCTGTTGCTCCTCGTTTGTTTTATTCCTGGTGGCCCCGCAGAGGGGAACCGGTGTCAAGGTCTGGGGTTTCAGGACAGTCTATGACAACTCACGTTTGTTCAACACATGCTGTGCCGTTCCTTCTGTCCTTGGCCTCTGCTTTTCCCCGTCAATGCCACCAGCAAGGTCCCCAGGGGCCAGGACCATCCTACAGCGTGCCCTCCGCTGCCGTCACAGCTACAAGTCCGGAGGCTTGTGTTCGGTAACAGCCTGAGCAGAAAAAAAAAAAAAAAAAGCTGTTGGGATTCATCTTCATGAAGGACAAATGGCCAAGTGAAATGCAGAGAAAACAAAAGACAGGCTTGTCCTTCTGCGCCGGTGGGAGCACGAGGTGTAAGGAAACCCAGGGACGCTCATTAAAGCCCTGCTGCGGTTGGTGCTGCCGCGGGACAGCAGATACCCAGGCAATGGCTGGAGCCTGTCCTCGGATTACCAGAAAATTGCTGCACCGTGTCATTAGATATGCTGAAAACTGTACTGCCTTCCATTTCAAACACGGGGTCCGTCTTCTTAGAGGGCACTGGTTTGCTGGGAGCAGGCTCAGAACAACCTGCAATACCACGGCGCTCACGTGGACGGGCTTTTATAGCCAGGGAGATCCATCAAACTGAGCGGAAAGGCAGAAAGAAATTCTCCATGTCACCATGTCATGGTGGAAGACAGGAAAACTACAGCCAGCAGAGCCAAGTAACCTTGGCAGAGCAACCTGGTAATGCAGCTGTACGGCTTCCAGTACCTAACCAAATACATGGCTTTATAGAGAGGCATCCAGCTTTGAGTGAGCTTGGGGTTGAGGTTGCATGAGTGCTTGAGAAGGTAGCCAGTCATTCTGCAAACATGACTCAATCGAGGCAAAATAGGGCAGGTCAGCCTCAGAGCTGAAGAACAAACCAGGCACCCCGGGGTACTAGTTTTGCTGCCTGATTTTCTATAAGGAAAAACAATTCGGAAAAGCTGTAGGTGTTGTAGGTACTGTATTGTGCCCTCTCCAGATAGCTGGGGGACAGGTGAGTGGGAGTGGAGAGAGAAAGCGTGGCAAGGGACTTGGCATGGGGAGCAATGCTGCCGTCATCACTTCCAGAAAATTCATCTGTTACCATGTGAAGACTTTAGCTGCAGTAGAGTCCACTGGATTTTTAGAGAACAAGGTGTTGTCTTGCAACATTGGATTATTTTATAGGAGTTACAGGTGTCCTAATATGAATCCAGATGAGAAAAGAGCATGCTGGTCATAATTTTGGCAAAGGAAGAGGCAATAATTACCACTTCATCAGTACAGGCAGGGGCTGCCCACGTGGGTAGACGTACGTGTCTGGATTTGGCTTGTCTCCAGTTCTCGTAAGGCAGAATTGCAGCTGGCCTTCACCAAGTTTTGCTGGGCACCGACAGAAATAGACACTGAGGGCTGCTATAAAGGCCAAAGAGAAAATATGTGAATAGAAGATATTGGAGCAGCTTTTGTTGGGTTGGATCAGATGAGTCCAATGGCATGGAGAGAGCTGAGGGATTCCAAGGGGTGACAGAAACCATCTCAGGAGGCTACAGCAGACATCCAGGCCTAGGCTTATGGCTGGGATTCCTCTCTCCTAAAAGCAACAGAGATAGGACCTGGAATCAAATACCTGATCTTGTGTCACTGTTATAATTCCCACTGATCCATTGGATTCTGAGGCCAACCCAATGGGAAGAGCAGCCACGCTTTCTCACAAATAAAGCAACCTATGCCCACTTGCAAAGCAAGGAACCAGAATGAAACCTGGTTTCTCCCACAAGGTGCTCCTTTCAGTTGCCCAGGCTATGGAAAAGGTCCTCTCATTCTTGAATGTATCGCTGACCAAATTAGTTAAAGCCTTATAATTCTACCTGAACGCATGAGTCTGTGAGACTACATAGTCTATAGAAAGGGGAACACAGCGTGCATACAGGATCACCACAGCAGCTGATTATACCAGAAAGAGTGGCTGTTCTGAAGTTAGGGCACGATTAACTGATTGGAATTTATTTTAGAATTACCTGCAGCTGAGGATGGATTCAGGAGATATGATACTCCACCTGACCCTGGAGAAAAGCAGAGTGTGCTGTCAGAGATACCAGAAATGAATCAGATCCTACAACACGAGGATTAGAATGCATATTGCAACAACAGAGAGGGAACAAGAAAAACTATAATCATAGCGACATACCAAATTCCTGTTCTGAAGCAGATGGACATGAAAGACAACTGGTTTAGCAATTAGACATTCTTTAAATCACAAAAGGAAAAATTACAGAATTGCAAGGAAGAGAAAAGCACCACATTCAATAGCAAGTGTCAATCCGTGAGATGAGCTTTTGCATGCATGTGATGTTCATGCCCGGCAGAACAACAAAATTAAATGTATTTGCACCAGGTGCAAAGACGAGAAACTGAATGCCAGATCAAGAGACGACGTGAGTGAATGCACCAGGCTATGAAGACTACCAAATAAGAAAGCAGAATGGCCATAAACTAAAGCCATTTTTAGATTACATTATAAGACTGCCACTAAGATATTGCAATTTTTAAGCATAAGACCCACAAAAAGCATTCCAACTACAATTTTAAGTAATCCATAGAAGCCAGTGATTTTAACTAAAACAGGTGAATTCGTGATCTTAGTGGAAAAAAAGAGGAAAGATAGTTTATACAGTCAGCAAGATGCACAAATTAAACCAAAATTTTATCCAGACCTAAGTCCACCACAGCATCCCAATATTAATGCTGTTATGATATTACCGTGATGGGTTTGCATTTGTGGACTAGCTGCCACGAATTTTACCCCAGGAAGTAAATAGGATGTCTAGAACATCACGTGCTTTGACGAGTGTCTGATATGTTAAGAGACAAATTTGAGACCAATAAAGTGAATAAAAAGCTAGACTTCACTGCCAAAGCACTGGAGCTCACAGCTTTAATAAAGAGCTACCGAGAAAGAAAACATTTATTTGCATGCATTCAAGTACCCCTAACAGATGACTAAAAAGAGCTCAGCCCCCAAACCTTTCAATCAGAGCTATGTTCTTCATGTGGCAGAGGAAGATACATTCCTAGCATTCAATGCTAAAACACTGTCACGGGGACAAAAAAAAAAGCCTTAATAATTTATTCATTCTATTCTGCTCAATAATGTCATACAACTACCAGGCTATCTGCTGAGAATGCCGCTTGGGAGCTCATCCACAAGTGGACAAATACCAGTTTCCTCAAGAAGAGGGACCGAGGAGCCTGGCAGAGATATTTACTGTGTGTGATACAAGTGTGAGAACATCAAGGTCATGTGGCAAATCATGCCTAAACCGCGTCCTGGCTGGAAAGAGCCAGGGAGGTAAATAGGAAATGAAAACCGAGAATATTGCAACTGACTGAGGTATCATCCATATACCAATGTCAAAGAAATTCTTTGCTGTGAGGGTGGTGAGGCACTGGAACAGGTTGCCCAGGGAAGTTGTGGATGCCCCATCCCTGGAGGTGGTCAAGACCAGGCTGGATGGGGCTTGGAGGAACCCGGTCTGGTGCGAGGTGTCCCTGCCCATGGCAGGGGGGTTGGAACTTGATGATCTTTGAGGTCCCTTTCAACTCTAACCATTCTATGATTCAATTGACACAGAGGAAAGACTGAGATGTTTGCAAGGTGTTGAGTTAGAGCAATTCAAGACAGTAGCACCCCACCAGCTGGATTTTACTCCACTTGGTAAGTACCGTGGTCTGTGTGTGCATCTCTGTTCTGTGCAATACCGGCAGACAGTACATGGCACCTCCCAACCAGTCCGACAAAGCCATCCTGAGACTAGTAGTCACCTAACCCCATGAGAGCAAAAGTGATGCAAACTACATATTTGTAGCCTGACAAATGAAAAAAAAAAAGAGCCCGTGACATTTATCAGTGTCTGAGCGCTGAGGTGAATTCCGGGATAATCTGTCTGGTTTATGATCTATAGGGCAGACGTGTTTGTCTTATATGATGTGACCATTAGAGAATGCTGCGGAATATGCCATTTCAGACAGCGCTTCTAGAAAAAAATATGTCTGGAGAGGGGTAGGAAATTAAACTTTTAAATAAAAAAAATAATAATTAAAAAGCGTTCAATGAATGTGACTGGAACAGCAAAGCTAGAACTACACTACCTACAGCTGACTTCTTATCCAGAGCAGTCCAAAATTCAGATATATGGTAACTGAACAAAAATATGAGATCATCAGCCGGTTCTGATGTCAAGGGCATTAACAAGACCAGTTTCAAGAAAAGAATTAAAGAGAAACAAAGGACAAACAAGACCAGCCAAGGATTTAAAAATACTTCCCTCTCAAAAATATGTCCATCTTTCTTTCAAAGAGCCAGACCACACGGGAGAAGCTTTCACTTCTGGATACTGAATGGTGAAGACAGCATAAGCATTTCAAATGATGTTGAATATAGAGGCAGCCAACTTGAGGAAACATCAGGGCCATCTGGGAACAAAAGCTTGTCTCCGGAAAAATGAGCATCATCCCCAGTGCATTTTTGCAGAGGCCAAAACTGTCTTCTCATTACAAATGACGTGTCTATTTGTAGTGAGTTTATGCTCCACGTCTGGGAGTTTGATCACATTGCTCCATCCTGCTGCCATCAAGTAGCGAGGCTGAACTGGAAGATAAAAATTGTTATTTTTAAATCTATAGAATGCATTTGAAAAAAAAAAAAGAAAAAAAAATGTTAGGCCAATCTAGGGAAATATCTCGCAAGGAGTATCAGTAGCACCTTGGTATAATACAGCTGTCATCCAGACATGGGCGTTCCTTGGTTCCTGTGGTGCAGCAACATGAAACTGCAGTAACAAAAGGGGAGCTGAAGACAGGTGAGAGGCTTGCAAAGACCAACGCCTGCAGTGGAGGAGAGGCAGGAGAGCTCCCATCAGCAGGGACAACCTTTCAGTGCCAGGGAAAATCATGGGCCTTGAAGGCCCAAAGGCAGCCGTAGCGAAGGGGTTGGAAGGGACCTCTGGAGATCCTCTAGTCCAACCCCCTGCCAAAGCAGGTCGACCCAGACCAAGTTGCACAGGAACGTGTCCAGGTGGGTTTTGGATGTCTCCAGAGAAGGAGATTCCACCACCTTCCTGGGCAGCCCATTCCAGTGCTCTGCCACCCTCAAAGGAAAGAAGTTCCTCATCATGTTTAGGTGGAACTTCTTATATTCAAGTTTGTGCCCATTTCCTCTTGTCCTATCCCTGGGCACCACTGAAAAAAGACCAGCCCCATTCTCTTGACACCCTCCCTTTAAGTATTTAGGAAGATAACTGGCAGGACAGGTAACTCACCCCGTGTAAAGGGTCACCCACTGCACCCGAGATCAGCTAAAGTTTGCCGTCGCTGCAAGATGACACCAAAGAGAGAAAGGAAGACTGGTGGGAGCACTGACACAAACACCCTCTTTGCGTGGTGGTAAAACAATACAAGAAAGGAGCCTGACCTGGTGACCGCTCTGTAATAGCCGACATCCAGGCATTCCTGCCACCAGCTTCTGTCCTTCAGCAGAGCCTGGCAGCCAAAGCCAGCGGTGGGCAAACCTCTGCTTTCTCCAGGCGCTGCCCTGCAGGGCTGCACAGCCCCTCTCCAGAGCGGGAGCCTGAATGCAAGAAGCTTTTTAGGGCTCCAGGGCTTTTCCCAGCCCTTGATCTCTTGTCGTAGATGACTGCTGAAGAACCCCTGACGTCTGTCTGTGGTTATGATCTGTAAGGCAGTCACTCCAGACAAGATCTTGCGGATTGTATTGAATTAATTTAACCTGTGGGCTCATGTAAATTAGGAATATACATAATCTCTTTTAAAAAATCATAATCCTTTTCCTAAGTGGTCAACACCAAGTACTTCTGAGGAAAATAGAAGAAACCTTCCTAAGCCTTGCTAGTTAAAAATTTCCCTAAGTCATAAAATATAAGGCTTACTATCTTTCTAAATGTATTATAACATGTTTCAGATGTTACACAGATGCAAGCATTAAATAGCAGATCTTCAAATATTATTTATTTCCTATGGTTTTGATCTCTTTTTGAATCTTGCCTAGTCTTCAACCTTCACGACATACTACGGCAATACTAATAGTAATGCTGTGGCACAAGTGTCTGAAGAAATAAGTGGGGCAAGGCTTGTAGGCAGAGGAAATAGCTTTCATTAGACAAACCGATATTAATTATATAGTGAATGAAAAATGCATTTCTTTGCCTCTTTCTTGAATTTGCCAGCTGTTTTCACTCTGTGCCCCGGGAGGTTAAATAATGAGAAGCACCCCCTCTTCACTGCTCCGTATTTTAGGTCATTTTAATAGCGCCCTTGCTTATATGTCTCCTTTCTAGAGTGAACAATCCCAGCTTTTACGCGTTTCCTATGCCCTGAGCCCTTCTCCTTTCTGGGAAGGACCGGTCTTTTTGCACATATCGTAAGTGAAAAATCAGTGATGGTCTGTGAATTAGTAGAGCCATAGTTCATCGTACGGCTCTTCACTGCAGTCTTTCTGTATTCCAGCAGCCTGGTGGCTTTTTGTCTGACACCTCGTGCTTGTGGAACTGCCAATATGGATCCCTCAGTCACCTCCCTGAGCTAATTGGGAAGAGTTCTCTAAGAGAGATAAGTACTTCTAAGCATGAATTATTTTGTCAGGGTGAAATATAAGTAAGTTCTTCTAAAGGATTAGTTCAGGTATATTTTTGCAATCTGTGCAATTTTTTTTCTCAGATCATCAACAGATACATTAAATGTTGGACCCAAACCAGAACCTTGCTACACTCTGCTGTTTATCTTCTGTATCCATGAGCATTTACAAGAAATAAGAAAACAAAATTAAACTAAAGGGCAGGAGAACTAGATTACTTTCACCATTTTTCAAGCACAATGAATTGCACCACATTCCAGTGCCAAACAGAAGTGCTACTTACTTCATTCCTTCTTAATATAATGATTCCCTTTTTTCTTACATGTATTTTTCCAAATCAAAATAATTTAGCGTTGACATCTAAATTTTGACTTTTTATCTCAGAGGAGCAGAACAGTTTGTTCTGGGGAAGGCAAGGCAAGGCAAGGGAGGGGAGGAGAGGAGAGGAGAGAAGAGAAAATATTTCAGACCTTACAATTTATAAAGCTGCTACACTTTACGAATAATTAAAGCTACACAAATAACAATCAGAAATTTAATATGCCACATCATCCTTTAATTATTGCTCAAAGCTTTTGCTGCTATTTCAGCCTTTGCCTACAAGTAACTAAATATGTATAATTGTCTGTAACTTCATGTTTTGTGCGTATTATTATGAAATTATTTGTCTTTCTTTAATCTTTAAGGTCATTTAATTATTGTTTTATCTCTATCAATATAACATAAAAGAAGAAATATTATGTTTTCTCTAATAAGAATGAAATTAAAAATCAATTCCTAAGCCATCTTATTTTGAAAAGATAAATTTTAAAAGCAATGAGACTATCAGTTTTAATTACGTAACAAATCATTCCATGTTTTAGAGCACACAGCAGTCAAGGATCATTTGTTTAGCATATTCAACTCAGTTTTCCAATGCAGCTCATATTTTGTTTGTCCTGACTTCACGGTCTCCATCTTCCCTGTAACACAATACAAAAATATATGAAGACCTGGCCTTTCTTACAGCTGTTCCTATTTCTGAGCACTGATGTTCCCTTCTCCTCCGGCTTAACATCTTATTGAACCTGTGACGGGTTGGTTGCCCTCCAAGAACCAGTCTCAGTTCAAATTCCTGAGCGCACTGTTCCTGACTACCAGGTACCCCTCCATAGGGTCTTTTCCCACGGGGGATGCTCTGCCATAGCCTTCTTTCTCCCCCACCACCACAGCCTGAGCCACCAAGTGGAGCTCTGACTGTGCTGCCAGAGCACCCCACAGCCAAATATCTCAAGTGCTCTGCCAATGTCCACAAACCATTGCTTTAGAGTTGATGATATAACATGAGAAATTAAGGTCACAGGTATTTTATAAATGGGTAAACTAAGGACGTGAAGTTTAAGGCACTTTCCAAGGGCTGTGCGTATGCAGAGCCAGAAATGGTGGGTTGAGAACTGGCTGTGTGACAGGACCCAAAGGGTAATGATTAATGGAGCAGGTTCAAGCTGGAGGCCTGTAACCAGT
>JAOXNO010000024.1:95964472-95978610 GCA_028565335.1 Limnodromus scolopaceus
GGGCTTTGAGCAACCTGGTCTGGTGGGAGGTGTCCCTGCCCAGGGCAGGGGGGTTGGAACTCGATGATCTTTAAGGTTCCTTCCGACCCAAACCATTCTGTGATTGCATGAATATGTGTTCCATAAGATCCCACTATACTGTAATTTTAACACCTGTCTCTTACTGCCTTGAATGACAGACACACGTCAGCATGGTGCACCAGGACCCTTTCAAACGGGCTAAGCCACCAGAGATGAACGCAGTTTCAGCTGAGAGCATCCCCAAAAGTTCCATTTAATAACAGACCCCAGTTTCTCTTCCAAATCCTTTGTTTCAGCCAACATTATCTAGGACTTGTGGTTTTCAGAATTACTTTAGGACTGAGGAACTATACTCTGGACAAGACAGAGGTAAGGCAAAGCAGAATCTCTTCCTTTAAAGCAAACAATTACGCAAGTCATTTTACTAAGAAAGCTGCTAGTCTTTGCATAAAGGACAAAGCTTGAATCCAGACTGAGTATCAGAAGGAAGTCTTTGATTTATGTACAGGTGCTATTAATACTAAATAACCTATGTAACAATAGTTTCTGAAATCCAAACTATTTTTCAAATTTTTTTTATATTTTTTGCATCTTGGACAGCAGAAAAGTCAAACCAGAAAAGCACCTCAATAGTTCAGCCACTTCAACATCGAAAAACGTTTCCCAATGCACTGACACACATTCCAGGGGAATTTTCTTGGATTAAAAAAATCAAAATGGACTAGTATTGTTTTCTTACTTTAAGCAAAAAACACACGTTTTTGAAATTCTGACCAGCAGTTACCGAGCGACTTGGGAGTTGAACTTACCAGTTGGAAAGTGTCGGAGCCTGTGCTCCAAGCACTGAACTCTTCCCCCAATAGACAGCCCAGTGCTGCACACAAAGGTTTCACTGCCGCTAATCTCTAATTAGACTGAGTCAAATCAGCATAACATGTGATCAGCTTTGATCTTCTCTCCATAAAACTGTCCGCTCAGCTGCCTTTAATCCAATGCGTGAAAGAGAGCCACAGCTCTAAGAACCATGTTTCTGTCACCTCTTGTAGCCCTCCTTCCATGTTCATCAGGGAACTCGTCTCAACTCATACAATAACCTCTTGGGGAGAAGGACTGCCTAGGTGTATACTTTATTCTTTTATTCAAGTTACTAATAGAATTAGTAAAGGACAATGGTAATACATGGTAATTAAAAGGACAATAAAAGTGGATTATAGGAACACAGAGCCTCTAGCAATTAAAGCCTTGGACTATTGAAAAACACTAGAGAAAAGAAGGAAGAGCAACCAGTCACCCATTTCTTTGCTGAAACAAGTACTATTTTAATAGCTGCATGTAAACAGACAGTATCTGCTGATAAACCATTTCAAAAGACAAAACTAGCTTGACTTCCTTATATCATTAAATGCATAATGTTAAGTGATATTAATTACAGCTCAGTCTTAAAGGCTCACACAATTCTCCTGGTGAAGGAATATTTCATATAATCTTAAAGTAAGCATTGCCTGAGACTTCTGTTGAGTCAACATCTCAATTTATACATTATTTGATTTATTATTATATTCATTAATTTATACATTAGCTAGCTTTTCCTTTGCAGCCAGAGTATATTTCAAACACACGGCCAAGGCAAGAGAAAACAAAAGCTCAGAAGCAGCAGGTCAATCTTGGTATGAGAACAGCTTCAATCTGAAAGGCTCTTCTATTACACCCAACTTGGTTACTGGACCTGACTATACGTAAACAAATAATCAGTATCATCTTCTGATTCTTGTGACAAAAACATTTGATACTTCTCAGCAGGCAGATTTAGATCTTTATCTTTCAGCCTCAACAGAAGCGCAGATAACTAACATCTTTCCCTGTTTACAAACTTGGCAGTATTTCAAAACATGAAGCTGATACTCTAAGCAAACCTTTTTTTTTCCCCTTCAGCAATGAGAACAAAACCCACTCCTTATTAAAGGTTCTGTTGTACGAAGCAATAGCGCAACTGCAGCCTAAGGACACAGCCCAGCAAAGGGCTATAGGCAGAGTAATAAGACTCTAAGACTAGTTAGAAAAAGCCCGAACTTTCAGATATACACATCCTTATTCAGAACTCCTGTACCTGAAAGCTTCTCTACTTTTCTCAAATAACCTGTAAGTAGTATAATAAAAAGTCATCAAGAGGTTAATTCTACTTGACAGTCTTTCCTAGCATTTATTTTACTTACGGTAACTCCTAGCTAATCACCTTTATCTGTATGAAAAGAATGATTTCTTGGCAAAAGAAGAAATTGCAAGGGATTGCATGTTCAAAATCATGATTTATTGACGTATTTTTAATCATGTAGCTCCTTGCAAAGATACACTTCATAAATTATGGAACAAGTATAGTTCTTTCCGCAGCTTTCACGTTTTAGTCCTCAAGTCCAGGTCAGTATTTTGAAACGAGATGTTCAAAGGTAAATTATGCAAAATGGCTTTTAAAAACTACACTAAAAAGCTTCAGTTCTTTCAGAATCCAAGATACATATATAATAAGCAGCATTACAGTGCCCGCACTACACCCCCAAGCGATATATGCAGGAGAAGCAGCGTACAGTACCTGCACCAAACCCCAGGGGACACTGCATGATTAGCAGTACACAGCACCCGAACATCTACAGCAGCCTCAGAATTTATCGTAGTACAACAAACGCTCAAGGGGTTTACAGCATCTGCAGCAAGGTTAGATGAAGGGTTGTAACGCATTACAATCGCGTCCCAGCGAGCCCTGCTTGCACAAGCAGCACACACCAGCGTTTCACCATCGCGCTGTGACACTTCTCAGGCAGAGCCACGTACCCCGCAAACTCGCCCTCCAGTCCAAGAGAAGGACTCACATCCCTCTCCCCTTCATGCCCACCCTATGGAGAAGGCAGGCTCTGCTCAACTTCTACCAAGATCTAACTCCATTTGTGACCAACTGACATCACCGCGTTGGTGGGGATGTACCTCTGCAGTTAAATTCTATACTTCACTCTTGCTTGCCCTGGATTGTTTTTTCTTAAGGTTAATGTTGACAAAATGCCAGATCTTAAAGGCAAACAAAATAAGCTTAATTTAAAGAAAACATTTATTTGAAGTTCTTTTAAGTCACACACATTTAACAGATATAAGACAACTTTCTCCTCTTCACATTTCAAGCCTTCACCAGAGACCACACACACTGTCCCACGGACAGCAAGATTTCCCTGTAACAATTTCTTTTGGACAAACCAGTATCCAGGCAGATGAAGACTCACATTTTAAGCAGATTGATTTATAAAATCTGTTTAAAAAGAAAAAAAACCTCAACAAAACAATCAACAAAACTTTGTTATCAAATTCTTGTCACAAAGTAAAAGTGTTTAATGTTCATAAGCTTGATCTCAAGATAAAATCCCAGCCATTCATAATCAAATAGAACATACTGCCTTCAAAAAATTCTCCAGGATTTTAAAACATTCCAAATATATACACATTTATAACTTAAGTGCTCATTAGCTACAACCTTTTATTCATGCAAGAGTTGTGAGAGGAAAAAGTGTTTCTTAGAGCGGCTTTTCTGAAAATGCAGTAAAACTCTTCACTCGTGCAAAGAACAAAGGGGTGTACATTTTGTCAATGTCGAAGGTAGTAACAGCTGTCTCACCAGTGGATCTGCAAAGAGTATTGTACAAGTTAAATTAGACACCAGTCGCTGCTTAAGCCCCTCAATAAATCAATCATGCTCCACGGCACAGCGCGTGCACCAAACTACAGCTGAAATGTAAGTGTTTTTCCTACTGCCTCCTTCTGAAAGCACCTGAACGTTGGTCGAATCCCACTATATAGAATACACTTCTATTTTAATATATCAAAGAAACCACTTTCCTCTTTCATTCTTATTATTAACTCCAAGACTTGGAACAGCGCAGAATGTCACTCAAGTCACCATATTAATACAGAAGTGAAAAATCCCCTTTTGTTTCTCTTAGAACCCAGAATTCAGAACACAGAGTGACAGCAAAACCTTGTCTTTACAAAACCTTAAGAAGAAGAAACCCAAGTATTTCTGAGCATCAGTGAGAAAATGCACACATTCTCCTAGCTGTGCTTTATATACCTCTTTATTCTAGTTTCAAAAGGACACCACCGTACTGAGGGGTACAGCAGAACCCGAGCAGTACAGCAACTTCATGCTGAAAAAAATGCCTGTGATATTGGCACTTCTTCATAAATTAGGTATGAAAATACTAGTTTTTATAAAAGCAGTTTTTCTGTTTATGGAAGTTACTCGTAGCCCCAACCACCAGTAATTTACTTTGTAGATTTGATATACTTACAGCTCAATAGCTGAGCTATGTCCCTCTAAAAACGCTGGATATAGAGATCAAGGAAACTGCAAGACAAGGCCTAAATCCCCTAAATGCCAACATCAAACATCTGGACAGGCAACTTGCCAGTACTTTAGATTTGGGTGCAAAAACAGTGGCCACGTGTCTTGTTTGGTTTGTGATCAGAACAGCTGGTCCATGCCCGTATTTCACTCTGCTGGATTATATAGTTTGTAAAGGCTACAGCTCTCACACGATGGGTGCAGGCATTTCTAGCACGCACATCCACAGAGGAAAAGAAAGATACCTTAATGAATATATGTTTTCCATACCCCTTTACTAGCACTGCACTAAGTCATTCAACCCTGAGGCAGTTTTGAAAACGTTCAAACACAGTGCATAAACCCTTTAAATGGCTAAAATACTGCCATTCTACCACTTAGGAAACTTTCCGTATCATTATAAAAAGTTACTAAAATCTTGGGATTTCTTAAAGTAAAAGTTCATTATGATCTATCAAATCAGGACCAGCTATTGTTTTCAGGACATTTTATTAAAGCCTCGTAAGTCTCACAGTCTTTACCTCTTCAGTACTCAGTACTGGACAAATTAATGTCACCTGTGTTTCTGGAGTTAAGTATCCTTCTTTGATCTTATTCCCCATTTACTCACTTGTAAGTTATGTGACAAGAATGATGGATCCAGACAAGTTTGTTGAACCTCTGGCGCCCACTGGAGCACAACTGCAGTCCTACATGAAAACTGTGATCTGTTTCTTGCACAGGAACACGGCGGAAATACCTGTATTTGTGGTAGTCAATTGGTTTCTGCACGAAGAGAAAAGAAGTTTCATGACCTACAAAGAACACACTGTGCCACTATTTCTGCTGAGGCCTATGTAACTGCGAGGACAGACTGTTAATCTCTGATACTTAAAAGTAAGTATTGGTATTCCTTGAAAATACGTCAATTTAGATGTTAATTACGGAAGAAGTTTTCACAGAAAGTAAGGTAAGCATGGAGGACACCACCCAAATTATGCAAACTCGCTGTGAAGTAGTGCAACGCTTCTAACTCTTCACAAGTTTCTCTAGACAGACACTTTGTCCGTCTGAATTTTTTGTGATGTAAGTAAGTTGACCAAATCATTCCATTAACAAATATGGCTTATGTAGTTTTATTTAATGCTGTGGAACAAAACTGCACACAGTCAAAAACTGGTATCAGAAAACGACCTCTTCATCTTTCCCATCTGTGTGTTAACAATGTTAACAAACTACTTAATAGCAGC
The DNA here is from genome assembly GCA_028565335.1 of Limnodromus scolopaceus. Classification (NCBI taxonomy): domain Eukaryota; kingdom Metazoa; phylum Chordata; class Aves; order Charadriiformes; family Scolopacidae; genus Limnodromus; species Limnodromus scolopaceus. Next base: position 95,970,104 of record JAOXNO010000024.1, read on the forward strand.
ACACAAGGCAATTAAGCCTAAGAGGGAGAACCATTGCTCAAACGTGAACCAAATACTTATCTGTCTTAATAAAAAGATTATCACATATTTTGGGGGGAAAATATAAGATAAACCACCATGCTTATTTATATTTTATTTTTAAATCATTTAAAACATGAAATTAATTTTTTAGTTCTCTGGTATAATGCAAATCTTCAGGTGCCTTAAAATATTCAGTCTGAGAAAAAACTTACTAAAAAGACCCCTCCTTAAACTATTGTTCCTCTATTCTGTTTTGCTACCTACCTCTTCCTTTTTCTTCATTATTACAGCAAATACTTTGGTTTGATTGTCCGTTTCCTGGGAAAGGCGATAATGGCCAAGCAAGATTGCATCCGTTCTGGAAAGTTAAGAGGAGGATAGTGTCAAGGACATAAAAATACTCACTGTCTCAAAAGAATAGAAGAGAATGAAAAATGAAAAGAAGACTGACTATATACTATAATCAAGGAAACATTTTGATTTGCATTTAGTAAAGTACCAGGCTCATTGATTATATGAAATGATGAAAACTTTTTGGAAGGTTGTTTTTAATTTTCCCAGGTCAGACAGTGAAGTAAGTTAGTCAGTTCTGCCTAGCAAACTGCCAAATATTTTCAGACTTCTGGTGAACAGCTCAAATCTGTTCTGAAGTCACAAATGATTTTCTATGTTTTTAAAAAGTTTCTGCAAACATCAAAAAGAAACCAAACAATAATTTAGTCATATCCCACCAAAATCTTCACTTGACTTCAATCATTTAAGGCCGTGTGAGAAAGCAGTCAATAACAAAATAGTATCTTCAAATGGATTCTAAAACCACCAAGCTAATGGCATGTATTCTTTCATCTACTTCCTTTCAAAGTTTAAAATCACATAACCCACAAAGGAAATCTAATTGCAATATCAGGACCTTAAAATGAAAGGTATCTTTGCATAAAGACCCATTTTTTTTGTAGTTCTCAAAAGAGAACTATAAGCATCTACAACACAACATAAATAACACTGTATTTTTAATCTTGCTTTGCTGAGCCAGGATATAGAATATAAGACAAAAGTAAATACAAATTGCCAGGTAAAAGCAAGGTGAAAACTGTAGAGACAAATATTTTACTTCAATAACCTTGTATTTTTAGTCCGTAAGCGAGGAACTATGGACTGAGGATCTTCAGGAGTTGTTAGCATCATAACCTGACCATCTGGAAAGAATCTCAAATACCTGCAAAAATATAATTACACAATGCAAACCTAAAAAACATATTATTTTTTGTTCATTTGTTGTTTTTTTTAAACACAGGATGTTTCTCAGAAGGATAGAGACCTTAATAAGTAATAGGATTTGAAAACATATTTCTTCACACATATTATAACAGAAAAAAAAGAGATCAGAAATCAAAAGCAAGTTTTGAGATTAAAAAATCAAGTTATGAGGAGTTATGAATGAGTGCAGATGTTCAAGAGTTTTGTCACCTCTAATCAAAGCAAGAAGGCTACTCTGGAACCAAAACTGAACTCAAGTAAGTTTCTCCATTCCTAGCATTGAGAAAAATGGAACAAAATCTTAATTATAGTATCAGTATAGAATGGACAATGTCATATTGACTTTTTTTTCAGGTTCTGGGATCTGAGCAATATGTACAGCACTCAGATACTGTGCTGATGTTTGTGAGACTATAGAAATAGCCATGAGATTCAATGATTTCTATTAAGGGGTTTCCAGCCTCAGGAGGGACAGCAGAATGGAACAATAAATGCCGGGAAATGCAGGATGAAGAACAGCAGAAACACAGGCCAAGGAAATAGATGGCAAGCTATTTACAGCAAGTTGAAAAAGCCCAGCCTCTTGATCATTGACAATTGTTTACAAATAAATTAAAAGATAATTCTTATAGTACAGTCACTTGTTTTCCCTTTGCTAACACAGAAATGTAAAGCAGAAGCGATTCAGGGAAAGAAATCTGTGGATGAGTATTACTGTTGCTGCTGTTGTATTACTGTTTTAAGTTTTACCCATGTGAAATGGTATAACTGGGGATGAAATGCGTTTCTAGCCCATCTTTAATTATCATAATAAATCCTATTTCTTAAGACCTATTCTCAAAGAATATGCATAGCTTTACACACTGTAGTAGTTCCACTGAGGAAAAGAATACTTAATGTTTGTGATATGAAGGGCTGGATTTAAAGAACTTAAGAGAGAGAGGAACATTTCACTCACTCATTGTACTACAGTTCTACCTGTAATATTCCACTTGGTGCCATGCTCTATAGAAACCATCAAGAGATTGTTCTCCTTGACGTATGTATTTTGTCTTGCTGATATATACACCTGCAGGAAAGGAAGATGTAAGTATATAAACAAAAATTAAGTACATAAAATATTTAAGATTAAAAAACCAATAATCTGTAGCTTTTGAGTTTATTTTTGTTACTTAAACAAATGAAAGTTTTTATTTTTGTCCCTTGCACCCCTCCCTTCTCTTTACAGACATTCTACAGATTCAAAAGCCCAAACAAATTCATATTAGATGTAACACCAATGTCACAAACATAAAACCCATGGGATTGCTTCTGTTGTAGTTCCATGCAGTAAAAAAAAATAATGTCCATTTCCAGAAGCACATCTTACCATCAAATCGAACACGAGGCCTTTCCAGGAACATTTCCCTCCAAGAGGCATATGGAACAAGTTTATTGCAGCTCCTGCCCCATATTTTCAAACAGACCTGATGCCAGATTTCAGGATCTCTAGTGGAAATGAGAAAAAAGCAAACCATGTAACTCTCCTGCAAACCTTATTTAGCTTTTATATATCAAAGTAACACACTCTATTATTTGGTTTGGAACTAAAACTTATTTAGTTTGAAACTTTCTTGACCAACAATAGCTCATACTTTGAAATCATTGACTAATTTACTTAATCCTGGAGCACTTCAAAGCTATTTCCTCCTCCCAGTAAAATTCAAGAACACAATGCCATTTTCAGCCAAGTACAGAATAACAACGCTGCAGCAGCCTGGCACTTCTCTGTGTGGCCATCCGAGGATGACAGCACAACAAACTTTATTTTGGAGACCTTGCAACTCTGATTTTCGAACAAGGTAGAGCAAGTTAGACGTTCAGCAACATTTTTTATTACAGTGAAGTCCTCGATCTAACATACCATTTAGTGGTGTATTAAAAAAGCTGATTAGCACTGTGAGGAGCGTAACATGAAAACTGCCATGGGAAGAAAAAGCACAACACAGTCCTACATGTACAATTTAGCAGCCTAAAGCAAAAAAATCCCCCCAAAACAACCACCTTTCCAACACAGGCATTTTTGCTCTATGGATTTATTATCCACCTCTACATACTGTTTACATATGTTCAAGCATAAAGCTCTTTTTAATTCCTTAGAGCAGAAAGAAGCTTACTCTAGATAAATTATCTACAGTACCTGGCACAAATGTAAAATCCTCGACAAACAAGAGCTAACTGCTCTAATGATCTTAGGTCCAAGTCACTCGAAACCACCCATCGGAAAATGTACATTAGCACTTCCATAGGCAACACTGCCAAGAGAAAAGAAATCCTTGTTAGATGATAACCTGTAAATCAAGAGCTTACAACCTTACTCCAGGTTTGACCACTACTGAAGTTCTGACTTTCCATAAAGAATCCTACTTTTTCACATTGTAGTCAGCTGCCAGGAAACAAAGGAAAAAAAAAATCTTTAAAACTCACTATATATTAGAAAAAGTCACATAAAATAAGAACAAAAATCGTGTTGAAAATGCATTAGGATAAAAGTGCCTGATAGGATAAAACATAGTTTTAGACTGCAAATATCCACAGCTGTAAGGTGTTATACCAAAAATTCCACATATATATTGCACATCCACAGTGTCTGCAAAGCAGCATTTTCTTTAAACTGACCTAGAGTGTAACATTACCTTTGCGTGACAAGCTACAGAAGCTCAGGTGAGGTTCAGTGTTGGACAGGAGGTCCTAAAAACAACCTAGCCACTACAAAACTGGTATGAATATCACTCTGTATTTTGTGGTACAGGTGCAGTGACTGAAATGGTATCACACAGCACTGTTGTGTTGAACGACTTTTTCTAATGTAATACAAGATAATGACAGAAAAGCTCCGCAGGAGCATGTAATAATTTTCCTAGCATTAAAAATTCAGTGAGAAGGCCCTGGGAAATTAAGCCAAAACTCTTTATAATAACTTTCTGCCTCCCCAAGTTTTCTCTGTTGTTTCAGTTGTGTATAATCTTGTTTACTAATCTTATAGCATCAGGAATTGCACTTCATTTATTTTCAACTACTGCTGCTTACCGGAGCCTATGGCTTGAACTGTATCACCACACGCACATAAGACTTGACGAGTTTAGTTAGTAAAACTGCTTTGGGTTCAAATGGAAAAAACAGTCGAGTGGCACAAAGGTACATTAAACAGTAACTAGCTGTAAATCCCATGGTAGAGATCACAATTTAACAGAATTCTGATTTTTAGTAAAAAGGCTGTGTTACTGCACTCACACAAATCCAACGAGACTGTTTTTGCTATAAAATTTGATGAAACTTAAGTTTCACATTTCAGAATACTAACATGATAAAAAGTACATACATGTCACTGGGCATCAGTTTCTGTATCCATTTAACACACATCTCGTTTCATGAATCTGACTTAATTCCATGTTTTATTATTGAGAAGTCATAAATTTGTTATATTGTCTATATTTCCAACCATTAAATTAAATACAAATAAAAGTTGTGCAGATGTGTTTATTGCTACAAGGTACAAAACAGTCTCTGGCAATTTAGGAGTGCTTTGGTATGGGAACTCCTAGTGTCTTAGAGAATGGGAGATACAAAGCCTTAAAAATCTGCTACTAGCGCTAACAGGTATTCATCTCCCATTCTGACAGTCACCAGTCAGCCAAAGCCTTTGATTATCTATCTTACCATCCATGTTTCCAAGTTTCCAGTAAACTAGGGATTGTTAAAACACTTCGCTTCAGATAGTGGGCACACCTTGTAGGACAAACATTATAGTATTTCCTGTGAAGAATGCTATCTCGGTCCTAAGCACTTGACCTACTATGATAAATTAACCTACTATGATAAATTGCTCCTATACTAGGGAGGGAAAGTAAATACATCCAGGATGCCAGTTCCAGTCCAGAGGTCTGATCCTGCCCTGTACTAAGTTTTAACTAGTATTCTAAGATTATGAATGTCGATCAAATGTAAAATATAAATACAGGAGACCAATTCAGCCAAATCCATTGCCTCGCATCGTTTCAGTTTTCCTTGGGCTGCTGAGGTCTGCCATTATTGTACTGCTGTGATGACCAAGAGGGATCCCTTCCAGCCTACTAACTTCTGGAGCAGACATCAGGATTTTCACAGTTTTCACTCTGCTATAAGAGAGTCGGTAACAAGATACTGTAACACAGGACTGGCAGGAAGGCAGAAAATAAAACTAGAAAGAGGCTTAAGATTGCCGCTCAAAAGAGACATCTCCTGAGATCCCTTTCTAGTAATGCCTACAACATCTTGACTTTACTGGCAAAAAACGAAAAGATGCTTTCCCAAGTGTACAACGTCACAGTTGTTAAAATTAAATGAAAAACAAATCCTGTTTTCTTTATGTTTTGATTTGAACAGCTTGCTGCATTAGCTTTATTTTCCTTCCTTGAGCAGAACAGAGGAGATCAGGCCAAGATTTCCAAGAGCAACTGACAATTTGGGATGCAAAACACACACACTTTAGAGGCATCTGATTCTTTTAAGAGAGTTCATAGATTATATACACTCTCTACAATTTAGATCTCATAAGGAAGTCTCAGGATGACTATCCTAGAACTGAAGCACTGAAAATGATTAACCTTCAAAAGCCTTTCTAGCTATGTCACATAGTCTTGCTGAACCTGCAAACATATTTGTTGTAAAAATCTGATACAGAATCAGACAAAACCAGGAAATGCAAAGATGCATATTCTTCACAGAACAATTGTCTCTTATTCACACTTAAGAATCGTTATAAAAATTTGTAAGCCAAAAAAAAACCAACCCACATTTCACTTTTTCAAACATTAACCAGAAGGAAAATTGGGACACAAATACTTCAGCAAGTCAGTTTCTAGAAGTTGCTGCTTTTAACTATGACTCTGATCCTGAAAAATTCTACTTAGTAGTAGTACTACATGGAAAAGCTTGTGCAATAAAGGCAAAATCACGCATGAGAAAAAGATCCATTTGGCTCATTGATGATCTTTTCTCCTTTAATCTAACTATAAAAGTAAATAAAAAGATACTGTGTACATTTCTTTAAAGGTGGCTTTAGAATGACATAGACAAATGTCTTTATAAAGTCAGAGTGAAAAATCTCTATATATTGTGCCTCTGAATTCTTAGAGTGTATCTTATCTCATACCTGAGATATGGGTCTGGCTGACATCAACCTCAGGCTGACAAAGTTTGACTGAAGATTCCTGAAGAGCTAACTGCTGCTGGAATTCCGACAGGAGATCAGCCATTTGGTCATCCTCTTTGTTATCCTCAACACTGGAAAAGGGGGAATGCCAACACTGTGATACTGGACAAAACGCACCAACGGATGTTCGTATCTTGGCATCAATCTGCTCTCTTACCCTCGTTCAATATAGTTGTTTCCGGTACGTTTTTAAGCAGTGAGTTTGGAAGCTCCGTGTCATAAGCTTGTCTTCACTACGTTATCTGAGCTATAACAGAAGTTTTGGCCTTAACCTGAATCCCGTCCTCAAGTTTTGGCCTCAACTCAGGTCAGCCTTAAGGCACTACACATTTGCTGTGCTGAGGCTAGTGATGTTCAGATGGTCACCACGATGAAAGTCTAGACTACTCAGATTACAATCTATGAGCTTCCAAATGTATTGCTCTACTTATCGGGAACGTTCCCATATGGCTGCATTAGTCAGCACAAAAAGAGTAGTATACTCCCATCCTTAACTACGACGCTTATTCCATGGTACAAAGCTTTTACTAATCAATATTTTTGCCATCTACAGTTTTCTAGGCGATCCTAAATGCGTAACTCATAAATCTGAAGATCAGAAGTCAAAAGTAATAAAGCGACCGATGCTTTCTTCCTTTCTTCTTTTTTTTAAGTAACAACACAACTATTTGTAATCCTTCCACTTGAGTTTAACCAGCTCCAAACAAGCCTGTTACCTTCTTTGAACTACAGTATAGAAAAGTCCTCCTTGGACTAATGCACCTGTAAGCTTTCTGTGAAGCAGTCTATTCAAATGAAAGCAGACAAGTTTTCCAAACATTAGAGACCTACGACTGCATGTCACAGTAGAGCATTCACATGCTTTAGAAATAAAACTTCAGGTTTCAGTACTCTTATGCACTTAATTAGTAAATTTTCATACTTACCACCTCTTCCCAACTCCATCACCGTCTGGGGACCGCGTATAGGTGATCTTAAACTCTATGTCAGGTACAAGCTGCATGGCTAGACGATAAAACTTGATGGCTGAAAATAAAGGTTTAATGTTTAAAGATGTCTGATGCCTATACTAGCTTATCAAAGCAAAGACTTTTTTTCTCAAGAGAGATAGCTGCTGCTAAAAGCACTAAACAGGTGGAAAATGCGTTTTCCTACTAAATCTTATTTAATCTAAACTGATTCGGTTTAAATTCAATGAGAGGCACAGTAAGCACTGATTTTCTAAACCACAAACTTCATGTATTCTTTCAGAATAAAGGGCTTTCTCAGACACAGATTTACCTTAACCACTACTAATTCAGTAATAGAGTACAACATTTTACATCAAAACATTAAAAAGTCCTGATTTCATTTATTTGCCCAGCACTCACAAAGCTTTCTCAAGAAGCCAAAGATTTTAGGCATTATACTCATAAGTAACCATGAGGAACGTAACAAGTGAATTTGAAAAATGCTGCAGGTACCTGGTATAGCACAGACAGTCATTCAGACATCCGTAATATTAAAAAGGTGGAAAAGGTCAATAAAATATTGTACTTTTTAAACATCAACAACAGACACCAAGTAAATTTTACTGTGGCAAACCCCTGGAAACTACAGAAGGCACAGAAGCAAGCCACTATAAAACTGAAGGTGAGGAACCTGAGTGGAGGAAAGCAGCCTTTTCAAAAAGCTCTGCAGCAAGCACAAGACTACGGGCCATGAAGGAAAAACTGACAGACGGGGCTTCTTCTGGCACACAGCGAAAGCACTTCTGCCTTGCACACTCCCAAGATGCTACAAACACTGCTGAGAGAAACAGGCCCAAGGATATCACCCTGGGGGGAGGAATGGTTATTTAAGCTGCAGAATATCTTTCTTCTGAATTAACTCTGCAGATCCTTCTTAATTTATGTGGATTGATTGTATGTACGTTCAGCCTGTTTTAATGCCTTTATTAAGATCATATATGTATTTATGTCTCTCTGCATTCTCACATGGTGATACCAAGGCCAGA
>JAOXNO010000024.1:96014652-96028392 GCA_028565335.1 Limnodromus scolopaceus
TATATAAGGGCCAGAAACCTTAATACTTTTACCGCACGGCGACACCACTAAAACCGCCAATTAAGTGTGAGCCATTCCGAAATCACCTATTCGCAAGGATAAAATGCTTCCGGATAAAGCAGTTACCCTTTTTTTTTTACTTATTTTTACGGTTATTTTTCCTCCCAGAAGTCTTTGCGAAATATGCAAAGTTCGTGCTTCCTATTGGTGGATGTCCCTCTTTGTCCTCGCCCCGTTGCGCAGAGTCCGGGGGCGGGGCGTTGGGGACTGTGGCGGCTGGCGGGGCAGGTGGGTATGCGCTGGCCTTCGGCTCGGCCCGGCTCGGCTCGGTTCGGCTCGGCTCGGCTCCCCTCCTCACAGGGCGGCAGCTAGCCACGGACTGGTGGTGGCCCGCCGGGGGGGACGCGCTGCTGCCTCGCTAGTGAAAAGCCGTGTTTACTTCTTTGCTCGCTATCTATTGCTCGTATGTGACTAAAGTGAGTTTCTGGGGTTTCTCTTCATCCCCTCACCGCACTGGTGTCCTCTGGCTTCGGGGCGGCGGGGGTGGGTGCTGTGGTGGCTTCAGTTGGCCGCTCGGGGGTCTGATGGAGGCCTCCCTGGCCACCCTGCACTGAGGTACACCAGCCTTTGCTTGCTCTGCCCTGCTCTTTGCATCCAAGCCCAGCCATCACCCCCAGCTTATGAGTGTGACGGCTCCCCATTTAACAACACAAACCGCTCTTCTTCTCGTATCTACGAAGAACTCATCACAAGTGGAAGGGGTTGGAGCTGATGGCCCTGGAGGCAGCTGCCTGGGGACTTTGCCCCCAGGTTGGTGTTATGTGATGAGAGATGTTATGAAGAAAAGAGCAGCTGCTGCTGGGCTGAGGGCTGGTGGGTGCAAGCAGGGAAAGCCGTGCCCTGAACTGGGCACTGGTGAGCACCCCTGGAGTACAGTGTCCACTTTTGGGCCCCTCACTACAAGATAGACATTGAGGTGCTGGAGCATGTCCAGAGAAGGGCAACAACACTGGTGAAAGGGTCTCGAGGACAAGTCTTGTGAGGAGCAGCTGAAGGAGATGGGGGTGTTCAGCCTGGAGAAAAGGAGGCTGAGGGGAGAGCACTCTACAACTCCCTGAAAGGAGGTCATAGAGAGGTGGGTGTCCATCTCTTCTGAGTAACAAGTGATAGGACAAGAGGAAATGGCCCCAAGTTCTGCCAGGGGAGGTTTAGATCAGATATTAGGAACAATTTCTTCACCAGGAGTGAAGAGTTATGAAGCATTGGAACTGGCTGCCCAGGGAAGTGGTGGAGTCGTCAACCCTGGAGGTACTTAAAAGATAGGTACACGTGGAGCTTAGCGACATGGTTTAGTGATGTTTTTTGTCAGTGTTAGGTTGATGGTTGGACTCGATGATCTGAAGGGTCTCTTCCAACCTAGACAATTCTGTGATCTGCAGGTCATACCAGGCATGTGCCCTCTTCACCAATGTTCTTCTGGTCTGTGTGGCTAGCGTGGGAGCGATGACTTCTTGCAAGATATTTGTGTTCCCCTCTGTTAGCCCAGGTGGCCTTCACAAATCACAACAAAGGAGTAAATTCAGATCCTTTTTTCCCAAAGTCCCTTTTGCTGTTGAGATGTCGGGCTGAGGGGAATGGCCAGCAACCTGCAATTGCGGCTCCTGGCTGCAAATTGCCGTTTTCCCTCCTTTACTTCTGGTGGGAAGAGCGGCGAAGGGAGAAGCTCTTTGCTCATCTCCAGGGCATCCTCTCTTTCTACTGGATTTCAGTTCACAAGTTGGACTTTCTCTTCCAATATTGCATGGCGGGCTCACTCTTAGGAACCAGAACACCACAGCTTGCTTCAAAGCTTGTGGATCCCCCTGTAGTTACAAGACAAGCATCCACCACGCCTCTACCTTCCCTTTGCCTTTGCTCGTTGTTGTCAGCTGGGCAACAGCGACTTACTTATCTCCTGCGACATGTCAGTTGGCCTGCTAGGAGCACGTCTTGGGAAAGTGCACTGAAGAAAAGTGACTCTTCTGTTCCTTTAATTTTTTTAATTGTTTTAATTTTTTTTTAATTTTAAAAAGAACTCTTTACTTTTTTACACTTCAAGTTAAAAAATCGCCTTTGGCTTTTTCTTTTTCTTCTTCTGTGAGTTTAACTGTATTACAAGCAACTCCTGGTTCGTTCTGTTCCTCCGTGTAGTTCACACTGATGCTTTCCGTTAGCCTTCTGTGTCTTTCTCGTTAGTGTTTTTTATTAGCAGTATAGACCCTGCTCAGCAACGTTTGAGTTCCCAGTGACTTCCCTAAGAAGAAACAGAGGCCCCTAGGCAGGCGTGACGGGCCGAATAGCCTGGCTCCTTTGAATTCCCGTGCTCAGATGTATTTTGTGTTCTATTTTGGTGCCCGTTGGCTAACAAGCACATCGCTGGCCTCGGGTGTGCTCAAGGTCTTTCCAAAGGTCTATTTTTCCCTCCGCTTATGAAGGAGCTTTTGCCACGCTGGGAACTGGAGGTTGTTGTTTGCCTGTGTGGAATAATTCCTAAAATATAATTTTTATGAAAAATACACGGCATTGTTCACACATTAAGGAACAGTATAAAATTGAAACGTTTCCAGGGTAGAACACAGCAGCAGCTGGTATGTGAGGAATCTGCTACATCCCTGACTCCCTGAACAATATTGCTTACAAAAGCAACGCGGAGGATGGAGTGGAGTGAAGATTCCATGGCCAAGCTCTGTGATTACACAGCAGATACGGGAACAAGGTGATCCTATGGAACTGATAAGCGGCATGCTTGCTACCCTGAGCCAACAGTCTGTCAGATTTTGATGAAATGCTGTCCTTTGTGCGAACTTTGCTCATTATCATGTCATTATAATACCAAAACACACCTCCAGCCCGAAGGCTACCTGCCTCCAAGGTGCGACCACTCCTCCTTGAGTCTTCGCCCTGAATTTTTCCTAAACTATACCTTTAAATGCGAGGCGAGAGAGTTTTACACCAATCATAATAAAAGTATTTATGACCAAAGTCACTCAAACTCCACCTTGAAGGTAAAAAATAGTATAAAAATAACCCAAGAAAGGGGGGATGCTCGGGAAGATACCATCGTGAACAAGTCAGGGAGGATCCCATCACGGACTGCCTTTGACTGCTGGGACCAGTTGATGGGCTGAGCCTTTCTTCCCCCCCCATAGGGATGCCATATGTCTTACCCTCAATAGGGTAAGGCTTAGACTATACCGAGTGCTTCCTCGGGAAACTTAGAAATCTCTCTAGAGGGTTACACTTTTTACATTTGTAGCCAGGATGTATTGTTTGTAACTTTATCGCACGCTTTGTACTATTAACAATATTTTTACTCACACGTGCTTCGCAGGCGGTGTTTATATCACCAGCAAACCATAAGAACCTTCACATCTGTTGCTGAAATAAACTGGACTGCTTAGGTAGCTAGCCGTTTTGGTTTCTCGATAAGCGCGACCAAACGTTAGGGAGTTCATGAGCACGACTGGACTGAAGGTGCAGTCCACTATTAGTGCATCCGGAATCGTGATAATTTAATATATTAAATGCGACCGGACTGATAGTGGTGAATTGGGCATCACTCAGAATTTAAACCTAGCCGCCCCTAGCCTCCCACCTCGGTGAGGAGTGTTAGAACGCAAGGGGGGTTATTTTCTGCCAAAACTGCTTTGCCTCTTGACGCAACAGCCTGCCAACAGGCTCTCTTCCAGGATTGCTTGAACGGTAGGTTGGCACAAGAAGAAATCTCTCTGCAGAGGGAAAACAGCAAGGAGCTGCTGTGACGGAATTCTGCATATGAAATGCCAGTATGATGGAATTTAATGCTCCCTTGTTTTGCAGCTCTACAGTGGAATCCAATTCCTGCTGAGACCTAAACACTAATCTATTCAAAAAAACCCAATTAATAGCCTCGTTTATGAATCTATCCAAGAGCTAAGTGCTGCTAATGCATGGTGTATTTGATCAACTGAGAAGTCTATAAAGTTTTGCTTAGGAACAGGGTTTATTAATAGAAAGAAATGTGACCAGTAGAAGGATAAATAGTGCAACAGTCTGAATCTTAGTATATTAATCTGGATTATTACAGAAGAAACAGGCCATTCTTTTGAAGTTTCTACTGATTCTGGATCACATACTTACCCTGCATCACCACAACTAGAAAGAAAAGGGAGAGGCTTTGAAAATACGTTCTCATACTTCCCCTAAGTACGTGTAGAATTAATGTTTAGGTACCTTTGGCATTCTTTGATAAAAGGACAGCCAGATTTGAAAAACCTCTCTACTGCCTCTTCTCCCCTTTGATCTAAACTTGGCTTTCAGTGGCAATTGAGTAACCTAAGTGCTAAAATTTATGTTTTTTAAAAGTTTTAAGGATTTCCATAGTGGTGACTTTATTTTTTTTCCTGTTGTCTCCTACTTAGCAACTTGATGATTAATCTTCCTGAATTTCAGAGGAATGAAAAGACTAGAAAATACTTAACTGTGCAGCAGTAAAACCAAATCACTTCAGACCGAAACTTTACTGAAATTTTTTGTCAGAAATTAACTTAAATCTTTGTCATGTGAGTACCCTGTGAAACGTTATTCCAGCTGTCATCAGATTTTTGTATCAGTACTAACTTTATATCTTTTATAACTACTTTAGGTAACTGGAACTTTGAAGTCATGGCCGGAAAACCGAAACTCTACTACTTTGATGGAAGAGGCAAGATGGAGTCAGTTCGCTGGTTGTTAGCTGCAGCTGGGGTCGAGGTTTGTTATAGTGTTTTTAACTTTAAGCTGCACGTTGGTAAGCTTGTCTTTGAGGCAAATCACAGGTTATTAACCAAAAAAGAAAGGACATCCCAAGATGCAATAGTAAATGGGCATCGGCTATTCAGTGTAATTAAGCGCTCTTACTTTAGGCACAGGAAAGTATGGCTTCAAGTTACATGTCTTCTGAGCAATGACACTGTAAACCACTTTCTTGCTTAATGCAAGAATGAGTAATGCTTAATTAAGCATTCGATTACTGACCCCGAGCTGTTGAGCTGAATGATAGATGTGTTCCTGGCATAACAAGTGTTATCTGTGCCAAGTAAAATAGCAATGAATTTGCTTTCTCTAGTCTTTCTGTTTTCAGTTGGATGCTCACACACAGATTCTTGTTTTATCTTTCGCTCCACTGGCTGCATCCTCCACAATAAGCTATAGCATAAAATATATTTTGTCTTAATTGCATCATTTGGATGAGACATAACAGGGTGAAGTGAGCAAACTGCCCTACATGTGTAGGGAAGTTAGAAATCTCAGAGCAGGAGGAAAAATATTTGGATAAACCAGAGAAGCAAGACACCACTTTAAAATATTTTTTTTTTATGAGGTATGATTTACTTGTTCATTTTATATGTATCTTGGTGATAAACTGATAATTCAGTTTGATGACAGAAAGGACTAGCAGTTGCTCTGAGTGTCCTCTTTTATGGAATACTTTGGGTTGGAAGGGACCTTTAAAGGCCATCTAGTCGAAACCCCCTGCAACGAGCAGGGACATCTTCAATGAGTTGCTCAGAGCCCTGTCCAACCTGACCTTGAATGCTTCCAGGGATGGGACATGTACCACCTCTCTGGGCAACCTGTGCTAGTGTTTCACCACCCTCATTGTAAAATATTTATCCCTTCTATCTAGTCTAAATCTTTCCTCTTTTAGTTTAAAACCATTACCCCTTGTCCTGTGGCAGCAGGCCCTGCAAAAAGTTTGTCCCCATCTTTCCTACAGGCCCCCTTTAGGTACTCCCCAGAGCTTTCTCCTCTCCAGGCTGAACAACCCCAGCTCTCTCAGCCTGTCCTCACAGGAGAGGTGCTCCAGCCCTCTGATCACTTTTGTCTCCCTCCTCTGGACCCACTCTAACAGGCACGTGTCTTTCCTGTGCTCAGGGTTCCAGAGCTGGATGCAGTACTCCAGGCAATTATGTTTCTTTTTATTTCTCGTCTAGTGAATAAATTAATCTTTAGATGTCCTAAACATGCTTCCATGCTAAACTTCCCACTGGGCTTAATACTTTTACATTATTTTGCAAAAACTTTGTTTTAACTTTCTAAGAATTTGTTCCTGTCCAGCTGCTAAATAAAAATATCCCACAACAGAGATTTTTTCCACATACCAGGAAGCATTTTAAGGGCAGCCTAGTCTGTATTGTTGACTGTCTCACATTAAATTGCCTGTTCAATATCAAACAAACCATCCTCACTCCAGTTCTTAGTGCCTGATTTTCTGCTGGGGTTGCCCTTAGCAGCATTTGTCAAATATGATAATCCAAGAGGTTTTACCCTTGGTGTTTTCTCCCTTAGAGCCGTATCTGGCATGGCAGGAACTATGATGTATATTCTCTTCCTTTTATGATGCTTAAATAGTTTATCTGTTCCAGAAATGTGAAAAGATACTAATTTCCTCCTCCCTCATTCTCTTTTGTCAGTTTGAAGAAGAGTTTTTGGAAACCCGAGAGCAGTATGAGAAACTCCTGCAAGGTGAGTTCCATATGAAACGTCAATAAAAGTGTGACCAGACTTTACTTAGTCTCAGAGAAGAGGTGTGAAGAGAAGATTTTGAAGACTGTGTGGGACTTTTCTTTCCACACAGCAGAGAGAGGAATAAAACTGAGAGCTGTGAACAGCTGCCGAGGCAGATTTTTTTTTTTTTCTCATACATGGACAGATGCAATTGAAAATTGAATGTCTTTCCAGCCTGGAGAGTTTCCCAGGCTTCTGGGTTGTTCTGTTCTCTGTTTGTCTACGTGTCCCGCCTGGTCCCACAAACTTACCCTGGGCTTCAGTTACTTGAAAAAAAGTATCCTAAAACTTCATTGAATGTCCTGACTTTAGCTTAGGATACTGGCTATAAGAGAGAAATTTTGGAATCTGACGTTTGCTTCAACTGTGTTTTAAATAATGGAACAAAATTTTAAAAATGTATTTAGAATTAGACAGTTTTTTACTTAGTTGATATGTTTAGTGTGATTTGTCTCCACTGCATTTCAATTTCAGCATAAAAGCTGCTGTACCCAATCCTGACTGCAACTTCAGTGAAAGTTTTTTAAAGCAAGGATGTTAATCCACAATAATTGTGTTCTGCAGTTTAGTTTGTCTGCACCACTGTAATTTGTTGTTTGCATGGAAGAACTCCAGTTTAATAGAATGACTACCCACAGCAAGGTCACCAGAAAAGTAGCCATCTTCTGAAGACAACAAGAAATCGGGCATGGAGTCACCTGATCCAGTAGAATCACGTGTGGTTTTCCCTTTAGGTGGATCCCTGCTGTTCCAGCAAGTGCCCATGGTGGAGATCGATGGGATGAAGATGGTGCAGACCAGAGCCATCCTCAGCTACATAGCAGCAAAGTACAACCTCTACGGGAAGGACCTGAAGGAGAGAGCCCTGTACCGTAACAATACTACTCTGCTTGAATTTAATATGGTAGCTTAGAGATATCTAGAATAAATAGCATGATTGCTCACCCAGAGGATGACTTGTGTGCCTTAGTGCCACACAACTTACAGGGGGCCTGACGGGCCAGTCAGATGCAAGCCAGCTGATTTGTTCTAATTTGATTATTTTTACATAAAAATATTTGAGGCAGGGATATACTGTGCTTTAGTAAAAGATTAATACAGGTTGACACAGGTATTCAAGAGGTGACTGGCCTGTAAATGTTGAACTACTTCTGTAAACAGAAAACTTTTTGGAAAGCAGTGGTTAGTTTTTAACTTTTGGCTGCAAATTTAGATCTGTCATTGATGTTATCTGTGCTTGCATGATGTTCCACAGCACTGTAAAAACTGCATGGTTTAGGTCTTTGGGAGTTGGAGAAGGAACAGCTGAAAACTCTTGGAAAAACTTCTGGTTTCATGTGAAATTAAATCCAGGTCTTGATGTTGTGTCTATGTGAAAGATAAAAAAATATGATTGGGCTACATATCTCAATATGTAGCCTCTAAATTTTCGATTTCCTATTGTTTTTCAAAAGAAGGAAAACTAAAGGTCAGCTAGTAAAGCATCTAACTTTAATAGATACTTCACATTACACTGCCATTAAATGGTTCGAATGGTTGGAAGAATTGGCTGAAGCCTGTTGAGAGGCTTAACAAAAAGAATGAATATTCAGACGGGAACCTCAGTTATAGCTTACCAGCTTCTTTGTGTCGTTAATAAACCATCATTTCCTGGAGCTTGCATTTCTGACATACCTCCTCCTTCAAACAGAATTCTCTTCCATCGAGTTTTTGATTTAGCCTGAAGCCTATTCCTGCTGTTTTATCAGCAAACATAAATGAAGTATTTTTGCTGTTTTGTCCTTGGGCAGGGGGAAGGAAGAATCAGTGTTTCAAGGCAGGCTTGCTGTGATTAGCTCCACGTTTAAGTACTTTGGAGAGCTGGTCTTGCAGAGTGTGGAAGCGCAGACCGGATAGATGCAGGCGAGAAGCTGGCGTACATTAAGGCTTGCAGGAATAACTGATGGCTTCTTATTGCACATAACGTGTTTAATCCTTACAGAGGCTTTTTCAAGGAGCTGTTGCCTGACAGCAAAAACTGCAGTTAGTCTTTATTGCACAGCAGGAACTCAAACCTCTTGTGACACAGGATGGTTAGAAGACTTTGTTAGTCTATTTTACCAGGCATTTTATTCATATTCATGAGGACTTAATTTAAATTTGAGTCTTGTCTACAGTAGAAAACCTGCTGTCAAAGATCTGGAAAAATGGATAAAAGGGACAAACTGAAGAACTGCTTTAGTAATAATTTAGCTAGATGTGGAACCTGGTGCACTTCAGGTTTCCAACTCCATTATTAATCTATTTGGCACCATTTGGACTTTGGATGAAACCCTGAAGGTGGGATACATCCAGATAACTAAGCCAGTTGGGGATGACTCTTCTTGTGGTGCTGTTTCTTTGGTGATTCTGAGATGATCTGTGACACCGAAGTTAAACTTTTTTAAGCTCTACAGTCCTGTCTAATCCTGCACAATGAGGCAAGTAAAGTGCCAACAACACTACAAATATGAGTGAGACTCAGACTGTGACTTTTTTTTTTAACTGCAAAAGTAATTTTCATGAGATGGGCGGGAAATTCAACTTTTAGTATCATAACACAAATCTAAGAAAACTCTGCTTATGAAGGTGCCATCTTATTTAAGGCTTGTGTTTGCTTTGGTTTTAAGGATCGATATGTATGTTGGAGGAACTGATGACCTTATGGGCTTCATTTTGATTTTCCCATTCTTATCTGCTGAGGATAAAGAGAAACAACGTGCTGTTATAGTTGAAAAGGCAACCAGCAGGTATTTCCCAGTATATGAAAAGGTATGTAGGAGGATTGTTTCCTTCCGTTGTTCTGGAATGATAACAATGGGAACACTGGATATTTTGCCAAAAGCAGAAGAAGGAGAAAGGTGTCAGTGCAGTTGTTTAAACCAGGACATCCTACTGTCTGTAGGCTGGAGAGATGAGAGGGGGGTCAGAGCAGTATGAGACAAGTTAGAGTGGGTTCAACGCAGAAATTCCCAAGTGAGATTTCATTGTTTGAGCAGCATCAACATTCAGACTGAAGAGTCAAAGTCTCCCCTTTGGCTCAAAACTGTTAGGAACCAAAGAATGTGTAAACATAGCAATATACAGTTAAAATAACAACTTCCTGTTGTTAGGAGAAATTAAACTGCGTAACTTGCATTGTGAAGGCAATGCCATTTTAGAATAGCTTTTGTCAGCTTTATTTAACATTTCACATACCTCTACGTGTCTTTTTAACTACAGTAATCCACAGCTATCACTACTGCCTTCTAGTCTGAGTGGTCTGCTGCATTGGCCATACTGGAATCTTGGTGTTTCTCTAACTGATCCTTTGAGAGACAGGACCCAAGAGGTGCTGTCAGCAGAAGTTAATATACACAGAGAGGACGATCTGGCAGAAATAGCTGCTTTTCTGTTTTAAAGACTAAAGGGAAGACAGTTTCCCACTTAAAGACCAGCTCTCCTATAGATGGCTGCTAGAGTTCATTCTGCCCCAGATTCCACTTGTTGCATCCTAGCCCCGATGCTCTAGGCTGATCACCTCTCTTACATTCTCTATTTTCCCACTGAAGCTGTAACTATATGCACAAAAATTCAAGATTTATTAGGCTGGAATGTAGTGAATACCAAGGAGGTATCTAGCCCTGTAGTCCAGAACGTGGGGTTACTGAGGGCTATAGGAAGGCAGGACGGGTAAGAGAAGCCCTGGGATTCTAGATTGCCACTGTGAGAACTGCTCATAGAGATCTCCCATAAAATGATGAGTGGCTGCAGGCACTGGCCCCACATTCCCCACACTGGTAGTATCCCTAGTTGCATGGGAGGGAAAGGAGAATGGAAGAAGGGGGCAGTAAGTATTGTCAAAGAAGATGTGCCTGTGTATTTTGAAAGCATCGACTCCAGCTGGCTATACAACATCTAAACGTTTTCATTTATGACACTTCTAGGTTTTGAAAGACCATGGGCAGGACTTTCTCGTTGGCAACAATTTTAGCTGGGCAGATGTTCATCTTCTTGAAGCTATTTTAATGGTAGAAGAGAAGAAGTCAGACGTGCTCTCAGGCTTTCCTCGGTTGCAGGTACCTTATACTAAAAATACACTCATATGGCTGGAAATGTGATAAATATTTCAAAGTCTGTTGTGTGTAGATAATTCCTCAAAACAAGAGCATTTGTCACTCCTCTTTCATTGTAGTCTTGGTCTGCTTGCTTTAGGAAGAACCTCATAATATGTTGCATCTAGAGAATCTGTTATTTTCTGGAATAATCCCTGTGGGGATCTGAAGAAATCCACCCTCCCTGTTTTTTCCCTCCCCTCACCAGTTCTGTGATACTTTTAAGCAGAAGGTATTTTCTGGATCACAAGAAGTGATTTGAGTAAAGTACACATCTGAAACCACAGATAACTCTTTCCACTTCATCCATACAAGACAGAGGGCTGGTTTATTGCTGTTTAAAATAATAAGGTTGGAACGAGGGGGAGTAAAACTCATCCATCGCTAAAACTCTATTTCCTGTCTTGCCTCCACTAACAACTTGTTAAAGGATGTTACACAAATCAGTGATGTTTTTGTTGTTGTTGTGTTACTTTGTGTTCTTTAAATACCATATGTCCTTAAAATTCTTTACTTGCTGTTCATCTTTTAGGCGTTTAAAGCAAGGATAAGCAGCATCCCCACAATCAAGAAATTTCTGCAGCCCGGAAGCCAGAGAAAGCCAGTTCCTGATGACAAGTACGTGGAGACTGTGAGGAGGGTTCTCCGCATGTATTATGACATGAAAGCGAATTAGTGTGCCTGGCTAAAACAACAGCTCTGCTGGGTTTAAGATGCCTGTCAGATTGCACATGTCCAGTTATACTTCAGGGAGAAGGTGGAGGGGTGTTCGAAAGGAGTTTCAATGGGCAGTGTCTTGCGTTCTCTCACACAAAACACAGTAGGCAGGTATCTGTTGTAACACTTCACTACTAGCCTGTATTTTTCCTTCATTCTTCTTGAGATTTTTCTGGTGATTTTAAGCAAGCGGAATGGCAGCAAGCGTGCTGTCTTCCTGGAGACTTTTTGGAAGAGCGAAAAAGAAAGAAATGTGAGTTGCTGCCTGACCGCTTCAGCATGTTCTGCTGCTTCCGAAGACCTTCTTCTGAGATCCAGATCAGATTTTTGTACCATGATTGCTTCACGTTCAGACCTTAATTGGTTTTAGTATCACTGCAGGCAAATGAAACGAGTGGTTTTTAAAGAAAGCAGGAGGGAGATGTTTCTCTTGCCAGTTCTGTTGGACATTACTGACTTGTCTGAAATGTCAGCATTGTGCCTTTATAACTAAGCTGCTCTTTAATTACTGAATTAGGAAACAAATTGACTGCTAAGTGGCGTTGTATAACTGCTATATCTAGAGGATCTTTTCTTACCAAATAAACTTTTTATTTTTCTGTGGTCACGTTGTCGTGTTGTGTCATGAATGAAAGTTGAGGCTTGCATGCTTCATTTTTACTTTTCTTGGAGGATAAATTCTTTATACTTGATACGAAGGGGATCCTTATTAACCCATACGCCTCATTTGCACTTATAAACCAGAGAAGGGAGATGTGAAGTAGAGGTAGCAAACAGTCACACAAACCTGGTGTAGTTCCCATCTAAGGTCTGATACTTGCCAAACTCAAAATGTTTCTTTTCCTCTCTTTCCTTTTCTTTTTTCTTTTTTTTTTAATCTCTGTTTTCAGCAGATGACTTGACAAAGGAATTTCAAATGCTTTTAATCACTTTGATAAATGGCACTTATGCTTTGAAAAGCTGCTCTGTAGGATTTTATCTTGGGGTTTCATATCTGTTATTTATAGTTCTGTATTAATGATACAGTTTACAAGAAAAGACTTGTGCTCAATCCCTAATGACATTGTTTAATTCCTCTGTTAGCTATAGGTTGAGAAATAAGATGCTGCTTGACCTTGGAATGCAGTGAGTACAGTCATCTGATATTTGATGAATGAGTTGCCCACTCGAGAGCTCATCAGTCTCCCCAGCTTCAGCATGACTGAAGTTCTCAACACTACGAATACTTTTCCCTCATTGCCAGGAATACGAATTTTATACGCTGACTTATCTGTCACCTGCCTTCCTAATGTCAGTTGCAATTACAGTTTAGTTCTTGGTTTAATCACAGATTGGTTTAATATGAAAATTTGGAAAACTCTCTAGTTGTTGATCTTAATTCCTTTGCTAAGTGAAATTTTTCTGCAGAATATGAGGAAACAGCTTCCTAAACACCAGAAAGATGATCAGAGAGCACCTCTCCTACAAGGGCAGGCTGAGAAGAGAAGGCTCTAAGGAGACCTTATAGCAGTCTTCCAGTATCTGAAGGAGGTCTACAAGAAAGCTGGAGAGAGACTTTTTACAAGGGCATAGAGTGATAGGATGAGGGGTAATAGCTTCAAACTGGAAGAAGGTAGATTTCGATCAGGAAGAAATTTTTCACTCTGAGAGTGGTGAGACACTGGAACGGGTTGCCCAGAGAAGCTGTGGCTGCCCCATCCCTGGAGGGGTTCAAGGCCAGGCTGGATGGGGCTTTGAGCAACCTGATCTGGTGGGAGGTGTCCCTGTCTGTGGCAGTGGGGTTGAAACTATATGATTTTTAAGGTCCCTTCCAACCTAAACCATTCTATGATTCCTCCCACTGCTCTTCTTTCCAGGCTCAACTTCCCTCTTTCATTATGGAACCCTCTACCTCCTCCCCACCTTTTCCTCTTGGTGTTCACAGGGCTGTTTCTCACACTTTCTCCCTCACACTCTGCCATGCCATGTTTTGCCCCTTCTTAAATACGTTTCCCCCTGAGGTGCCCCCAACGTGGCTGTGGGGCTCAGTCATGCCCTGCGGTGGGTTGTTTGAAGCTGGTTGGAATGGGCTGGCACTGGCTGTGTCTGGCATGGGGCAGCCATGGCCTCTCCCCACAGAGGCCACCCGACAGCCCCTGCTGCCAGCACTGGGTCCCTACATACCTCAGCATCTGGTTTTGATGTGGTACAAATAAGCTTGCCCTTCAGCTGGTTTCCAAACGGGCCATGGGGATTACTGAGACCAGCTGGTGGCCATGGAGCAAGCGCTGGTGTGTGGTGGCCACTGCTTTGAGGTCCAGGAGAGGGAAGCTGGCATTTCAGAGGAGGAGATGGACATCAGGTC
>JAOXNO010000024.1:96092853-96115241 GCA_028565335.1 Limnodromus scolopaceus
TGGATGGGGCTTTGAGCAACCTGGTCTGGTGGGAGGTGTCCCTGCCCATGGCAGGGGGCTTGGAACTCGATGATCTTGAAGGTCCCTTCCAACTCTAACCATTCTATGGTTCTATGATTGCGGTAATTGAGATCCAAGTCCAACCCAGTTTGTTCTTTTCACAGACAACTCAAAGGGAAAATATCGTGCAAACAGGGAGTGCTGGTCCCCAAATTGAAGTAGAGCACCATGTTTAATTACAACTTCTAACCATATAACATCTGCGTCTGAACTTCTGGGAAATTGTTATGAAATAACCATAAGTGTAATGTCTTACTTCAGAATAATGATTTTGAGACAAATATTCCATGCATTTAAGGGATCTAGCTCACCTGTATTTAGATGTGATTCACTAAACATGAATTTATTCTTTACATGAATTTATTCAGTGTCAATGCTGTGGGAGAAAACATAAAATCCTTCTGCTACAGAGATCTCTGGTTGCTTCAGCAACTTGTTAGACGTTGCAGGGAAAAACTGCTGAGTTCATATAGTTTAAAATAAATATGGAACAAAGCGGTTTATTGCTTTATCGACAGTATGTAATTAACCAGCAATCACTGAACTATGCGTACAAGATCAGTAGTGCAATAGGTGAACCATACTGGAAATGTCTAAGCAGCTTTCTGCAACTAATCCCAAAGCCTTCTGAGTGTGCACAAACACACACACAGCAACTCATGGACACACAGATGGACAGAGTTGTATGTACCCCCTCACTCCTGGGCAGTATGGGTTACAGAAACACCCCCCCTTCCCAAAGATTGCAGGTCTCCCTGTTTACACATGCCTCCTGCAGGAGATGTGGGTCTTCCGATTTAGTGCAGACCCTGGCAGCTCCCTACAAGTCGCTGGCTGAACTACATGACCTTGAGTAAAGCTGTTTCTCTTCCCAGGTCTTTCCCTCCTGTTAGTTTTCACGCATCTTTTATACTTCTTTTCAGTCTGACTTCTGCTTTGTGTCAAGTCCCTTTGTGGTTCCCCAGTAACTGTTTAACCTGGCTGATGGTCATCTTCTATAACATGACTAGTTTGGGCAAATGCTGACCAGGTAGTTTGGTGTATTTGATCCACAGACACTCTTAGGACACATCTTTATCTTCACAGGTGCCATCTATGCCATCCCCGCTGGGTCCATGGTGAGGGAGAGCCATCCTTGGGAGGCATGTGGGCCACAGGAGCAGGCAGAGGAAGGGGCACGAGCAAAAAGCCTCCTGGAGCCATGTGGCTGGCGCTGCTCAAACCAGAGTTGTGATGTTCTGGATGCATCCCACGTGGTTGAAGGTAATGATAAGTGGGCAAGCAAACCTATTTCCAGACTCTCTTCGGGCTCCAAAATCCAAAAATAAAATTAACAGTTGCTTTACTAAATGTCTTTTGAACACCTATTATGATTCTCAATAAGGGGATCATAAATGAGACGAAAGCAGCAAATTGGATCATTGGAAAAACTGTGCGGAGAGGCCATCTGGGCCTGGTGCTTTATGGATGGTGAAGAATTTACATTTCACACTCCCACAGTTTACATTTTCTGAGGTGATAAAGACATTTGGATCATTTTATTTTTTTAGATGTTTTACATAAAATGAAGAGCCGTGATTGAAACTGGAACCGGAGTCAGGAAATAACCAGACTGTGTACAATGTGGTAAAGTGCTAACAAATGCCACGTGTTACATGATTAATTTAGTATAAATGCCAGTTATGGTTTCGGTTTGTCAGCAGTTGGCTCGGGTTTTGTGATTACTGGCCAATAGTTTAACTGATGATTTGATCTATAACAGAATCCTCAACATTTGGGAATGGAAGAGGGTTGCATTGATAATTTAATGCATTAAGTGTACGCAGAGCTGTTAGCTTCTAGAAAGGATATGGATAAGTTCTGGGATATTAATGTAACTGTTGAATAGCCTTTTCTTTCAATACAGTGTGATTTATGGCGGTAAATCAGGGCAGGGGGATAGAGCTGTGTGACTGCTATTGTTTCAGTGTGTCTTCAGGCAGCGTTTTTGAATTGCAGATGGGCATGTGAGGGAAGCTCTGGGTCTGACTATAAATACAGCTGCAAAGTATGGCACCGCTCTTGCCTCCGAGTCAACCTCTCATCTCTGTTCTTGGCATATCAGCACTGGGCCATAGGGAAGGGCCATCTGTCAGAGGTAACTGAAAATGGAGGCACTGACCATCTGTAGGTATTTAAGGTCCCCTGACATTTTTTTAGAAGCTGAAGGGTAATCCACAGTGTTATAATTTACAGTGCGTCGACCTATTATCCTCTACATTTTTCAAGGGAATACGGTATTCTTGGTCTTTTGTCTTTCACTTCTGTGGCCTGTCTCTTTATGTCACAAAGTTATTTCCCCCCCATCTCTGCAGTTCACTGTTGACTGAAATGACCCCTGTAAATCTTTGTAAGTTTGAGATTTTTTCAGAAGGTGTGTTGTGTAAATTACAGATCGCTGGTACTGCTGGAGCTAAAATGCAAACAGAAGCTTTACCTGAAGCCTTAGGATTTTGAACAGGGTAAAATGGAATTCAGATCTAGTTTCTACTTTGCAAAAGTCAGTGAATGCTATATTCTCTTGCTTTCTGTTACCCGTATGGTGTAAATCACTTGGCAAATGCAAATGCCAGCTCTGTTCCAGAGAAAAAATGTATAGATATGTACAGGTACTGTGCCTGCTGACTTTCTGTACGTGCACAGCTACCGCTGGCTACCAGTAAATAATAGTATACGCTACTTGTAAGATCAAACTCTTGATTCCCTTAAGAAATTAAGAAGGTTTTTAATGGTAACTTCACATGTTGAACAGTTGAATTTTACACACATATTTCTATTTAAAGATTTATTAGGTGTGTCAGTGTGGAGGAGACCAGCTCTGCCACATGCATGAACATACACACACACATGCACAGAGTAAGTTTGGTTTCTTTCAGGAAAAAAAAAAGACAAGGTTGCTTGAATGTTTTTATTAATTAACTTTGTAATCCAGACATCTAAATACTGCACATGTGCTGAGCTCATGTGGAGAGAAAGGAAAGATAGAGGGAATTTTTAATAAAAACGCAGTCCCAGCAGGATTTGAAGTAACTGCTCTGAAATACAGAGCCAGAGCTTGATTATCCAAGCTAAGCAAATTTTCTGAACATATACAAGGTGGTGTTGTGGTAAGTGAAGGAAGCCTGTGAAGTTGCTTGGAGTTGTTTGAAATTTACGTTTCAGTGGATTCTCGGCAGAGATCAGAACAAAGTCCATTTTTCTGATGGATCTGCAGGATCTGCCTGTGCACAGACTGCAGAGAGGTGAGGCTAATGGCTCTTTTGCTACACAGGCTTGTGCTCTTTTTAGGCAAAAACTGCCTCAGCGTAAGGGAATGGGAGACGAGGATGGGATGCAGTACTGAGCACCGAGCAGCTGAGTATGAAGGCCATGCATTTGTGTCCCAGGGAGGAAAGGCAGGGAATATGCAAGGGTATTCCTCCCTTTCCACGTAACATCCTCCTCTGCCATTTTCTCTTAATACAGAAGTACAGGAGGAGGGTGGAGGATATGGCAGTTGCTGAGAAGCAGAGAGAGTGGAGACTGCCTGTGGCACACTCAGCCCTGGCACCTTAAAATAACAATGGTTTTGGCAGAAGCAGTCCTGGGTCCTGCAGTGTTTGGGGGCTGCTGTGCTCTGCTCACCTGCGTGAAGCAGTGTCTGTTGGTCCAGGAGCGCTGTGACCGTCTGCCTGTTCGTTTTCAGAGCTGGAAGCACCCAGGTAGCGCTGGGAGCAAGGGACTTTGTCACCTCCCTGTTCCTGCCACCCCAGGAGCCTGCCTCTAAAGACCTGAAATGACCTGCTGTAAAACTTCTACAAAAGACTTACTTGTACAATATTTCCACACGGAACCTTCTGCTGTCTGTCACATTCCTACTGCTCTTCACTGGCTCCAAGGGAAGGAGTTTGCACTTCTCTTTGTAGGGTTGATTCGGAGGCTTTATAGAAGAAGGGGGTAAAATTGATTCAAAGCCTTCAACCACAGACTGTACAAAATGCTTGTATTTCCAGCATGGACATGGTGTTGCTGGGCAGAGTCGCACTTCCAGTGCTACAGCTCTGGTATCTCTAAGTCACCATTGTCTTTCGGGACTATAAGTGTCTAACCTCAGCCCAGTCTATTAAAAGCTCAGGGTGATCTGAATTCCCTTTTTATTGCTTTGCACAGAGCAACGTTTTAGCTGCTTCTGATGACAGTGGTTTTGTGAGGGGGGAAAGTAAGGAAGCAAATTCTCACTCTTTACAATTGCAGCCTCTTTTAGAAAAGATTCAGTGTACCCACATTTAAATGTAACTTAAGGTTCTTCTTCCTTCCTATTTTTGAAGGTTTCTCTTCATGTATTTTATGGAAGACGGATGTTACTAGCACAGAACAGTGTGGTTGTTATCTATTATACCATGATATATTTACTGAGAAAATTTTAATAAATAAACCACAGGCTTGAACCTCTGAACCCTTCTAAACCAGCTGATTCCCATGGGGGGTTCAGGAGTTTTTATGGACGGATACTGTGTTCTCATGAGAATTTTATTAGAGCTCATAGACTTGAGACTGACTAACAAGAGAATTTATGAGGTTACATGGGAACTATCACATCTTTCATTCCAACACCCTATGAGTTTATAGAATGAACCCTTCCTTAAACTGTGTTATTAAATAGAAGAGTTTAATGCAACTTTAATGAAGTATCTAACGTTATCAATGATTTCTCATCAGTCAGTGCAGCTGGTTAATTTTACCAGATTTTCCATTTTCAGTTATCCTGGGATAGAGAGGTGGGTAAAGCATTTTTGCTAAAAATTGAAAAAAAAGGCAAGGGAGGTCATAAGTTACTCAAAACACCAAAGAACGCTTGTCAAGATGGGTAATACGAAGGACCAATAGTGTCCGCTATGTATTTGTTTTTAGCCTCTATTCTGTTTACTCTCTTGAATACTCTCTAAAATTCCTCTTGCTGGTTTTTTTTTTAGATTTAGAACAATGTCGAAGTTCTATAACTGCTCGTTATCCCACTTGAAATTTAACTTAAAATGTTATTTTGCATCATGTAGTTCAGCTGGAAAGCTGCCCAAGCCAAGGATTGAGGTCTGTGGTAGTGAACTACAGAGGAAGTGGTCTAAGCAAGACTCCCTTCTGGGGATATTCCAACATTTCATTACATTGTGTGTACTAATGAGTAGAGCAAGGGACTGAGAGCCAGGAAGGGCAGAGTTTTAATCAAATGACTCACAATGTGGCCTTCAGCAAAATACGTGACCTTGTAATTCAGCCATCTTAGTTATAACAGTGGGTGAAAATAGAGCTCGGTATAGTGTTCAGGCAAAGGTACAAATGTGCCTGTTTCAGCTGTGTTCATGGTCTGCAGTTTTTTGCCTCAACTTTGGAATAGACACCATAGGAAGACAGAAGATCTCCTTTTAGCTACTCCAGAGAAGCTCAAATCAATGTTCACATGTATTCTCCCTTGAACAAGAGCTTTTAAAACTGTCAGATGGAGGTCAGTCCTTTGCGTGGTCTGATTCACCTATGAGTGAGCGAGTTTGCGTCAGGGAGACCAGGCACAAGGAGGATGAAAACACACGTTTTGAATGGTGGATTCAAATTAGATGTACTCCTGGTGCACTTTGTCCAACCAGGTAGAGGTGGGAGTCTATAAAGACTGCACAGTTTGGGACACCAGAGCCCAAAGAATATTCTTTAAGTGGTACACAAAGTGCATCGGATTTCCAAGTGGCACTGGAAACACTGGCTTGGCCATCGTGCCGCAAACTGTGGTTGTTTAAGATGTCACAGGCCTTGTTTTAAATCAAGGTAGACCTTAGGTACTTAGCTAGCTCTGATCTAGTTAAGAACAGCCTGCTTCTGCTGCCGCTTCCTGCAGCTCCAGCTATGCGTGTTAGTCCTTACAGCTGTCTCAGATCATGGCCCCAGTGCCTGGGGACCTTTGGACTCTCAGCAGTGTGTGAAAGCATTCACCTATCCTAGAAATTCTCCTTGATGGAAGGTGCCATATGGAAGATGGAAGAGCTACCTATCTTATTTCTGTATATTTTAGGCCCTAAAAAGGGAACAGGACTGTCTCAGTTTACCAAATTTGGAGCCATCCCTTTTATTTCAGTCCCACATTACACATCTACCTGACTGTCCTTCAGAAATGGGACTGAGAAAACCTGGTAGGATTTGACTGCTTACCTGATCAGCTTTCATGGCTTAAAACCCCATAGTGATGGCAAAGCACAGGAGTCAGAGAATCCTTGGTTCTTAGTCTACTGACTTAGCAGAACTGCATTTTTATGACGATTGTTCAAGCATAGGGGAAACATAATAAATGCATCTCATGTCTCTAATCGTTACTATCTCAGGACAGGAAGGAATGGGCAAGTTAGATACTGGCCTGCCTTTGGTGAGTCAATTGATCTATGTATTTTCAGATGTTTATGCAGAACAGGTTGACTAAGCCTCTTGTGCTTCAGAGAGAAAGTATGCCTGAGCTAACATTTCACTGATCCTGCGAAGATTAAAATAGGAGGAAATAGCATACTAACAGGACTACAAATCACTGAAGTTATTTAATAAGAGAAAAGCAGTAGGTTGGCTCAAAACCAATCTGGAAAGGCTCTTTGTTGAAGTTATCAAGGTGACAGCATAGCCAGATATAATTTCTAGCCTCATTTTTTATATCTTATGAATTTGTTTCTCTTCCGTTTGACATTTCTCGTTCACTGGATTTTTTTCTTTTTCTGTTTCGGTTCATGTGAGCACAACAGTTTGGAATTAGATCATTATTCCTCAAATTCTGCAGCAGTTAAGAAGAAAATGTAGAAACAATTTCAATTTCCATGAGAATAGAACAGAAAAAGCTTTGAAAGTAAAGGGAACTTATGTAGTCAAGTCTTGGCACTTTTCATGGAAGTTGCATGCTTTTGAACATCTCCATAAGAAATAATTACCATATGGGTGATTTTCCATCTCTTTAAAGATTTGCATCGTATTGGTTCTCCGTGCCTAGCCATTCCTATTACAGAAAATGTTCTTAACATAAACAAGGACCAATCAATGTAAGTCCAGATATTTTTCTCACCAAAATATGTTCCTATAAAACAAATATGAATTCAGTCAATGGTTCTTGGTACAATGTCAGGCTGCTGATGGGTTAATGAAAACATTCTGGTTTTCTTTTACTCTTTAACAAGAACTTTATGTTCTCTCTTTTTTATCAGCCCATAGCGTAACAAACAAAGAGGCTCACTTTGTATCTCAGTGACCATCAGGTTCTCATTGGAATACATTGCAAACAATGCCGTAAACAGTTAGGAATGGGTGAACAACAGTTTTCATGGGGATATTTGCTGCCTCTGGCAAATAAAAAGTTATTCCCTTCATAACAGATAGTCATATTGCTGGTTATCTGTATCCTCTTCCTGCCACCCAGTGCCCTAGTGGAGGTGCTGGCTACTGAGCCCCTATCTCTACTAGAATTGCCCCACTTTGTGCTCTGAACAGTTATTTCAGGCCGTAGTGAACGCGTATTTCCACAAACATCTGGCCTGTGAAGTGTGACTGTTGACGCAGAGGCACGCTTGTGCTACCCTCTCCAGGTTACCATCCCTCCTTGCTGCCTGTTTGCCAGCCCCGACTCTGCCACCTTCTTGGCCTTCTTCAACCAGTCCTACAAAACACAAAGCTTACTAATAACTGTTTAGTATTTTAGAGTTAGTTTTAAATGTAAGAAAATAAATTTTATTGCTGTGGCCTGGCCAGGGATTCTGGTTGTAACTTGTGCTTCACTGTTTTAAATATTTTCTAGCAAGAAACGGCTTCACCTTTCTGCTCTCTGTCAGTGATGAATTTCTCTCCTCATCTAAGATTCTGGTGCCCTGTTCACCCACTCTGTTTTTCTGCTGGCAAGAAAAGCACTGGTTTTTCCCTACCCATCCACAGAGAAGAAAAAAAGGCTGAGGGCCTTCTTATTATCAAAGTTCAAGCTGAGAGACGGGATACTCTGAGCATCCTTTCCATGTGGAACACTGCAAATGAAAAAAAGCAAAATAGAGGAACCCCTAAAAGAATGTTTTCTAATGATGTGTTTTGCAATTGGAGTTTGGATTAAAAGAATGGGAGAAGGAACCTCCTTTTGTTGAGCTAATTGATGTTGTGGAATAGCACAGAAATGTTTTGGAAATACTAACCAGCCGTTTTCCTTCACAGCCAAAGGAGGAAAACCCCAGGGAACTGTTGCCTTCCTAATTGTGGAAAAGTGCAGCAGTGCTACTCAAACATGCTTTTTCCATCTTAATTTTAATAGCGCATTATAGTTTAAACTTATTTCCATAGTGTGCAAAACAGTAGAGAAATTTGAACTCTAGGTCATGAAAGAAATACACATGGATATTTGCAGAAAGTGCTCTCATTGGGTGCTGCTTTTGAGTATCATTTACATTTTTAAATTCCCCATCCTTACGAAAATTATTTTGTAGAAAGTTCATTTCATCAAATATACTTAAAGTTTATAAAATGTTCATTAGATATGTTTAAAAATATAGTGTGAGAAAACCTGTTTCTATTGGCACTGCCATGTTATTCATCTGTCTTTTCAAACATGTTTTTGTTGGCATTTTCATCTGTGTTTGACCTCATTTTTAATGAATTTTTAACTGCTAAATAGTGGTTATCTGCCACACAAGAATCAAAAGCAGTTAAAGTTCCTCAGAGCTAAGAAGAATAGACAGAAGTACTGCTCAGCATTTTACACAGTAAGCTGTGGAACAATGAGCTATAATTATCTCCTGTTAAAAACAGCAAAATAAGAAATATGCCAGTTTAGATTTGAAGTTGGCAGCAGTTCAAAAGGTTGAGAGAATGAGAAATTGTGGAAATTCTCTGCCTTATTTTTCCCTTCGTGCCTCTTCTATGTGAGATTTTTAGGTTGCGTGCAGATGCTCAAAATTAATTTGCTCTAGAAGCTTCATCTTCCATCTCCTTATCATTAACAGTGGTCACATGAAGCCAATAAGAGAGGCTCAAAAAGACGTCAGTTTTTGTTACTCTAGACACCAGGCAAAAAGCCTTTCAGCCTAACTTAGTAGGTGCAAATAGATGTGAGGAACAAGGAAGCATTAGCATCCTCATTTTACAGATAGGAAATTAAAAAAAAAGAAAACATGGCAAGTGTATGGCTCATCTCACAGACTTGATGTGTTTAATATGGAACTAGTCACTTAAGCTCCTTCATTACTAGAGACACTGAGCCCTCAGTGATTTATCCCATCTGTCTTAAAAATCTGTATTAGAGTGGATAGAAAGGGTTATTCTTCGATAAGGCTCTTGCTGTATCTCTCCACTGACTATAAGGGAAGCCAAAGGTGAAAATTCCTCCAGCCAATTCCTTCTAGTGGTGGTAATGATCAAAACTAGCATAATGGAAACCCCAGATCTTCACGAACCAGTCTTGATCAGTCTCTGAAGCAGGTTGGCCAGTCTCTGCTTTTAAGGTTTTCCTAAACCTTTAGATGCAAATTTTAAGCATTCTTCAGTCCAGAAATAAACTGGTGGGATGGTTGGGCTCAGCAGGTGATGACTGATGGTTTGCACTCTTCCTGGAGGTCAGTAACAAGTGGGGTATGCAGGGGTCTGTCCTGGGGCCTGTCCTGTTTAACATCTTCATCAGTCGAGGAGGTCAAAGAGGGAGGACATTCTCAACAGATTTTTTCTCATCAGTTGACATGCATTTGGAATAGTGGTGCCAGCAGGTGAAGGGAGGGGATCCTTCCCCTCTACTCAGCACTGGTAGGGCCACACTGGAGTGCTGTGTCTGGTTCTGGGCTCCCTGTTACAAGAGAGTTATGGGCATACTGGAGCAAGTCCAATGAAGGGCCACAAAGATAATTAAGGAACTGGAGCATCTCTGCTATGAGAAGAAGCTGAGAGAACTGGGACTATTCAGCCTGAAGAAGAAGCATCTCAGGGGGGTCTTATCAATGTGTATAAATACTTGAAGAGAGGGTATTAAGAAGATGGAGCCAGTGGTGTCCAGTGACAGGACCAGAGGCAATGGGCACAAACTGAAACACAGAAGGTTTTAGCTGAATGTCAGGAAACACTTTTTCACTGTGAGGGTGGGGGATCACCGGCACAGGTTGCCCAGAAAGCTTGTGGGATCTCTGTCTTTGGAGATACTCAAAAGCCATGTGGACATGGCCCTGGGCAACCCACTTTAGGTGACCCTGCTTGAGCATAGGGATTGGACCAGATGACCTCTAGAGGTCCCTTTGAGCCTCAAACATTCTGTGATTCTGTGAAAAAACCCTGTCAGCGATTCAGGCCAGGGCCTGACTCCCTGCAGGGCAGCTCTGCTGAAGAGGCTTTGGGGGTCCTGCTGGGCAGTGAGCTGAGCATGGGCCCTGTCAGCAGGGATGGCCAACAGCATCTGGGCTTGTAATAATAGGAGCATGGTCAGTTGGTCTGGGGTAATGCTTATTACCCTTTACGTTGCAGTCATTAGACCTTATCTAGATTAGGACTTCCAGTTTTGCCCCCAGTCTTCCGCTTGCGACACGTGGATAAACTGGCTGCCAAGATGGTCAGGGATGGAGCACATGTCCTATGAGGAGAGGCTGAGCTGAGCTTGTTCAGTCTGCAGAGGAGATGGCTCTAGAGGGATATAACAGCAGCCCTCAGTACCTACAGGGAGGGTGTCAAGGAGATGGAGCTAGGCTCTTCACAGTGTTGCATGGTGGGAGGATGAAGGACAATGTCGTAAGTTGAAACAAGAGAGTTCATGCTGAGTGTGAGGAGAAAGCTTTTCCCCACAAGGTTAGCCCAGCAGTGTAGCAGATTGGCAGAGAGGTTGTGCAGTCTTCATCCTTGGAGATTTCCAAGAACTGCCCGAGCAACCTGGTCTGACCCCATAGCTGACCCAGCTTTGAGGAGAATGTTGAACTAGGGGCCTCCTGGGGTCCCTTCCAAGCTGAGCAAGTCTGTGACTCTCAGCTGACCATGCATTCTGACTTCTCCTTCCTGCCTTTTCTTCTTGCCAAGGCCAACCACATCAGATGTTATGAAGAGAGGAGCTGTGAACAAAACTGAACACAGTATTATGTCACTCTCCTAATGTGCATTGTCCCTGGGTTACTGAATGCTCTGCTTAGTTCCACTCACCACGCTGCAGAATAGATGTAGGAGAACCAGGAAAGATACAGAAAACACCACTGTGAGGAATGACTAAATAGGCTAGGTTCTTCAACATGAAGAGAGATGCTGCCTCTGGATGCACTACAGGCCTAGGAGGTGATGATTATTGAGGAGATGCTAAAAAGAGAATGATTAGTCACTGTTTCATGGAATGCAAGAAGTAGAGAGCACTCAACAAAATGATCAGGCAGCAAGTTTAAAAACAAACAAGACTTGTTCATGAGTATATAGCAACATTGTGAAAGATTTTGTGGAGGCCAAAAGTACAAGTAGATTCAAGAAGTGTTTAGATGAGTTCATGGAAAATGCATCCATTGGTACACAGGGATTTGGATGAAACTGTCACCTCAGGAAGTTCCTAAATGGCTGTTTGCTGGAGGTCAAGAGAACATCAGGAGAAAGTTCAGCCTGTGCATGGCCTTGGTTGGGCCCTTGTGCATCTGCTGCTGTCCACCACGGAGGAGAGTCCTGTGCTGGATGGACATTGGCCAGTCTGAGAGTTATCATTGCTACCTCACCAGTAGCAACCATAGCCTGCTTCTGCTCCCTGATGAGGGTGGATGAAATGGCAGGTAAAGGAAAAGAAACCACACATTCTGAAGGCAAAGGAAACCATGTGAGAGAAAGGCTCAGGAATTGGGAAACCACACTTGTTCTTGACCTGGGGCTGATGGATAGCTCCAGACTAGCAATTACTTTTTTCTCTTTGTGTGATATTATCCCCATCTATAAAATTAGCCTTTTTTAATCTTCTGTGGGGGTTATTAGTATTAAAATATTAGTAAATACGAAACACAGGAGGTGCCGTCTGAACATAAGGAAACACTTTTTCTCTGTGAAGGTGACTGAGCACTGGCACAGATTGCCCAGAGAGGCTGGGTAGTCTTCATCCTAGGAGATATTCAAAAACCACCTGGACATGCTCCTGGCCAGCCATCTGTAGGTCACCCTGCCTGAGCAGGCAAGTTGGACCAGATGACCTCCAGTGGTCCTTTCGAAACTGAAACACTCTGTGATTCTGTGAAATAGCAATGTTAGTAAATACTAAATATAATCAAAATATTAGGACTATTCATATTAAACTATCGAACCTGTCTGGAGGTTCAACAACGTGCCTAAGAAAGAAGGGGAGCTGCTCTCTGTTTAGAGTTTTTAGCCATGTTTTTTGACATAAGGACTATTGCAGTGCTCTTTGTAACCTACTCTTTTATGAGGATTGTCTTGCACTGTATTTGGATGTTTCTTGAGTACACGTGGGTGAAATCATAGCTACCATCCACCACTGTCTTCTTTAAAGTGTCTCAGCAGGGCAGGATACTCCTAAGCAAGAACATTAGATGTCTGGGTGGCCGCTTTGTGTTCAAAGACAAGTGCCCTGTTTATATGACCATATCTTTGCCTCCAGCACGCTGGGCACACAACTGCTTTCACTATCTCTGTGTTGTCACCAACTTCCGTTATTTGGAGCTTTGTCTTTGTTCCGTTTTGATGCGTTTATCTGGGCAGATGCCCTTAGCTGGGCTCACAAACACAGCTGTAGCCGGGCAGCATGGATTTTACCCCAGGGAGAAAACAGAAGTGTTTGGTGTGTCGGTAACAGGTCTCCAGCTGTGGACTCCTCGGTTTACACCTGTCCCTGAGAGCTTGTGCACAAACACCCTGACGAGCCATTGCAACGGTACCCAAGCCGTCAGCCCAGTGTTGCTAATTTATCTTTCTTATTACGTGAGGTTTGCAACTTTAGCACACAGAGTTACCGCACCTGGTTGCTTCTAACACCCAGGTGTACGTGGATATCTCTGTATTACACTGCAGTCCCTACAGCAGCTGTCTCCAGGTGTACATACAGCCTGCCCTTACTGCTGGCCAGGGTGGGCTTGACACACCAGTGGTGACACTGCTTTGCAGCTGGAAGAGTATACAGCAATGCTGGCTTATCCAAAATAACTAGATAGGAAGACAAAAGATATTATTTATTGCTACTCGTTAACAGACTAAGTGCCTGAAACATTCCAATTTTCCATTGTCCATTGTGTAAGATTTTCCACTGCTGGTTAACCTTTTAATTTTATTCTTCCCTGAACAGAAAGGATCAGGAGGATGAGAGAGAAATTCACTGTTATGTCAGGCTTCACCCCAAAGCAGTGTTACCGTGTAAAATAAATACCTTGGGTACTAAGGCATAGGGATTCGGGTCCAGACAAAAAGAAGACACAGACAAGATTAGATGTGTCTATGTGAAGCTACAATTCTGAGAATTACTTTCTCTGCCCCTAAATTTGGGAGATTAGACAGGATTGTAGTTTTATTAATTTCAAAGCGTTACCTATATACAGGCAGATACATATGTACGTACCTTCAAATGCACATACACATATACAGAAAGAGATACATGTGCAAAGACTTCACAAACTTGATCAGCATCACATTTGGTTCACAAAGAGTGGGAGCAGAGAGTTCCTTCCACATCAGCTCCAGTGCGGAGTCTCACAGCGTTCCCTGGCGTGGAGCGAGCTTCTCGCAGCAAAGAGAAGGAGCTGCTTTTTCCATGAGAAACTCCTGCATTTTACACAAACACATTAAGGTTAGTTGGAATCCGGGTATTCCGTGTGAAATGTATCCACCTCATTTAAAAGCGAAGTTTCATCCTTATACCATTTTCAGTTTTTAAGATTTAAAATATATCGGGGCTATGTGAGATGGGGAGCTGGTGACAGTCTAACAAGACACTGTATAGACAGAGTGAAGAGAAGAGTTAGAGATAAAATGCTGTTTTTCTGTGTGTTTGATCCCATGCTGGGCTGTAACTTTTTGTTTCTTGCTTTAATCTTTGCTTGGTATCTCACTTGTTATTGTAACTTTGCCTAATTTCTCTCTCTCTTTTCTTTCTTTATGCTATATCTTCATATAAATACAAAAAGCACAGCAGTAAGCATTAAACCCAGCAAGATCAGGATGCCTTCAGTTGGCTTACAGCAGGGATGAATTTTCTCCCCAGCCATAGGCCGAGCAAAGGAGAGTCGAGATGAGAGGAATGGATTTCTTTAGAGTAATCAAATGCAGACTTCTCACATTCATGCAGCTTTTAAATCATCAAGGCCACAGTGTTTATCTGTCCACTCTTTCTCATTGTCTGTTGCTCTCATGACCGATGCTCTGGGGTTTTTTGTGTCATGTTGAAATGATTGAGAGACGGTTTTCTTGGTGCAATTCATTGATGAGGAAATTAATACTGGAGGGGCAGCTCTCTATGGATTTACGCGTTGGTTTGGCAAGCAGAAATGAAACTTTGCCCAAATTGGCACAGTAGCATTAGAAACCCACCTGGCAGCAGTAGTTTCCCAACTTGAACAACAGCAGTGAATTAAGCCCTGAAGTGTAATGGCTTCCCCTAATGAGTAGGGGAGGGAGAGCGAGCACCCTTTGTATGCAAGCCGTGAAAGTCAGATCAAAAGGCTGTTTGAAAACTTTGAAACTGGCTTTTAGAAGCATAGATGGGAAACAACATCTTTCTTTTCTAGCTCTGGAGTTGGGAGATAGAGGAAACAATAGCTATTGTATAGACAGAGAGTTATTTGAATTCTTCCCTCTACCTCTGTGCACCTGATCAAACAGCCGGCGGTTGAAAGGCTGATGTACGGTCAGGCTTCCTGCCTGATACCGGCGCGATAAAAATTGCTGCAGCTGGAACATCTAAGAGCACAAAGCTCAGAAA
Source organism: Limnodromus scolopaceus (assembly GCA_028565335.1). Lineage (NCBI taxonomy): Eukaryota > Metazoa > Chordata > Aves > Charadriiformes > Scolopacidae > Limnodromus > Limnodromus scolopaceus. The sequence goes on from JAOXNO010000024.1 coordinate 96,107,840, forward strand.
AAAAATGGATGCCAGGGAGGAAAAGTGAGGCAAGATAAAAAGAGTCCTAAGTTGGGACCTGTCGTTCTGGCTTCAGAGGAAGACTAAGGGGAGGAGAGAAGGTGGCTTTTCTCCAAATATGCCTTGGATGGGCTGTACACAAGCACTAAAGAAGACACACTTCCAAACCCACCTTTTCTTTAATATAATCTTATCCCTCTATGCTAGTATGTCAACCCCATGTATGCCTCTCCTATTCACAACACCCTCCCAGGCCAGAGTCCTACTCTTCTCCCTGCTCTCTGGCATCCCTAGCATACCCCAGCCTCTCTCCCTCACTTCAGCAGCTGGGATCCCATGTCTCACGTGTCTCACCTCTCTCCACTTCACCCTTATTCTTCCCACATCAGTCCACGTTTCCTACATTTCCTGCAACTGGAGCGAGGACACAGCCACAGCAGCGGTGGCCTCCTGCCTCAGGGGTCTGCCAACTATTGGCCTGCATGTAGGGGCTCACCAAGCAACTCAGGAACTCAAGACAGGAGCTGTTACCAAAGTGTTACATGAAACCCTAGCGCTCTAGGAACCAGCCTTGGATATATTAAAAACCCAACTGGACAGAGTCCTGGGAAACCTGCTGTAGCTGACCCTGCTAGGTGACCATGGGCTTGGACTAGACAATCTCCTGAGGTCCCTTCCCACCTCATCCTTTCTGTGAGTATGTGAGCACTGAGCTCCATGATGAGTGAGGCAGGACGAGGGAAATGAACGTAACTGCCCTGTTCAGAGCCATGAAAGGGGAGTATGAACTACATCACCGAGTGGCAGGCCTGTTTTTCAACCCCTTGAGCACATTTGCTGCCTAAAAGAAGTCACTGTGCAAACCTTGATATATTTTTCCTTAGAGAAAAGGCAGAAAGGAGGAAATATTACCTTCCATGAGACACTTGGCCAAGGACAGTCCCCAGCAACCTAGGCTGCTGGGCAGCAGGAGCAAGATGCAGGGGGACTGCCGGCTGGGGCATGAGAAGTCGCATGAACTGATGGAGGGATGGGAAATGGCAAGGGCATGCATGGGGACAGCTGAAAAGCTGGAAGCAAAATTCCAGTTCAGCCAGCATGTACAATCTTGACGGCTCTGGACAACGAAACATAAGTCAATACTGCATCTCCTGTGCAGCGTGGGAAAGCTGTGCTACTGTCGGCATTCATTAGGAAAATGAACTCTTAAACATTCCTGCTATGAAAAATATATCCATTCTAAAGTGCAAAGAAGCAATTTATTTCAGTAAAGGAGATGGAAATTCTATTTAAGGGATGGTATATTCATGTCCCCATTATAGTCTGCTCTAGGTGAAATAGATAATATCGCTGCATTTTCACTGGGAATGTTGTCAAGACAACTTTTAGTGCAGCTATTTTGAGAAATTTGTAATACCGTGCAATTTAAAAAGAGATGATTTAATATACTTGTACATTTGATCCACTTCCTTAAGTCCTTCAGCCAGTCACGGAGCAGTTTCAGCTTTACAGCAGTTTCAACATTGATGGCAATTCTGACTGTGTGTTAGAAGCACTGTGAAATGCAGAGCACGATCCCCACTTGTTCCTGTCACCACTGGGGAGGGCTGTGCTCTGCATTTGCGGTGTTCAGAGGCTGATGGAGATCCACGGCGAGGGCAGCGTCCATCGGGCTGAGCTGGGGCACCAAAGGCCATTCAGCAGGTCGGCTTTGAAAGTCAGCCTCACAGGGCCTGCCCAACAGTTTATGTTGTTCTTTTGCTTTTGGTTTTCTTTTGCTTTTTAAATCACTACATTGGAGAGAGCATTTGAACACTTGAAAATTTTTCTTCAGCTAAAGCCAAAAAAGAACAGCTGTACAGAAACAGTGAGGGGATACGTTTATCCTGGAGACCTGGGGACTTCGAAAGAGCTTCGAGTGACAAAAGGAGTTTTGAACATATCTCATGGGAATTATATAGGATGGGCATGTTTCAGATATTAAATCATTGCAACTAAATAAGGATGGATTAGACACAACTTTTTATGAATGTATATTAAAAACCTGCTGTTTGGAAGCCTTACCCTCTTTGCAGTCACGCTGCCGGCAGCGTTACCAGCCCTGCGAGCCCAGCCAGCAGGAAGGTGACTGAAAGAACTGACAACCTGGCTCAGATACTCATTGCTATTAAGTCTGGTCCCTTAATTTTGCTCTCACGTTTTCTTTCTCACAGTCTGGCAATTAAGCTGCTGCCCCGCTGACCCAAGCCAGGGAATAAACTGAGGCAATGTAAGGTGCTGCTGTGCTGTGTAACTGCCTCACGCCAGGGACTGGACTGACAGTACTGTTTTCATAAATAGAAATTGTCTCCCTAATCCCAATACTTCTCTGTCTTTAACAACTTGCATCAGCAGATTCCTTGAACAAAGGGACAGATGTTCGTTGTGGTTCATAGCCCAGAGACAGCTAACGTGGGAAAAAGAAGAGTTCTCCATCATTGGCCACAGGGGAAAAAGGCAATACAAATGCAGGTTGTATGACACGAGTTTCCCCAGACATCTGTAGCCCCAAATTCACTTCTAGTACCTAATGTGGGGCTATGGTTAGTGGAGGAATAAACTGCTGTTCTGTAAGGATGCTGGGAGGTCGTGCAGGTGACCTGAGCCTTTATTTGCTTGGTTCTGGAAAGCTCAAGTGAGTTTATGTCGTGCCCAGCCTGCGCATCGCAGGGCTCCTCCTGCTCCTGGGTCTAGCAAATTCATCCACCTGGCAGAGCTTTCCCTTTACAACACGGGAGCATCTAGCTTAGGGACTATCGTAAGCTTTCTCTTCCTCTTTTTGCCACTTTGTACTACCTGGGTCCTGATCTCTTTCAAACTGGATTATCCTCTTATTCTTTCTGGTGACCCTGAGATCAATGAAGTCAATGTAGTGTAAGTGATGGTGAGACTGTACTAGAGAAGGTTAAAGAAACGCAATGGGTTTTACATGTGAAAATAAACGACCAGTCCAAGTAACAGTATGTAAGCCAGGATACAAACAAACCACAGGGCAAAAAAGCAGATGGGAAAAAGAGTAGCCCAGAGTGAAGAGAGGTAAAAGATAGTGGGAAGGGGCAAGATAAAGTAACAGAAGTAGTAAGGATACAATACAGCAGCGCTCAAAGAAATACGCAGTGTGTCTGGCTAAGAGAGCAGTGATCTAGACACCACAAGGAACGGGACAAAAAGAGGGAAGAGAGCATGAAGTGAGGAGGATAAAAACCTTTAGGACAACTGAACAACAGAGAAACAAAGTTAAAAGCTGAGAGTGTGGGAGGCTTTTCCATAAAAAAGAAAAAAAAAAAAGTACAGAAAAATGTAATGAAATCATGTGCTGAATTCATCGTGTTCAGGCTCATTTTCTCAGCAGCAGTGATTACTGCAGCAACCGGCAATGGAGGAGCTCTCAAGGTCATCTCATCTGACTGCCTGCAGAGCAGAGAGCTTCTCAGAGCCAATAGTGTCTTTTATTTGCTTCCTCTGGCTTTTAATAATGACTAAATATAAACCAAGCTGTTGGCAATATAAGTTCTGTTCTCTGTGAGCAGTAAAAGCATGTGTTAGATCCTGAAGATAAGGGGTACGGTGTGGTGCTGAGGGAGGTTGTAGGTTACAGTCAGTGTGTTAGTGGGGACAGGAGTTACAACGACTGCCTGTGTCTATAGAGAGGTGATTCTGGTTTGTCTGTCCTTCCCCAGGTCACTTGAGAAGACAGGCCCCAAGGTGCTCTGCAAATAAACCCAGCTCTGTCGTAGCACCCAGTCCTCCGATGCGGGACTAGCCAAATTCCTCTGTTTTCTGCTCTTCAATTTTCTTTGACCGTGGGCTGCGCAGATAGAACTGTGCACAGCTGCCTATGGTTTGTTGTTGAATACACACCAGGATGCCTCGGCCATTCTGGCTCCGCTGCAGGTATTTCATTATATCAGTCTGAGAAATGCTATTATAATGTAATATAATACAGCCCCGCTCTCATCGTGCATCGCTCTGCGTGGAAAGTTAAACAAGAGCAATGCTTCGTAGATCATTAGCACCGCAGAGCAAGCGATCTTGCCCGGGAGGAGAAATTAAACTTATAACAGTCCAGTGACTCAGAGGTTGTAATGCAAGTTTGTTGAAAACTGGACGGGAGCAACTTACTCTGAATCCGGTGGGAATGACGTGCCACGGCTGAACGCTGCGCGGGGCCCACGGCCCCAGCCCTCTCGCTCTGCGGAGCTTTCAGCTTGGGTAATGGTGGTTAGGTTTGGGTTTTTTCTTGGCCATCCTGTAAGTGCACCACTGACTGTCCTGAAATGCATTTTAGAAGTATCCGAAGTAAGGTAGAAATAGATCTAACCATGGTTTAGATTTTTCCGTCTAAAAGTAGGCACAAAATTGCACTCTCTGGGCTTCCTGTTTGCTTGGGCAATAGAAGTCTCTGGATCGGAGCATGGCATTTAGCCGTGTACTTCAGTAGATGCAGTACATCAAACATTGCCTCAGACTGATCTTTTGCATGGGAACATTGCTAAATATAACCCAGCTTCTGTTGTTCTCCACGAGTAGCTCCATATCAGCTGGATATCAAGGAAACACAGAGGCAGAGAAAGCAGACCTGGCCAGAGGGCAGATCTCTCCCCAGGGCTGTCCCCCAAAAGGGAGGAGGGTGGGATTCCCTGTGTGAGGGTGTCAAGACACAGAAGCGAAACCACGCACACGTGCTTTAGGTGCGGTGCTTTGGAGCTCAGCTATCATTTTTAACGGCCCGCGGGAGGGTGGCATCCCCACGTCAGCCTCTGTGCCCAGGCCAGGAGCAGGAGGTGACCCTTCTGCTCAGGGGTGGCTGCGCTGCCTACAGCCCTTTCCCCTGGGCCGCAGGCTGTGGGACATCTCCTGCGCCCCGGTAGGAGGCAGAGGGACAGGGACAGCATCCACCTGGCTCAGCGTAGGCAACCGCCAGCAGGGACATCTGCGCCTGAGCTGCTCGGGCTGTGCTGTCCTTACAGCCAGCAGACACATAGTCAATATAACGAGCAGGCTAGGCTCTGCCTCATCTCATCCTGAAATCAATGTCTAGAATTGTTCAGGTGAAGGAACCACTGAACATGCATTTATGTCCCGAGTGACAGTATAGAGAAGTAAAAAGGTCTGGGCTCCTCTGCCTCCTATAAAGAAGGCCAGATCAGCTGTAACTGTGTGTGTTGTGGATGTCTCAAGTTACCTGAGATGAGTGTGATGCCAAACGCTTTGTCTGCTCAGCTGTAGCTCATGGGCCTGCTGATCACAAGGCACAAATTTAAATCAGACGCCCGCTCTCTAGCTGGGAGAGCCAAGAAGTGAGCAAAGGAGTGCAGGGAGCTTGGCATGGGATCCACAGGCAAAACAGTCCTCTCCAGGGATCCCTCAAAAATGGGAGGAGAAAATCTTTGGGTTTTTCTGGAGGAGGTGAAAGTCAGAGCGCAGAGATGTCTCTTTCTCTCCCTGGTTTTACTGCAAAGTAGGAGATGGAGTGGAAAAAAAAAAGTAGCTTATTCCTGTAGGCCACAGGTTAGACAATACATCGAACTTGATGTCCAGCTGACTAAGCTCTGTGTGGGTAAACCAGGTGTAGAAAACCACCCAGCTCATGAGATGAGCATTTGTTTAGACACTTTCTTTGTTTTCCAAGGGTGCTCAGTAAGCCTCACTGGGTTTGTGTTGCCTTAATCCTCAGCTCCCTTCCCCCTGGTTGAGCTTGCAGCTCGCTAACCCTCCACCCCACACACACCCGAGACCTTTTCTAATTTATTATCCGGCTGGGGAGGATCTCAAAGGTAGAAATTAGTCCACCGTGCATTAAGCGAGTTTCCTACGTAAAGCGTGGTGCATTAAGGCTTCTTACTGTGTCCCTGGTTTCTCAAAGCAGCTATAACGAAGCTCAAAACTGCTTCACATACTTTCAGCAGGAAATCATAAATCTTCCCTGTCCTTTTGGCAGCCCTCTTCCTCTTCTGCCCTCCCATGAAATTCTGTTTTCTAAACTGATTTCCATCACTTGTTTCGCTTGTGAACCTGACTCTTGCTTCTGCTGTTGGTTTCATGTATGTTACCGTGAAGGCAGGGAAGTTGGGCTTTTTCCTCCCTCCAAACGGAAGGCATTTATGCCAGTGCTGGAGGAGAAGCATCATGTCCTCTTCCACCACCCCTCAGGACTGGGGGCTCCTTGGAAGGTGGGTCTCTTACACAAGTTTTGTGAGCCCGGTGAGTGTAGACCAGCACAGATCTGTTGGGTAGACCTTCTCAGGCCTGTCCTGGGCTGGGCATATATTGCAGGTCACCTGTGATCTGCAGCAAATGAACCTGGTGATGCTTCCCTCACCCATGGTCAATCCCGTTCAGTGAGTTCCCGGCTTCTCCTCTGTGCCAGGAGTGACCAGGGACAGTAAAACATGGACTATAAAAAAAAAAGCAGGGCTGTAAAACGGGGGGGATCAGCTCCCTGCCACTTCCCCTTGCTATTAATGAAGAAAGGGACACTCAGCAGAGCTGGTATCTTCTGGTTCTCCACCAGATGGTGGTAAATGCCAGCGCTGGGCTGGTGCCGGAGCATCGGGCTGAGTTCCCTGTCCCTCCTGTAGCAAAACCACACCGGAGTGACAGATTTATGTGGGGCATCCGCAAACGCTGGCAATGCACTCTATTTTCATCATAGCCTAATTTCCTCTCCTTCCGTCTCCTTTACCTTTATATGTTATAGTCCCTATATATTCAGACCCATTTACTCCTTGGATTTTCGTCTGCCGTTTTCCCCGCTACTCGAGTTCGGGGTTCGTGGCAGATGTCCCTTCCAGCCTTGTTTGGCACACACGCTGCCTCGCACCAGGCAGGGAGGAGAAGATGGCAGCTCTCCCCAGTGGCTAAAGCTGGGGTTTGCTGGGGGCAAAGCGAAGGTCTGCAAAAGTCAGGCAACGAGAGTCCATCTCACAGTCCGGGCTCCCCATCGCTCTGGCACAGGACTCCTTAGGGAATAGCTGTCTTACAGAAAGTGCCTTCTTAACTACGCATTGACTACCTTAGAGTAGCCACCAAGTTACAAGAGCTGTGCAGGCAGGACAACTCGGCTTTGAAGCTTCATAAACTACACAGAAAGATCTGGAGCTGACCTTTTCACTGCAGTGACAACCAGTAGGTTTCTTCTGCATTTGCAGTTTAATGTGAAAAAATGCTGAAGAATGGAAAAGGAAGAAAACCTTATACCCAAAAACATGTGCCATCCTGAGGAATACACACGCACTTCTGAGGAGAAGGATCTGGGGTTCCTGGTGGATAGTAAATTATCCACAAGCCAGCAATGTGCCCTTGTTGCCAAGAGGGCCAATGGGATCCTGGGCTGCATAGGGAAGAGTGTGGCCAGTAGGTC
>JAOXNO010000024.1:96124923-96147311 GCA_028565335.1 Limnodromus scolopaceus
CCATCCCTGGAGGTATTTAAGAAACGTGTAGACGTGGCACTTCAGGGCATGCTCTAGTGCCCGAGATTGTTGGGTTGTGTCTGTTTGTGGGGTGGTTTGTTTTTGGGTTTTTTTTGTGATTGGACTTGATGATCTCGAAGGTCCCTCCCAACCATGAAGATTCTGTGATTCTGTACTGAGAAACACTCCGTGTGTTTGTTTGCAGGACCTGCTCCCGCCGGCTGGCTCTGCCCCCTCTTGCCTGGGCAAGGATTATGGCCGCGGAGCCCGGCTCCTGCCCGGAACCGCCGGACTGCAGAGTAACGGGCATTAGGAACGAGCAACGAGCGGTGCCGGTGTTCCCGGGTGAAAAGCTCTTCCAATCCGAGCGGCCTGGCCGTGTGGTGCGTTGGAACAAGCACAAACCGATAATTAACACATTTTTTTTTAACTGCACGGAAAGAAAAAAAAAAAAGAAAAAAAAAGAAGAAAAAAAGCTAATGTTGTTTTCTTTTCATTGACTGTTTCGCACACAGATCCTTCTGCCAAGGACTTAAACCCACACTCGTAGCCTTTTTGTAAGCAGTTCCTGTTCACCGAGTTACAGACCTAAAAGCGCAGAAAAAAAGTCAACCAGTAGACAGGACAGAAAAGTTGAATGAGCGTTGGCTCTTCTTATTTTAATGAAGAAATCTTTCAAGTTAATATCAGTGCATATTTAGAAATAGCATGTGATACTCCCAACGTCAAATACATCAGCAAATTACAGTTTCAAAACTTTATAAATTAACGGCAAGAAAAAATATAATTAAGATTAACACAGAGAATAAGGTTCAAAATAAACATCCCGTTTGTTTGTTGCACTGTGTCATCTACATTCCTGGTGCTTAAACAGCAAGAGAGATCCAGGACTTCGTGGTAATTAGGCTCTCCAAAATAGCAGTTATTTTTCTACGAATGAATTAAGCGGCTTGCATTCGGTTTTGATGTTCTTAATTAAACGTTACTCTTAGCTGTCACCAAGAAGTTTAGTCGTGTCAGAGCGAACTTTCCATTCCATGAGTGACAAATCAGGCTGACCTGGGAAGGCTGCCTGCTGGTTACAGCCCCTGCAACCCAGGATGGGAAGAACTACACGTGAGCACATTTGGCCGTTACATAAAATAGGTTTGCCTTTTTTTTTTTTTCTTTTTCTTTTTTTTTTTTTTCTGGTTTCACAGCCTCCTAACAATACTGTTTTTCAGCGTTGTTCCCAGTCATTGTTTTGAAAACGGTTCATCAACATATCCTGAATCAATCACCGATATAAATAACTCCAGTGACAAAATCCATTATGGAAGGACACAGAACTGCAAACTGAATGTTGTGCCGAGTGATTTTAAGGTGGAACTGTAATTACTTTATAAAATAGTGTAAAAAAAAAACAAACCCAAAAACCAACACAAAAAACCCCCACACAGTAAAAGCAGTATCTTTAATTGACTGGCAATGGTGGAATCTGAAAAACCGAGTTATAATTTTAAGAGACATTTAACTCACGATGGACTCTTAACACAAGACAAATTGCACTGAAGCTGAAAAGAGATGCACATTTAAAGCTTGCAAGTGTGATATAAAAATATTCTCTCGTTCTTTCATTTTGATACAGGGAATCCAATTCCCTAATGGAAGAAGATAAAGGACATCCTCTTTCCTACCCCACTGCTGTCCATACAGACTATTCCCTTGATATCAGGAAACGGTGTTTCCCCAACAAAAATGCCAGCCCCGGGAATCGCAGACTTTCTGGTAGCAAGGATTTGTTGATTTTGCTTCATAAAGTATTATTTTCAAGCAGGTGAAATACTGCTAGGATATGCATTTCTTTCACTCCTAGCCTACTGTGCAAATCGCATACATCAGCCCCGTAACTTCAACCCGACCGCGGTCTGCGGCGCCTGGGAGGATCCGAGAACCTAAGGGTGATGCTACAGCAGGGAGCGGAGCGCCGGGCTAGGAAACAGCAGGCTAAATCAGAGTAGTAGGAAGAAGGCACATGCTTGGGATTTAGCAGGAACACCCGAAGGTCCCTCGTTACCATACCCTTACGCTCCCCCAAACGACAGTTTGCTTCCAGAAAAAAAAAAACCCACAAAACAACCCCGTGCGGTAACAGGAAACTTCCGAGAGTTCCCCGCTGCTTATGGCACGTAGACAGGGAGAGGGCTGTGAGCTGGGCTGGAGCTCCCCAGGCGCCGGGGTTGAGGCCAGAAACACAAACTGGGAACATGTCATGGCGCCGCGTACGCTCCTTTTATGCACAGACACGGGGTGCGCAAAATAAGCCGTCTCTGCTCCGGAAAATTTAAGGTTTTTGCATATGTGAAATAATCAGCTAATACTGCAACAGAACCCACAGTCATGCACTGGGTAAACAGAGCTTCTTCCCCATGAACGGTCGTCCTCAGGAACGCTTTATTCTGCGTCAGGTAAGGTCTCACGGGTTGCTAGCTGGCCTAGTCCCTTTTAAAGAACACAGTATTTAGCGAAAACCGAAAAGCAAAATTTTTAATTAAAAAAAAAAAAAAAGAAAAAAAGGTTTGATTTTAGTTGCGATACAGCTGGGATCGGTGCATTGCAGCAGCTCAGTTGCATCTAAGAGTAACGAAAATTCAACATGAATATCAGAAGAATAAATATATACCCTAAATTAATCTCTGTAAATACATTCACAGGTCCACTTAAGACACCCTTATGCATAACTCGTACTTCATCGAATCTGCATTTAGAGATGGATGTTAGTTCATGGGGAAAGCAATTTATCATACGACTCGGTTTATCTGTCATTATTCCAGCAAAAATCAGTAGCAAATTTGAAAATCTACATTTATTTTCCCCAGACCAACCACACAGAGGCTTAAGTCACAAATTCTATTATTTCCAATGTTCAATCAATAAGGCTTTATTTACACTTTTTAAACTATAAAGTCAGGAAAAAGTTTGGTGCAATGTGCAAGAAAAGACTGCACATTTCACTGATTGGAGACTAACATCTGCTTATGGTTTAATGCTAACCCACAGGCAGCCAATTAATGTCCCATATATCCACGTTTTTACATAAAGTTTCCTTCCAGATTCTGTCAGAAGCATACTAGCAGTCAGGCCACCTAAAAACAGCAAAGATGGCAGAGTTTTCTTGAGGCTTAGTTTGGAATGAACGCTTTTTCCAGGGAACTTATTTCTTCTTTTAGAATCCTTCGCATCGTAAAACTCTATTAGTAACCTAAAAGCAGACAGAAGGAGACAGACAGAGTTACGCATCCGCTTAAGTTTTAGGCAACTTACTTTCATCCAATGACTGCCTCAAAACACACATTATTTAAGAAACGATTTAACAACACGCAGCAGCTTATTTCTAACAAGTTTAAGCCATCGGTGCACGAAGCGTTCAAAGTAACTTTACACGTCAGGGAACTCAACCCGAACCCTTGGGAGCAACAAAAGCGCATTTTCCGGAGGGACCAATTTTAACACTGAGTATAAAAGCTGAGAGGAATCCTTTTCATTCAGCATTTAGCAAATAAGTGATATCATGGGACAGAATAGCACACGGCTAAATCACCGAGCACTGAGGGCAGGGAGGGTAGGATCTTCATGAAATAAACTAGTAACAAACATGCAAGAGTGAAAATACTACACCATAGGTAACCATAGTAACTTTTTTTCTCCTGTTTTTGAAAACCAGTAATAAATGGATTTGGAAATGCTGAGGTTTTGTTTTAAGTATCTCTCAATTTGCCCGACAGACTGCTTTGGTCCCAGGAAAGAAGTTCCAGTCAACAGGAGTCTACAACAAGACACAGATGATCAGGGCTCAGTTTTGCTGGTCTACAGAATGCTATTTATGGGCCACTGGACAGCCTTTTATTTTATCCATCAATTACTTGTCTATAAAATGAAATTCAGACCTCTCAAAAGTGAAGAAAAGAAAAATAACTTAGCAATCCTAAACTTGTTAAGACACTTTGGTAACAGTGCCATGGTTACAGACAGGCAGGTTAACTTTCACATGGGTTCAAAGATCACGGGACAAATGAATCCATTTTTTACTCCCACGGAGCGTGAGACTGGCAGAACAATTTCAAAGCAGAATGTGTCATCTGAAGAACCAGAGAGATCCCTAACTCACACAAATGTTATTCAGGGGTTTAGAAGGTAAACACATTTAGCTCCCTTAAACTGGACTTCAGACGTGTCGAATTCAACCATCACGTCTCAAACAGGACTCAAATCTCACATTTAGGCCCACGGTCCCCCAGGATCTGTTGCATATCCTCACTGGTGACCTGATCTGGAGATGCTGGAGGGAGCCAGGCACTTTAGTTCTGCCATGATTCAAAGATGGACAGATAAAACTTCTTCCTCACCCAATTTCCCCAGTGAAGGTAAGAATCTCAGGGCTGTTTGTCATTTTATCCAGTCGCTGTCTGACGGAAGATGCATAAACGATTTTGGCAGAAGAGATTAGATCGAGACCTGTCCCTTTCTAACTCTAACACTAATTATGGGGCTAAAATCAAACTCCTCTTGCTTCCTTGCCTACCTCGGGCATCTCGCATTCCTGGCTGTGCATAACTCAGCTGCAAGAAGATAAATGGAGAGTATTCAGATGAATATGAGTCTCGCCTGAAACATGGATTCACAGCAGCTCTTCAGTCTAAGGAAAGCCTAAGACCCAGGAATCTCAGTCTCCTGAGCAAAAGCTCTAACCACAAAGGCATTGTACAAAGCATGCCCAGGAGTGCCACCACCACCTCTCTTCAGAGAGCCCTACAGCTTGCACTGCTGGTAACACAGAAACCGTGGGTACATCTCTTAATACAGAAGAAAGGAGACAGCTTCTTGAAACAGGGAGTTCCACATATCGCTACTCACTTATCCTTTATTTCAAAACGTTCATGAAGCCACCTTCTCATATACATCTGCTCTTCTGGAATGTCCTTCAGTTCAATTCGATCGATGAAAATATGAACTCTTGGGCATTCCTTGCAAAGAAACTCTAAAAAGAGAGAAAAAAAGCAAACCAGACTGAGTTACAGAGACACCGTAAAGCATTTATTTGTCTAAAATACACTGAAAAGCCAACCTCAGAGTAAGTTCAAAGTGCCTTGGAAGCCTGCTTCGGTTTTCAAAAGCCTTCCCTCTTTATGTCCCGCATCCTGAGCGCTTCACTGAACTCAGAAGCCATCTGGCCTACATGTTTTTGAAAAGGTGGCCCATTCTCATGCACGGCGTGGAAACGTTGTCCTAAAATGCACCGCTGCTAACTGTAAAATGCTGTGCTTGACGATGCTACACCTCTACCTCAGCAGCAATCCACCCATTCTCTAGCCGTGGGATGCAATAACTTCCATGTCATCAAATGATCCAGCCTGCAATTTTGATTAAAGTTAGTAATGCTCTTTGCTTGTCCTTTAAAAAAATCTGAATTTTGTTTGCTCCCGGATGACAAAATCTGAATTACAGTAATTTCCCAAAGCAACTCAGGAGGAAGTGGGCTTCAGTTTAAGTAATAACCTATAATTAAAAAGTGTAATAGGGCAAAAGACTCCGAACAAAATACTGCTTTCCGTCTCGCATCCCTTCATTTTTCTTGTCACACAGCATTGCAAAGCCTGAGACAGCCCTCTTAGAACTCCCTGTTCCCCATTTCCTCAATTTGCCCCTAGAAAAATGTAGCAAGCAAGCGTTAGGCCAGTTGCAAACAGAACTCCATTACTCAAATTAGCCCTGTGGGATTTCTTACAACTAACGAGTGGTAAAAGTAGTGCATGTGGGATGAAAAGCACACCAGTATTTGTGTGTTAGTAATCATTTGCATTCATCAGTAGCAAGGGGTGTTGCAGCATCTCTAGCATCCCTGTACGAAGAGAGGCATCACGTGAGGATGGAAGTCCTTGGGAATGTGGGCAATCTTTGTATTTTGAGAAGAGACCACAAGTCTCTTCCTCCAATATAGATGGGCAACACATTTAACACAGACCGGGTGGTCCTTTTAAGTTGTTGACATTTTTTGGACAGCAGCGCAGATGTACAGAAGACTTTGACCCTTAACTGTTAGGGGTATCTTGAGGAATGACTGTGCAAAGTAATTGTCATCTTTATTATTGTCTGCCAAGCAGATATCCCCCTATTTGTTTTTCTTCTTTACAGGATTATTTATTTTTTAAGGGCTTTGCTGGAAAAGCAATCCTTATCATACACTAGAAAATGCCTTAAAGAATTTTAAAAGCCTGTTCATGCAAATGTCTTTGCGTGCTTGCAGAGGGGGGAGGGAAGGATGAAGAGATAAAGCGAGGAGGGAACTCTTGCAGCATTTAGACGCTGACATTTGTAAGGTGCTGTGTGCAGCCTGTCTGATCCTCAGGCACAGTAGCACCAAGGGAGCAACGTGGCCCAGGCCCCACCACCTGAAGAGATGCCTGAGGGCTCTCACCAGAAAGCCACAGAGCTTTCTGGTAGAACCATCTCCAGGCTCCAGCTATCAGGTGGCAGGCAAGCTGGAGTCCAGAACGATGGTAGGTACAGACATTGTCTTCAGGTTGATGTCCAATGCTTTTACTAACTGCAAAGAAAGCAGCTCTTTCCTCTTGCTTTTAATGGGAATAAAGGACTTTCCAGGTCTGTTTCTCTGAGGATACTATCCAGGCCACTACATGAAGGTCACTCACTATATGAGCACCTAAAAGCATACTATTAATATTTTAAGATGACAAACGTATTATCCGTGACTTAACTGCTTATAACGTTCACTGATGTATAAATCCTGTTTTTGAGCGGCATTACCTATTAAGTGGAACATTCTAAAAATATGCAAAACGGTATCTAGAAAACAAATGCCTGGAAGCTGGATTATATGGTCTTTTTTGTACTCGACTCCTATAAAAAGCATCTATGCTGTGCACATTCAGCCAGGGCTGGAGGTGTAGCTTTAGAAGGTATTTGAAACATTCTGTGCATCGCATAGCGTACATTTCTTTTGCTTCAGAGCACATAGGTTGTTCCGTATAGGAATACACAACTCTTTCCTGATGTTATTTATAATCTCAGTTATAAATTATTAAGGCAAATTATAAATCGAGCAAACCTCCTAAGTTAGATGAGATAGCATTATTAATAGCTATGTGGTACTTTTAAAATTAATGCTGTGCTGTTTAAAAAAACCTATTTATATTTGGCCATTTAAAGACAGCAACAAGGTATATTATCAATAATAAGCTCTAGTTAACAAAACAGGAATAAGACATAAGCATTTCAAAAGAAACACCTTTCCCCACCAAAGCTGAAATGCAGTAACTCTACAAATCTGCTTAAAAAAAGCAAAAACCCCTCCACAAATACCTAAACGTTGCTGCTGGTTTTCCCCCTTCTGCCATTAAGTGGTTCCAAGGCAAGCTGACTGTCCTACTTCCCACGCTGGTCGTCTTCAGCCAGTCTAACCTGAGTCCCCGCGTGTGAAGGTCCTAAGGCTTCGTCTCAGTTTCCCACCTTTGTAAATCCCAGGGCTCCTCTCCTCAGCCCGGCTCTCCCTCGCTGCCCCAGACCTCGTGCAGCCTCGCCAAGGGCTGTGTCACCCGCAGCTGCTCCCCCGGAGGGGATCACAATTCCCACCCATCGACTCGAGGCCGTTTTAGCCAAGGCCTGGGCATCCAGGACATCTGCAGAGGCCACTGTAATGCCTGCAATCAAGCTAGTCAGGGAATCTGACTGGTCTTTAATTATCCAATTACCCAGGGCTTAATGCAACTAATCCAAATTTTTTTTTTCTCTTTAGATGCACAGTGTCACCACGCTCACTAAGAACACCAGTGGATAAGAACAAAATTCTGAGAAGGAACAGCTGGATTTTATCACCGCAGCCTCTAAAAGGTTGGTGGTGGTCCCACGACCCTTAATTTCACATTAGCCTAACTCCCAAAAGACTTACGTAATTAAGCTAAGAAACAAAATCTTCTTGAAGCAATTTATTATGTGCAAATTACATCCAACTTCAGGGACACTAGCCCTTAAGGCCAACATCTGACTGGCTTTTAGATCCCTAAACTTGCCAGAATTTGTTATTATTAACAGCAGGAATAAGCAAGCCTGAACTTTCCTTCCAAAGACCCAACGTGAGTGCAAATCACGCATTATAATCAAACACGATGTTGGGGACAGCATCAGTCAACCAGGCACCGAGGACAATTTGGGTTAAACGAACACGAACAACTCGTGTGGGAGCCAAGTGGACTGACTTTCGTGGGGGAGATAATTTCCTCATAAAACGTTCTATCTAAGCTTAATGACAGATACAAGTGCGGAATGTTTGTAACGCTTCGAAGTGACCAACCACAGCAGAAGGAAGGAATTTAAAATAAGCAGGTGGATCAAAGGTTTTTTGTTCTTAAACTGCGACATCGTGGCCCTCCTTCTGCGGGACGGGATTCACACTAACCCAGGGCTGAAGGATTCAGCCCAGAACCGGGACTAAGGAATGGGATGCAACAGCCTCCAGGAAAGGGACCAGATCCACGGAGTTTTTAATTGCAAACAAATGTTTTGGGCGGGTGTTTTGCTCGCTGGGGCTTCCACAAAGTTCTACCAGTTTTCAGCTCCACACCTTCAAAAGCCAATTAATTCTATCTTGAATTATCAGCATTACCAGGGAAAGTGAGGGAAGGAGAGAAGCTCCAAAGGACAGACATTACCTGTAGCCGAGGAGGGACATTCAAATGGCCTCAGACCACCTTCCCCTTAATGCTACCACAGAAGTTCATTCCACCACTCCAAATTATTTGCCTTGCCCCTTAAGAAAGCTCTGCCAGTGACGTTAACACTTAAACAGATATTCCAGTTTTCAATTACTAATGAAGTCTATTTTTATATGCACTTTAAATACGACAGCAATAAAGTAGCTCAGATTTCAACCTCCTACATCGGCTCTTTTACGGCAAGGTAATTATTGCTGAAGTCCTTCAAAATTAAGAAAGGACAAACTGAAGCCTGACATAGTCGTGTCCACCTAAAGAGCCCTCAGTTCTCTCCTGTTTTAACAGATTTCAATAATAAAGTTTGTGATAAATTGAAAGCGATATCACAGGAAAATGAAATCTGAATCATGTATATTTATTCTAAGTAACTAGAATTTCAGACGTGTGAGAACACTTCTCTGCAGTAACAGAACACTGTTTGCTGCGGTGTGTATAGTTTTACAGGCAAAACCACGACAGCAAAGTCATTCCCCTCTGAACCGTCGATGCTTTCTCCACTTTTAAAATTTTCATTAGTCCGGACTTCAGACTGGTTCAGCTACCAAAGCAGTTCGTAAACCATCTCCTCCCCAAAGAAAGAAATCCCATCTCCCCACTCCCATTTACTTGGCACACCAAATTAACGATCCGTTGGCAAAACAAACACAAATTTAAGTGCCGGGTGGTTTCTCAGCTTCACGCTCTCCATCACCTCAGGTTGAGCTGCCAGGGAACTATTTCACGGCTTGCTCTAACACAATAAAGCGGTGGGACGGGAAAGCAAACAGCCAGGGCACAGCGCAGGTGGTTCAGAGCTGGGTCCACCCGGGGAGCAGTGGGCATCACCAGCCCCTGCTGGCACTGCTGATGGGGGGGGAAGCACGGGGTGGATGTTCTGCAGGCCAGGCTGAAGCCTGCAGCCACGAGATGAGCCTGGGACCCGGGGAACAGCACTCTCAGAAATACTGCCAATGCCCTGCGCAAGGACTGAGGTGCACACAGAGCTCGGAGCCCACCAGGGGCACGGCGAAAGGAGTGACCGCCTTGGGAGCTGGGGGACCTTGGGAGACAAGAGAAATGGGACGCACCTGAATCGTCACTCAGCCGAGGCGCTGGCAAGGAAAAATGAGAAAGTGGGAGAGCGTTTCAACTGGCAGCTGGGGAAAGCTGAAGGGCAGGAGAAGCGACCAGTTCAGAGGGACTTCACACACGAGGTGGATGTGGCTAAAATTCAACGTGAGGGCAAAACTCAGAAAAACATGAGAAGCCTAAACACGAAGGCAGGGGAACAAGAATTACCGGCACCAGGAGATTACCCCTGTAAGAGAGGTGTCCTGGTGGCCCTGAAGGAGCATGCGACATTCCCAGGCCACCACATTTATCGGAATGACAGAACAGGAGGTACAGCCGAGGGAATGGTAGTGTGCATGAAAGATTATATATAGTATAACAGCTTTGTATAATAAGGAGACAGAAGCTTAATGAAATCCTTGTGAATGGAAGTCCCAGACTCCAATAAAACATACGTTAAATAGATATATTAAATTACTTCTTGGTAAGTTTGATAATAGTGACCAGAAACCATGAAGCCAGACTGAGAGCTGCAAGGAGGAGTGTGAGATTCCAGCTACCTTTATCGAACTGAATCCATGCTTCATTGGGATGAGGTTGGGGGGGGGGACGGGACATGACAAAAACCAAACAAACCCAAAACCAAACCAACCAACCAACCAAAAATAGCAGAGAAAAAAAAACCCAAAGACATTGTTTACTGGAAAAACTAGTAGCAAAAGCCACAGGAAAAGATGCCACTCCTGATGCAGTCTTGAATGGTGCACAGTGTTAATGAGAAGTGCTCTGCAATCACAATACAATTAATTCCAGCGTCGTAGAGAAAGAGTCTTAATGAATCCAGCACACAAATGCAGAATTAAAGGAACTATGTAATGAGGGGGGGAAAAAAACCCAGAATAAGCAAGCCTGAACTTTCAAAGTGTCAAAACACCCTAAAAGAAACAGTCCAAAAGGAGGCAGCCTAAGGGCTGTTAAAAACCCAAACACCTAAATATCAAACCCCAGAAAAACTTGTATTAGAAACCTACATAAAAGATGTATAACACTGCAAGAGAAAAAGTCTGGGTGAGTCTGAAACCAACCTGTATGGCTTAATGGGAAAATTAAGGGGGCTACCACTATCTTCCTACCTTCTCCTCTTTGCAGAATGGAAAACTTGTCCAAATAAGGAAAAGCCACAAAACTGCTTATGCCAAATGTAAACATAAAATTAAGAGGACTAAAAAGGAACGTGAAAAATGCAAAGGATGCTCTAACAGTTTTAACTTGTTTGAGTCTATTAAAAGCAGTGAACCAGTTAAGGCACTGGTGGGACTGCTGGGTGACAAAGGTGCGAAGAGCAGCACCCATGGTAAAGTATAAACCCACACAAGAGAAGCTCAAATATTTGTTTGCATTGTTCTTTCTCGCTGAAAATGTTTGATTCCTACACCCATTGCATTCTTTGTACCAGATTGCTGAAAGGAACCAGATCAATAAGTAAACAGACAGAAAGTATGAGACTAAATAAACAAGTTATATGTCAGGAAGTCACCAAGACCAGACAGCATTCATCCAAAAGCTCTCAAATGTGGAATTTAAAAACAAAGATGTGTAACCTATCATCACAAACAGCCTTTGTGCCAGCAAAATGGGGAGCTTCCCTTCTACAAACGAGGGCTTTAGAGATGGTGCTGGGAAACATGAACCGAAGAGTCTTACATCCCCCGGTTAAGACAGCAGGGTCTATAATAAAGTCGCTAAGCACAGAGATAATCACAATCTGTTGGAAAAGAGTTGGCGTGGATTCTGTAAAGGGAAATCCTGTCTCACCAATTTGCTGGATTTCTACAACAGTGTCAAGGAGCAGGCGGATAAAGGGGATTCACTGGACATGATATATTTGAATTTTCATAAAGCCTCTGACAGGGTTCCACACTGAAGGCTATTAAAGAAATTAAGCTGCCATGGGATTAGAGGAAATGGTGTTTTATGTACCAAAAGCTGCTTAAAGGAAAGGAAGCAAATGGAAGGACTTAGTGGTCACTTTTCAGGATGGAACAGACCCAGCAACTGGGGTCCTCCAGGGATCGACACTAGGACTGGTTTTATTCTGTGTCATGGCCGATGAGGTGAAGAAGGGAGCAAACCCTCCAGTTTTTCGCATCTTTTTCAGACGATCCTAAGCTCTTTTTGGTAGTCAAATGCTGGCTGAACTCCAAAAGGACCTCAAAGCTGAGCAAACAGGGTAAAAACGTGGCAGCTGAGCTTCAGCGTAAGCAAACAAGGGGAAAAATAACCGAAAGCCTGATTACATGTTTGACTTGGAACTGGTGGTTACAATTTGGGAGTCACTGTCCCTTGTCTGAAAGCATCCTCTCCATTGTGCAGCAGCAGCCTTCAAATCCCCCCAAATACTGGGCAGCATCAGCAAGGACATTGAGAACAGGGCAAAGTGAGTCACTTTGCAGATATATAAAAAGGCTGTGAACCCACATTTTAAATGCAGCGTGCGGTTCCCATCTCTATCTCAAAGATGATGTAGTGGACTCAGAGAAGGCCACAGAAAAGGCCAACGGAAATATTTAAGGAGAAAAGAACCTGCATTACAAACAAGGAGAGATTAAAAAGGACGAGATTTTCAGTTTGGAGAAGGGGAGCAGAAGGAAATATATAACAGCTTAAAAAATAAATAATCCTGAAGATGGCACCACTCACAGCCCAACGAATCCTGCAAATTCAAGGGTAAATAATCACCTATATGTACCTTCCTAAAGATGCCCTGATCTAAAGAATCCTTTAAAATTATTATTAGAAAATGGTACATATAGTTTTCTGTACTGGTATTAGCACTGGAGAGCAGCTCAGCGTCATTGTAAGCTGTCTTGCTGAAACAGGATGGTATTTGACGAAGACCCACCGTACTCGCACATGGCAGTTCAGTGAAACAATCTTCAAGTGGCTTTAAACTGTTTTTCTAACAAACAGATGCGTTCTGGCCTTTGTACTGCTCTGTAACAATTTGTGACTATTGTATCTTGGCCAAGTTAGCAGGAGGTTTCCTACAAAAAGCGTAACAGTTTTGATCAACAGGCTGCCAGCAACGGAACCTGGATCAGGTTAGGTCTCTGGATTACATCTGAAGGGTCTCCCACTGCTGGCAACTGGGAAGGACCAAATTTAGGAGATATCTGTGTTTTCGTTGGAGCGTTTTTTATAAAGTTTCACACGTGGGGAAAATAAGTTCAACTATGCGATTGAAAAAAAAGGCAAGAAAAGATACGAGGACTGGACCAGTTCAAAACAATGCTCTCTCTAGCAAATAAACAGGATCTGTTAGGAACTACGCCAGTACTGCTCAGTATTGATGGTTTTGCCTTTCCTTCAGACGCTGTTTTGATAAACAGAGAACAGCACCGCAAACAGAGCAGAAGAAAAGGACTCCGACGCACACAAAAAAAAAGCAAAAATAAACACAGGCTCTCAAAACAGCAACAGATTTCTGGCCAAACCTGACAGCGTTAAGAAATTAAAGTTGTTTTTGTTATCCTCAGGGTTTAGATACACTTTTGCATAAAGATCAGGAGTTCCTCGAGCTGTTGGACATAAATGCTGCCCGGGGAGCCGAACGCTTCCCCTCACACGCGCACGAGGCCCTGGGTGCAGGGCAATTTCATGAATCTCCAGGGTAAATGCTTTCAAAATCCTCTTTGTGTAGCGGAGGTTTTCTGACGACCGTGCGCTTTCTGATCACAAATTCCCAAGGGGAAGCTACAGACGGTGACCGTCAGCAGGAGCTGCTGGAGAATAACTGAGCCACACAAGGTCCTGGTTTACCACCTCTGGGCTCGAAGGGATGGGGAGCGGGGTTACTACCCCCATTGAGGGGGTGTTATTAACACACAGATGCAGCACCCACGGGTGGTTTTGATTTGGGAAAAGAAGAATCTTGTCTTATTCTCACACTCCTCCTTAGGCATCCAAGTTTGATTGTTGGTGGAGACAAGAAACTGGGCTACAGGGACTCCAAATACAGTCATCTTTATGTGCTTGTTCTGAGATCGATAAAGAAATAGGCGCTACTTATGCTCACACTGGCCTTTATTTTCTCTGATTTTTGGAGTCCTACGAAGAACTACAGCAAGGTCTGCACACATTCCCGTAAACTGATGCTGCTTTTCAGGGAAACGTTGTTATTTTCAAGCAGAAGTACAATGTTTGAATGTTACGGTGAGAAAACACTTTGTATTTACCCAGACCACCGTTATCTGCAGAATATTGATGCATATGTCCACATATCTGTGTTCAAAGTGCCATTTCAAATAAGTCATCCACAAATTAACAGATTGGCTTCCACGTTACTCAAACTACTTTTAATAGGGGTACTAAAACGACAGATCTACTCCTATGGAAGACAAATGAAAAAACGCATTCAGTTTCAAACTGAGTGAGAGTTTACTTACTTTGTGGTACCTGGTGAAAGCATGTTATTTAAAAAGTTGTATTTTAATATTTAACACAAAATAAAACCAGGGTTTTCCTTTAAAGGGAAAATGCATGACTGAATATCACAGAACTCTGTTGCCAGCTAGTGTTGCTATCAAAATTCCTCCCAATATGTCAATGGAAAATTTGCAATTTGAAATATGAAAGGTAGTTACTTAAATTTTGTTTGAACAGATGCAGAATGACAAGTTCTTGATGTGAGATTTACTATACATGTTAAAAAGCCATCCCACACTAGATGCAGATTTCACCAATGCTGATGTCCAGCCTCAGTTCTCATCTACATCCTTTCTTCGGTTGCTCTAAAATAATTGCCATTTAATTTTCAATATTCTTTCAAGCAATAAGAACATGACAGCTAGCAGAGATCTGGTTAGTCATTCCATCACTATAAATCTTAATTTGGACTGTTCTACATTCCTTTTACTATCAGTTTTTCAATTGAAGTTATTAATTCTTTCAACATATCTATAACCATATGCTTGTTATCATTCTTTGGACCTTGAAATACAATGGATGTGATCAAATTTGGGCCACAGTCCAGACTAAGACTGGTTTCTATTGCTCCAGTTTCTTTTCTATTGTCCTGTACTTCACTGTCTGACTGGGTCCTAACAAAAGTGCAAGCATTTGGAAAAGTGTAATTGCCCCTAGGGAAGTTGGGGCAGTCTGACCTCCTCAAATTATACCGATCAAAGTGATGTACGGATTTTCAGAAATGCACACATACATATGCTTTCAAAGTGTTTGCTCTGGAATTGATATACAGCAGAGTCAATAATTCTCAGGAATTCCTCTGACTTCTTTAAGACACAGTCTACATACACTTGCTATTTTTATTCAGTGTTTATCATTGTCACATGCTGCTATTTCACACACTCTTTCATCTACAATGGCCAGATAAATACCATCTGGTTATGTTAGAGCCTTCAGGCAGAATAATAAAGATGTAGATGTGTACATAACCGTCCTTCAGGTGCAAGAATGACAACAGTTCCCACGTTCCACGAGACCTGCCCCTTAACACCAGGCAAAGCTGGATGTGAACACTTAGGACTTTCATTCAGCAGAGGGAAAACTAGGTTCTCATTCTTTCTTCCCAAGCGTATTTCTACTTTTTACATAATGACAGCGCAGTAAAATAGTATCAACAAATCCCGCACAAGAGTTTCTTCCCCCTTCTTTTCCCTTTCAAATAGTTCTTCCAGAATTCAATACCCGAGATGCACTTCAGCTGTGCCGCAGTGCCTATATGAGTATTGGCATCTTATTCTAATGCCCACAAATAAATACTGTCTGGCAGCATGGTCCTCCCTAAGCAGGACCATCACGTTCTGTCATTAATGATCTGGACAAACCATCTTCAGTAGCGAGAGGGGAGAAGTCTGTGGGAAATCGGTATTCTTTGGAAAGGCTGCCATGTACAGGACAAGTTTCCCCTGGAAACGTACCAAGATCTAAATTTGTTGGAATGAGAAGGAATGAATAACGAATAAATGGTAGGAAAAAAATTGCATCCATTGCTCACAACTGGACGTGAAGCAATAGCAGAAAGCAACATCCATGTCTAAAGCTAATCTAATCTTAGTCCCTGTCTAAGACTAATCAAATTTGATGTCTTCTAAAACAAACAACTTGCCGCTGGGAAGCGCCAACAAAACATTAAAAGGCATAAATAGTGACAAAATGTTCAACACATTTGAAAGGGTGTAGTATAATAGTTTGCCTGCCCTAAAAAGGTCCCATGTTATCAGGCGTGCCTGGCATTCACTGTTCTACACAAAGCACTAATGCAGAAAGGACAGCGAGTGTCTATTTTCCAGTCGCTAGTATACTATGTTTTGTTTTAATCCTGTTGGTAAAGTCAACATTGTGATATTTAAGCTTGCTGGACTGAAAAAAAAAATTTAAAAAAATTCCAATTTTGCTAAGAAAGGCTATTTACATTAAGAGTTCCATATTACAAAATTTAAAACGCAATTCATTTTTTTCTTCAGAATTTTTTTCCCATTTACAGTTTACTAACACAATTTCTGAGATAAAGTGTGGTCACTAAAATGTTCCTTTTAACCTGTTACGTTTACTACTGGAGGCGGCAGGCCAGAGCCGACCATACCCCCGGGGAAGTATGGGCTTTTCCAGAAGTGGCACAGGCTCTTCTGAGGAATTGCGATTTATAGAACTGAAAGTAAAATGCATTTCAAGAAACACACTGTATCCGTGTGGAATTCAGATTTCATTCACATGGGAAATGTCATACTATGGGAAATACAGTCCTCAAGTAAAGTTGTGTTTATCAGAAGTTTGTTTTCCATGCAATAAATTTCAATCAGAGTTGCTAGATTGAAAAAGACATGTCAACCTTATCTTTTAAAAATTACCAGGATTGCACTGCCATTTTATTCCGATGAGAATAAAAAACAAAATTCTCGTTCAGCACTGACACAAACATGAAATGCTCATATGAAACGCACACGTGAAAACGACACTTGATGACTGATTTTAGTACTGTCAAAGAGGAATAATGCTAAAAAATCTCCAGTGCGTAACAACATGTAACTCAACTCTTGTTATATTATATTCCTGAACAGACCGATTTCTGGACTTCTGCATAACAAATGGCAAAATGATCCTGACCTCTCAGAACAGAAATTGGTTTTCTTCCACACTTTGTGTCTGGAGGGGCTAAAAGAATGACAACTATGTTCCACGCTGTAATTTATAAAGTGTCCTTAATCTACATAATTTATATTATATGGAATACATGGGACTGCCACAGCAGCGTGGAATGCCCTGGATGGATGTTTCATTTATCTGTTCTGTAATGGGTAACGACTGCTGGGCTGTCCTTCATTCTGGGTTGCTGCCTTTAGTTTTACCCAGCCCTTAATGGTAAGGGGTGGCTGAGAGATAACGCCTGGGATTGCCTGCTGGGGAGTCTCCAAAAAGTTGTGTGTGGAGTGGCCACCCCAAACCATCCCATTATCACTTGACACAAGAAACAGCCAACAGGGAAATTCAGTTTGTTGGATCCCTTTCCATAATTATGTCATGCTTCATGCAAACTGGAAGGTTCAATAGGTGAAGAGGTCTTAGAAGGAATTTGAACATTTGCCATCTTATCATTAGGTAATGACATTTTAATAGTTTAATTAACCATCAGGCAATGAGAAGTCCAGCATGAGAATGGTTGAAACTGCCTAATTATTAAGTCACGAAACAAGATATGCTGCAGGGAAGGGGAAACAATCCTATTTATTTTGAAGGGGGTCTTGAAAAGGGTTAGGTGACAGGACAAGAGGGAGACTGCCAGTCTTCAAGTGAGTCTATAAGGGGATCACAAGCTATTTAAAAAAACTCCAAAACTAAATCATAAAAATCTGTGAAGTCAAGATAAAAAGAAAATGATAAATAAACAATTGTTAAATTATAAAAAATGCTTTTGATATTTAGCTACAAAAAATGCCTGTTGGGAACAAAATCTACATAAAATATAAAACCATCCTATGACCTTAGGGTACAACACAAGTGTTGAGTTAACACACAGTGTTAACAGTTCTGTTGCTCACCTCTCCAGAAGAATTTTAAATACGGTGAAAATGTAAAAAATAGACAATTCCAGGACTTCTAAGCAACTAGCACCTGCAAGGAGTTCATGTGAACTTCACCTCAAGGAGTCACACCCGATATCGAAGTGACACGGAAACAGCCACACTACAAACTATTTTTAGCAGTAGAAGGAACAAGTCCCAGTGACACTGGGCCAGCCGAGGAGCGGGGAGTTAGCTAAGAAGTTCCCTGCAGGTTCCTCAGCCAACACTGCTCCCTTGCCCAAAAGTCTAAACAGCTCTGGAACTAGTGTGGCTTTTTTTTTCCCCTTGGTATCAGTAGTGCAAAAGGCTCAAAAGTACCACTTTAAGCCAACTAGCAATGGAGAGTTGTACACAGGTATCACTGAGTAACACATCAACTACAACTGGATAGAAAGATGACATCTGGTCCTCCATTGATGGCACAGGTAAATGAATTACTTGAAAAAATAAAATCAATCCATCCACCACCAAGCACAACCGAAAACCAGTAAACCCCAAAGGCTCTCTGTCCCAGAGTTTCCCCAACAGAAACCTCAGAACTTTTTTTCCTTGTTAGATTACTCGAGGAATGTGTAATGAATTTATCCCATTCTCTTAAGGTGTTGCAGGTGGTTTAAAATACTACAGCAAGTAAAGCCCACTTGCATAAATGGCTGTTAATTGTTCACAAGGTTACTGGGTATGTATAGCAATTTGAAAAATTGCCACTAAAATACTATTACTAGTATTTTCCCTTTAAAATACATGCATGTCAGCAATTACATCACATGTACACGTATGTAGCACAGCAGAGGGAAAGGGAGAGAGAATTTATGATGATGCCAGATCCCCGTGCTAGAAGAATCATGAAGGTAAATGGCATCTTGCTGCCTATGGCCCCAAGTTCACTTTAACTCCAAGACAACTTGTATGCAGAATTTGACTACAGAAATATTCTCTACGTGGAATAGGGAAGGGAAGGAGAGGGCAGGAACATCACACGTAACTATTGTAAAGCCTAATCACTGATGAGCAATGTCCTGCCAAGGTGTGGAGAGATGGCTGAAGCCCTGTGGAGATCATCTTCAGAGCATTACAAAACAAAGCACCTGAAGTTGGTTTTGTATATTAACAAGTATATGGCTGCAGCATGTCTAAAATATACATCAACTCACCTGTCATAGATGGTGCCAGTTTTCTTTGCCCTTTGTGGTCCACAGTACCTTCATAAGCTACAGTCACATCATACACTGCATCCAGGTAGTCTTTCATTGTGTCAATGGCTACATGAGTTGCCTTCACACGCGGCGTCAGCACATGCTTTAATATAGCAAGTCCTAGAGGGGGAAAAAATTAAAAATTGCAGTGTTTGAAAGTAAACTGGACTACATCACAAAACAAACATCACGCCAAGGAACTTCAGCACCCTCACTCAAAATCACACAAGGTTTATTTTCAATTTCAGTTCTGGGTTGAGAGGGAGAATGTGCATGTGTGGACACTGCAAACGCTCCACCGAGCACGTGAAGAAGATGAAGCAGAAATCCTAAAGCATATCAATGACAAAAAGGCTGATCAACAAGAGTCCTTTTAACAGCTCCTTCTCTAGAAGCAGTGATGGTTTTAATCTGGTTTATAAGCGATGAAACAGCACTTCACTGTTTACATTTTGGCCATCTGAGGTAAAAAAAAAAAAAAGGCAAATTAACTGAAAACTACTGAACACATAGGACATCACCTCCTGAAATTCTGTATCAGAAAGAGATTTGCTACCTGAGTCATAAGCACAGATAATTTTAAGCATGCCCAATGCTCATCTGGCATTTGACTTCCAAAGGACAAATCAATTTGGTCTACATACTTAGTCCCAATACCGCACCATGGTAAAAAAACAGTGGTTGTCTTAAACTTCACATGCTTAAAACAGGGCGTTACATTTCTCCAAAGCTACCAAGCTATCAGAAATACCTATACGTTTTGCTATTTTCTACTACAGATTCTAGCTTTCCCTGCTTTTGCTTCCTTCTTCCTAGTGGCACCTTCTGGGCCATTAGATATGGTTACTCTGAGGGTCCTCGCTTTGGGGAAGGGCAGGGGAAAGCAGCTCCGACAGCTTCAGCCCACTGCAATGACTTGCTGCTACAGAAAACGGGATGTTCCACTTTATCCTTGCAGTTGTTTCCCTTACTGCTCTTCTCTTGTTCCTGCTGCTGACCTTGTATTGCTCAGGCAACCCCCTCCCACCAGCGGATTCAACTCACCATCCCAGCAGAAAACTAAGCAGGGAAAGGGATGTTACAGCACCGAGAACAGACAGCAAGGAGGAATGATTCCCTGTTTCCCTGCAAACAACCTATTACAACCGACTTGGCTACTACCAAATCCATGGTTGGGAGAAATCAAGTGTTGTCCTTAACCACCCAGGCCAAGACAAGACACAGAGATGGCGTGACAAGGACACAAGCGCATCAGGTGGAACAGCACTCCGCGAGTCTTAACAGTATTGCATATCCCTGTTTGCTTCAGCTGACCACTTCCACCTACAGCATACTTAAGAACAGATAAATACACTGGGCCCAAAAATACAAACTTAATTCTATTTCCAGCATTTTAACATACAATGATTTTCAAAATGACCACAAACGACAAAAAAAACCTCAAACCTTTCCATGATTTGAACACAGCTCTTCCACACTTACTTGAAAATGCTTCTAGGAAAAAAGAAAGGGTATTATGCATAAATTCTCACTATTTTGCTATAAGATGTGTATCTTTCTCAAAAAGAAGTATCCAAATAAAATTCCAATTATTCCTTTCTAGCCTTATTTTTCACTGGCTTAGTCTTCAGTCCATTTTTAAAGAACCATCCATTGTTACCTACTGGTTCCTGATAAAGCAAAAATTTTTCTAAACCAAAGTATTGTGGTATTGCTTTTGATGTTTTTCTGCTTGCAAAAGCAATTCAAAAGATACTATATTATGTCCTGATTTTGTGCCAAACTTCTCTCCCTTGTTGGGCAAAGCATACTTCCATCTACAATTATGAAAATATCTACCGAACGCTGGAAGATAATGCTAATTTCTAAGCTGCTCTAATATGCTTATAGTTGAAAATTTCAGTATAAATCATCACCTTGATTTCTTAATATTTGCTAAAAATTTCCTTGTCTGAAGACAAAGATAAAAGGTTATTTACTAGCACTCCTTCTGAAGTCATTGTTCTCAGCTTTACCATCAACAGCGATAACTGTCTATGCAAAATGTTACACGGTTCATGTAAATATTTTGAAGCATAACATGGTGGCAGTGTTTTCTTAGCTTGTGAACTGCTACATCAAACAGCTAATTATGTTATGTTTCAAAATGTTTACTCTGTAAATGAAGCACTGAATATTCTAGTGTTGTGTCAGCATCCACATCAGAGTGGATGTTCCACTCAACTCTTGTTGATCCAAATTCTCAAACACATTCTAAAAGCACCATCATTGCTCTCCTGCCCAACTCCTCTTTTCCCCTTAACCAAACTATTACTGTGGGGAAGAAAAAAGGAAAACAGGTTTTGGCGAGAACCAAATCCTCTAGACAAATTAATTTAGGTTTCTAAGACTATTTGGTGCTGAGTTTTTTGAATCCATGGCCAGTTTTGGTGATGAAGATGGTCAGTCACAACCCGCGAAATGCAATTGTAGAATAAGCCCCTCTTAAGCCATGCGCTACCAGTGAACTCTTGAAAGTTTAAGTAGAAAACAAGTATGCACCTAATTAAGATCAATAAAGAAAGTTCATTATTCAGAAACACTCCGGTGCATGACAAACATGCAGCAACAACAGGAGTTCAGCACATCCTTTTAAAGAATCCGTTTTATAAAAACATTAACCACACATTCTTGCAATTACTTCATGATCTTTGCTAAAATCAACATAACAGAATTTAAACCCAAGTAGTTACTGTATAGTTACCTTGGCAAGCTGCCTGCATCCAACTCACAAAACACGCTGTGCTTAAACTGTTTTTAATGTTGTGCAATACTAAGTTAGGACTCTCTGTCAAAGTTTTTAAGGTCATGAGATTTTATTTTAAATGCCAAAGAAAACGAACTAGATTTCTAATAATGTAATACTCTACCTTAACATGCTATAGCTTTGCTCTTCTATGTTACCTAACTTTTATATGATAAACAAACATTAAAAAAATTATGAAAGTAATGTGAAAATCTGCAGAAATACAGTAAGCAAGTGTACTTTAAGTATCTACTGTGATGCAGAATTTCTTCAGAAAGTCTTAAGGTTTTAGTTTGGGAAGTACAAAGGCCCAAATCATTAACACCTACAGAATTAATTTTCATCTAAACACAGAAGAACAAAAAACTCCAAACGAAACACCATTCATCTAACCTCTCAGGGTGAAGCTATATATATAATAGCTGATATATACATATATAATAACTCTACGGGAACGACCTCTCTTCCTCTTCCCTTCATCCGGGGCAAAACCTGCTGGTCAGTGGAG
>JAOXNO010000024.1:96151977-96183488 GCA_028565335.1 Limnodromus scolopaceus
TGACTTGTTCTCCAGACCCCTCACCAGCTTGGTGGCTCTCCTCTGGACACGCTCCAGCACTTCAATGTCCTTCTTGTGGTGAGGGGCCCAGAACTGAACACAGCACTCCAGGTGAGGCCTCACCAGTGCCCAGTAGAGGGGAACGATCACTTCCCTACGATATATGGTGTGTGCCTTGTACTGGTATGGCTGTATGGCTCTCAGCCCTCAGAAGAGTTTGGTACTCAGCTGTCAGTGTCAGCCATCCCTGCTTCTCAGCACGATTGTACAGGGGATGCTCTGACTCAAGCGAGTATCAATCCTCGCACGAGCTCACAGGGAAGCAAGGTCTGATCCAGACTGCTTCCCAGTCTCTCCGTATAGAGACGTTGAGGAGAGATCGCCAACAAAAGAATTTAGCAATGGGGGAAAGCAGATCAAGAGAATTCTGCAGCAGAATAGGAGATACTCTCTGTTTAATAACTATTTGTCTTAAAAATTTTTACAAGGAGTAACCCTTACAAAATAAAAGCAGACCAAGACCGGAGAGAAAAGCACTAGATGAAACAAACAGGTGCTCTGAAAGCACAAAAGCAGCGTTTTTCAGTTTTGCAGGCTGCAGAGATATAATTAAGAGGTTTATTAAAATAATAATAATGATGATGGCCCTTTCTTTTCCCTGAAAAAGGAGAAGAGGAAAAAAAAACCCATCAAACAGCCCCCCTGAACTCTCAAAGAACTGCCAACCTAAATGAAACATTTGACTTTCATTTCCGACAGGAAACTAAAGCGATGAATAAATACTTTATGACTTAAGTTCTCCTGCTCATACACGCAAACAAATTCCATTCTTCCCAAGGAGGAGAAGAAAAGCATATATCCTTTTGGACAAGAGCTAACAATACTTAATAGCTTGATGATATCAACAGGCTGATTCACAGACTTGTGAATTCATTTCAGTGTGTCACAGAAATGAATTTACCAGACCTATTTGTTACTTTTTGTTTACCTTCAGCGTGAATTATTTCACTTTTGGTCAACAGGAAAAAACAAAACCAGGAAACGTTCACTGAACTGCTGGACTTCAAAGTTTACGTGTATTGTGAGAAAAACGAAAAAGCTTGGGAGCCTTAGATTTTTTGCAAGCCTTTCCAACAGATGAAGTCATTCCATCTGTGGTTACAGAGACGATGCCAACAATCAAAGCGACTACATACCAAAGTTCAATCAAGGAAAGGTGAGACTGAAAGGTGAGAGAGGAACAAAACCAAAAAGCCATGGTAGTAGCAACAGTAATTAAAAATGATGTGATGAAAGATTTTTTTCTTTTAAGGCATAACAGTCTCTATGCAAAATATTCTTCGTATCAAGTAACAGCTGTGATTGGAGTTATGTCAACTTAGATGGAACAATGCCCTGGTCCAGAGTAGGAACTCTTACGTCCCTGAAGGAGCAAGGGAAGAATTGTCCATAAAAACGCAGATACAGATAGAAACTAAAGAAAACTTTCTTGAGAATCAATACTCTTGCACAATGTGAAATGCATGAAATGTCTGTGTATAAGCTACTCTCATCTTACTCTGTGATAAGAGAAACAGTGGCTTAGGCTATTCTAACCATGAAGTATCAGTCACGCAGGCTTAGTAGTCCAGTTAAGGTAAAACCATCTTCCTATTATAAAACAACTTTATGTAACATATATTAACATTGTAACAAAAGAATGATTCAAAACTCTTTTTTGCTTACCTTCCTTTTCAGCAAATGATTGACTATCTGCAATGACTTTTGGTATTTCTGGATTGTAACGAGTCCCCTCTGGAAAAATCACTAAATACATCTGTGGGATTAAAAAGAAACAAAACAGACAAGTTCTTATAATGAATGTAACCTGGTTTCTGTTACAGAAATTATCATCACTTGACAGGTCAATATTGTATTTAGTCCCCATCATTGATCCAAAGAAAATCAGAATACTTGAGCTAAAATTTCTTAGCTCTAAGAAACTTACTGTTTGGGGTTCAAAATTAATTCTCTTTGAATGTACACGATAGAAAGTTGCCCAGGTGATTTAGGAAGGGAGATAGCAAGCGTCAACAGAAGTGAGCAAGTCAGGAGCAGCTGATATCAACAACAGTATCTGTTTTGTTAAGTGGGATAAGAGCAGATTTTGAGAAGACAATCAAATAATTAAAGACCTCCAAGTAATTCAACGCAAAACATAGTTTCTGCCCCTTGACATGTCATAGATGACCTAAATTATAAATTTTTTTCTTTAATACTGATCTTGGATATAATCTTCCCTTATACTGGCATCTACATTTAATTCCATCTGTAATAGGAAATACTATTAATTGAAACTACTATAGATCAGCTGTCTTATGTGCCTTTATGCATCTCACTGTATTAGATATTAAATATATTATGAACTTAAACTGATAGTTTAGCATAAATTGAACTTTAAAATGGCATTCCTTCAAGCATGCATGTTTGCAAAGTTATATTTCCCAAGTAAATCCATTTGCTTGCCTACTCAGCAGTAACCATCTACCTGTTCTCAAATCACTATACAGAAAAAGGTTGCCTAAGTATCTGCATATCTGAATGTAAAATTATGTACCCAAACAGAGGCAGTCAAATTTGACGAATTTTCCATTTGCTTTTGAAACAGAACAGAGGTTTCCACCTCTCTCTCTTTTTTTTCTGTGTGCCTGTTGTAGAATCTCCTACATACAAAATAGATGTGAAACATTACTTAAGAAGTGAAAATTTCACACGGGGGGCTCATCTGCAGAAGGAAAGGCTACTGCCACAAATGGCAACTAGCCTGGAGTTGAATGTCCACTGACACATTCGCAGTAAAATCATGCCTCCTGTTCCTGGACTCACTAGTTTGTTACCTTTGCAGAAATGACTCTCAAGAAATATTTGAAAGGAGAGAGATGGTGGATTTACCCAGCAGTAAAAGGAGGACTGTCAGTGAGTACAGGACACTGACAAGTGGGAATGCACATCATGACAAGATGTAAAGTAAAATAAAAGCTCAGGAGAGAGACACAGGAATATAACTTCATGCTTCTGGCCCACAAAACATCAGTGTGCTGGTGCGTGCACTTTATGATTGCAGAGCAGCTAGAGAAAAGGCTGAATGCAGAAAGACAGGACCCAGCAAGTGAACTCTCCAGAATCACCCCACAGCGAAGAAGGTTGAAAGATGCGCTAAAATACAGAGGAGGGGAGAAATGTAGGAACTGTGCCAACCAGTGAACCCAGGAGGAGATCAAGAAAGAGGAGAACTGAGTACATAGCCTAGAATCTGGCAGGGGAAAAAGGAAAAAAAAAAATTTTAAGAATGGCAAAACCAGTGTCAATAGAGTGGAGTAAAGAGAGCTGGAGGAAAGGCTTGTCATGGCATGTTTGGGGAAGAGAACTAGCAGGCTGCAGAGGCAGGTAAAGTCCAAGAACGTTCAAGGGCAGGCAGAAATTCAAGATGTATACAGATTCAGTGGGGAAAGAACAAAAGGAAATGGGTTTAAGAGGCAAAGTGCTTACTTTTTTTCTAACATGACAGTAGCATAAGCACAAGGACGAGTACAGGAATCCTTAGACCCAGCTGCAGTCCACACTTCCCCCAGTCATGTATACATTTCATCTATGAAGTACACTGTTGAGATATTTAAGTGACTAAGTAAAACTTAGTTAGCTGGAAAGGGCATAATATTAAAATTCAGATGCATTTTTTCATAAATGTGCTTACATTCAAACCACTTAATTTGGATCCTTAAAATAGTACTCAAAGATGAGGTTACTCCTCCTCATTAAAGAATGAATGCTCAGCTCCAAAGGGTAATACAGTGGCTGTAACAGGTAATAATTGACAGAGCAAAGAAAATGAAGCACACAGGATAGGAAAGTCATCCTTGGTACAGAGAGCAGCACTTAAAAGCATGCAACAGCACTACTGGTCTTCAAAGCAGATAATCAGCCACTAAAAGCTGATTACAAAACACAGAAGAGTATCTACTTACTCCAGTCCTAGTGGGTAATACAAAGCAGAGGCTGAAATTGTATTTAATTATTCTTGTAAACATCTAAAACAGAAGAAGCTGAACAGGTTTTTGTTGACCAGAATCTGAAAATCTCTCTGAACTAAAAGCATACCAACAAGACAGAGAAGTGGCCTTTGCTTTAAACTCTGCATATATAAACCTATTATGTATTTCATTAGGTCTACTTTACCTGAGAAAAACTCATGAATGTAAATAGATGTCTTACTTACACCAACATACAGTCTTGCACAAGACAAAGACATTCTGCCAGTGCAATTCAGCCTAACAAATCTACTTGTGTGACTGTCTTTTCTCTTCTCCCACCACGGGCAGCAGAAGCTAAATCCTTAAGTACTATTTCCAAAGATTATAAGAACTACAAATCTCTAAGATTTTAATAACTAAATAAGCTCCTCTGAACTTGGATTAAGAACCGTTGAGTTGTAGGAGCATTTTAACTGCCTAGAAACACTAGCTGCAGCTAAGGCAATGTTTTTATACATAATTTTTCATTTAGGGCAATTAGCTACATAAAGCTTATGCATTTTATCACAGTGACTGCAAAATATACTGCTCGTGTTCAAAACGACATAGAAAATTTTGCATTACCACAGTCCCTGATTCACTGATACACCAATTTTAACCCAAGCAGAGCAGGTCCCTGTGTTCAGTTACATGGTACTTCCATGCCTGTTTCTGCGTAATGGGTGGATGTCAATACACTTGCCATCTCTCATCAATTTGAAAGGTTCAAGGAGCGGATCAGGATTCATTCAGTAGAACCCTATTGATACTTGCTGGACCCAGAAAACCAGAAAAGAGGCAGGGGTTTCCCCGCAGAGTCCACAGCATAACGTCAGCAGACCTGCCACAATCCACAAATGAAATGAATGGATGATGATATCTGTTTTGAGCCGAAGAACAACTCTATTCATTTCCCCAGTGTTGTCAAGGTCTCCCAGGCAAAAAGTAATGGCACCGAGAGGGGCCATGCTCACAGAGCGGGGAGAAGGGCAGCCGAGGAAGCCCTTGAGATAGATCAGAGTGCCACAAAAGGAGCTGGTTTGGGTAGAGGAGGGGAAAGGGACACAAAGCAACACCTGAGTCCCTGGAGTACAGAACAAAGTCAGGCCAGATACCATACACAAAAAGCAAGAAGAGGCGATAAAGAGAAAACCTGGCTGAGAAAAGGGTTTTGGAGGGTGTCCTGGAGAGAGCAGCCGCCACTGTAGAAGAATGTTAGGGCGTCAAGAAATGGTAACTACTGCCTAAAGATACCTTGCACTTACTGTTCTGGGGTGGGTGACAAGAGGAAAACAATGAAATATTTTTACTTACAAAGTTCAAAATTATATTAAACAGTGCATTTGCTTAGTTTTAATATTATTGTTATTATTGAGTCCTGACAGCTAGACAAATTCATATCTGAATCCATTTAAAACACTGCCTCAAAGGTATGTTTCTGGTGAACTGGATGAGAAACATTAACACTCAGATCAATAACTGAAAAAGATATGATATGAGAAAGTATATCTGGTATAACTGGAACAAAATACAAAGGGTGATGTGAAGAAAGCAGGCAAGGACATCCAGGATTTACAAAGAAGTCTTCAGGGATTTGCAAATTAGTAACTATACGACAAAATAATTACATTAAGCCTTATAACAGTTGCATTAGTGTATTAATAAAATGTTCCCTCCAGGTTTTTACTGTTTCATTAGCACTGCTTCACATGACAAAGATTTATTCTGTGACTGAATGAATGACAAAACCAAAACACATAGTAACCAGCTAAATATTGGCTGTAATGGGTTAAATCCCACATCTCAGAATGCAGATTTCCTACTCTCCATGCATGAGAAAAAGAAATATAAGTTACATTTTCCGTTATAAAACTGAATAGCTTGCTGTTCAGAAAAGTTAACTTTCTTCGTAAAACAAGCCAATTGAGTATATCAAGCGTTGGCTGGATACGTTGTTACATTGAGAAATGTGTTTATCCTGTTAGGGCTTACATTAAAACAACATTAATATAAAAGTGTCCTTCAAACGGTGTGACAGTTTCTGCTCTCACAAGACATAAGATTGCAACTGGTTAACAATCAGCCAGATTTTATGTAATTTTAAACAAAATCATATCGTTAGAACTGAGTTTTGCCAACAAAAGGCCCAATAATGAACCATGTGAGTCTGCAGTTCAATGACAGTCTGAGAAGCAAAATAATTTCTAGAGAGAAACAAGGAAGTTTGTTAGTTCAAGATCTCCACTAAGACCCGTGACAGCATTTCAGTTTGGCATCAGGGTTCTGCGGGTGTCTAACGTTGCTGTGCTGCATCTGGGGAGAAGGGAGGACCAACAGGGGGGCAGGAAAAGGGGCTGTTGAAGGCAGGTGGGGAGGTGGAAGATGTAAGACAATGCAAGCAAGAAGCATCACGCAGCCCACTGTCCCTACCCAAAAATCAAGCATACCACATCACTAATGCAGTGCTACTGTGAACGCAGAGGCCAAGAGGCAGGCTTATTTCTCCTGTCTGCGTTCCACCTCCAATTTACTTTTCATAGACAAAAAAAAAAAAAAACAAACAGAAAAACAAACAAACAAAAAAAGACCAACCACATGCCATGAGGCAGTAAAACAACTCAAGGCCCCGCTACGCTCAGGAGAACAGAAGACTAGTTCTGCCTTCCTACACGTCTACGGTTTCTTACTGGGAACAGGGATGTCTCCAGACAGAATGAACATTAATCATTTGGATTCTTTGTTTAAACTGTATGTGGAGAGAAACTGTAAATAAGAAAGTGACCCTTAACACAGATTCCCGTCCATCTCTTTCTCTATTGGCATATAATTCTTTCCTTAGCAGCCGAAAGGCAGGCCTTTAACACTGCATTAAAGAAAGAACTCCACCGTGTCCGTGCAGAATGACCAAGCAACGACAGCTGCTCGCTAAACTGAGGAAAAGCCCGCCCTGAGCTGTAACACCCACTGCATAAATTTTAATAAAAATTCCAGAGTAGTAAATTAATTATTTTTGCATGAAGCCGATGAATTTGGGGCATACTTGCTTTGCTGATTAAAATGTCTTCATTTTAAAAGCTTGTGAATGTCACACTGAGTTCCAGAATGGCAAAGTTCCCTCGTGAATAATGCAGTAAGGACACAGGTTATCACATTCTTCTCCCAGTAGTAACTGTAGGTTAAAGGGCATTTGCAGCATCTACGCTTAAATTCTCAGATAAAGTGGACTATAGAAAATCTAGTCTTCCCTCAAACGACAACTCAGTGGTCTGTGTCTTTTTCCCCAGAAGATGCAAACATTTGTCTCAGTAAACAGGCTTTTGACAGCTTTGGTTTTGTAAAGCTTAAGTGTCACTCCCTGCACTGTTCAGTCTCACGGACTGAAAGAGATTTAAGAGAGAATG
Source organism: Limnodromus scolopaceus (assembly GCA_028565335.1). Classification (NCBI taxonomy): domain Eukaryota; kingdom Metazoa; phylum Chordata; class Aves; order Charadriiformes; family Scolopacidae; genus Limnodromus; species Limnodromus scolopaceus. The sequence goes on from JAOXNO010000024.1 coordinate 96,159,428, forward strand.
CATTTCGGCAGCAGAAACACTAACTTCTCTTCTGTACTGCTACCCTAGGTGATATGACGAAAATGGCAACTGCCTGGTAATCACGTCCAGGTTCTGTGCCCGTTTCCAACACCATCGAACTTCCAGATCGCACAAAAAACCCCAAAAAACTGGTACCCGAGTGGTTCCAAATTCATTTGGCATTAGCTCAGGTGGTTTAGGTATAGTTTTTCAATCCACATACAGCTGTGGAGGGAGAAGAAAGGTGATTCCCCAGAAAAAAAGCCTTCTGGATTTATTTCATTTATTTATCACATGTGGACATCCCCCATGGAAAGCAGGACCCATGGCAGATGTAGCTTTAAAGAAAAGCTTTATGCTTAAACCTCCCCTTGCATTCCGACTGGGCTAAAATCACAGGCCAGCCCGTTCAGTCAACCTGTAACACTGGAGCTACACTGAACATCATTTGCAGGTTTCTAATGAAACGCAGAATTAGATGAGTTTCTAGGCTCATCTTCCTAAGACTATATTAAAAAATAAAAACCCGCATTTTTATAAAGCAGACCAATTCAATGCAGAGTTCAAATCAAGACTCTCATCACTATCAAAACCTTACTGTTACGACAAACCCCTGCGTTTCTGCACTTTAGGGAAGGCAGGGGGAAGCCAGAAGCAACCAGAAGCTGCCTCTCTGGCCAGCAAAAAAGTCCACGGGCCTATACAGGAAACCCCCTGCTGGGATATTTCACCCAGACCGACTAAAGCAAAGTGAACCAGCGCTCTGCAGGGGGAGCAATTGCTTAGGGGGATGACTACAAATCTCTTTCATGCACCCTGCAATTTGTCTTTGCTTATTCCATCACATGGCAAGTTTTAGAGAAAGTAGAATCTTTGCCACTGACATACAGAAAATAACGTGGCGGAGTTCAGCAACATGCCAGGACCCTCAGTGACGCAGGCACAGGTTGCCACTACTGAATATTGGCCATCTTCTCCATGTGGACATCATCAAACTAGACACTGGACAGGAAAAGCTTAGCTGTCGTTAACATATTTCTGGCCTTTGTAACTTATATGCTAAAAACTGGAAATAGAGCCACTTTCTTATCTTAATTAAAACCAAAAAAAAACCCAAACCTGTTCACACTAGATCTTAGTTCAAGACAAAATGAGTTTGAGCACTGTCTTAAATAGGGCCACTTTACTCATTTAAGCCTCTCAGTAAGTGTAAAGCCGGTTTACTTTTTCAACACAGACACATGCACAAACATAAACACTCTATCTCCAAAAAATAAAAAATAAGATGACTATTCTGAAGGTCAGAACAACCTATGCATTCCTTTTACCCAAGCCTCAGCTCATAAAAGGTTTGCCACTTAGTATTTGGAGTGGCAAGTCCTAATCCCATCATTTTAAATAAAATGAAAGCGTAACTGTTCTATATCAAGGCTTGCTGAGTTGGTTTTCTTAAGTCTAGCCAAAAAGGCAGGAAACATTTTAATGCACAGCAAGTAATGGAAGTGAAGCACAGTGATTCTAACCACTGAGCCACAAACCATAAAGGGAGTCATGAGAAAAGTCACTTGGCACTAACAATCATTCTTCAAATAGAAAATTATCAAGAGTTCGGGATTTTTTGGTTTTTTTCTCCTTCAGGCGTAGCAGACAAAGTTACTCAGTTCTAAGATGTCACTGCCATTAAAAATGATTGATCATTGGCATGACTAATTAAGATTTGGTAAGAATCGTTCTTGACTTTCAGAAGATCAAACAACTGGTATTCTATAAAAATACCAGTCTCTGACTGTAGTCTTACTACAGTAGCCAAAATGTTGAAACACAGGGAACAGTGACAGTGATTCCTCAAGGATGGTGGTACAGCTCATGTTCTAAGATTTAGTCCAGACGCCCCCTGCCCTCTACAGACAGAATCACAAAGTTCGCATCATTCATAAAGGACTAGTCAATTTTTCTTTAATTGGAGGTATTATTCATCACAAAAAGTAACTGTAAAAATACAGAAAAAGAACAAATTCACGATTACCATCTCGTAATTTGTAGGTATCAGGCACGGCTCATTTCTCCAATAAGCCTTTGCCATTAAAAAAGTCAAAGAACTGAGAAGGAGGGGAAGGAAGGTATAATCTTACCGGAGTCTCAGCTTTCATCTGGGCCCGCAACTTCTCTCTCATTTCTTTTTCATTGAATTTGGCACTTCTTTTTACATAGACTCCTCCATGCTAACAGAGAAAAAAAAAAAAAGAAAATAATTAAATATTTAAGCAGTTTAATGCAGAACAGTTGATAGAAGAACAAACAAGATGACAGTGACAAGTCACCTTTATGACTCACGATGCAAATTGCCCATAAGATGTTTTCTCCTAGGATGAAAGCACCTGAAACTCATTTTACATTTGCATGTACTTCAGTTCACAAAATCTGTTTAAATAAAGAGCAGATCTAAAAAAAAAAAAAAGTCCTAAGACACCTGAAGTGTCTTCTTAAAGGTGTTAAATAATTAACTGGAAGATGGCATTGGAACTGACCCCAGGGATCTATCTGTTCCTGACAACATTAACAAGAAGCTTAACTTGTATATCAAAGGAAAAAAAATAATCACACAAGTGAAGGTACTCACATACAAGTACTTCTAGGTCACTGTTTTCAATTTTATGCACCTGCTCTTAAATAATGACTAATGCAAATACTGGAATTATAAGTATTGTGCCTATACATATGAAATTAATGAGTAGCACAAAAGTAACTAACTTAGTCTTGAAAACTTCCATGCACTTTATTAGAGAATCAAACTTTTAATAAAGCAGTTATATACTAAGAAAATAATTGAATAAGTAAGACAAAATCTTTAGAAGGCAAAGGATTTTATAAAAATATTTTTACTAATAAGCATTATAAAACGTTAGACCACTTCCTGGAAAATATTCCTTTTATAGCTTGTTCTACACAGTTTATCACAAAAACTTCACTAAAAGGAGTATGGCAAAGTACGCACATAGAAAACGGGATATAAAGAAATAAAATTTGCCTCATCATTTCCCTCTTCCATCACTTTGTTTTATCTACAGCATAGCTACAAGAGGATGTAAACAAACATGTTCCAAAATGGACTACAGAGACAATGAATTCTGAAAAAAAAAAAATGCTTCCAAATAACAGAATTTCATTTTTTTAGGTACACAGTTTTCATGGGTTTTCTGATTCCCTAACTTGGTAATACTCTTTTCTGCCCGCCCTGGCTGTTGGCGTTAAGATTTGCCAGGTAATTTCTGTGTATTTACAGTTTTACACACTCTAAGAGCCGAACCTCATTCAAATGTCTTATCTCAGGAAAAGACAGAAGACATTGCAGAAACAGGGGTGGCGGTGAGTGTGCGGGCAGCTGGTATTTTATTTGCATGGCATGGACAGGAATAAAGTCTGAGGGGCTGGGAGGAGGCAGGCAGATGATGCAGTTATGCAAAGTGCTTTTGGCCTTTGCTTTTGACGGTGTGGAGAGCTGGCCGTGCAGCTGCTTAGCTAGAGGTACTCGACGTGACTTTTAAGCTGTTCTCCAAAAGCTGCAGTGAAAAGGAACAGAAAGTCAGCGGTGCATTAACTCCACTATATTAAATATTCTGCCTTAACGTTCCTGCCTGCGGTTCCCTCCCAAGGTGAAGTAGCCAGCTGCAGCTCTCAGCTCTGCTGCTGCGGCTGGCAGGGGACCAAAACCTAGAACAGAATCCCCCAATCCACCCTTTAGCAGGCTGGAGCGTGGTATCAGCACCATCCCACAGGCAGCTTCCCAGTCCCGGATAGATAAAGGCATGAACAGAAAAACGTTGCATCGGTTGCGCAGCAAATAGAGAGCCACATGTTATCGACACGCTCCACGTGTAAGACTGTTTTTAAGATCTGCCACCATTAAAGGGAAGTAGAAGTCTTATTCTGTACAGTCACACTCACCACAACAACCGCTTTCAGGAAAGGCAAACTCAGTTTGGTATGAGAAATAATGCATCTAACTGTAAAAAGACTTCCATGTAATTGGTAAGTCATCATTCTGCGTGAGCTCAGCGAGGCCAAGCTTTGATCAATGAGGGAAGGCTGGAATCAAAGTCTTCACTTATTTATCAAATTACTAACCAGCTGCAGTAAGCTGGGAAAATACCAAACCACCTCTTCCTTTTTTAATTGGTGAACTTGGAGAAATCAAGTTGCTGTTGTACAGTTTGCTCAGGGACACCGCAACGCCAAAGACAAGTTTGGCATCCCCACACCTCGGACTTTTTAACGGCCAGACATAGATTTGTATTTCTCCAGTGAGTATGAGTACACAGTGACTTAACATAAGAACAGACAAATTACATACTGCGACATCACCATTTGCTGCATACAACCCAACTACATAAATATGTCAGCTCCCCTACGGCGCAAGGTTTCAAAGCTAAAGAGAGGCAAGATGCCATACCAGCTGAATATTTGGCCCAAATTCAGTAACAACCAAAAGGCTGCACAAGCTGATGCTGAATAACAGAAAAGACAAAGACATACTTCCTATGTTAAAAAGCCAAGCAAACGCTGGGATATTAAAAATATTTATCAAACTTACATCCCAGCCCCACCAGGTGGTATAAGATGAATAGGAGCTAGCTGCATTTTGGTGGTGAAAGATAGGGCAAAACAAAAATTTCAGATCCACCCAAAAATAATAAAGACAGTTTTATGAAAAGAAATGCTCTACCTACTAAACCAAACCTGGAATATAACAGGTTAATTTAAGTGGTTCTTTTCTTTTCTTGCTATTAGATAGCTGCCTCCAAAGAAGAATGCTAGTTATGCAATTGTATATAGCTGAAATTCCCCAATTTGTATTGCATTTCCTTTTCACTAAGAGATCAAATATATGAATGCTTTTCAAAACAGATTTCTGGAAGTACTGTTTTTAAGGTTATAATTTTTTTCCGTTGTACTTTAAAAGCCCCTCTCTCAGTCAACAATGGATTATGTTTACAAATATACTTCCTTTGTGCCTGAATTTCGCTCTCCTGGACATCCAGACCACGTTTATTTCCAAACAGGATGTTTACCTGAGGTAGGGAATATGAATTCCGTGAGCATGGCGTAATTACGTGGCTCTGGAAACTTTTAGTGGAGTGTAAGTGACATCACTGACAGAACATCAACAGGAAGGGCAGGAAGTGTTTTATGTTTTTGCACTGTTTGGTGTGATAAAAACAATAAAAATACCTATTAGCTTGCACTGCAGTCCTGCTGCATCCCGTCTTGGTCATTTAAGCACACACGCATCACCACTGTTAGTAAGCTGCCTTTCATTTGTGTCACTGAATTAAACATATAAATATATATATAATCGTTCCCCACTAAATCTCGTAGTAGTTTTCTGTTTTGAGGAATCCGAAGCTGAACAGATTTTATGTAATATATATGTTTTGATTAAAAACGTGGGCTACAATCAGATTAATTTCCACAGGAACCTTCTTTTAACAGTCAATACAGCAGTCAGGAAACTGAGCGCTGGATATCACAGATAGCAATAGTAATTTTCCAAAATCTGGAAGAAAAAAATTTCTGGACACCTAATGATAGCGGATGGAATATATATCCTGTCTGTATTTTAATGAAAGCGGACTTAAATCACCACCAATGTAATGACTACAGTCAAGGACAAAGAGCAAAATATTTCCACGCAGCAGACTGGTCACTTTAGTGCACTTTAGTGCAAGAAAATGTAGAGAACCAGAGTAATTAGCGGGGACAAGCATTAGACAACAGGGAAGTCTGTTTTCTCCCAGTGGATATCCTCACTGAGGTATGAAAGGATGTGACAGTCTGTACCTATTTAGGGGACTGGGACACTAACCCCATCAATAAAAAGAAATTGTGAACAGTTTTCTTGCTTTCTCTGCAGTATATTCTTTTCTGAACATAGAGATTTTAGAATAAAGGACGGCAACCACCCATGTTCCAGCCTAGATTTGTAACCTACTCGCTGCCTAAGGCACTCATCCAGAAGACAACAAACACTTTTGACCACCAGGCTGAAAACATGGAAACATCAAACCTGGATCTCCCAATATCTGGGGGGACACACTAACCTCTCACACACCGAGCAGACAACCGCTGCCTGTGCTCTAAGATAAAATGGTGAGACAGTTCACACCCTAGAGATGGGCACCTTATGTCACCCTATCCAAGGCTCTGAACCCCAGTTCAAATTAGGTACCTACAAGACTGCAAGTACATTTTATATATTCATCCCCCAAACAGCAAGGGAAAAGTCAGTGGGCTTACCTGAGAAAAATACCACCCGTACAGTGGGAGCCACTTTAACCCATCTTTCAAGACATACCGGACGTGCCCGAGAGCGTTCTGCCTAATTGCCAGCATGTCCGCAATAATCCAATCAACTGCAAAGACAAAAGCCCAAAATGTTTAGTTAAACTAGTTTTTAATTGCCACTGCTGAAACAAAAAGCGCATGTTGTACATACAAATATCATTAAAGGTTTCTGAACTCAAAGTTCCTGCTCATTAGGGCAAGGCTGGAAAGACACACAGTAAACAGATAATAGGATTTTTTAAATCTATAAAAGTGCTAAGAAAAACAACAAAAAAAATACAAACCTGTGCACTGATGATTTGATAAATATATTACATTTTCTTTATTTTTTGGCAAATCCCCGTAGATTATTACCTAAAAAAAAAGAAACATAGTATTACTTTTTTGTTTATTTCCATTGCATTAGGCAGAAATGAGATCCACTGCAGTAATTACCTATTTACTAGAAAAAGTGTCAGCAAGTTAGCACCATTAACAGAACACCAGCCCATCACCGCATCAGTACTCATCATGCATACAACTGACTTATCAACCAAGCAGTGAATATTAATTAATGATGCCTTAAAGCTATTCTGTTCCTGTGCCTCAGCCCTAGAACCGGATCCAAGGAAGGTGACCTACATCCAACAAGATCCCTACATTAATATAATTAAAGGTAAAGAAGAACCATACACATGTACAAAAACACCATTTAACTTAATGCATCCAATGAATAAGACATGCTTCAGGCAGAGGCTTGTTATCATTCAATCTAAAATGGCCATTTTTCCTGGATTAGATCAAGAACAAAATCTCAAGCATTTGCCATGATTTTAACCATCAAGAACTAAGAAAAAAAGCATGAGGTTGAGAGGTGTCTTTACATTGGTCTTCAGCTTCCAGCTAGCAAGTTTTGTTATGGTTTTTTTCTCTGTTACACTAAAGATACCCTTTAACCTTGTAGTTTCCCCCCCTGCCCCGAAAGGTAATTGCCTCCCAGCAAAATAACCTTCTGACAGCTTGACTGCGAAGACAGATGCTGAAGCGGTAATCCAAGTCAGCATTTAAAATGGATTAATTCAATTACTTTCATTTCAAATATAAAATGAGAAATTAATTAAACCATTTCAATTCTGAATTGAGGAATCCATGCATCTGTGGATGGTACTGGATGGGTAACGCCTTGTATTGTAACCCTAGGGCAAAAACCCCACCTAAAGCTGGATGTTTTACATTCATACTGCTCCCTCTTCTTCAAAAATGCAACTGCACTGTTGGTCGCAGTTTGTTTTCAAGGCAAGAAACCAAATATCAGCAAACTGAGATATTCAGTAAATATGTGAACAAGAGATCGCCTAGCGTATAATAAAGAGAATATTACTTACTCGAATGAATTTTTTTCCAAAAAAAGGCAGGCACAATAAATTTTAACTGAACATTAGTTGTAACAAGTCTGTTGACAAGCATATTCTGAACCGTATCCAAGAAATTCAAACAAGATTTTGAAAAGCTGTGGGAGTAATCTTCTTGTTAAAGTTCCAGGAGAATGTATAACCTTACTGCTGACACTCTTAGGTGCCACATGCTATTTAGTGCAAGGCAGAACTCAGAGGGTCTGATCTTACAGCTCAGGTGCAAAAATTCCACTGAAATAACAAACTATCTTCCTACTCTCACTTATGGAGTTAAAGGTTCATTTTTAAAGTGTACTTTTTCCCAGCAATGTTATGCGCTAGGTCCATAAATACTGTTTTCCTCAATTTCAAGTTAAGACTCTGCTATGCAGTTTCTGGCAAAAACTGTTTTCGAGGAAGAGAAAAGGCCCAACAGAACAAATCACTAAACCAGAAGGTCCTGAATGTTATATGTGCTTTTTTAGAATGTAAGAAAATAAGAACCAGAGGAAAAGAAAATCTGCCCGTGACAATCTAAGAGCTGCCCCACAGAAGAAACAAGGTTTGAATTACATAATTTATAACTTCAACTTGTAAAAATTTCCACTTTAATGCACAAAGTCAAAATCTCAGTGTAATCAGACCCACAATTCAAAGCATTCACTTGTGACTATTGCATGAGTAAAACCAAATATAAAGGATCATTCCCTTAAAAAAAAGCATGTATGATTGTGACTGCCAAATGTAACAGTTAATCTGTATGATTTTTTATTTCAATAAGATTGGATCTAGTTCACTTCTTAATCCCAGCGGAACACCCGCTCATTGTTACTGTAAGCAATTTCTATGTACAACATTAAGTCTTACTGTAAGTTACGTGTGTTTACATGTAACGGACCAGAATTTTTGACTCATGTTAAAATACATAGCTATAGTGTTGAACAGAACCAAAAATAAATAAATAAATGAAATTAAAAAAAAAAATCTATCTTTTCCTATTTATAATTAGTTCTCATTAAACACAGAACCCAGAATGTTTTATTTCAAAGCAAAGGAAAGATTTGAGAAAATTTGGAAAGCCATTTTGTTCGCTCAGATGGCTCAGCCTAAAAGGATGAGACTGCAGCATCATCCACGTCAGCGCTGCCCATTTCAGTAATCTCCAGCAAAGGCTTATACGGTTCACGAAAGGCCAGCAAACAGCTATTCCCGTCGGAGAGATCCACAGCTAGGAACCCAGAGCTACAAGCCTGCCATACAACTGTGATACAACCAGGTAAGAATGGCAGCTTCCAACCTGCGTTCTCTAGAGGCTTCTTCAGAGGTCACAGGAGACACCCACTCTGTGGGGCAGCCACACAGCTCTCCTTCCGAAAACAAGGCGTTTTTGCTTTATTGTTGTGTTTCTGGAAATTTTCATTGACCTTACACAACAGAGGGCTAACAGCTAAGGGCTTTGAATCCTGCAGAAACGTTGCCCTTTTCCCTTTGAGATGATGTCTGAAGAATTCACCTGCTTGTGGATAAGCAGGGGAAGAGTGTCATCCGTCCCTCCCAGGGTAAGACTTTAATTTCTGGCAATCTGATGCTTTTAGGTGAAGAAGAGCACCTAATGCATATTGTAACTGCAGAAGGAAATGACACAGTACTCTCCTCATAGTCTCCAGAAAACCTCTAACTCCCTGCTGTTTCTTGTAGCTAATTTTGCAGAATTCCCTGCTGCAGAGAACGTGCCGTCTCTGGCTCCTTCTCAGTCTGCTGGTGCAGAAGAGACCTGGGGACCAGGGCGGAAGGCAAGCACTTGGGTAATTTACTGGGGACAGCAATGCAGAAAAAGGTATCCGTGGTGCCAGGCTGTGTGCATGCCCCTTTTGAAGCAACCTGAAGAGACAAGAGTAGCTGAGAGACTCCTAGTCCTTCTCAGAAGTACAGCGGGGTCTGCAGAGCACCAGAGGGGGGTTGTCTTCCCCTCTGCAGGGCACTCACTAGCCACGGCCAGGGAAGTGGTGTAGGACGTGCTCGGGAGGCAGTTTTCAGTTTCAGAAGCTAACATACCTAGTGTTTCACGTATTCCATGCACAGCTCTCCAAATACCACGACACACATACCTTCTACCTATATATCAGCTGAGAAGACTGAGAAGATGTTCTGTCTGCCACAATGAAGCAAGGGAATAACCTATTTATTTGAATAGGTGCTGCTTTACTTAAAAAAAAAAAAAAGGAAAAAAAAAAAGAAAAAGGCACAACGAAGTCAAGCAAAGAAAACAAGTTAAAAGGAAGAGCAACACAGCGAGCCAAAGCAAGCAGAGATTTGAGGGAAAAATATTTAAAATGCAGTTTATAGTCTAACATTGCAAACATTACTTGGGTACAGAACATTGAAATGTGTGCTTTTAGCCATGTTTTGGTTGCTTCACAGCCCAGTTCACAATAACTGGTAATACGGTTACTGTTAATATGGGTCTTTCACATCTGTTTACATAGCAGCGCTGTCAAACTCAATTGAGTGAAGTCTCTAATAGAGGAAACTGGATGCTATGAGACTCTCTCCTGGGGGAGAGCTGGTATCCAGCTTCCCTGGATGCCACACACCAAGCTGTTCACACGCTCAGTGGGCACAGGATACACCTCAAAGTGCCACGGCCAGAGTAAGCTCTGATTCACCAGCGGGAGGTTACAAGTTCTCCTGGTGGGAGAATCTATTAATTTGGCGATAGCCTGATCTATGCATGCAAATGGGAGCTCCCAGGTGATCTGGTGACACCAGTTTCAGCTTCCCCAGCAGCCTCTGCTTCTCCCAGTGCAACTACAGCTGTACTAACGTGGTAGGTCACGTAGCAATGTAAAACAGTCCTGCAAGGCAGTTCACACCTGAATAACTCGTAATTTGCATAGGTTTTCACTGCAACAAGGTGGACACTCCCAATTTAGAGTTTTTATTTCTTGCTTATGAAATTTGTACATATCAAAGAAAATCAAATAGATCACATCCTAGCTACATCAGCTCAGTAAACAGGGCCATGATAAAAATAACTCGAAAGGTAAAAGTAATTACATTATCAGAAGACCTGCTTGCAGGTTGACTGGTGACCACATCAAACTCCTAGCAAAGAGATTACCTTAGTGTTGATATTTGGATGTGGCTGATAATGGGAGCAGTTCAGGAGCTGACCTGCAAGCACATCTGGTATTTCTGCTCCAGAGGCAGTAAGGCAACACCGACGGTTATTGGCAGAAAAAACTCAGGCCGTCTCAGCTGATGTCCTGTCACAAGTCTACCAGCTCACTCACCCTTGGTTCCTCAGAATTCTCAACCCTCCTCCCTTCTCCGTGCAAAGACACTAGGTGTGAACTGCAGAATGATGCTCCCTTCTTTGCTGTTACTTCAACGAAACTGAGGTGCAGTGGGGCACTTTGTGGAGAAGGTGGAGCATTTTAATCAGGAAAAATGTCAGTTTTAAGCGCAGGCAATAGCAACTGGAAAGGAGGATAAAAGCAGTAGGACAATAGCAGGAGAACATTCCTTCTCCTAGAGGAAGAGAGCAAAACCAGAACATCCAAGACATCAAGACTTCACTTAAAAACAACCATACAAACTTCATACATTTAGCTGTGCTATCCTCACAACATGCACTTCTCTCCATTTCACTGTTTCTTCCCATCCACTTTTGTAACTGGGACTGCACACTCTGAGGGACAAGAGCATCCTTGTTAGCTGGGCGCTACAACAACGTGAGTGCTTATTAAAATAAGCAGCATCCTAGGATGTATTTCTCATCCGCTTGTTAAAAAGTCTGGGTATAATTTTTTGGTGAAAGGGTGGAGCTCGCATCAGCAAACCACCAAAGGCAACTGCCCGATACGGCTTCTGAAAGTCAACGATAACCCTGTGCAAGCTGACTTCTGCAGCACTGCTGCAGGCATCTTCAGGGAAGCTGTTTAAATTCTTAGTCTAAAAACCTGACTGATGACACAACCAGTCCTTTGAGCTTCTCGAGAAAGTACCTTGGACCACAGAATCTATTTACCCTGTTTGACAAGAAGCAGGTTCAAGACAGGATGCAAATGGGGAACTTGTACTCGGTGCTGACAAATTCCTCAGGTTTTCCGATGTCCTACTATAAGAATTTCAAATCTTTGTTTTTGTTGACAGAAGACACAGAAGGACTTTTATTCGCATTTAACAGACATAGGTTTCACTTGCCCACAGCACAAGGAATATGAATAGGAGAGAAGTAGAAAGGACTTTCATGTTTTAGTTTTTAGTTGCTTTTCCTCTAGATGTGAAAAAAAAATATTTAGCTTTAAGTATCATTTTTCTAAAAATACCTTTAGGTAATATACAGTTTTTAAGTAATGGTCATACTATTGCTACACCTCATAACCTCTTTAAAGAGACTATCTGCTCAATACATAATTGCCTGAGCCTGAAGTCTGCTGCTCAGGCTCAGCATCAAACCATAAAATCACAAAGCAATCCATTTTATTGAGGCAGAGAGTTCACCCAAATATTCTGCAGCTATGTATTTTACTGGGGTTCAGCGAAGAAAACCCTTACCAAGAGACTGAAAGCTGGGGAACACTGAGAAAATTCCTTTATGTAATTCAACTTTTTTTTCTCTAAAATCATTCATTTGATTGAACCAGAAAGTAGAGAACTTAAAAAAAAAAGCCAACAGTCACTGCCATTTTACTTAGTTCCTTTTTGTTAAGAAGACTAGATTCAGAACATATATGGATTATGTAGGACTGAATCATACCACCTGATGTTAAGTATGAAGTCTGTACGTTTTTGCTTTCATACAAGCTTTTAGTTCTATGGTCTAAATTGACAAACTGTTAAAACCTGAGTGGTAATGCTTCATGCAATGGCACCAGCTCCATGTATAGAAGTCATCCAGTTCTGATGCTGAATGTAAAGGCTTTACAGTTTCTCAGCTGAATTAAAAATAATTGACCCCTGAATTAAGGGAAAACTCCTTGTGGAAGAATCAGAATCAATAAAATCTTAAAGGAACCTTATGAGCTAATGAAAACATACTAATATTTATAGTAACATTTATAGTATCTATGTCAGTAAAAATACTGCTTTAGTCTTTTATTCTGTGCATATTTGACTACTTTTTGTATTCGAGCATAAAAAGAGACTTGTAAACAGTCCTCCCCAAACTTCAGATAGTGATTTTGAGTCGAACATTACAAACTACTTTATTCACACCAGTCTAACATTTCCTAGACAGTAATGTGTATAGTTTTGCAGATTCTCATTCAGAGGGTGATTCGGGTGGTGATTAAATGTTTAGAGAAGGGGCATGTAAAAGAGCAAAGAAGTTCTGGGAAACAGCCATAAAAACTGGAATATCTAATCTGAGCAAAAGGCTGATTTCAGAGAAAATAAGTTTCCACAATACCAAGTATGTCAGGGTAATTTATGTTTATTTAAACAACAGTCCCAGACCAGATTCAGCAAAACCACTCCAGTGGTTACCCATGGCACATCAACCAGAAATGGGAGCTCTTGGCTCCTCAGGGAGCTCAGGGCTGCAGAAAGGGATTCACCGAATCTGTGATACCAAGCCTGCCAGCTTTGAATTGCCAGAATCTGGCCCACTGAAAGCAGACCCTAAATCCTATCCCGCCCTTAAACGCTGCTTACTGCTGTCAGAAGGTACATCTATGAACCGGGGATTCTCTCTTCTGAAAACACACTGCTAAATCATCTTTTCCAAAGCAGTGGTGGGCAGAAAACTAACTGATGCACCCCGTAAGGTGAGTTTGTGTTCTACCTTGTTCAGTTAAAGAGAGGCACAATAATTTATTCCCTTCTGGTTTTTGTTTGCTTGCATGCTTAAATAGGACAAAAAAAAAAAAAAAGCTAAAACCTTTTCTGAGGTCCCCAGTCCTGCCAGCATATGCTAAATACCATTTGACAGTGCTTTGTAGATTCAAGAGCTTTATTCCTAGATTCTGATCAGGGCTATACATGGGTTGGGAACTTTAAGCACACACAACTACTTCATTCCTGCCTGGACTTCTTAGCTATCTAAGGAACCTTAAAAAAAACAGGCACCTGTATAACTTCACTGGTTTAGTCTTGGTGACAGAAATAAAGCAGGACTTTTAATCGTAATTTTAAGATTTTGGCATCTAAATTCCAAATAAATCCAACTTTCATTGCCTAAATCATTTACTGGATCTTTCTGCAAATGACTTGCTTTTGACTACAGCGCAGTTCCATGGCACAGACCATGGAGCAACCCACAATTATAATCACTGACCACTTGGGCTAGAGCATCTAAGTAACTTTTACCATAAATCACCAGCAACTACATTTTTTAACAAGTACTGCATATATTTCACACATATATCGCCCACGTGACAGGAGATTATTATTTCAACAGGAAAGTTTTTTCTGAACATCTGGCATCCTAGTATTACGCCTGATCATCCCTTCCAGTAAAAGAGTGGAAGGAAGTATTCCACCTGTTTCATTACGAGAGCAACAGTCTCCCTTATTATCCTTTGGCACCTCTAAAGAATTCTTCCTGCAGATTTTTTTTAATTCCCTTAAAAGAAAGGAAAAAGTGACCCACATTTAATGTACCTATTGTTCACTTTATTACTCTTCTGTAGTGGAAATACATAATGTCTGTGTCCCATTCCATCCATCCCCCCCCCAAAACAGCAGCTACAGTGCCCTGGTACCTTAAGCACATTCCGAAAGTGTTACCCTTTGTGCACCTCACACCAGCCAGAGGCAGGAAACCTCATGGCAGTTTGCAGTGTTCTTCTAGCTAGAGCTCTCTATAACAGAATTACAGAATTATTTGGGGTGGAAGAGACCTTTAAAGGTCATCTAGCCCAACCCCCTTGCAATGAGCAGGGACATCTTCAACTAGATCAGGTTGCATCCATCGTCCACCTACATCTGGGCCCCATCCAATGTGACCTTAAATGTTTCCAGGGATGGCACATCTACCACATCTCTGGGCAACCTCTTCCAGTGCTTCACCAACCTCATTGTAAAACATTTCTTCTAGCTTGACTAAATCTTTCCTCTTTCAGTTTAAAGCCATTAACCTTTGTCCTACTGCAACAGGTCCTGCTAAAATGTTTGTCCCCACCTTTCCTGTAGGCCGCCTTTAAATACTTGGCCCTCGGAAGGCCACAATAAGGTCTTCCCAGAGCCCTCTCTTCTCCAGGCTGAACAACCCCAACTCTCTCAGTCTGTCCACACAGGAGAGGTTCTCCATCACTCTGATCATTTTTGTGGCCCTCCTCTAGACCTGCTCCAACAGGCTCATACCTTCCCTGTGCTGATGGCTCCAGAGCTGGACACAGTACTCCAGGTAGGGTCTCACCAGAGCAGAGTAGAGGGGCAGAATCACCTCCCTCAACCTGATGGCCACGCTTCTTTTGATGTGGCCTATGATATGGTTGCTCTTCTGAGCTGCGACCGCACATTGCCGGTGTGTGTCCAGCTTTTCATCCGTCAGTACCCCCAAGCCCTTCTCAGCAAGGCTCCTCTCATCCCCAGCCTGTATTGATACCAGGGGTTGCCCCCACCCAGGTGCAGGACCCTGCACTTCGCCTCATTGAACCTCATTGAGGTTCAGATGGGCCCACTTCTCCAGCCGGTCCAGGTCTGTCTGGATGACACCTCATCCCTCAGGCGTGTGAATGGCACCACTCAGCTTGGCATCTCCCCAAACTTGCTGAGGGAGCACTCGATCCCACTGGCAATGCCATTGATGAAGACAGGTTTAAAGAAAAAGGAACTTTGCTTCTAAATGCCAAGGACTCCAAGGAGGAGTTGGTTGTATCTTCACCTGTAACACTCACACAAGCGTTTGTATACAAAGCATATATACATAAATATAGTATATATAAAGTATATATACATATATAAACTTGTATACAAAGTTTGTATACAAGTACAGACTAAACTAGTGTGAAGTTACCAGTGGGCTGACATGCATGGGAAAGTCCAAGAAACCTCCATGTCCTCTGCTTGTGACTGTGGAATAAGATTTTTTGAAAGCTCCTCCACACATCATTTTCACTAAGTATTTAGAATTTAAGCACTGTGAACCTTCAAGATGAGGCAAAGGAATCATTACACAGCAAAAGAGAACATGCAGGGAGGTGTCTGAGCCAGCTGCAACTCATCTGGCTCCAGACCCGAACACAATAAACTTGAATCAGCCTCAAAATATAGCCACTGTTAAAATCACTCTAATATCCGTACTCCACCGCAGCTGGCTCAGGACTGTGCACTATGTTGGCTCATGCAAAAAGAAACACACGTGCCCTCAGGTTCCCACTCAGCGTTACAAAACGGGGTGGGATTCAAGTCAAAGGAAAAACTATTGCAACTACCACAATACAATCCAAAGTCATCCAAAATAATTGTTTTTCTTCACATCTAGTTATGTGCTCAAATACAGATTCGACCCAATCATGGGTAGCTAATTTTGCATTTAAAAAAAAAAAAATCAAACTGGCATAAACTTTATGATTTCCTAGTCCCACACTGAGAAGGTAGTTATAACAGGGAACATGACAAGTAATATGTGACAGAACTGAAATGAACAAAAGAAGAAACTAATTTTCCTGTTTTTTTATCCCAAATCTCTTCATAGTATAAATTCAAATTGACAGAACAAAGATTAAAGAGTATTTTTCCCCTGAGAAGATATGCTTCCTCATAACTGTTATGTCAAAATCCCTGACATCTGAGCCTACTTTATCTAACACAGCTAAAACTGAGAAAAAAAGGTTACCCTGTAAGCCTGAGGTAAATAGTTTGAAATAATTGGAGTCAAATGTTTAACTAGGAATAGAATCTTCTCTTAGCAAGAACAGTGTCTGATGGTAGAGTACCAGGAGAAAAAACTCCTCAATTAACAATCATCCTTACATAAAGGATCTGGACATATTATGTAAGCAGAAGGAAAGGGCATGGAAGAGCACTGGAAAACTCCATGGCCCAGCATCTACCAAAACACAGTTAAATGCAAAAAGAAGAAAGTGCAGAAAACCTACACAGGTCTTGTTTGTTGGTTTTTTTGGCTTTCTTTACAGAAAGAAAAGAAAAAGTAGCGTTTAAAAAAATGTGATAAATACCATTTGTATTTTCAAAGGTAAAAAAATCATACAAAGTCAGAAGAACTTGTACTAAGAACTGAATATACTACAAATCTCAAAATATTCAAATTAAAATATATTTAAACAGAAAATTTTAAAATCAAATCACAAGATTGTAAAACTTTCTGGCCAAATACTTGGAATCAAAATTTGTAAGTGCATTCAAATCTGCCCTTCAACTCTTTAGCTTTTCCTACCTGACAGATACTTGACTTTTTAGGATTTTCATAAACATAGATAGCTAACTTTAAAATGTAAACATACATATTAGTTTCAAATTGCACACTGTATTAGACGAGGTTGATATAAAGTTCAGATTCAGTTGTGACTTGCCAATTAGAGAACATAACCTAGGCAAATTTCCACGCAAGGCTTCTAATTTATGAACCCAAACAGCAGATTTGATTCAGGAATCAAATGTCAGCTATCTAAAAGTGTTAACAGATCTCAGCTTTAACTTATTTATTTTATTTTGCATGTATCAGGCAGGGGGTGGGGGATGATCAGGATCAGCACTGAATGTGGAATCTCCCCACACTAAATTCTTTCCAGGTTGCCCCAGAGCCAAATCTGCAGCACAGCAGAACTCCAGCTGATATCCTGACAAACCCGAGTCATGAAGGACTTCATTTTCACCTTCAGAATGAGAGCCAAAGGCAGACAGAACAAAAATTAAGATACATGCAAATATATCTTTTGCAATATCTGAAAAAGAAAGAGCACGAAGCTTACATACCTAATGTATCTATTTTTGCTGCCTCACACCACAGTTGAACGTAAGAGTCTAAAATTAGGCATCCATCTCAATTTGAAAGCCGCATCCCTCAGGCTTAGCAGGTACCACTTAATTTCTGCTACAGTAACACACAGGACTTTGTTGTATACTGTAAAAGACATACACGCCTGGAGACAGCTGTGCATTGAAATCTCTAATGAAACGAGCCAGGGTAAACTGTCTTCATGGAGCCACTACCACAGCAGAAAAAATTTCACTGGGCTTCTTTCAAAAGCTTATCACACAAAAGAGATTCACTTCACCGCTATCCTCTCCAGGTTCTTTTCAATCGTTGCACTGCACCAATCCCTAAATTTCTAGCATTTCTAGCACTCCCTCGAGACCTTTATTTCATTAGTTCTAGCATCACAAATAAACGACAAGTGATGATGATCTTAACCTCCCAACACGCCTCCCAGCAGCTAACAGTTCAGCAAAGCAGCAACACGAGCAGGCGCTAGCAAGAGCTGCTGCTGGAAGCTACATGGAACCAACCAGGAGAGCACAAGCCCTCAGAGGCTGCTCGGCTGCCGCCTGAGCTTGGAGATCTGCTTCACCCACATCTCTGCACCTCCCTGCTCAGCTCCTGTCCCAGTCCTCTCCTGCTCCCGAGCTGCCAGCGGGGAGGAGAGCTCAGGGAACTCAAGCGCATGTTCATAAAACCAGGCTCATGCCAAAATGCAATTGCCAGCACTTTCTTTCCAAACACATATGGAGAAGGGTAAGAAGTGACAACTCCTTTTGACTTTTCAGTTGTGGCATTTGCCTGGGAAATAGGTCCTTATCTCAAGAGGAGTCAAACCGTCAGTTTGAAGATGAACCTCCACCCTACCTTGACGAAGCCTGGTTATGATGCCTGTGGAGAAGGAAGAACCAGGTTCCAAAGAGATTACAACCCACCTCACCGACAGCAACCAGAAGCACCTCCCTGATGTGAGTACGCTGCAACTTGGCCATTGGACCTGTGCTGCCTCTTTTACTTCCCCCCTCCACCTTGGGCCCTGCCGAATTACCTGTTGGACGGCTGAACAGCTTCAAAAGGGAAAGCAGAAGTTAGTAAATATAACATTGTCAGGGAAGGCTGCTGTCCTAGGAACAGAGATGGGCACAGAGCTCGTAACCTTCACTTCCACTGCAAATTGGCCACTAGCTAGAAACCACCCCAAGCTCAGACCCTGAGCTCTCCTCATAGCCAAGACATGAAACACAGCCCAGGATCTATGCCACCTGAAAGCATCGTCAAGAGTTCAGCAGTGCAGGGACTCCACAAAGTTTGAATTTGCTCTAATCCTGAGTAGCTTTCAACCTTGTTGAGACACAAGAAGTCCAAACTTCAATATGAATCCAGAAAGCACATTGCATTGTTTAAACAACCACCTCTTGTATTTCCTAACTGTTAGAAATAATTGTTAGAAATACTACAGCTCTGCTAAACAACACTGAGGTAGGATCTGATTCTCACTGCCCTGCCAGAGTACTGCAATGACAATGAAAAACAGAATTTCATAATGCCCTTAATGAAAGCACCACTTCCAAAGCCTCCTATTAAGTGGGAAGTGGGGGTAGGGAAGAGAGCTGACACAAGCACTGAACAAAACCCATGCATATTAATTCAGTCATGGATTTTATTCCATTGTCAAAACCTTTCAGATGGAAAATGATCCTTTAGGAAACAGTCCGAGTGATGATTTCTTTATTATTTCTTCACAGCCACTCAATACAAAATACCAAACGCAATTACAACAAAAAGTTGAAGAACATTTAGTCCTCATCTGATGCGAAACATGTGCACAAACACAATAGGCATTAATTTCAGCACCCTGACAGAAACTGGGATAAGATGCTGAGGGTCACAGCAAGATGACAGCATTCATCATATTGAATTACTAGTCCTTTCAGCCCTTCAAACGTCCTAATCACATGCACATTTGCAGTCATTTTGGTTTTCACATTCTATGGTAAGATGCAACTGTTTATTGTCTGTATGAAATGTAAGGGACCAGGCTTCCCGAACACAGTAAGGACAAAAGCAGTAACACAACCACAGTTCACAGGCTACTTGATGATTTAGAAATTCGGGGCCAAACCAACCATCAGCACAAGCAAATGGAAGTCCTCCAAAGCGCTTCAATTGCACCAGTTTCTGTCCGTGACTGCTTTGGCTCATCCTTGATAAAATTAACATCTTTCGCTGTCAAAGACTTTCTATTCACTTCACAGACTTCAAGCATCTCATACATATTCTTCCTAAAAAGGAGTATCAGTAGAGCTTTTCCAGCTTACAGCAGGAGAGGTGGGAAGCAACACACCTGCATTTGTGTCAAAAGCAACACCGGGCAAAAGCAGGACTGTTCTTTCTATGCCACTTTCCAATAGACCACATTGACAGATTTTCATTACTATGAGTATATATAACCCTGGAGATTGATGAAAAGCTTTGTCCAGTTTACCTCATTTACAGGACTGGTGTGTTCTGGGTTGCTTTTTGTACTCTAAATACTGGTTCTTCAGTTTTCTCCAGCCAACTCTTGCATGCTAGCCAGCAAAAGGGCTATTTTTGGCATTTCAATAACAGAATTCTAATATTATTGGAAAATCTAACCTGATTCCATCTAAGCTCAAGCTCTCTAAGGCTTCGTAAAACAAATCATTTGGGTGGAAAAAAATAGGTCCTACCCAAAGTTTAAAAAGGTAATATATTTACATATAAGTAAGAAACTTCTACAGTTACTTCATGAGCTTCTCTCTAGAATATAAATACTCAGTAAGTTCACAGCAGTTATAGCTCTGTAATTATTTTAGATCTCAAGTCAAATAATTAAGAGAAAGGGAACTACTAATCTTTCAAGATTTCCTGTCATGCAGATCAGGTGATCAGCTTACTTAGTTACCTTTCACAACCAAAAAGATTTGCTACAAAGATAAAATGCCTTCCTAGCATAAACTAGAGTTTCTGTTTTAATAAACTTGACTAAAAACAAGGAGAACAAAGTCAAGGAGAACAAAAAAAAAAAAAAAGAAGAAAAATATGCTTGTGCATACAAACATACATGTTTGTGAAGGGGAGACAGATTTAGATACTTGATGGACTAACAGCAGATGATATGCAGAAACATAAACTCCTGACAGGTAAATAAAAATTAAATATCACTAGTATTTAGTTCAGTCAAAAAATAATCTATGTTTATGACCCAAACCAGCCTTACTCTATTAAGTAATAATCCCATTCACATTACTGGGAATTTCAGCAAAAGCATTAGTTTGAGATGAGGCATCTCAAATATTCACAACTGCCTTAGAACGTTATCATATTGAAAAAACATAAATACTCTAAGCTTAATAAACCAAAGAATGCTAAACAGCACATAACGTTAAAGACTTTTTATATAGGGCAAGACAGCAGCAGTGCTAAGAAAAAGTTACTTCAGGACTTGAGTCAGTAAGTCACTTAAGCATCTCTATAATCCTAACGACTTCAGTGAGGCTACGCAACAAGTTCCAGCATTCTGATGGATGAGGCTGTTGGCCTCCCATTTATCCAGTTACAAAAAAATATCCCAACACACTTCAATTAATTGAATAAATTCATAGAGCCGAAAGAGATGCTATTTCCTCCCTCCCATGGCTATTATGATGCCTTAATGCTGGTGAAGCCCTACAGATGCCTTTACGAAGTCGTGCAAGTTACTATTCTCGCATTGGTTTTTGGGATTAAGTGATTAAGTTTAATGATGCTACACTTCTGTATCTAATTGCATGCCTTAAAACAGTCGATTCACGGTAGCTCTCAGGTTACCATCCCAATCTCAAACACTCGGGCACATGCTTAACTTTCCACCATGCGTTTCAAGTTAAACATGTTCAGTGTTCACAAGAGAAGATCCGAAAGGACACCCTGTTTCTCCTCCCTAAACAAATGGAGGATATTGTCCAGTTAAACGATACATGAATTTTAAGGATTCCACCTCTTACCTCTCTAGTTATACATCTTATTTTCCAAGATTTTACTTACCTTTCAGTCTCAGTTACTATTTTACTTATCCTATAAGATGCTGTGTTGGTTTTGTGGGCTGTCTTATTTGTTTCTGTTACCCTTTATTTCAGCTTTGCATATATGATCTCCTCTTCTCTTAACATCATCTGTTGCTTACTGTAACAAAGCATCTCTATTTTAATATTGTCCTAAGTGACCACCTGTGCTGTCTCCCACCATTTTTTTTTGTGTGGATGAATTTTTCCACAACGCAATAAAAGAAAACAGAGGTCAAAAGATGAGGCCTGCCTTTTTGTTTCATTTGGTTAGCATTTTCCTTTCTGTATGTCACAGGCATTTAAGTTCTTATCAAAATTTCTAAGTGGCTGCTACTCTGTGCCTGCTATTTGTAAGAAATTTGAGTATTTTTTCTGTTACAATTTTTATCTTGATTTTTGGCTCTCATTCATAGAATGGATTGAATTAAACTACTATACTGCAACTTTCAGCAGCTGATGACCAAGGGGTGTTACTACACATCAAGGTATCTGCATTAAAGATGCTGCTTAAAAAAGAAGGGAGATAAAACAGGAAGTACTTAGCCTGTGAGCTACCACTCTTTCTTCCCTTTTTTATCCTTTTTTTAAAAAAAAAAGAAAAAAGATATATGTAAATCACAAGTTAAGTAATTTGGACAAGATGCAAAGGTGAAGTCACATGAGTTACATGCCAAATCAAAAACTAATTACCACTAAATGAAGATCTCACTTCCATTTTGTATCTGTTCCATCTACCCTGATGCCGAACTGTGCAACTCCCCTATCTACAGCTAGCTTTGGAGGTTTCCACTTCGGAACAAAGCAAGGCCTACAACTGCAGCTCAAGAGTGGAAATTAGGGGAGACCTGGCCTGATTTTGAAATAAATGCTTCATAAGAGAGTGGACGAATGCTTTAGCTGTAAATATGAAGAAGGGCTTAGTTGTACCAGCTCTGTCACTTGCCAAACACGTAAACACTTGTTATTCTGTACTCTCAAGCACCTACAGCTGATGCCAACTTCAGATACACTGCTGACTTTGAAAGTCAGGTTTGGGTACAGTAGCACTTGTCATTTATGTAATTATTTTTTTTTACACGTAGAATTTAAAGTCTCCTTATTTTACTTTTCAAATTGCAGACAAATATGTAACCTCTCAAACACTTAACGCTCTGCGAGATAAGTGAAGTATTATTATTTGAATGCAAATACCACTCTGGTCACCCAAGAGAGGCCTACGGTTCCAGCTTATTTAGCTAAAAACCTTGGGCTACAGTTCCTGAGGTACCGAATAATCGCAATCCACCGCTGGTGCAAAATTTAAGGGCCCAAAGCCTGACAGGGGGTAGACTGCACGAAGACCGAGAAGCTGTGATAATGTAGAGGACAAGTAACCTATTTATTAACAACCTGTACGTGTCTCTAAGCACAGTTATAGTCGACTACAGCCTCCTCATCTGCTGCCGGTTTAACCCTAGGGATGTGCCGCGCAGGCTTCGAGCGCGCAGAGGCGGCTGCCGCCGCTCAGGTGCTGACCCAGCACCGGCCGCTGTCGCATCCCTTCCGCTTTGCCCGACCTGCAAAAACGAAGACAACACCAATTCCTCCACGAAAACCACCACCAGACCAGCAGCGGCTGTGGGACAAGCCTGTCCTCTGCCGACCCCCCCCGTCCCCCCCAACCTCCTCAGCCCCTCACCGGTACCGGGGGCCAGGCCGCACACCTCCTGCACCTGCTGGGCACCCCGCATGGCGGCGGGCGGGCCCGGCCAGCCCCAGGAGAGGCAAAACCCCGACATCGATGGGGGGGTGGGAGGATGCCAGGCCGCAGCCCACCCTCCCCTAGCCCGGCTCACCTGCACGCCGGTGTAGTTCTCGAAGAAGAAGAGCACCATGCTCTGGTAGATGGTGTAGAGGCGGTCGTCCACCTCGCGGTAGAAGCGGGCGGGCAGCAGGGCGGAGAGGAGGCGCCAGGCGCCCCAGGCCAGCACGTAGGTGGGCGCCGTGCCCATCATGACGGCGGCGGGCAGGACGTAACGCATGGAGTAGGTGTGCAGCACCAGCGACAGCAGCATCTTCCCGCCGCTTTTGCCTTCCGCCCCCCCCTCCCCCGGGGCCTCACCGGGACACCCACATGGAGCAAGCGGCACTCACACACAGCCCGGCCGCCCCGCCGGCCGCATCGCCCGCCTAGACCCCGCCGGGCGGGCGGGGAAGCAGCAAGCACCGGCGGCGGCGGTGGTAGCGGTGGCCGACACCGGCAGGGAAGGAAGAAAGGAAGGCTCGCGGTTCACCGGCTCACGGCTCCCCCCGCGCCGCCTCCGCCACCATATTGCCCGGCCGGAGGAGGAGCGGCGCCGGCAGGAAGGCGGCCCCTCAGCGGCTGCGGGGGGACTTCCGGGAGGGGCGGG
>JAOXNO010000024.1:96204593-96215370 GCA_028565335.1 Limnodromus scolopaceus
ATGTTAAACAAAACTGGACCAAGTATTGACCCCTGGGGGACACCACTGGTTACAGGCCTCCAACTCGACCCTGCTCCGTTAATTACAACTCTCTGAGTCCTGTCACACAGCCAGCTCTCAATCCACCTCACTGCCCCCTCATCTAGCCCACACTTCCTCAGTTTCCTAATGAGAATGTTACGGAAGACAGCGTCAAAAGCCTTGCTGAAGTCAAGGTGGATGACATCTGCTGCTCTCCCCTCATCCAGCCATCTAGTTATAACACCATAGAAGGCTCTCAGATTGGTCAAGCACAATTTACCCTCAGTAAATCCACATTGACCACTTCCAATAATTTCTCAGCCAGATGCTTCTTGGTTGTATTGCAGGACTGCCCTGCGCCCAATCCGCCGCTGCCCGAGCCCCTGTGTGACGGAACGGCTCACACTATGGGTGAGTTTAGGGAGCTCCTGTGAAAAGATGTTTCTCAACTCAGCCTCCACAAGGAAGGGTGTTGCAGAAGGTGCCGTGGCTCATCGCTGCTGAGCCAGGCTGCTCTTTGCCTCTCAGCCTGGTGAGAGCAAGATGCCATTTTTGGCTTTCCCTGGGACCGCTGTAGTTGCAGCACCAGCAGCACAGATCCTTTTCTGACGTGGAGACAGTGGGCAACCGTATCGGGGGTCCTTGTGAAGTGAAGCTTTCTTACTCACTGCGTGCCACAAAGAGCAGCTCATGGCACCTGTGCCAGGAGAGTTAGAGTAGGCAGAGCTGACTACTTTGCTGGTTGTTTCCTATGGTTATGTACCCATTTCATAGCCTCTGGTTCATGAAGAGGGACAGGTTTGTACTGCTGCTATAGGAAGGCATGGTCTTTCAGCAGTGTAGGAAGAACTTCAAGAAAGAGAAGGCACCTCTTACTGGTGCAGTAATGATGGGACCACAAACATAAGGTTGCCAAGATTATTTGGATGCTGATTTCCACCCCCAGGGTTGGAAAGATAACGGTTAGGCAGTACAGTATTCATAAAATTCAACCCACACTGTGTGTCTGACAGTCACAAATGAAGACTTGGCTGCTATAAGCTTCCTCGAACTGTGCCATAGCCACTGATGCAACACACACCACATCTGCTGCCCTGACCAGATGTGATGGTTCATCATCAGGAAGGATGTTGTCTCTCTGCAGCGTTGCAAACCGTTGTTGATCATCATACCCATCACTTCCAACTAGTTTTGCAAGGTGCATAATATCTTTTATAACTGCTGCCTGGCAGCAAAAAGGCCAGAAAGCACCTGGAATTGGTCCCATCAAGATCGAGGGAGTCACCATGCCATTCAGCACAGTTGTCAAGCTTCCAACAATTCCTAGCTCAGGAACTTCCGGAGCCAGATTATTCCGATTTGAATGTGTCCAGTTGTTTTTAAATCCATATAAACTTTTAACGTCCACTAAGTTCCACAGCTTGATTATATTTTGTGCGAAGAGCAACATCACCCTCTCGGCCATCTTTTTTTCCAGGCAGGAGAATCCCAGTCTATGTAATCACTTCTCATACGGAGGTCGCTTTGTAGGTTTGGATTTGCTGCCCCTCCCTGAGCCTTTTCACCATGTGCTGTATCTGTTTAGATGCAGGGAGACCAGAACTGTATACCTGCATGCTTGGAAATGCAAAAGAAGATGCTGCAGGAAGTAAGGAGCCTTTCCTGAATTCAATATGCAGACACCTTTTGAGTTATTTGTGCCTTCAGCTGTCTAATTTAGGCACGAGAAGAAGCTTTCAGAGGTACACGCCTCTCTTCATTAATGATACAATCTCCCGGGAAACGTCAATTGGATGTTCAGACAACTTTAATTAGGAGTCTTCCTGCTTCTGCTGTCTTCATGCTAGGCTTCTAACGTAGATGCTCTAAATTGCACGTCAGAGAGTAAAGTAGATGCTATAAGTAATCTTCATAAAGGCATCTAGAGAACTGAAGACTTGGGTACAAAGCCCTTGTTATCCTGGGCAGATTCATGCTTACATTCTCCCAAGAGATTTCTGTGGCTTCCTAGTTTGTGTGTGGCTCATCACCGCTGTTGTAGGTATACAAAAGATTACAAATGGGAAGGCAGAAGAGGAGATTTGATTCTGTAGCTCAGTGGCTATGATAATGTTCAGGAAAGTACTGTTTAGAGAATACGGGTTCCAGTCTCTCATACAACATTAAAAAAAAAATATAAGACGACATGAAATACCAGTACTAATAACAGAGGGAAAAAAAAAAAAAAGACAAGAAAGCAAAGAAGGAGAAAAGGCTAGATAAAGTCAGGGAAAAGTGAATCTCAAGTTGGATCATTCTGTATCTCCAGATTCTTTTATTTGCATCTTCGTGCCCTTTAATAGCTTTTATACGGGTCATCAAAATATGTTCAACATCCCTGCACTTATGAAGGACATTCCTGTCTTCGTCAAGTAGGATACTGAATGTAGCTGGGAATAAAATAACAGTGTTGATTCCCAGACTAGAGAACTCTGCTTTTAGCGTCAATTTTTTATTCAAGCCTGTGTTGCCTGGGCAATGTCAGGGAAAATATAAATTCTCTTCTGTAGGAGGAAATGCTCTGCCTCCAAACTTCTAAAATGCTTATCTTTGTGTACAGCTGAAATATGATGAAGCATGTGTCCAAAAAAGTGTATTCCCAAGTCAGCATTTCAAGTGGGTGTGAATTTCAAGTTATTCAAAAATATTCAGTCATCAGTGGGGGGAGGAAGAGCACCAGATTTCTTTAAGTGCACATTAAAAGTGGCAGAGTGACCAGTCAGGCTCTTCACAGAGGTCAAGTATCTGCAGGCTTGTACTGCTGTTTCCAAGCATCTTGATTTTCGTCTGAATTGACACATTCGGTTATTATCAGAGCAGGTCCATATTTGTTCATTTCTTGAACTAAAAAACCTTTACCCCTCACCACAGCTGTTAAAATGAAGACCCCTGGGCTTGCTCAACTTAACATTTAAAAAGTATAATGCAGAATTTCAGATGTTGGTTTCACTAGCCACATTGATGAAAGACTTTTACCCATGTATGTGGCACAGAACATTTAAAGTCATGCCATCTCCCGTGTTGCACACATCCAGTTCGTCTTGGCTTTAGGCTTCTCCCTGATTCCCAGCAACTTCTTAGCAAAACTTCCCCTGACTGAACTTCTGGTTCGTGAGTGAATGAGCTGGAATGTTTTGCCCCAGAGCAGAAAATCTGGACAGTGTTCTTCCTTTACCTCTCCCCAGACTTGTAACCAAGTCAACAACTAAAAATGATCAAAAGAACAAGCAGCCTTACCCAAGCTGAAAGCAAACCTGGAAAGTAATTTAAGGCTCAAGCATGTCATGGTGTCTGAGTCTACACAGCCTTTCTGGGACAACGTTAGAATATTTACTGTTCGTTAAAAATAGGCACAGTGTTGTGCAAAGTACATATCCCACGTCTTACCTTAATACGATGGGAATCTCTTCTGTTATGACCCTCTAGAGCCTGATGGTCCCAGGCACTTTCCCCCTCACAAACACATCTGTGTGCTGGAGAACTTCATCTGGGAGTATGACAAGGAGGCAGATGAACCAGAGGGCTGGACCAGAGTAACAACAGAGTAACATCATCTAAATACAACAGCATATGTATATATAGTTCTTGGCCCATCAAAAGCTCAGAGTATAGCTCTCACTTGCCTTGCCCTAATCAGATAGTTGCTGTGTACTACAAGTGGTAAAGAAGTGGAGAGCTTTGAAGTGGGACATGGAGAGGATGAAGGACTGCATAATGGATTTCTACAGTAGCTTGTAAAAGGGAAGTCTGAAAAGAGAAGCATGAAAACGGTTGTAAAGTGTCCCATCCCATTCTTTCCTCTCCAGATCTAATGCTTAAGGCTGGTATCCTTTAATGAAACAAAAGTGAGAAGCAAAGAGTAGGTGGAACATGGAAGGGTGGGACTACAGTGATGAGAACTCAGAAGAGAAGAGTTCTGTTTGATGAGCTGGAAACAAGTAGTGACTAAAAAAGGCAAAGAACTGCCAAAGACAAATAATCTTAGGATGTTCGGTGGACAAGAGGAACTGATACTGCAAGTGTTGTCTGAGGGAAAGATAACAGCAGTCAATATGAAAACTGTAATTCTGGGCTTGCAGTTCTGGCAAAGAGGGAAGGATACGCCTAGAAGTCTCTGTTAAAACAGACAGACAATGTTTTATGAACTTGATCGACACAAAACCAAGGAGTCTGTAGGCACTATACAAGAAATAGTTATTTTTTGAAGAATATGAAGGAGGAAAAGATGATGCCCAGTCACCGTATAATATAAAAGTTATGCTGCTGCTTGATTTGAGTGAAAGAGTTTGCTTGTTTCTAGTCTTCACTATCTACTAGGTGGTCTGTGCTATCCTTATCAAGGAAATTTTGCCATCTTTCACAAAGCTATTTCATCCTCACTTACACCGTGCTCCAGGCTGCATGATTTTGGTTTTTGTGTGGAAATATCCCGCCTTGTAATTTCAACATGAGATCATCTCTGTAACAGTTCTCAATTGGAGAGTTATCTCCTCCTGCGATTTTTAAAGTATATTTCTTTAATTATCCAAAGTTTTGAAAAAGGAAGGTCTTAAGAAAAACCTATGTACTGCAGAAAGTAACCGCTTACAGAAAAGTTTCCAAGTTTCAGCCTCAGCTGCCTGTTACCGCCTGTTATTAAAAGATCGTGTCACAACAATAATATTGTGAAACCACCTCCCTCTGCCTACTCCTTCCTAAAGACCTAGTTTTCTCTCTCTTAAAAGCCCTAACTGTATAACTCCAGAAAATCTGTCATGAAAAAGGAAAAAGCAAACCCCAAACCTGCCTGGGCTGGTAGCACCCATCCTTTCACCACCTCACACAGAGTTGCACTTTTCACTTTTTTTTTTTTTTTTAAATAAAATATCTTAAGAACAACATGAAAGACATTGTGGGCCGCTGATAAATCCCCTTGGGAAATAAACACCCCAGGGCGGTTCTGTCTCTAGTGATAGTTCAGGTACTTGCCAGACAACAGAAGCTACCAGGCAAACGGCAGAAGCTCCATGGGAGAAGTCCTCAGAAGGTTCAGCTAGCCTGACCTCGGGATTCCCGGGGCGAGGAAGGTGTGGACCCGTGGGCAGGCTGGGAGTGTCACAAATCACCCTCTGGAGGATGCTGGCTCCAGCAGTTCAAAGAAACTTGCATTCCTG
Source organism: Limnodromus scolopaceus (assembly GCA_028565335.1). NCBI lineage: Eukaryota > Metazoa > Chordata > Aves > Charadriiformes > Scolopacidae > Limnodromus > Limnodromus scolopaceus. The sequence goes on from JAOXNO010000024.1 coordinate 96,209,807, forward strand.
GGTTACACCTGGCTGCTCCCTATCAACGCCTCCCTCCTGCGCAGGAGCCTGAGCCGCTGCTGGGTGTTCAGAGGGTTGTTTCACATCTGCATCAACAGGAGAAAAACTCTGCTCTGCCAGCTCCCAGCAAAAGCTCTTAGCAGGCACCTGTGCTGATAACCTCCACGCCAGCTGTTAGTGATTTACTACTGGCAGTTTTAAACCGCCTCGTTGTCAGCTGCTGTGTGATGCTGTAGTGAAGGCGATGCTCTTCCGGAGCCCGCTCTTTGGTCCTATCAAGCAAACAGCTCACCCTGAAATACAGCAATAAAAGGAGATCAGAAATAAAGCTCTGCTTAATGCGATAGGACTACAGCCGTTTGGTTTTCTGTTATTTGATCTGTCATTAAAGAAGTCAGACGTCTGGCACAGACACAGATTTTTTCATGCTTTCCAGTTTTCAATCTGAGCAAATATTTCATTTTTTTCCAGGGTTGTGTGTTGCTCTTGCGGAAAAAAAAAAGTTTAATCAGTTTTCTAGATGTTGTTCCTGGGATACCTCCATTTTATGTTCTAGAAGTGGTAGAAACTGAGCTCCACACAATCACAGTTCCTGCTCAGAAATGCTAATTAAAAGCACCTTTGCCTTATTGTCCCTAAGCTGATTACAGGTTTCACCAAAACCTGCGTGTGTGTGCTAGCAGCTTCCTAGCACCCAATGTGCTGATAACCCTTTACTGCACAACACAGTCATGCCTAAATTACATTCTATACGGATCAGTTAAGATAACACAAGCTTATTATAGTGGGACTATAAACAGAAAATCAAGTGATGCAATAGATTTTACTAGTTATTTTTATTTAACAAGTAGCAGTGGCCAAAAAGTTGCCTATAGTTGAGTCAGGAAAAAAATCCAGAAACATAAAAGCAGCTCAACAGATCTGTAGTTTAATAAGTCAATACCAGATGGCTCCTATACTAGGATGACTGCGAATATTCAGAGATTTTTCTACTCACTCGATATACACAGCCCAAATGCAGTTGCAATCTAAAACTGATTACAAAAACAGAGAGAGGGGGAAAAAAGAGATGGATAATCCACCCACCTTACGAGTTTCTGGGAGTTTTGCTTTCAAACACACCCTTAGCCAATCTCACACTATTAGTCACTCTAACTATAAAGACATTGTTTTAGATCCTAATTTATTTTTAAGGAGATACCCTTTGAAGAGGACACCAATTTTGCTGCCATTCCGTCACAACTTAAGCAACTCATTCTTCAGTGTGATGCCTCTGTTTGTCCTCAGTGTATCCCCATTTGCCAGTGTGAGTCCCCAGTAAATTATGCCAAGTGTGGTAAAACCTCTTCTTACCTCTGGAAGAGGAAAGAGGGGAGGGATATTGGTCTGTACACCTGAGTGGTATCACCTACACCACTGACACAAGTGAAACGAATTAAAATAGGACCTGTGATGGGACTTAAGCTACTTATAAAAATTAACTCAACCAATGTGAATATCAGGAAGGAATAATACTTTTTTTTTTTCTCTTTTATTTCGGTTTAAACAGATTCCGAATCAAATTAAGCTAACTTAGAAAGGTCTTTAATCTCGCTAATGTGGTTTTGTTAGAGACAGCCTTTCGCAGGGATGCAGGAGCTCTCTCAGAAGGAGAGCCAGCAGCTGAGCTAGGTCGTTTTCACAAATGAATGGCAAAAATATCCATGCAGGGTAAAAAAGGTAAGGTTAAGACAACCTGTCCTCCATAAAAACAAAAAAAAAAAAAAAAAAAGTGAGAAAAACCAGGAAATTAAAAAATAGAAAGGTAAATTCCTGAGAAGGTGAGTAGGGTTCCATTTTGTAGAGGAGCCGGTGAGTGGCTGTGCTGTGCTACAGCAGAATGTCAATTAAGCACTGTGTGTTGAAAGATCTTAGCACCAATCAACTCAAAACTGCCCACGAATCAATGATGCTTCACATTGCTGGGTTTTGTGCCTTTTCTTCTGCGTGTTACCATCCTTAGGACCTTGGTATCAAGTGCAGCTGTGTTTTCAGTTGGTGGATTTCTTCTGATAAATGAATAATTTGATGAGTTTTCACAGAATCACAGAATCACCTAGGTTGGAAGGGACCTTTTAAGATCATCTAGTCCAACCATCATTCATCATTCCATCTCCCGTGTTGGTTTACTGAGGGGATGGCCAGAGTCAGTGTCTTCTCCTGTTGAGGTCTCGGGTAGAAACACACCTTCCTTCCAGCTCTGAGGTGGAGAAGAACCCACACTAGGGTACGTAGGTCAGAAGCTGTTTGTGTGAAAGACTCCAGGATGTAAACATGACATATAGTATTTATTTTTTTGCTGCCTGTACAACGTATGAGCCTTTGGATTTAATTCTAATCTCTCCTGTATTCGCCATGTACTATTGCAAAGCAATAGTCGTTATGGATGGACAGCAATCCTGGCCCCGTAATGTGAGACCAAAATTAGGCATTTAATTTCCTGCTGGCTATATTTACCTGTCTGCTACAAATTTTGCAACAACAGCCAATAGATAGGGATTTCTATCAGACTATATAATTTAGATTAAATTATGCAAATTGACAGATTGTTTTACCAGAAACATTTTAATTTAGAAAAAAGTATGTTAGATTTTTCATTGTTCAAGTCTGTTATACATGTGACTAATAAAGACCAACAAGTTGATCCAAGAATTTACAATTTAAATAGCTGAGATTAATCTTAAGAAGATTTATGAGAAAACTGATTTGGAATGTCATATTGTATAAATTAATAGTGACAGATTTTTATGGGTAGTACACTTAGGAAATGACTACAAAATAAACTAGGAGGTTGTAATATTCAAAGTTAAGCGATATAATTCAAACAAATTATTCTGTTATTTACTGGGAACCATATGTTCACATGTCACAACCTATTTCAGTATTTATATTTTAGTCTACAGTACTTGGCAACTAGTTTTTTAATAAAGGGGCTCATAAGGGCAAGGGTGAAGAGCCATACCACGTTACCAGTGCTCTGCGGTAAATAGGTAAATAGTTGCAGTTATAAACAGTACAATTTGTCGACAGACCTGATTACCAATTTTTGTATCAAACATACTTTCCCAACTAAGATGCTGATGAAAATGTACGTGTCAGAAAGCTAAGCAAGGAAAAAAACCTCAACAAATTATACTTTATAGTTTATATACTGAATCTAGCTATATAGCACTTGGATACTTGAAAATGAGATCTTAACCTTTTGAGTTACAGGTGCTCGGTATTGCTGAAAATAGTCAGTTTAATTTTCCATAAAAAACATCATAACTTGGAGCTTTTCCATTAAGAAGTAGGTTTAACATTTTACAGAGCAACTCTGTAAATGCAATTTGTGCCATAAGCAGCCTGCCACCCAGAAAATGCTGAACTTGTTTTAAAGACAAAAAATTTGTATAATCTTCAAGTTTACAGTAATTGTACATCCACGTCCCTTAAAAAATAGCCTCAAAAAATTAAAACGATGCAATAGAATGGGAACATTTATAAGCCGTTGTACCTTGATTGTTCCATAATATTAACTTGAAAGCATTATTTTTAGTAGGGGGTTTTCATTGCCTGGCACTGACAGTACTCTGAGGGGAGCAATGCGTTTGGAAGGTTTGAGTGATGAGCTGCCAATAAGGTACTTGATAGTACATTACTCTCTGTGATGGTAACATCCATTTGGATGGACCTTGCAAATACTTAACGGAGGTTGTACATTTATAGACAAACAAGTATTACACAACTTACTTTATGTACAAATATTACTTTGAACCTGCTAAAAACAAAACCCCAGACTGAAGAGGAATTTAGCATTTAAGGTATATACATACACTTTTCAAGCATACCTAAAGGATTTAATAAGCATACCTGAAAGATTTAACGATATGTTCCATTTTCAACAGATTTTAACACTTGAATGATGTCTAAATTCATTTGACTCAGGATCAGTAACTGTTTGTGGTTGCAGCCTAGATGTAAGGTAGACAGAGTTTGAAATTCAATTAAAGGTATGGAAATAAAGTAGTATCTTAACTATGCATCTGAGCATAATTACTGAGTTTCAATTACTTTTGAAAACAGCAGGTGTGAGCTTAACACGATGGGACATCTTATTCTTTTTACCAAAGAAGCTTAATTAGCAACGCTCATGAAGATATGGTAATAAGGGCCATCAGCTGTCCTCTGCAGAGGCGCTCCAAAGAGAGGAGCCTACAGAATCCATACATCTGCACTGGTAGCACGGCTCCCGCTGCCGACACCAGAGCTAGCTCAGGCACGCTAACCCACGCGGCACGCACATCTTTTAATTGCACTGTAACACGACCAACCTTGCTTAGAGATTAGAAATTGCCTTTCCGCTTCCTCCCAGTGAATAACGATGCATTCAACCTTTAGGCCCAAAGGTCTTCAACAAATAAATAAAAGCAAGATGACTGTTACTAGGGAAGTACTTTATTGTAAAAACCTAGAGATTTCACAAGATGAACACTTACACAAGTAATAAAGACGTAGGAAACGTTTCCCTGTGTTTATAAATATGCAACTTGAGGTTTTTTAGACATTTTATTCACAGCTTAGTTGTTTGTTGAATCCAAAGTAAGCTTGTTTCCTCGGAGCCATATGGAAGCTCTTGAGTTAGCTCACAGCTGACAAATGTAGTTTTCCATGGGACATATTGTATGCTGAGTGATTGAATCTAGAAGAAATAAAAAGGCAGAATTATTTAAGATAAAATGCACGAGAAACAGATTATAAAATGACAACGTACTTCAGAATAATTTCTTGTATAAAGCAGTTTGGTGGAGCTGAGAACCCAGACAGAGAAGGACCCTGAAAAAAGAGCAGTCACACGATAATACCACAAGAACTTATCATTTCCTTAAGTTTCGAACAAGGTGCTGCATTATTTACCTGTATGCTTTTTGTTGCGGTCAGCCTTGTGCGAATTAATTGGCAGTCGGTATTAACGGCAGAAAGCAGGTAGCCACAAACCAAACTGGATTGCAGCATTGCAGTGCCAAAAATTAGACAAAATTTCAGATCTGAGTTATTTGATTAAAACAGCAATTTCTAGGCGAGAGTGTTCACGCTATTATGTAAACAGTTGCTAAGAAAGGGACTGAGCTTCAAAAGCCTGTCTCCTTCCTTTAAAGTATCACATAGAAATACATCTTTTTTCTGAGTTTTGATGATTCATCATTGAAAATCCATTAGCTGGAGCTTGCATAACCGTACCTCGTGAGCAGGACCTAACCAGTAGAAATGGGACCATCAGACTGCAAAGGAGAACTGAGAAATTTGTAAAAGGCACAAAGAATTCAGAGTCCTCTTTCATTAGCAGCCGGATACGCAATTCCTTCGTCCCCCTGACGGGCTGAGCGTGGCCTGTCCAGCTGCAGGTGGCTCATGAGATGCTGGACCTGGGGTGAGGCAGAACTCCAGGAGACGAGGACAGGCTGAGGGAGCTGGGGTTGTTCAGCCTGGAGAAGAGGAGGCTCCGGGGAGACCTAATGGCAGCCTTCCAGTACCTGAGGGGGGCC
>JAOXNO010000024.1:96226724-96248111 GCA_028565335.1 Limnodromus scolopaceus
GAGGGGTTCAAGGCCAGGCTGGATGGGGCTTTGAGCAACCTGGTCTGGTGGGAGGTGTCCCTGCCCATGGCAGGGTGGTTGGAACTCTTGAAGGTCCCTTCCAACCCAAACCATTCTATGATTCTATGATTCTATTCTTTTCATGAACTCTTGTCGTTTTTAGCCTGACAATTATATAAGATTACAGAAGAAAGAACTATACTGTGACAGCAAGCTGGGATGCTCTTCTGTATAGCTGAGGGAGAACTATTTATGTTGTGACTACAGAGTAATTTTAAAGCTATGAAAGCTGGTAGGGTAAAGGCACAGTACCTGACACCAAATTTATTCTCTCTGTTCTTCTTTCTTTTTTTTTTTTTTTTTTTAAACCAAAACCCAAAAACAAAACAGAGAATTTTTCAAGGTAATGGAAAGCCTCTGAAAAGGGTTTATTTTAACCAAGTGAAAAAATAATTCGCAAACCACAGTGATAAGTTGTGCATGGTACTAAATGACACCATTCTAAAAATAACTGGTTCCAATATCTGTTCTGTGGAGTTGACGCTTATCGGGTTGTGAGCTGAGAGACCAAACACATTTGCAGAATGTTACCTCGCTGCTTTCTTCTCAAGAGTCTACAGGAGGCAAAATAGACACCGTTTCAGTAACCTTATCAAATGGTGGAGGAAAAGAAAAGTCTAGCGTTGGATTTCAGTTGTTGCTGCAAGTTAAGATGAAGCCATTTTAGAACATAAAACTCATTTAGAATATAATCTTACTCATTATTAGAATTTCAAATGCATTTGGGATTTCAACATGTGATAACTTTTTGACTTTTCTTCATTTCTATCACTTACTTCTAGTATAATTTTTTTACTTTTACAAAGATAACAGAGCAATATTCATTTGACTTATCTGATATTTGCAGGAAGTACCTTAATGAAGATAAAATAAAAGTGTGACTCTGCAGGTAGAGCTAATAAATTGCAAATATAAAGTGGCAGGAAGATTCACTGAAAAGTAAATCACTGATTCACAGAGAAGTCCAATTCTGTTTATTTCAAATCTAATGGTGATCTTTTTAAAAACTTCTTTTGAAAAGAAATATTGTTATAAATGCCATATGGAATTTGGTTTTGTTTTAAATTTGGGCTCACCAGCTACGACACGGTTAAATAGAGAGAACTAGGCAGACTTATTATGGTAGTGGACTTTCAGTGACTTCTCATGCTAGCTGGGCAAAGTTTGTAGGGTCAAACTGCTGACCCTGTCCTCCTTTCTGAGTTCTTCTCCTATATTCTACCACTCTTCATTTAAGAATGCTGCAGGACAGAGAGGCTACTACTTTTTAGCCTATCCGGATTTTATCTGAAGTGCTTTAGTGAGAGCAGAAAGCCTTTTCAAGAGGTTGTCGCTGCATAAGCAAGCAGTTGCAAATTGAAAACCAAAGGATACTCTGCAAGTACCGTATATTAAAATATGAGCAACTGGGTGTTTGAGCTTAAATGCAGGATAAATATCCTGAAGCACAGAAACAGCTGAGGTCTTTAAGCAAAATTACTAGTTATTTTCTAGCCAAACAACTGGATAGCTTAGATAAAATACGAATGCTGAATAACTCCTCTCCTAAACACTAGCTTTCCAGTAAAAGTCTGTAAATAAATATGTGCCACCTCTGGCTCTGTCCCAATCCAGAATTTCCAGTAAAATCAGTGGGAATAGGGTGGGCATATCAGGAATACAGCTTTAGCCCTATAACAGTACAAACTACCATGATGTAACAGAAGGTACTATTTATATGCATATGTCCTATACTAAAGTATATACCCTACCCGGAGAGTGGGGGAAAAGGATCTAATATCTAGTTAGTTCTCCATAAAGACAAAGGTTTAAAAATGCCCTGGACACTCACTAGTTCATATGTCTGGTTTTATTTTTAAAATTATATTAACTTTAAAATTTAGGAGCTGGCATGACAGTTCTAATGCAACCCATGGAATTTTTTCTTGAAATGGTATTATTGATTAAAGTGCTAATGCACTGATCCTTATGCTACGGGGCAGTACTGGGAGAGCCACAAAGCCATCATTGCTGAGTCCATTGGTGGAGGAAAGGAGAACTTACTGCACAACACTAGAGTACTCTTGGGGTTAAACAGAGGAAGAGTAATGATGGGATTTGGAGGGAATTCAATAAAATCCTTCTCATTCAAAGAAAGCCAGTGTCATACAGACCTTTGAAGGAGGGGAAAAGCTAAGCCTTCTACAGAGAAGATACACACACAAACTCCCAAGTGCCTTTTAGAGATTTCACAGCTAACTACATGGCATCGTCATGCTCTGCTCTGCTGTACAACAGAGCTATGATTACAAACAAACATGACAATTAAAAAATAAATAAAGCCATATTAAACTTAAAACAGTAGTTTTATCAATTATCGTCTTATCACAGATGATTATTTCTACAGCTTGCAGGAAAGCTGAAATCAGCTATGAGATGACTAGAAGGAAGAAAAAATCAGAATATTTTGATTAAGCAAGCCTTACATTATTTCATAAATGCAATACATCGTGTTTCTTTTGCTCATTAAGTGCTGAATGTATCCACTCGACACAGTCTGATTGTGCCAACATGATCTACTCACAAAGCATGCACATCAGTGTGACAGCTAAAAAGCAACAGAGAGCTTTGCACATTATCTAAAACTAAATCTGTATGTAATTTCCTTCCCTTTGTTAATTGAAGATTAAAACTAAATCAAGGGGAAGCCTTCTATGAGACTACTTCCAACAACAGATGACTCAACTAGCACCTGAGAATTTGTTGTGCTTGTGTGTACTGAGGTTCTGAACTTCCTGCTTCAATAAAATACCAAACAAGTTGTGTTTCCTTTACAAATAAGCTATTACATCAAGCCCTGTTCCTATAATTTCAGTTTTTGTCTGCATTCCAACATTTTCTTTGGCAAATGTAGAAACATTCTAATTAAAGAGAAGAGAAAAACAACCATCATTCATCACGGTAAGAATGAATGCTCAAGAGAACATCCTTACTGGTTACTTTGTTCATTCAGTTTAATTTGGCTTTTGAAGCGCACTTAATTATGGTATGCAGTTCTCGGAGATGAAACACAGGTAACAGGGGTTCCACTAATAGCGTCTCATGAAAGCCATTAAAGGTAATAATCAATTCCCCTAATGCCGTACAAACAGAATACCATCTGTGTGAAGTGATTCAAAAGCATTTTTAGACCACCAGAATACTTGAAATACACTACTCTGTACAGCAAAATCCCCCTATTATTAGAAGTTGCTAGATCCTTTAACATATCTTTTGAAAATCTTTTTTTTTTAACAAAAATGATCCCGTGCTTTCCTCAGCATAATCTATGAGATCAGAGTAATAAGAATCCTTTACGACGCCCTCTTTCCTTAATTTTCACAGGTTTTGTTAATGTTTAGATTCTACATGAAAGACCTCTGTCTAGTTCATTTGCAATTACCATGAGAAAGACAACTTCCCAGGGAAAGTTAAACACCAGACCTGGAAACACAACATAACGTAATTGTCTGGTTAAGTACAATGCAACCTATATATTGCAACGTATGTGGTTTCTTTCCTAAACTTATTTCACTGCGGAATCGGAAGCGCTGATTCACCAAGGCAGAAGTTCAAACTTCATATGACATCATAAGAGGAGTTATAATTAATCAGACAAATGCCATTTTGGATAAGCAAAGTAACTCTTGCTAAAAGGTGTCCACGTGCACATTATATCTTTGCGGAGAGCACTGCTTCTTTTGCTCATAAACCAAAGGTAATTTCTCAGGAAAATGCAGTTAAAACCCCAGTTGGCTGCTCAGGGCTTGTGTTCTAGACAAATCTGGAACGCAGTAGGAGAAACACCCACTGTAAATGGTTGAAGCCAGTAGAGGATGCTGAAGACTTTTGACAAGAGAAATAGCCGCTACCATGTCTGCAACATCCTCCAAAGACAACCTGAAAATAGAACTAGCCCAGTTAATCCTAAAAAAATACTAAATTTGAGAAATGATCTCATCAATGTCCAGAAAAAAAACCAGGAAACCCGAGAAAACACATTGTCTGACTGCATGTCAGATGAACGAATGCATCTCCTTCATGCGTCTCCAACTGAAGCAGCAACCAGCCCAATCCACACAGCACGGAGAATACGAGGGGATCACACTACTGCTTCAAGAAGGCACATATTTTGTTTTACAAGCATGTGCTGAGCTGCACCAAAAACTCAATGGGATGGGACAAACAGAGCTTTCAATTATTTATGCCATTCCTATTTTATAGTTTGTCTTCTAACCCACAATCAACTCAATTATATAATTTCACATGGCAAAGTTTTGTACAAAACTTCTTAATCAACGTCGTTGTTGTTTACCTCCTTCGTGTTAGACTAAACCCAGAATTTCAATAATACTACTCAATAAAACCTGGAGAGTCCGACCTCAATTTGTGTCGAAACTGCAGCTCTTTTGGGCATTTAAAACTTACCTCGATTGAGGCAGGAATCTCTGAGGCTATGCAAAACTTCTAGTAGACCATTAAAGTTTTAGGAACTAGTTTTTCAGTTTTAACATTAGTGAGGACCCTTTTAAGCTGATTCTTAAATGCTTATTTCTTTTGTTTCTAGGAAATTAGTATTAAACAGAATTTTTACGCTTTCCCCCTGTATTGCCCAAAACTTATTAAACTGTTACTGTTAAAACAGCCAACAAAATTCCACCCTGTTCAGACTATCCGTAAAAATCCCCTTCCTTGGGCAAAGTTACCCCCGTTAAATTTCTCTCTCTACAATAGCTTTAAAAATAGTCATGCCATGCAGCAAAGACTATTGAAGGTCAGCAGAACCAGGGTGCCTGGAATCAGCTCCATAGGTAGAAGTCCCTCATGTCACCTCTTGTCAGAGTCTTCCACTTGAAATGAAGTTAATAAAGCCTCTGGGCCACAAATAAATCTGGTAAAGCAGCAGATGGGTAACGTGCGACCTTTCAGCCAGATCAGGGGAAAAAAAAAGGATGGAAATATTCTTCTGTAGATCAAAAGGTCCCTAGGGCAGACACTATCTTTTGCTTTGGATTTGTACAATCCATTAGGATGCAAAGTTAGGTTTTATGTTCAGTAGAAAATAATGAAGAAATACTATCTTTATAATAGTAATATACTGACTAGCAAAGTAAGGCCCGTTTTTGATTGCAGCCTCTGGGACCAACTTTAGGCAAATATTAAATAACAGTGTTTTTAAAAATTATGAATTTAGACGGTCTTTTAAATAGTTCTGATAAATAACTTCAATACGCAAGACATAAATCATTGTAAGAAAAACAAGACAATGGAACTTCTTGTCTTTGAAAAAGCATCCAAGGTCTCCAACAGAATCTCATCAACACATAATAAATCACAAAATAGTAAGAACAAGAACAGAATTATGTCTGTATACACATATATATACTCACAAGCACAATAAATCAAAACCAATGCAAAATAAATCAGCTGAGGTTGGAATTTGGTTCTGCAACTATCTGATGAATAAATTTTAAAATTGATTGTTTCTTTCATTTGGTTGGAGCAAAGGTATGCGAGTTAAGAATCAAAGGAGCCTGTTACAGTTTTTGTATCAATGAAACTAGGACTAGCAGGACAGAATCTGGCACAAGTTCAAGGAGTATTTTCTTCATATTAGCTGTGAGATACTTCAGCCTCGATTTTGGGGGACAGAATGCAGCAGTTAAGACCGTACCTTGGACACACTTATGGAAGAGTCTGCGAAGAGGAGCTGTATCAGCTAAAATGTACTTCTTAATGCTCTCAGGAAACGAATAAGAATCTAAGAACCACATTCAGAAGAATATCTTATCAGGTCTGTAGTCCATGGTTCTACACTGTAGAGACCTTGTCATAGATTTTAGTGTCATATGTTTTTGCAAGAACATAAGTAGAGTTGCAGTACGTCCTTTTGCTTACGACTAAATGAAGGAACAGAGCAAGGAATTTGTTAAAAATAAGGGAACTTCAACTGAATGACTAAGATTCACTTTTGCTGGAACCATTGCATGACATTGTGTTTTGAGGGAGTCAGATTTATAACTAATTTTATTGCCTGGATATAGTGTACTATAATTATGATAAACAAAAGTCAACAAGAGCATCTCAACAGCTGTCTCCACTTGAACTGCTAGACTAGAAATTTTCCTTTTCCAACACAAAGATAGCTGTAAACAGACCCCGCAAAGTTCCACCATATTGTAGCTTCTTCAGCTATTCCATTAGAACTACTGGTAAATACATGTTAGTCTTGGTATTAAAACAACCATGATATATGTCTGTGTCATATTATGATAAGAGCACATAATCCAACACATTTTCCCTCTTACAAAACAATGTTACTTGATATACGTATTTTACTGTGCTACATAGAAGTAGTTCTTTACAATTTCACCATTTAAATAAATGGAATTTATTTTGGACTGACAGCATTTTAACCGTTACAGATAAACACTGCATATAAGCTTGATTTACTATTATGCAATAAAACATACATATACAATTTCCTTCTACCATAACAAGTGGGGGGATCAAGTGAGACAAAGCAGGATTTCTGAAGCTTTAGCTCTATAGCCCCTGTGGGGCTCCAATGGCTTAACCAACAAAAAAATCATTCATATGCAGGAGCCAGGAGGTTTTCTAGCACATACTGCTCTCATGAAACACTTATTCTTCCACCTTGTTCATATAAGGAAGATGGAGCGCCAGAACACTAATTCTTCTGTGACTACCATCCAACCGTGCAATTTAACTTTCACTCATGTTGAATGTTGCACATGTGCAGAGAGACCTTTTTTACTGAAGGATAGAAGTATTTAGATGGCAGTGACTGAAAACAACCATGGTTTTCTAGGCATTAGGATAAGATACGTTACTTACCCTAGGGAAAAAAAAAAATAAAAAAAAAATATATAAAAGCTAAAAGCTGATTATTATTAGCATCAAGCACTGTTGCAAAGTGTACGTGACCATCTGCCAGCAAGCTTGTAATGAATCATACAGGCAAACACAGTCACAGTGTAGCACCACCAGAAAAGAAAAAAGGACAAAGGCACATAAACTTCACCAGGCTTTTGCTGCTGTGGAAAAGAAGACCAAAATAAAACTTTGATTGTGTTTTTCTATGATAACACAGCTTCCCCAAATGCTGATTTTCTAGAAGGGAGCGGTTACAGTTCAGACAATAATGTAAAAGTAGAATGTGTTACAATTGCAGCAAGCCAGAAATCTACCAAAACTGTATTAATTTCTCCCTAGCAATGAATATTGGCTGCAAAGATGACTGAGCCTGGCTCTGTTCTTCTTAATATCTATACATTAATTTCATCTTCCTTACTCCAGGTTTCACTTTCTGATGCCTTGTTATCACAGCATTTCCCATATAAGTTTATGGAAACACAACCTAGTGTTTCTTCTCGTTTAGGGATCGTCTCCTCTCAAGAAACTTGGAACAAAACCCAAAAGCAAACAAACAAAACCTGCAGTTTTGGTTTATGAAATGTATTCTATGTTTATATGCAGAGAAAATTCTGGGCTGGAATCAGCCATCCTGTCAACACTTAACGCCTTCGTTTAGCAAAAAAATTTACATTCACTCATTTTTCATCTCCATGTTAGTCCAAACCAGCCGAATGCAGAGCGGAGGCTGGTGGCATACATTAAAGATTACAAGCCAAGTAACCGATTAACAGTTTTTGTGACCGAAGCGTAGCAAGGCGTCGGGATCCTATTAGTGAGATCTGTGAGTCCATCAGGCTGCAAGCAAGGACTACAAAGCAGTAAAAAGGAATGACAGGCACTGATTTTTATCCCGGAGAATTAGCTATGTAGCTAAAACAGAGCTCTTTGTAGCAGCTAGTTGGGGTGTCACAAGCTATTTGTAAATCACGACAGGACACCATCATGTGCTCGGGTGCATAAATCAAGTACATCAGCCAGAAAAGCCATCCAGGTAGGTGGGCATCCTTCCCAGAATGGGCTCCTGAGCAACAAGCAGATGCACCCATAAAGTCCAACAGGTTTCTGAAACTCTTTCCTCTTGGCTGTTTTGTCTGAATATGCTACGTATGTCTTAAAAAAAATCTTTTGGATAAAATTGGCCTTTTGACTCAGAATGCTTTTGTAAACTAACATTTAAAGGACACGGTCCACAAAAAACTACACCATGTCTTCCTCCTTCCAGTTTGAGCCAATTTCCCTGGTATGGAAGCAGGATGTACTTCAAGTTCTCATGTCTTCACTGGTAATAAAGGATAAAATTAGTGCCAGGCTCAACAATCTGTCTTTATTAAATAAAAATAGTCATTTGCATTCTCATCCTGAATATGTAAAAGTTCCTTTCTTTCTTGTCTGCAGCAATGTATCAAATGAATAGATGGAATATTCCGAGTTTCATAGATGTAACACAAGCAAACTGTAGAATATTAGAGAGAGAGAGGCAGCGTATGACTTGCAGAAAGAGATGGCCTGGTAGCACCTTCTTTGACCTAGTGTTCAGAGTGAGACAACGCCAGGTATGTGGTTTTTGTCATCTCTGGTAACATAGTTGATACTGAAAACATGGTTTTCAAAAATAAAATTTCTACAGTAAAGTGAAACCTGTATGCGACTGTGGATGGCATTGCGCTCCTGTAGGCAGGACACCCACTCCCAATTTAATCGGAAGTTTTCAACAGTATCAGAGGTACTTGAGAAGATTTGCTTCTCATTAGGTATAACAAACAGCTAATAAAGAGAAGCTGAACAGTATTAGATGTATAAATAGATATAACAACAACAAAAAAAAAGTCTCAAAAGCAAAGTCAAATCCGTAGAATGTTAGCAGTTTTAGCTTTCATGTTTTGGAGGTGTGAAAGAAAGGTGTTACAATGAGACTTTCAGTGGAATTTACACGTCCAGGACTGCCAACTGAACTACCTACAAATCAGGATTCTGGCTTCCAAAATCATGCTAAAACCAAAATTACCTGTTATATTTATTTGCTGCCTTCTATTGTCATTTTGCAGAGTAACATTTTCACGCTTCTGTAAACATGAGGAAAAGAATTATTTCCCCTAAATTTAAACTATCATTTTTTCTTAACCTATTTAGATCAGAATCCAGGATGTACCATACCAAACCAGCTGAGGAACGTAAGCACTGGCAAGGCTGTTATGCCCCTACACAAGGTAACATTTGGTTTTTACCCCAAAACCGTTGAGAAAATTTGTAACAGCTGCAGTTTGGCTTTCAAATACAACCTAAAGTACCCGTGCACATAACGTGTTACAGGGCTCTTGTGCTTTTCCGTGGTCACAGATCAGAGACACGTTGTTACCTAAAGATGCAAAGGGCACCTACAGGGATTTTTGGAAGACTCAAAGCCTACATTGAGTATTACCTTTGAAAATCTGGCTGTCGTTCGCTTATGAACATCAAAAAAAAAAAATTAAAATTTTAACCCTGACATATTAAATAGACTAGACAGTACAGAATACAAGACTGTTCCAGCTCAGAGATGTTGTTAAAAGTGGACTGTAACAGCTGAGGCCAGAGCAGAATATAACCCTTAAAAACAGAATAAGGATTTAGGAATCATTTATTCCCCTGGTTTTGTTCCCCTGCCTGTATCTTTTCTTTTTGCTGGGATTGGCAGATGTCCCACGTAACAGGGGGTGTCCTGTATTACACAGTCAAGTCTTGTGTCTCATATGAAAAGCATATGGGACATGGTTTTCCACATATTTTCATAGAAACCAGGCTGTTTTTCAGATGCCTATTAAACTGTAAAAATGACACAGTGCATACATGGATAAAACCTGCATGTATAGCAGACGCGGTACCAACTGCAGCGTATTTGATATCCATGTGCTGTTACGCAGTCCCAAACTGTCCCGAATTTCAACATTTAGTGTTTAGGACTTCCAACCCTGCTTTTAGTAAAAGAAAATTAACTAGAAAAAGAAACAAAGAAAAAAAAGCACAAGATAAGAAAGCTTCTCTGTCTTATTTCTAAACCCGAGTACCTTCATTTCTGTTTGTCTTCTATTCATTTAAATTACTTCATTCCCCCAGCTGTAATATGGGGCAACACTTATTAAACCATCTGACGCTTCATTCTTCTGGGAACAGATGCCTCCTTCTGGCATGGAAGAGCCAACAAAGAGATGGAATTTGATGAATGAGCATTTAATGAATTTACGAACATTGAAAAATCAATGCGAGGGAACCAAGTTTCACTGACTGTAAAGCCTGATTCTCAGTTGGACCAGCCATGAAAGCCAATATTTTGACTATTTGTGACACATCTTGAAAATACTTCCAGTTGTTTAACTAGCCCAGTGAATGTTTGGTGAGAAGTCTGTGTCTTTAAAGAAAATCCTCACTGTGTAAAGTTAATGCAAATGGCAACTGGTTGAGGATTCACACGTTCTGGTTTACTTTTAAAATACACTTGTATTTCAAATAAAGACAGTTCTTGGCCACTGTTCATGTCATTAACAGCTTTAAAAGCCTTGGGCCATCCTCTGTGAGCAGACACAGGGTATCTGCAAATTATAATAATGGAGAACAGACCCACATTTTGTTTACTTCAGCAGCTTCTGACCATTGTGCACCCTAGACACGTCAGAAAAAGGTTGACTGACATTAAAAAAGCCTTCTAAATGAGAGGCCCACAGTTTGTCCTTAAAACATTGCTTTTTTCTTAGTCCTCCAGGCTATCAGTTTATTGAAATCACTGTCTTAAAAGTACATGTTATTTTTCTTTATTGGGTGTACTGCAGTCTAAAGCTGTGGCCCGGCGGAGTTAGGTAGGAGGTAGGTGAGTGCAGATTTTCCTCCACCCTATTGCAGAGCCAGGGAGGTAAAATATAGGAATACAAAGGGGCCTGCTTCACATAAAATACATGTTCCAAAACAGAGGTTTTAAAAGTCAGAAAATAATCTGTCTCAAGTTAATAAAACCCAAGAGCAGTCTGATTTTGATGGAAACTTTGTGGCTTGTTATGTTGACGATGTCTCTGAAGTGCATTTTTTACATTATTCATTGTAAACATGTTTAAGTAAGTATTATTTAAAAAAAAAAAAAAATCTGAAAACAAAAGTAGCAATTCAGCTATTGATCGTTGAGAATAATTTGTCTGGTTGTGAACGTCTCAGGTAGCCAAGCTGATTCACATGTGGGCAATAACAGCCTATGAACCACAGTCTCACTCTGATGCTTTTAGTAATAAGACTAACTATATTCTTTTGCACGTCGCTTGTAGAATTAATAATATCAAATGAAGTTGTTCCACTAGTTCAGTGGAATCTAAAACCATTATAATTTCCGATATTAAAACCACTGCTGCATTATATTGAAATAATTGTGTTTGGCAGTTTGCAGAGATTAATATTAGCTTGTGACTGACAGTTTTAATTTCATGGTTGTGAGAAAATGCAAGAATTATTTCAAATATATTAATTATGCTTTTATCATCTGAAGAGGGGTATTTTTTCTATAAGCATGGAGGTCCAACACAAACGTTTTTCTTTCTTTGAGCGAAGTGATGAGGTTTAATGAAAGAAATTAAGAGATGAAAAAGCTTATTAGGTCACTTAATTCTTCCTGCTGCCAGTACAGGATTTTCCTTCACATATTTCAGTGTTTTGCCCATCTATATTAAATTACTCATGCAACAGGGATTCCGCCGCTTCTCATGAGAGGCTTTTCTACAGCCTCATAGATCTTAGCCTCAGAAAATATTTCTTTACACTTGGTATGAAATTAAAACAAAGTTTAGGCCATGACTCCTAACTGCTTCCCTGCCTGCTCTACTCCTGCCCTGCCCGGAATACTTCCCAGCTGGCTGAAAACTCAGTCCGTTGCTGGCCCATCCGCCCTCCCCGTGGGCTGCCATGGGGTTCCAGACCACGCAGTGACATTTACCAGGGGTACAGTGCTCTTCACCTCGAAAAATGTGCCTATAGTGTCAAAGAATTGTCTTTCCAGGGTGAACAATCTATTTAGAAACAATTTCTTGGGGGACTGTCTTTTCATCAATTCATAGTCCAAGCGGATCCATTACTGAAAGAGATGAGACAAAACAATAAAGTCCAAAAATTGCAATAAAATGAAAAAACCACTGATGATATACTAACAACAGCATTTTAAGGACTTTAGGACAATGAATCACATCTGAAATCTGGAATAACCTTCACTTCTTTCAGCAAGTCAAATGAGAACTTTTAGCTAAAGAGAAGAAATCAGGTGGGTTTATCCTCAGTTCTCATCACCTTCTGCAGAAGAGGGGTTTGGAAAGGGCTCCTGGCCTTCCCGTGCAGTTTAGAGCAACGAGGTTTTTGTAGTAAGAATGAAGCCAGCATTTGGACTGTCTAGTGAACTCCATGATGGTCATTTCGCCTAACTTCAGGTGCTTTCATCTCAGCTTGTTACTCAAGAGCTCCCGTCTGACCAACAGAGAGAAATTTCTCTGACTCTACAAGGAAGCCTTGGAGGACCCAAGGCTTGTACTTAATCAAAGAAAGCCACCCTGACACCCTGTGCAAGGATACAATCTTCATTAATAGAAGAGGAAAATGTTCTATGCTGGCTGAGTTAGGAGATATTTGTCTAATTGTCATGGCATAATCTAGTAAATATTTTAACTTTAATGAATGCATTTTTTTCTTAAAATTGATACTCGAGTGGGCAAACAGACAAAGGAAGGCAGAAATTAGTAAAATAACATGTTCAAGAAAAAATGCTATTCAGTGGACCTCGCTATTACTAACAACCCACAGGCTACAGCCGAAGCAGTAACGACTGATAATACATTATTACTAAATACTAAAGGTGAAGCCTTGCCAGTTATTTAAAATAGAATTTGATCACAGATTTGACTGAAGATACTGACTTAAAAATCAAGTGAGAACATACAGGTACAACCAAGACTTTCTATACTGAAGTTTAAACAGAAGCTAGTAAGCTAAGATCGAACTATTTGATAGGATTTGTAAATATAAGTCAGTTTGGCTGTGGCTGGACCGAATGGGCATTTGGGTTCAAACAATACAGACATCACCAAATGACAGTCTCCAAATTTCCTACACATGTATTTCTAGTGGGACAAAAGAATGATTTTCAAAGATTTGAATTTTCTTTGCGTAGTGAAATAACTCAAGTAATAATTCCGATTTAGATAAAGTGAAAGACCAGCAAAAGGACTTTCTAATGGGTTTGTGTTGGGAAGGAAAGACACCATTTTAATGGTGGGATACTCAGAGGAGATTTGATCTTCTGTACACATTCCATTGGAGACGGAGGATTATCTCTCCAGCAAATGATTTATTTGGAGAGGTACAGAACAGACTGTTGTGCAGCCAGTGAGGTACTCATGTTAATATTTACACAGCAGTAAGAGTTTTGCTAGATGGAGGCAAGGAGTCCCAGCTCAAAGGAGCCCTAATCTTAGTATCATTATGCAGGTAATCTTTCTCCTGTCTCACCATGGGTTCTGATGCCTCACTACCCAGAGAAAAAAATACTTTAGTTCCTTCCTTTGCCTGTACAGCAGCAAGACCAACTATAAAAAGAACGGCAGTTCTTGTGGCAGAATCAGCAAAGAGCACTGATTCTTTGTGGGCACTGTTTTTGAGAACTGTTACTAAACTATGTTTATTAATATTGAAAAAAGCAAAGACTTATCTTTATGGAGTGCAAAACCAGTCTGCAGTCGCTCTGTCCTCTTCAAATTACACATCCATGATACAGTTCAACAAATAGGAATATATGAAGATCTGCTGCAAATATTTTTCTTGCACTCTCCATAAAAAGGTTAGCATATGTAGCGCATTTTTTTTCTTGAGGGAAACAGATGTCAGGAACTAGGTACCTTACTGTTGCCATAAATGTCCTCTCTCTCTCTGCAAGCTTTGTTTATTCCTCTTACACAGTTTCTCACTTCCCTTTCATTCTCTCTTTGACATCAGTTTATCTTTGAATTCAGATCCTTAACTTGAACGTGCTCTTCGGAAGTGTGACATGCTGTTATTATCAAGTAAGTGTGCTATTACCAGATGAGAGGACCTTCCGCTAACCTGAATGACTGCTTACAAGAGGAAGGGTTTAAATCACAGGGACTGAGGTTATTTGTAAGGCTAGATTACTGTCAACTGCTCAGACGTTTTAAAAATACATTCCTTTAAACAAACGGCATATGCATTTTTCTTTAAGATGTCAGCAAGGCAGGATTTCTCATTTTCCAAAAGCCTTCTGGATTCTTTCACAGTCTCCTGCCTTTTTCACATCAACGTAATACAACATTCACATTACATGACAAAAGTCAAAACCTTACATAAAGCTTTTGGTTTTAAATTATCCAAATGTACAAATTTGTAATTAAAAAGACATTTTTCAACGAGCATATAAACAGTACGTGAGCATTGAGTAAGAAAATCTGTTAATTTTTTCATATATAATTCAATAATGAAGAGGAAATATGCATGTGCTATGGAAACAATTTTTAAAAACAGGTTTTAAAGGCCTTATTAAAGCTAGTCACTATACATTGGCACGCAATTTATTTAATTCAGTTCCAAACCCACGGTAACCTGTTTAAACAAGTGCTGTTATTCCATTTTGCCCAGTATAGGAGATAGACAGGGCACAGCACTTAAGACTGTCAAAGATATTCAGCAGTCCGACTGTAAGATCCTTAACATTAGCTGTAATTTCCATGTTAATTCTGAATTCCTGCTATTTGAGTTTAAGATGTAATTACTCTTGATACCAGCTAAAGTTTGCTGTCATCACGTAGCTCTGAAAAGAATGAGCAGAGACTTTGGGCACTATAGCCAAACAATATAAAAATGTTAAGGAGGAAGGACGTACAACAACTATTCTTCATAATCCTGGGACTCACTTCCTACCTCTGTATGTGGATGATTCATCCTTCAAAGATTTTAAATAACATTCATTATTAAAAAATGCTCACAGTGAAAGAAACTGCCATCTGTCCTACAACAGGAACTTCATTAATGCGTTGTGAGAATCTTCTTAGATACCTGCATACATTATTTGTATAGACCACAGTTTTATAGATATTTGTGTATTCTACTTTAGATATCCCTTAAAAATTTGGATTGATAAAGTGCATCAGTATAAAAGTAATGAAACAGTAAAAACTAAGAAGCATTTTGCATTTAAGAAGGTTTTGGGATGGGGAAGTGATAATGACAGGAATTAAAAAAAAATAAATCATCCATGTTATTGTTGTTGCTCAAGATGTGTGACTACAAAGTCCCAATCTAAATTAACACGACCAATTATATTGTAGGTATGGTGGCATCTGTAACTATATGAAACACATACACGTATGGAAACACTGGAGGAGATTGCCCAGAGAGGGACTAGATGCCCCATCCCTGGAAACATTGAAGGTCAGGTTGGACAGGGCTCTGAGCAACCTGATCTAGTTGAAGATGGCCCTGCTCGTTGCAGAGGGGTTGGACTAGATGACCTTAAAAGGTCCCTTCCAACCCAAACTATTATATGATTCTATATAAGTATGTATATATATAAGAAAGTTAATTCATTTTAATGCTAATTTAATCTCAGTCAAAAAGCCTTGAGCAGATGTTGTACAGCAAAAGTGGGCTATCAAAATAAAGTCTATCAGTGGAAAATACGGTCACGTCAAATGTCAGATTAACTGAGAAAAGACATCCCAAGTATAACCAAGACAGTCCAAGAAAGCCAATCCCGTCAGTGCCTGCAAACTAAGCAAGGAAGCTTATTTTGGTAGGAGAGGTACTGAATTTAGAGCTTCCAAAAATGAGAACCAATTAGAAGCAATAAGTAGATAGTCTACTCGTGTGAAGCTCCGACAGTTGTCTAACAGTTCTTATGAAAAGAAAGTTGAATGTAATTTACTGAGAGGTAGAACTAATGTAATAAGCTTCATAAGCAAGTCACATCTCAGATGTTACGGAGGAGCCGGACAGAACATGTTACAAAATTCAGTGCGTTGATGATGAGCATCAGCACAGGAATTTCAGAGACATTAGTAAAAGCAGAGCATCAAAAAAACGGAGCCAATAAAATGCCGACGGAACAAAGGGATGTAAATATATCTTGCAGACTATAGATTTAAATGCGTTGAAGGACAGCGGCAGCATGAGCTGTGAAAAAGGGGCTCGCCCGCAAGCATTTCCACGGGAAGGTACAACGTCTGGTTTTGGTGGCATTACGCTTCTTCCACTAATGGCACGACAGCCAGGAAAAGTACCGGGCACTGAAATGATGGATTGAATGTTACAAGGCGAGATGGGAACAAACAGACTGAGTCACCGAGACAGAGTGGTCACTGAAATTTTTAGCAGATCAGATTATTGACCTCCTGTCCCTTCAGCAAAAGCACAATATGCGAATTACTGGGTAAATGTCCTCCCTTGAAAGGAAGGGAACTCCAAGACGACTGGGAATTCACAAGATGTTACACCAGATGTTCGGAGTGATTAGAAAAAAGCAGCAGCAGAGAAAGTGAGGGGAATTCTGAGATGTTGCTAAAGAAGTCAGGAGTGACCGATGGAGAAGTTCAGACTGAATAAAAAGGAAAAAAGGCAAACGGTGGGGGAAGGAGATACGTTTGGTAAGATATTCTCACTAATTTTAGGAGTGCTAAAAAACCAAACTATGCGTCTGGATGAAAACAATTTATTTTTGCTTATCAGAAAATATAATAATCCGGCACTCCTCTCTCTCAAAGAGAGTATAGGATTTCAAAACAGATTAAGATGTTCAGACTAAAAATCTAGTAGGGTCCAAGATCCTGTTCCCTGGTTTTTAAGTTACGAGTTCATGAGTCTTGTCCTTGTTGACATTTGTCCCTGAGAAATATGCTAAAATACTCCCAGTGAAAGAAAATATTTTGAAGCCAGCAAATGGAACTGCCATAAGCTAATATTAAAGTACCAAGAACCAAAGGTGGGGACTGGACATTGAGTGTCAAAATGTGAGGAATGTAAATACCAGGAATATATAAAATACTTCATTATTTGTTCCAAGTTTCAGATAATTTTTCATCTTGGATTTGATTTTGAAGTTCCGTATTCTCACACTACAGCATTTTCATTTATATATGTAGATCAAAAATGCCTATAAGAATGCAGCACCAAACCCTACTTGTTTACATTGTTGTGCCTTTATTTTGAACGTATTTCATTACGCATTTTTCCCTTGCTAAAACAAGAAAACTGCTGAAATGAGAACTCGCTTATCTACTAAATCAACATCTTGAAAGTTTTAGGTGGCAAGGTCTGCGGATAGCAGACTAAAGCCAAGTCAACATTTTCTTACATTACTTCGAAAACCTTTATGCTTCCTTTTCTATCAGAGAGCTCACAAGTTCCCTGTGTTTGCCTGTCAAACAGAAGCCGTGCAGCTGTAAGTAAAATGATAATTGGAAAGATAATGTTAGTGGCATTCAGGCATCTCTCTCAAAGCAGCTTAGTCATATGCTGTACGGAATAAAACCAGGATCGGCTGAGTAAGGGAATTTACTGTTTCCCAGGAAAGGAAACTGCCTGCGACACATCTGGCAAAACGTTCTACATGTTTAGTTTTGACAAAATATACATTTCAGTTCTTATAAGATGAGTTCTGTGGAGCGGGTATCTTCTTTCTAAAAAGGGAAAGATCTAATTTGTACTTTAAATATACCAAGCCACTATTTGCTATTTTATGTCAAATACTATATACACTCAGCTGAGTGTATATACGCAGCTAAGCAGCTATATTTCAGTTTGCAGATTACATGTACCGCTCCCTATCGATGGCAGAAATAAAAGATGCAGAGAACAATGAACATGAAAAAAACACTGAGAGGAAGCAACTGAAGGTCTGAATGACAACTTTTTCCTCAATTTCATACTGGCACATATAAGATTCCACGCCAAATTATTTACATTCCTTCCTACTTCAACATGTCTAACAATGAGATGTTCCTTCTCAAAACTGACAGGAGACAGATCTCCTCGGTCATTCAGCTTTTCTGGAATAAGCCCTGCCCTGCAAGTAGACTTGTTATTATGCCTCAGAGGCTGAGTAAAAAGGCTGTCTTCAGGCATCTTCCTTCCTCCTCCTCAGTTTTCAAGGACATAAATGTATTTAACTTGTCTTACTTTTCACACCAGTTTTCTAAATTTAGCTGTTACTACTTTCTTTCCCCCTGAACTCTGACTGGCTTTGACTCCCTGGGGAGGCAGAGAAGACCACTTCCTCCTCCACAGCTGGGAAAGCTGCTCCCAAAGGGATAGAAAGGGTGAAGGATCGCAATCAAATGCTCCAAAAGATGTACCAAATACGGCACTACCCTGGAGTGAAGGGTTAAAGGGATGTATATTTATTTTGTTGGCAAGGTGAACACTCACGAACTTTCTTGGGCAGTGGGAAAGAGCAATCTGAGTCTGCTGGACCCAGATGGGGAAACAGCAAAACTCCCTCAGTTACGTGTGTGTGTTGGGGTTTACGTTCCAGTTATTGCCCCAATAGTCTGGAATTATCAAGGAAAAGTTGGGGAAAACACTACCCTGGTGAAGCCGAGGGTACCGCTCCAAGAGCTAGACGAGTAGCTAACTGATGGCGCCTGCTGTGCTGCTAAGGGTCTGCCACTGGTAATTTGCTCTCACTTCTCAGAATAATACCTGCACTTCCCATACCTTTTCCCCAAAGCACTGACAGCTGCCATAGCAACTGCCCATTCCTTCATTCATTCAAAAAAAAAAAAAAACCAAAAAAACCACCCAAAATACCAGATCCAAAAGAAAAACCCAAAAAAACCCAGGGCCAGCCAAAAAAACCCCAGCAAAAGGTGAAGGAGTTTCTCTTTCCAGTATTCATACAACCACAGTTCTCCCTAGTGGAGGTCCAAGGCACAGCAAGCCTTGGTAGGCAGCCTCCTACTTCCAAAACCTCCTCGGTTTTTGTTCCTGGCCCCATTTCGGCTCAAGGGCCTCCTGGGGTCACGCATCGGCCTTTTCCAAAGGGAAAACAGGCTCCAGTTCAAACCGTTAGAGACACTCCAGTCTCTCCTCAAAAACCCAGCAAAACCAGGCTGCCAGATGATGTTGGTGATCTGCCTCACCAGGGTGGCACACAGATGGCAAGCTTCATAGCTATTCAAAACCGGTCAATTTAATCAAGCCTTTTGTGGAAATACCGTCTAATGAATTCTCAGCATCCACTAAATCTTGTCTTTTATATGCGTGGAGTCCCTTGAATAGATGTCTAATAATAAAAAAACAAACCTTCCAAAAGACTACACTGGCCAGTTTCATCTTTCCCATTAAAATGTCTAATTAAGGGACTAAAAAAACCAGCATGAAAATACAATCCGAAAAATTAAGATTTCAGTTCCTCATCATTTAGGGGAGAGACGCTTTCAGGGCTGGAGCATTCTTATTTTCAGCACTCCTCTATATTCTTCGGGCTAGCTGTGAGAGGAAAAGAAAGGGAGGAGCAGACCGATTTAAGGACAAGTCCAAGCCTCAACAAGAAATTCTCATTTAACTAAGAAAATGAATAAAAAATAGTCAAAAAAAAAAAAAAATATTGCATTTGAATGTCTGGTTAGATACCTAGAAATGCTTCACAGGGGCTGGTGTGTAAGTCTAATCCTACCTACAGGCTGTCTTCATTGCATAATAGTAGGTTTCTCAATTACCTTGCAAAAGACTGGCATTCACATGGAATTAACCATTCTTCCAAAGACTTCAATATATTGAAAAGCAGCAATCACTACGGAGAAGGCTTTTGAAATTCCATTAACAATGCAGGTAGCTGTCAGGTTAATTCGCTTTGCTATTGCAACACAAAGTTGAAGGGATGGAGAAGGCATCATTTATACCTACAAATATGTACATCTTGTAGGAAAGAATCTTGACCGCATCCCAAGTTCCATATACATTCCTCAGTTTCCTTTGGCTGGAAGGATGAACAATGGCAGATGAACACTCCACAGGAAGAAAATCTGACAAATTGGTTCCACAGGTCACAGTCCAAGTATAATTTGAGCCTTTCTGGAAGCCTCCAGAATTGAATTCTAGAGATTTTCCTTCCCAGGGGTAACTATGTATTATGTAAAGAAATCCCAGCAGCTTCCAGCAACGTAAGGCATGCATTTTAGCTGCTACAACTATTTTGGACAACCCTTAAATACAACTTCCGTGATTTAAAAAGTAAAAGCCACATTAATACACTATATGAAATAGAGCAAGCGGTGTAGGAAGGTCTGTCCTAAGAGATCCCGAGGCACACTGAGATTTTCCTCTTATAAGATAAACTTTGGTTTGTGATTCATGTTAGTTTGACTAGCATGGCATTCCCTTTGTTTATTTTAATTAAGAAAAATCTATAGCTGCCAGATCCGGACCTAGCAAAACTCTCAGGCAGTTTGTCTTCAGGAGTCACTATCCTATCACGCTGCTTTCAAGAAGACATTTTCTAAAACGGAGAAGTAAACTTTTCCAAAATATCAGTGGAATCAACCCTTTCCCAGGGCTTGGCGAGCTGGTCAGTAATTTTCCGCTATTTCAAGATCACTGATCATGGCAGAGAAGACGGGAGTGGGAAGCAGGGGGAAGCTCCTTTTTACTCTCACATATACATTTCAAATACTTCCTTTATTAGATTTTTTTTTTTTTCCCCCTCGCCTTTTAGAGGTAGTTCCCACCTCCAAGGGCAGGGACTGGGGGTAGTGAGAACTGCCGGGGTAAGCGCTGCTCAGCCATTGCCTCTTCCTGAGCCATGCCCTTCTGCCACTGCCTCCGGAGAACTTATTCCCTCTTCCAGCCCCTAATTTGTGATTGGTAACTCTTGCCAATCTTAGCGCTTCCAGGCTTAGCCATTTAATACAGACCAAAAAAAACCAAACCAAACCAAAACAAAAAACCCACCAAAAAACCCAAAACCCCACACCTTAAAAGTAAAGAAATAAATAAAGGCTTGAAAACGCTTAACGCTGAAAAGACATCCCTACAAATGAGTATTCATCTCGGAGAGATTCAGTAAAATACAAAGTCTTTGCTCGACCGAAAACTTTTAATTAAACCCCCTCTCTTGTTCCCTTTGCCAGGACATGCCCGAGCCTGCTTTTGTGTGCTCAGGACAGTGCCTTTCTCTGTAATTACACAATGCGTTAAATAAACTCTTTAAGAAGAACTAACAAGCCCAAGAACTTTTTTTTTCTTTTTTTTTTTTCTTTTTTTTTTTCTTTTTGGACGCGGTTTGAAAATGATTACCCCCGCCGCTAATTTACAGGCATAGTTGGAGGCTATCGGAACTGATTGGCTCTGTCTAGGAAATTCTTAATT
>JAOXNO010000024.1:96251395-96301454 GCA_028565335.1 Limnodromus scolopaceus
TCCAGAATGAATGGAGTCCCTTTCCTTAGAGAAATGGGAGCAATTTTCAATACGATTCTTTGTTTCAGATTCAACTGGTACAAGCTTTTAGTGTGGATTAACCTTTAAACATTGTTCCTGAAGTATTGCACATCCCCAAACATTTTTATACTCCTCCCCCCCCCCCTCCTGCCTTTAATCCATCAACTAAAGGAAACATTCCGTTTCTGAATGAAGGCTAGGCTGTATGAATGGAACAGATGGGAAGTGTGCGCTTCAGCTGGTTAACAGACAAACACAATGGGAAGAAAATGAGTTACGTAGGTCCAGGTTCTTTTCTGATCTGCTCCTGCATAGGGAGCAGAAGACTTTGTTCTACAATTGCTACAAATTGCTGCTTTACGAAAACACACTTCTTTTTTTTGGTCTGAACTGCATCAATGCCTTATGCCACTCCTGTACATACCGTACATGAAACTGAATGTCTTTTCAAAAGTAGGTTATGTTTAAGCGTTCAGATAACAAACCACTATTCCATCTAATCCAGCGTTCAGCAGTAAGCGATGCTGTAGAGCAAAGGCCAAAACCCTAGATCAACTGTGCAATAATATACCTGAAATGAACTTTCTTCCTTGACTTTCCCTACCTTGGGATCAATTTGTATATTGAAGTGTCAGATTATATATTTTTTTTAATGCAAATGTGGGCAGGGAGAACAAACCTCTCAATAATAGGATTTTCGGTTAATTTGAGAGGATAGCACATTGGTGTACACCTAAGGTACAATATGAAATTTTAAATGTACATACATAAGTTGGCTATTATACTTCAGATTTTTTTTAATATAAAACCATCAGGATTTCAGATATTCCTAGAAGACAGCAGTTCCCCTACGTTCCACAACTAAACAAATCTCTATCTGAGTTAATGACAACATTTCTACTCGAGGAACCGCATTTTTTCAGGTTTTAAGCCATTGAAATAACTGAACACTAACTTGAATTTACTAGTGCATAAATTAGATCCTATGGCTCAGGAGCTATCACTCTGTTCAAAGCAAGAGTGTAAAAGAAACGGGTCATATTTTCTTAGTCTTTCCTGCTATAAACAGCTGAAAACAACATATGAACAAATTGATTATGGAATATAGGATTTTTGGATTATGGAATATAGGCAATTTTTTTGTAGTTTATCAGCAGATCAAAAGATCAGAAAATAAAAGTTTGTGTCAGGAGTCAATATTTAAACCTAAGAGCAGAACTTTGTCCTGAAGCATCCCGGCAGACAAGGAGGGCACACTCTGCTGATAGAGGTGCACTGTCTTTGGATACTCTGAACTGAGATTTGTTTTTCCTTGTCATGATATCCTGGAAGCTTTGTCACTTTGGAACATGCTTCTTCCCTAAGCACAACAAAATCAGATGTTTTAAGGTATACGGGAATGAATGCTTACAATTTTTGATGAGTAATTACCAATGAAACATTACAATTATTGTCATACTTGTACTGAACTTCGTATCTTAAATACGAAAAGATACTCTGACATGCCATCATCCAAAAACATCTGCACACAACGGATAAGGACAAATGTATTGTACAGGGTTGGATTTTGAAGTACGCAAGAGATGATTCTGACTCTGAATCAAGAGCTGCATTCCTTTCTTAAGTAATGCATCTGTTTTCACTTATTGTGAAAAGTGCTTGTTTCTCTCTATCAACTGTGTATTTGCGAAGCAAAAGACTACTGGCAGGACCTAAAAGAAAATACTTTTTTGCTTTCAGATTAGTACATGTTACTGGATAAAGTTGCCATGCTCCTTTAAATGATCTGACTATGCAGTTTATTGTTGTACCTCCTGTAGGTAAATTTCCGTGAAAGAATTTGAAGTGACACTTTTGCATGTGCTTAAAAACTGTGTTGTAAAGACTGTTTCTGCATCATTCCACAAATACCAAATCGGTTATATAGGGATGAAATTGTACAAAATAACAACAAAGAGAGATTTCCTTGTACAGATCTACAGGACAAAATTGAAGTTGAGAGCTTGCCTTCTTTGAGATGTTATCAGTAAAAATTGGGATAAATAGAGGCTTGTGTTACTGAACATGAATGCTCTTACGAGCATTCAAGATATATTTTCATGTGTTCTGTTTGTTATTAATATCATCATAAACTAATCATCTTTAACTGGCCCAAACAGCAAATTGGGAGACTTTCTCCACTAATTAATGACATCAAATGCTTTGTTTTTCTTCTTTTTTCTCATTCTTCAAGTGCATATGTAGGACGTGAGCTTGGAGTTGTTTGAGTTGACAGTTTCCAGTCCTTTTTGTTTGCATACCCACTTAACGTACAAAACTTAACAGCATAACCTTTAGGATATCTTAGAAACTTCTGCAGAGACTGCGGTTCGGAACGGTGTTTCTTAAATGAAAAAATAGCCTGCTACTGCTCCTTTTTTGTTATGAACTAATTCAATAACGTGCCTCTCCCCATAATTTACCGAGGGAAACAACTGGTATCGTTTGCTTGACCTCTAATCACAAGAAACAAGCTATCACGTATGTATTGCTTAGAATGGAGCTTTGCCCAGGAGGCCTTTGGTATGAATGACACCTACCATCTTCAGTGACTGTGTTTTACTGTCCTTTTCATACTATTTGTGGTTTTGAAAACACACCACATTATGCATTATTTGATTTACAATACTTCTTTCAGTAAACCAAGGCAGCTTAGCAAATCACTATTTATTTATCAACCTTTTCCATACTACAACGCAAGAACCTCCTGTTGTATGTGTTGTTTCATGGAATTTTATATAGCTTTGGCTGAAAGCCAGGATGGGGCAAAGTAAGATTGTCTTCCTCCACCATTACCATTATTATGGGGTTAGACATGCAAAATGCTGCCAACTGATTTAGAAGACATTGTCTCAGACCTTAGATTAGGGTCTATAACAGAGAGGTGCCACTCTCGGATACTTCTCTGGAGGTTAGCAAAGCCAAAGTTTCATCAGATGACTCAGTCTATCTTAATTACCTCCCTAGAGTAAGCCCAGTCTGTCTCTTCAGCCTGGATGACACAGAAACAGAGGAATGGAAAACTTAAAAGAAATTCCCCTTGAGGAGGCAGATTTATCAGCATTGCTGAAGAAGGTTCAAAAGCTAGCATGCTGTGTAGCCCTCATCCTGGCACACTACTTTGGCACTAAAATTTGTAAGCCTCAGAATCAAGGGACAACAGGCAGAAAGCAGAAGTGTGGACTAGGCTGCAAATATGAAACCGAGAGCTAGTAAACATTATGCTTCCCACTTGTTAAACCAGCTTAGGTGCAAGAGTCAAACCAGGACTGATGGCCTTTCCAAAGAGTTTGGTGTCTCCCCATTCCCAAATCCTGACAGAACTGTGGAATCACAGAATGGTTTGGATTGGAAGGGACCTTCAAAGACCCTCTAGTCCAGCCCCCCTGCCGCGGGCAAAGATGTCTTCCACTAGATCAGGTTGCTCAAAGCCCCATTCAGCCTGGTCTTGAACTCTTCCAGAGATGGGGCTTCCACAACTTCTCTGGGCAACCTGCTCCAGCATCTCACCACCCTTATTGTAAAAAAAATTCTTCCTGGAAAAGAAGATGCAAGTTGTACTTCAGAGAGAAAAAAAGGGTTCTGGTATCTAACTAGCATACTGATACTGATGAGAGCCTTAAGGATACCTGTACAGACTGCAGAAGGGAAGATGGGAGAAGATGCCTCTTGAATAAGGAAACATTTCATGTATGTACTATGTCACACAGAAAAGGCACTCTAGGAAATCTCTCTCTGGTGATAACTGCTAAACCACTGAGAAAATAGTTTGTCAGTGGGCCATAAATACCAATATAACCTTCAAGAAAAGGAGAGTTTCTGTGGCACTGAATAAGAAGTTTCAGAAATAAGCACAGACGATTTTTTCAGAAATAAGCACAGACGATTTTATCTGCCATTTTATTCTTTGAATTTCTCAGACTAATCAAATATAAATGCCAGGTGAAAAAAATAATAGGGACATCAGATAATGCCATAGACTAAGCATCTGGAAAAAAAAGGTATGGCACAGTAATTTAATACTCAGAAATGCCTTAGAGATATGGCACATTCCACAGTGGAACAAATTAAGCCAAATAACCTCACAGACACACCAAAAGTGAAAAATTGCTTTACAACTGGAAATACTGTGATCATTTCATTTCCTTTAACAGACATATCTCTAGGAAATGGGGCAGAGGAAAAAAAAAAGAATTGCATTTATTTTCTAATGAGAATAAATGAAATACTGTTTGGTGAACTTAAAGTCTATTCCAAGTAAACTAACCTCATAGGAAATGTTAAAGAATTCTTAAAGTTACAAAATCCAGATCTGTGTTTTGTATAAAAAAAACCAAAAAAACCCCACACCTAAATAGTTCTGCAAACACTCACTGTGTCAGTTTTTAAGCTGCCTAGGAAAATACATTAGTATTCCTTAAATGCCTTTTTTTTTTTTAATTCTTACCACATTCCAAATAATTACTGAAAATCCTATTAGTTTTTAGCTGTTTGTGGAACAGGTTAACCCTAAAATTAAATGTTGTTTACAAAGCTCAGCAAACATACCCTGCAATTTGTATAATTAGGAGAAATCTGTCTGTTTTCATTCCAACTTCCAGCACATTATGGCTTAGGCTGGACAAAGAGAGGGAAGCTACAGGAACTTTTGTGCTGTCTTTACACTGCCCATGCGAAGCTTTATCAGTTTATCTAATAATCTTCCAGGAGCCTACTAAGGTCATTACAGGGTCTTAGTGCTAAAAAGAGAAGGTTGATAGAATATGCAACCTTCTCTCCGTTAACTTTTCTGTTACTAGAAGCATGGAGGAAGTCTAGAATTCTTTACAGTTATGTTACTCACAGAAGCTGTAAGCCATGAAACATTTCCCTCTCTAGATAAGCAAATACTGTCTTTCCAATCCAGCTGTCTCTAGAGATTCCTGTTAAACTCAAGCAGCATATAGTGTCCTAACTTTGTCAAACTTCCTTTAATACCATAGGGAAAAAAATATCTTGTCAGTTTTGTATTTGTAGTCAGGTCTCAAGCATCATGTTAGAGCTTAAAAAAAAATAAGGAAACTATATAGGGTTCCTTTACCCTCTGGAGAACAACATAGTAACTTTCTATCATTGATTTCGGTCAGGGATTAAAAACAGTGTGTTGTGGTAATGCAGCTGAGAGCTCACCAGATTATTTTACTGAATAGCTAGCTATGACATCTTACTATTTAGGTTTCCAGGAGGTGGTGGTGGGAGGGAAGCCTAGCTTGATACATTACAGCTCTCCCAGTGTTGCAACTGAAATTCTTTAATTCAGTTTTTAGACTCTGCAGTGCCTTTTAAGAATGTAATTTATCGAGAAACTGAAAATAGCTACGTGCATTTCAAAAGCTGTGCTAAAGCATACACGAGGACCAGAGTAATTCAGTATAAAGTCAAAACTAGCAAATCAGAGCATTGAGGTGTGGTAATGCATAATCAATCGCACAACTGTCATCATTTGAGCTACTTCAGAAGCAATGTTTTAGTACCTTTTTTTGAATAAAGTGTTTGTCGAAACCACATGAAACCACAGTAGGCAAATGTTTGCTCTTTAATTATCACTCCACTAATAGAACTTTTTGACAGGAAGAAAGCTAAAAGTTCTTATCTTTGGAGAAAGAAAAATTGTACCCATTGAAAAATGGTAGGATCTTCTTCAAATCTCTAATATAAAGAATGTCAGAGCAGCGAATTAATCCCCGTGCAAACACCAGCTCTGCAGGCCTGTTCGTTCTCACGCTGCAGGCACCAAGCGCCAGCCACCTCCTGTACTGACGCTATCGGCTTCGGCGCTAGGCTTGCTTTTTGGGTCAGGCCTGCACCTGACGTGCACGATCCTGGAAGGAAAAAGCCTCTTTTGTTCCATTCTGTCAGGGTGTGGGAATGGGGAGACACCCAGCTCAGTGGAAAGGACATTTCCTGGGCAATAGCCATAGCCCTTACCCCACCGGCGGCTCCCCTACACGTGACGTGACGTCAGTGCACCCGGGGCCTGCCTTTCCTCACGTGACTCGACGTATAGTCTCACACTGAGGTGCGTGAGTGAGCCAAGAGGTGTAATTTCGATAGCTGGCACCTAAAAATCATTTTCTCTTCATCCAAAGAACTTGTGGAGTTCATACTAAGACACTTCATACGCTTCCTGTAGGTCCTTTCCTGGGAACTACAGCATCACGCTCTGTACAACTGCTTCTGCACGACAATTTCCTCCCCGGTTTCCACTTGCAAGGTGTAACCCCCTGCAAGGTGGTAGTTCAAACCCACCACTTGGAGGTGAAATAGAAACCAGCCCCTTAAGGAGAACGTGCCAATCAGTCAAGAAGCAGTAGCCTCATTTTTCCACAGTATCAGCTGTCAACTGACAATCTCAGCTGTGCAAAAAGTCAACATTCAAACATTAAAAGAAGCTGTAGATGAAGAATGAAATATACGTACCAATGGAAAACACACTTGTCATACTTCCCTGTTGTGTTAACGAATACCCTGTCCATAAAGTCAGTTCAATATACAAGAAAATTCTCTGGTGAAGACTTAATGAAACAATTTTTGCCTTTCTTTTGAGAAAGCTTTTCTATAAACAGGGTAATTCAACTATTCGAAGGGAACATCAACTTCCAATTTTTTAAATATAACTTCCAAAAAAATGGATGAAGTAGATAAAAGATAGCTTAAGTGAACAAGTAAAAACAGACAAAATCTTGTATTTTTCTGCTTCTAAGGAATTGACTTAACTAAGACTAAGCTTCCTTGCGTGAGGTCTGAACTTTGACCATATTAACCATCCCTGTGTTTTCACTTATGTCAAACTTCCATCCTGATGCCAGATTCTTTGTCAGATACAATGATTGCCTATAAAGTAATAGTAAATTAAAAAACCCTGTTGTAACTGCTACTGGAGCCTTAGTGGGAATGTTTTCTGAAAGCTACTCTGACATGATGAAACGAAGTTCAAATAACTAGAAGGTGAAGCCCAAGACTAATAACCTAAGCCTTAGAAAGAGTATGAACTGCAACAAATATAAACAATCTGACCCTGTTGAAATCTTACCACGTACAAGCAAGGGTTCTGACAACTACAGTTTACCAGCTACAGAAGAAAGTTTAAATGTAGTTAGTAATACTTTGTTTTTTTCCCCTAACACATCGGTTTGTTTGACTTGCATCTAGAGAAAACTTACCCGTGTCTTGAGTTCAGCTTCTTTGTTATGGTAAGCTTTATTATTTTAAAAAGGCTCTGAGGACAGCCTGCAAAAACCTAGCTCCGCTCTAGGCAAGTAGAAAAATTCCCACTGACTTTTTAGTGAAACTGAGATTTCATCTGATGTATCTAAAAACTCATTTGACTCAAAAAGTGCAACTTCTTGTTTTTAAACTATTTGAATTTGATAATGGAGTAAAACAGTAAATCAGACACGCTCTAAGGCTTACTTCATATGCACCACTTATAGCTATTGTTAGAATAGAAACAATATTAAAGTATTGCTTCTATTGGAAATACAGGAATAGAAAAAAGAGCGATAATTTTAATCACAAGGAAATAAACATTTTCCTTTTCTTGTCCCTCTTGTCCATGTGGGAGTACCATTTCCCAAGAGTCTCATCTTGTCTCATCCAGTCAAGCCCTTCGCACTCACCATTTTCCTGAGTGAATTTCCTTCCAACTTCACAATGTTTTTTAACCTCCAAGCCAACCAGGCAATTCCTTCCCTCAGCCCCCTTTTGATGCTCACTGCCTTTATGAATTCCTATCCCTGACGCATCCATTTTAAAAATTCTGCTCACAGATTCAGTTCCTTTTTTTTTTTTCTTTTCTTCTTTCCCTTCGTTAGGACCATTCAGCTTCCTGGCTGCCCAGTCTGAACTCTTTTCTCTACTTCCCTTACCATTCAGGGTTCTCAGTTCTGGATCCTTCTATCCTCATTAAATTTCCTTTTAATCCTCACCTACATGCGTACTCTCCTGGGCATTAAGACATAGCTTCTTTATCTGGCTACCTGTATGCAGTATCAATGACTTTATACTTTCTCTGTTGCTAGATGTGATTACTCATCTTGAGAGTCTTGCATCCAAGGGAGTCTCTTGAAATTAAAAAGTCTCCCTCTTCCGTGGCCCATCCCATCGGATCTTGACAGACAGGGACAGTTTCCTCCCATAAAATACCCATCCTATAGTGCATAGCTTTGGTTCTCAGCCATTTTTGCTGATATTTCCTCCTCTTCTATTATAGTTAATGCCAATAGCTTAGTTTGTTTTGCAAGGATCTGGCTTCAGTTTCTGGTCTTCATAGAAGGGCACCAACTGGCAGCTGCCTGGCTTTGGGCTTTCGGTAGCAATGACTGGAACTCAGCTCAAGAGGTGACTTTCCATCACTGCCTGAGCGCTCAGTGAGGCACCAGAGACAAAGAGGAACTTCTGGAAGCAATGGAAAGACTTTTCTTCTTGGTTCTGTGCCAGCAAACTAAACTGCTTGCTTTTAGATGGATAATCCTAGCTATTGAGGCAAAAAAAAAAAATGCATTTTTTATCAGGATTACATAGTTTAACATTTATTTTTAAAATGCATCACGCACTACATTTTGTTTCTGCAATACACTGCCTATACGTGCTGATCTTATTTCCAGATTATCTGTGTTTGTCCTCTCATAACAAGTAGCTTCCTGTTTTATCTTTCAAGCACGGAATTCCTCAGAAGCTTTTGCTTTAAAGACTCTCAACTGTGCTAATGGAACAGCAAAGGAAAATAAATAAGTGTCATTTGACAAGAACATGTCAAGACGCTCAGTATTTAAACTAAGCGGAGGCGATCACCTGAGCTTCCCTTACTTAGGGCAAAACATAGTACTTTCTGTAGTCACGGTCAAGTCCATTTTGGTTTTAGGGTCCTGCTTCCCCCCGCCCAGTGTTTTGAAACCTCAGAGAAGTTCTCTGATGGGTCTGGTCTGGCAAGCAAGCAACTTTCAGTCTGGTGATGAAAATGTAGCAGCTCTTCAGACACATCATCTGCCCCATCCATCTAGCATATTAGCTACGGCAACAGCGGAGGGAGATATTCAGCATGTCTTTAAAAAAGAAGCACAGAACTTAAGAGAGGAAATCTATGGTTCTGAATTTTTTTTGTTTTTTGTTTTGCAAATGTACAGGAAAATCGGCGCATGAGTTCTTAGTAGAGAAATTCAGTCCTTCAAAACTGAAATCAGCAACTGACCCGTGCACTGTCTCAAAGTCTTGAGCGTTCAAAAATTGGCAGGCCTTCAGCTCAAATCATGACTGGTTCTGTCTTGGTGGCATCATCATTGAGGCTTCTTCTTCAAGAAAAAGAATCTTACAAGAGCTCCATAAACTATATTTAGAAGCCAGTATGTTGCAAAGTTTAAGAACTACTCAAAATGCTTTCAGTTTCCTTTATCTGTGACGTCTGAAAAAAAATCTAATGATTTTTCATGCTGAAAGATGCTCTGTGAACACAGCTTTGAAACAGGAGACACCCAGTTTTATAGCTTACAAAAGGGACTAATTGTGTTCCACAGCTTCCTAACTAGTTTGATCCTTGAACTCGGAATCATTCTTCCTTCTGGTTGGAAGTGGAATGCAAGATGACTGCTTCCCTAGAAAGCAATGCTGAGAATGAACTGTGAACGCCTAGCTCTTTTTCACTTCCCCAATAATGTATTTTGAAAGGAGGAATTTGCTTTGTATTTCCTCAAAAAGTTGCACTATGATTTGCTCCACCACCTCATGAGCTATTCTCTAAAACAGGCTGTCCTGTTGAAAGAGGAATTCATAAAAAAATTCACTTGATATTGTTAGGTCGAGAGAAAAAAGACAAATGTTTTCATATTAAGAAAAATCTGTGACAGATAATGATTCACTAAAAATTTCATAAAGTTTTTAAGGCTCCATAGCCAACATCTTTTATGAAAAAATGCCATAAGTACCCCCACCAGCATACCTGATAGTAAGTTTATTTTAGCTGCCTATTGCTCAGTGGAATGGACAAAATACACAAATGGGAAAGGATTATTTTAGATCTGGGATAGCAAGTGTTTATTCAGATATGGGCTTCTTAGGGCAAAGTCTCATCTTCACACCAGCCTGGTAAAGTCCCGATTCCCTGATGCAAGAAATGACTGAAAACCTGTAGGCTTGGCTCCAAAAGTTTCAATATTCAATTTGTGAAATTATAACCCAATGCTATAATCTAGTATTTAAAAATTAAATAGTTTGGCAGTATTTCTTATCCTGTTCATAAATAAGGAATCCTAATTTTGCCTGTTGGTGGCTTGTTGCTCATAACGAGGAATATTTATATTCATTTCAGTGAATGGCAGAAGCATCATTGGCTTCTTGTCTTCCTGGCTTCAGCGCTACTGAACTTCGGCAAAATGCCATTCATGACTCACACTATTTATTTATTTGTTCTTTATTTTTAGACTAATGGGAACTTTATGAATTCCTTCCCTGATTTCTAAGAGAAATAATACTTAGTTGTGATCCTGAAAAATGGTGATTCAGAATCTTAGATTACTGCCTTAATCCTTGTCCTTAACCCTTAATGGGAATGGTTAATCACCACGTAATTGATTTTAGTTATGAAGATAACGTTGTTAAATTTTTATTTTAATAATACAGAAATTAATACTATTTAAAGGTTTGTCAAGAGGACTATTTAGTTTCTATTAACATTTTTTTCATTTGCAATTTTATTTACATCTCCTAAAAATAGGCACCGTAAAAAGTATATGCATAATGTATAGTATAAATAACATCAAGAACCTATGTCATCCTCCAAGTGACAAACCACGTGAAAACACATGCGCAGTTAGGGAAGCAGTAGTGCGATATCACACGTACAATACAAGCTCAGCGTCTGGTATGGTGGGAACTCAACTCTAAGACATCCTTTGGGATAGTTTCATCTCTCAAAGTTCTCATCTTCCCTTTTCCCGTGCACTCTTTTGCTTTTTTTCTAGGTCATCAGTTTGATGGTAACTTTAGTCATTAGTTCACAACATACAGTAGAAAGTATGATCATGCTGTGATACTTTTAAGTGTTAGGTACAAAATACCTCCAGTCAACGACACAGAGTGAAAGTCGTTCTTCATAAATATTTGTGCAGACAATTAAGGCATTTCATGCATTTAGTTTCATGTACTATCAAGGAAATATTTGTTTTTATTCAAGGAGATTATTGCCGATGAAGGGGGGATTTTTTCCTCCTTCTAGAAAGTGTAAATTATAAAAGCATAACAAACAGCTTCCTCTAAATGAGGTGTAATCAGACATGAGAATAAGTTGCTAAGCTTTCATTCAGTGCACAAGTGGCATTAACGGAACCATCTCCTGCATATAATTTACTTTAAAGTCTGTATTTACTATTTCAAGAGTTAGCATTTTTAAACTTTTAGTATTTTATTACACAATTTTAGCCTGAATATTTTCCAATAAATCACAGCTCACTTTCAGCTAGTATTCATTTATGATGTTACTTTCACCTTTTGTTTGCTGACAGGAGAATGAGATAAGAGAAAATTCTTAGCTGGAGGTCTGGACATGCAGACAAGCTCGATGGGGCATGTAAGAAGCTAATAGCATAGAGACATCTCAAGCATTCCCATATACATTCCCAAAAGATTTTTTTCCCTCCCTTGAGAAACAACACATAGTCTGTTGGGACTTCCTGCCCCAGGAAAAAAAAAAAAAAAAGAAAGAAAAAAGAAAAAAAAAAAAGGCAATTTCAAATGTCTCTTTTCCAGACATGATTGCTTTTTTCTTCTGTGGAGTACTAATTTTTTTCAAAAGTTACAAGCTACTAAAATTGATAACTGACTTTCAGAAAACATGGAGAAACATATCCTTTTGTTAAAAGCTGATTTAAAATAGCTTAAAGTCTGACTGATGGGGATTGATGCAACGCCCTTAAAAATGTGTTCCCTTAGGTCTGTCAAGATAAATGTGTCTTGGAAGCGGTAGGGATTCTTCCATTTTTATTCTAACTCTAACTAACATTGATTGATAGACTGTGAAAACAAGCATGAAAAACTATTTTAGAGAGAACAAAACTGTCTGCAAAATGGACATTTTTACAGTATTTTATCTTCATAACACCAATACATGGAGAGCCTGGCAATATGGTGCTCCATTCATTACACACCTGCATA
The DNA here is from genome assembly GCA_028565335.1 of Limnodromus scolopaceus. Lineage (NCBI taxonomy): Eukaryota > Metazoa > Chordata > Aves > Charadriiformes > Scolopacidae > Limnodromus > Limnodromus scolopaceus. Next base: position 96,263,639 of record JAOXNO010000024.1, read on the forward strand.
TTAAGCAGCATGTGTGGTGTGTATATATATGTAGGTAAAATACTTCATATTGCCTATATGAACTGCTGTGATGAAACTGTGAGAGTGTTTTCTTCTTTTCATAAAGATTACATTACATTTCACTGTTTTCCATGTTCAAGACTACCCAAAGACAGTCTTACCCCGAGAAACCCTTCCCAGTGTGCTGACTTCAATTATACTACAAATAAACAATTTGCGTATTTACTATTTTAATTGAAAGTGAAGTCTGTTAAAATAGTCTTTGATGAAACTGTATTTTAGGTCTTTATATACAAAAATGTATCAATGAATTAGAAATGTAAGGATTCTGTGGCGTATATGGATGACCTGCTACAATGAGACAGTTGCATGTTGGCACAGAGTTTGAAAAAAATGTTTGAATTTCTGGGCTAAATTCTACTTCAGATGGCTCATGAAGAAACCAGCGGTGGCCACAATCCAAAGAACACCGCCACCCCGAAACAAGATAACTCAAGACATCTAGAGTATGAGTAGGAAGGTCTCATCTATACTCTGAAAAAGTAAAGAACTGATGAGACTCATCAGTGATTTTCTTATTTCGGACTGTCACTAGAACTAAGCAAAATTGACTATGGATGCTTAAATTCTTTTTCCGTCTTGCTCACTTTTGTGTCAAAACTAAACATCTTAGGGAACAAAATGTCAGGATGATGACCATAGGTATTGGAAGGGCTGATTAAGTTCCTTTTTTATCAGAAAGATAAGTTTTGAATAAAGCATAGGACAATTTTTGTAGGGATACAAGAACAATAACTCAAAAAGCTTTTGACAGCTTAAAATATGTCAAACACTTTAGCTTCAATGCATATTTGAAAAATGCCATGTATTTGTTTGTTGTATTTTCTGTTGCTAGGTTTTCTACTGGATCTACTCCACTTTTGGAAATTCAAAACAAAAATTAGGGGAAAAACACTACAGACACGTCACTACCCCTGCAATTTTCTCTGTATCTACATTAGATGACTAAGCATGCAATATGTATTGTAATGCAACCTGTTCAATACTTTTTTGAACTATTTTTAAAATTAATTACTAAGCACAATCAAGGTCTGAATAGATATACAGCTGTTTCTCATGGAAACCTTATGCATATTCTTTGGTTTTCCCCCCTGAAAATATGAAGAAAGCTAGTTTTAGTTAAATTATTCCATATGTATCAGATTGCTGCTACCAAGAATATGAAGGGTCTAGGACTACAGATTAATGGCAGGAAAACAATCAGTTGTCATTGCAATCAGAGGAAGATAATGACCCATGTATGCACCGATATCCTTAGGAGAATATTAGGCAAAGTCCGTATTTCAAACTCTAGCAAATAATTTTAAATCATATTACTTCTTAAAACGACTTTTCTACACTATCAGCCACCACAGTTACTTCAGTAACAGTTCTGACATCTAGGAGAGATCCACAGTCCACAAACTTGACGGGAAATTGCCCTTGTTTTATTTTAGGTTAGTATCTCCAGGCTTTAGTCGAAAGTCCAGCAACAAACGTGAGAGTCGGTGCAAGGAAGGGAAGAGGAAGACGTGGCTGGGGCACGGGGGTGTATGACCTCTCCATTTGACCAGCAATCAGCTGCTAGATAGAATGAACAACCCAAGTGCAACTGAGCTTCATACAGTGTATCACACACAGCAGTTGCTGAGTTTATGGGGCTAATGACATCTTTCATGCAACGAATCTGTTGATCTAAATCCAGGGCCATAGAGATACGACTGCAGATAAACTTTGACCTCTCTGCTATTTCTCCTAGCAGGTACGGTTTTAGAGTGCATGCTTTATTGTAAGAAGACTATCTTCAGATTGCAGTAGAGAAGTTGTGAGAAAGCCTAAAAACAGTGCTTTCAGAATTTTCTCAGTCTTATAGATTAATTCCCTGAAAGTGGTAAATTGCTTAATCTAGTAATCCATGTTTGATTCAAGGACAGAAGATCTGGATAGATTCTGATTATCTTAGGGGTGGATACAAAGCATCATGCAGCTCCAACCATCTATCTGCTTCTTCTAAGGGACATAGCAGTATGTAGAAACTCATGATTAACATTAGCTCTCTCTGAAAATAAATGTTACAGTTGATAGAATCAGATTATAAAGATTAAGAAAAATCACCAAACTTTATTTGGAAAGATGGCTCCAGTAACTGACAAATTCTGTAAGATAAAACTAGCAGCCAGTAACATTTGTACCAGTTGTATGGGGTAGCATTTGGCAAAGAAGGGATGTGTGTATTCTTATAGCTATAAATGCTTCCAGGAACACAACCGTTTAATTAGTACAGACTAACCATTTGGCAGCAAAGAACAAAACCTCATTTATAACTTTCAATGAAAAAAACGGTAAGTTAAAGTGTCTACAAAATGCACGAAGTTATTGATTCTTTGCAAAATTGTTCTGTAATATGGACACAAACTATACAATAGCAATCAGGAAGGCTCTTCATTTAAAGAAGTATTGACAACCCTTCATAAAAGATGAATACTGTGGCTGCCAGTGGTTAGAAAACAAATTTGTTTTAACGCATACTCTACATGTTGTCTTTTCTTTCCTGCCAATTTCAAGCTCGCTTAAAAAAAGACAATCTTGGCTATAAAAGCAATGTTTTGGAATGTGCTCCAATATGATTGATCTGTCCTCGTTTTTTTGGCAACTTAGCTCAAGTATTTTCATCAAATTTTATGATTTTATGTGATTTGAAGTAATAAAGCCCCAAATTGATGACCTTAGAGAATTTTGTCTCTCTAAAAATGTATCACCATAACTATATTACAAACCTTAATTGTGAAATTATTTTTTTTTCTATTTTCCCAGCTGCTTTTGCAATTTAAGCATACTTTTAGAGACATGCTTTTTCCCATCTGTGCTTTCATTTTTATTTTTTCTTTCTTCAAGAATACATGCCAGCCAAAGTCTTACACAGAAAATAAATCGTAACATGAAAAAAAATCCCATGAAGTATCGCTGAAATGCTATCAACTAACTATTCCTTATTTCAAACCTGAATATATTAATGCACCTCTTTGCCTCTCCCGTGCATTTTCCTTAAGATAGGATTCACTGATTGACTTACTCCCTCAAAAGCAGAATTTCTCAAAGAAGATGCATCACTAATAGCTACAATTGACAATTACTTTGCCCAAAATAACCATCATGTAATCGAGGTTAACATGAGTCAACACAAGTCTTATATGCCAGCTATTAATTGAATTAAAAAGAGATTAAAAATTATCTTCCCATAACAAGCCATGTGGCAAAGGAGAAATCTGGCAAATAATCCCTGCTGCACCTTCCAAATTTGAGCAAAGTATTGGAGAAGACAGACACGCTGCACAGACCAAACTGCCAAGTTTCTGAACTCATGGATGAGGACAGAAGCGTTTAATTCCTGTGCCCTTCCCTCTTGTAAACGATCCAAGCTATTCTCCCCCCTTCAGAAATCCTGAGTGTGCTACTGGGTATAAAGGAAGGAGGCTCCTTGGCAGGAGCTGGTGAATAGTGCTCCACAAAGACGTGTGCCACAAAGAACTGCAGTCTTGCAAAATCGCTGCTAATCCTCAGGGGTGTTGATGAAGCTCAGCCTTGGCTGCCTTAACTGGAGCCTGTATTGAAAAAGTTCTTCCACCTCCCTCTCAGGGAAAGCCAAGAGCCTGGCTTTCTGAGAGTATGCGATGGGAACATGCTCTGCTCTCGCTAAGGTCAGTGGGAGATGATTTTTGGCTGATTTTGGCATTTTGGATGAAAGTAATTCTTCCGTTAAACTTTGAAGAAAGATGAAAGTAAGCACCTGCCACTAAAAAAAATGCAAAATGTAGTTATAAAAAGTCCTACTTTCTACAGTTTTGCATTGTATGATGAAGAGAGAGGGGAATATAAGCAAAGAGGGATGAGGGCGTATCTTGGCTCGGGTCAGGAAAAGAGATTCTGCGATATGTACATGCAGGGAATGCATAAAAGCAGGAGGGGATTAGTGAACATGAAGGAAAGAACAGAAGGGGTTTATGTAATCATACTTTGTAGGATTCTTAGGGGGGAAAAAATGCACAAGAAGCTCCAAAGCCACTTAATAGGTCAATATCATTTTGATATTTCATGTTGCTCTAAATTACAATAAAAGAGCTAGATCATGAAACTGGCTTTAAATCTTAAAATAAATCCCTTTTGATGCTCATATTTCATGCTTTCAAGTAAGCAGAAATACCATATTCCCTAAGTTACTTATTTAATACTTTTAAGTTGAAAAACAGATGTGAAGACAAACTGTTAAACTAGGGTCAGGAGAATACTTCGATGATTGAGAATCCATCACATGAATGAGATTTTATTTGAAAGAGGTTAGGTGCTTGGAGATAGGCTTATACTTACAGATTTTCAAATAAGATAAATTATGAAAATGCAGATCTGTGTGGCCAAACGAAACCGCTTTCTAAGGTTGCAAGCACAGTGACAAGGGGTATAAAAATCTGGCAACCAGAACCACCAGATGCCTCAAATTGTAATCACAGGTTTTGCGTACTGTAATCAGAGCAACCTTACAGCTGTGTGTTTTAACTGGGCAATTGCCTAAGCTTACCATAAAATGTTTACCTTACCTTTAAGACCAGAATTAACTCCTTTTCTAGTAGTGTGTTTTGGAATAACTCAGTGATAACATTTTCAAAGAAGTCATGCAGTTCTGTAATCCTATTTGCAGAGATGACTTTGCTCAGAGATTCTGTCAGATTCTGTCTCTCTAGTGAACAAGGAACCAACCTTGAAAAATGAGGTTTAATATTCACAATTATTTTATGAAAAAATCAAAGCTCTTGATCAATCTTTCTTTGCTCATCTATTTATTGTCTTTTTTTTTTTTGAGGGGGCCTTTTTTCTGAATGAAAGATGATGCAATATTTTCAATGCTTTCTCATATGGTAGCTCTCTGAAACCTGAGCTGCCTCACTCCTTTTTTTTTCCTCTATATGTCCTTTTTTTTTTTTTCCCAATGTCCCTTCTAACTGCAGATGTGCATTGAGTCTGCTGGGCAAGGCCATATCCTTGATCTTTATAAAGCCATTACAAAACCTGACTGTGGTACCGAGGCAAATAAAATGCATCCTGGAGATCTCCCTTCATTTTCTTTTAATGGAGAAGCATTTGAGCAAAGGTCTTTTTCACGTTGTCTACAATGATGCTCAGTTCTCCTGCTTCAATTGCTACAGTTAATTTGGATTAATATAAATTGTTTAATCCCCAGATCTCTAGCCTTTTCAGAAGGGGACACATTAGTTGTTCATGGTCTTCACGGAGCAACATCTAACTTCAGTGGAAAATTCCTTATTTTTATCTATATAAAAGTCTTCAGAATTTTGCACATCACCTTGGACTATGGTGACTTTTTAAATTAAATTATTGCTATACTCCAACATTTCATAGCCTAATCATTAAGGACCAAAGATGTCTTACCATTACTACATAATTAAAAGCCACAGATCTTAGTTCAGCAGAAAAGAAGCAGCTGACCTAAAAAATGTCACCAAGGTTTGAAAAAAAGATCCAACATTTTTGGTCAAATTAGATTTGTCTCTGGGTGGGGAAGCTTTTGAAAATGAGGAATATCCAGGAGCAAAAGGTAACCCTTTACAGTTGTTCCCTATTTGCAGGATCAGTTCTTATTGCCATAGTGTGATGGAGATTGAAGATACTCACGTTAAATTATCACGCCAAATCCCGGTTGATTGTATGTTTACTTTTAGTATTCAAAAAGGTGTTATGCAAAGAGCATCTAAAGGCTGTCTAAAGGCTAGTTTTAACTCCGTGTGGTACACCTGAAAAGTAAGCACACTCACACAGCAGTATAGAAGATGTGGGTCAAAGCTTGTGCCAGGTCTGAAATCTCTGTTGTGCATTGCAATTCACCAGCTGCACGGGTGAAATGGAGCAGATGCACAAGTACTGCTTTGAAAGGTTGGTCACACTGGACAAAAAGTAATAATGCTTACTTCAAACTAAGAATGTACTTCCAGTTTTAGGTTTCAACTTCTTGATACACCCTCTTTTCTTCATTTGCTACTTTAAAAAAAACCAACTGTGAAGTCAGGAAAAAAAAAATAATCCAGTCCTTGCTTAAGTAATATTTAAGGGGGAAACATCCCAAGCTGATGGATCTGCCGGCTGATCTTTAGCTGGTCAGAAGTGGAATGGCTATATCTGAACAGTGGTTTGATAAAATATTAAATCTTTTTCCTCACTGATATATAAAGTAGCCATACAATAATGGTTAAAGCTCTTCCTCAGTACAAGCCATTATTCTTATCAAGATAGCATTATCAAAAAAATATTTCAAAAAAATCATGATGTCAACATATTTTACCATTTTCCTTAGGTTAGGAATTGGTGATGTTTTATAATTTGTGCTTGGTGACACTAGTTATTTGTTATTGGCTAATATCCTCTTTGTAGGTACAGCGTGAAGCTCAAAAATGATTATGGTTCTCTTGCTAGAACAGTGTTGAACTGAAGTAGAAATTTGATTCTAGAAGTTTCTAGAAATTTCCCCAGTCAATGAAAGCAAGAAATTGGGTGGCCTCGATTTTTAAGAGTTCAAACATAAGCAATGACTCATTAAAGAAATATGAAATATTTGCAAAGTTATTGAGAAAATTATATTAAACAAGCATGGAGAAAAGTCAGACTGCTTTTGAATAATCCAGACACATGGAAAGAAAGACTTCAAGAAAAGTTACTTGAATTTTCTCCTTCCTACTTATTTTCTCCTTGTTTTCCTAACAGAGCAGTGTACTCTTATAAAACGACCACCAAAAAAGCCTTACTAGTTTAGGCACATAAATGACTTCAGAATCAAGTATTTAAAACAGTTTTTGCATTCCTAAATATTAAGCATTTAAAGTATTTATAGGTTTTCCTACTGTTACATGTCTTTATTTGAAATTCTCTCAGATAAAAATGTGCACATAACAGGGTTAAATGACATCTGACCTCTTCTCCGACTTCTAGTCATGTGATGAAAAATGCTTTTGAAAATATTCAAGTCTAGATACAGGAAGATGACTAAACTCCTAAGCTTTTGTCTTCTAAAAAAATTCCCATTGCTGCCAAAGCTGGTGAAGCTTCTCTGATGGTTACAACGGTGGGAGCACTGAGGCAGAAAAGCTTCCAAGCGCCCGCCAGCATTCTCGCCACCGTGCCTTCTACCTACCTCCTGCAAATCTCTGGTCCTGCCTTGAGAGGATGGGGAGCCACACGTTCCTTGTCATAGATGCCTTTCCTCTCACAGAGCTTAACATTGGGCAACTTCACATAAATGCATAACAGACAAGGAGCACATTTGTTTAGCAAGGCAGCCAGCAGGCTTACTGTACCACCCCCCCCCCCCCAACATTTAAAGAATGCAACTATCTTCTCTCTTTCCTTTCCCATGTAGCTTGAGAATTACATCCAAGACAGTATGAAGAAAGAAATGGTAGAGATCCAGCAAACTGCAGTGCAGAACCAGACTGCAGTAATGATTGAAATAGGCACAAACTTACTAAATCAAACAGCTGAACAGACCCGCAAATTAACAGATGTTGAAGCACAAGTAAGTAATGAATTTCAACCTAAAAATGCTTCTGCTTCCCAAACACCTACAACTATACATTTAACACAGTCTAGTGCTACACTATTCAGTTCAACAATTAGAAGTCAATCATAACCAACAGTCTACCCATCTTAAGGAAACATTTGTATTTGGTAATACATAGTTCCATCTCAAGCTCACTGTCGTCACTTGAAAGTCTTCCATTATAGCAGGATTTGAAGTATGTCTAGCATACTTCATGCTGCATTCGTCTTTAAAGCAAATATACTTAAAACTAGTATGCTATATCCAAGCACCGGTTGGGTACTAATATGCTTTGATACAGCCCTTGTTGTGTACCTCTGTTGTTATTCACCTCTCACCACCAGATCTTAGCTAAACCAGAGCTCCTCCAAACTGCCTTTGTTCCATTTACCAGACTAATTGTTTTTTTAATTTTAAGTTTTCCTTTGTTTTTTTTTAAGATTCTTATCAAGAAAAATGCCTCTCTTTAATGAATGTTTTCACAGATGCTGTAAGTGGGATAATAGTTGATTTCCAGCAAAACGCACTACATTATTGCTATTTAACGGAGGGAAAAAGAAACAAATCAGAGATGAATCAAGAAAAAAAGGAATTAGGAGGAGGCTACTAGAGAAGTGTATTCACATAGAAATAAACTTGCTACTCTATATATTATTCTCTAAATTATTTCAAACAAAAAATATTAATAGGTTTAATTATTGCTTTAATTGAAAAGCACTAACTACAATTAGACATTCTGTGAAACAGAATGCAGGTTTCAAGGAAGGACACGTCCAATCAATGTGGAATGGTATGTATTTGTAGCTTCGCTAACATGGTAGGAAAATTCAGACATGTAATTCCCAAAGCAAATAATGAATATAGCGTGCAGCACATAACATTTTATATAATGTTCACAGCATGCAAACCTAAAATACTTGTTAGACATTCAACTATCTGTAGAAATAATCCAATGAATTAAATTATTTTTTTGAACCCAAACCAAGCCTTTGTGAACTCTTCGATAAACTGATAGTTCATAGCTCAGAGGCGTACTGAATTCAACTTTCTGATTGCATTATTCAGGAGCCCACTATTTTGCACATGTTCAGAGAATGTATTTATTCATTCACAGCAATGTCTCCATGGAAATTATTCAATTATTTTCTGCTTAGAGGAAGAAAATCATCACTGTAACTTTCCTTCTCTGCTTGAAATTACTGGTGACTGGGTTAAGGGGCTTAATTAACAACATAAGGAAATTAACCAAACAATTGCTCTCTCAAGGACACTTACTTTTGGCAATAGTTTTCAATTACACTGAAGTGTGAAATCATGTCCTGAATGACTGTTAAACATGAAGGACACAAGTAATCAATTCTTCCTGCCAAGGAAAGCCAAATTCTGCTGAATTAAAAAAAGGTGTTCTAAAACAATGAGAACATATTTCTAGAAAACTTGCCTCAAAGTAATGCAATCCAATACAAATAGAAAAGTATCTTCCACGTTTCCTAATACTCACATTCCTTCATTTAAAGATACAAATAAATTTAGACCTTAAACAATACATACAGAAAAGGTAACATTAAAATGCAAGGAACAAATCGACAAAAGTGTGGTTCACATGACATCATCTGGGATTAAGGAAAATAGCTAAGAGGGAACTATCTAGTGATTTCAGGACTGGGCCAAGATTTCAACCAGGGAGAGATACACAAAGTACTTACTTTCTACACCAGACTGAGAAAACAAATCAAATTATTCTCGGAACAACAACCATCATAGTTCCAGTAATGAAATGAGAATATGGTAACAGCAGGGAAGGTATAACAGCAAGACTAAAGCACACAGTAACTCTCAGCCATTGATCGTAGCATACTAGTGAAATACTTCCAATGATACATGGGAGTGTAACAACAAAATTAGTGCAAATCTGTGTATTCTTCTTCATTCTAATTCGATCAGCATTTGTGCCTAAATTAAATGTTCAAAAATAATTTTTTAATTACAGGCTTAAGTAGAGATTTGCATAATTCCACAACATAAAAATGTTACGGTTTATTTAAAGGAAGTGTACTGATTTTCAAATATTTTTATAAATTTTATTTAGGTATTAAACCAGACGACCAGACTTGAACTTCAGCTTTTGGAACACTCTCTTTCAACAAACAAACTAGAAAGACAGATTTCAGATCAGACCAATGAGATAACTAAATTGCAAGAAAAAAACAGGTAAGTTTGCCTATCAAGCCAATAAAACACTATTCCCTGAAGTGACATTCTAATGGTTTTAGAAATAAATATACTCAAGTAGGAAAATACGGCCTCGTACAGAAGCTCCCCACACCCAGTTATGCTCATTCCATGGGTCATATATTATAAAAGGCCTAGAGAATCATGCAGGTTTATTCTTCTTGTGTTCTGTTTATATATCATTCTTCATTATCTAAAGTTCTCCTTTATATGAGGAACTTAAGGTTAAAACTGAAATAATTCTCACTGCCTCAGTTGTAGCCAATTCATATTCTTCTTTAGACTTACCCAGATGAATTTACGGATTATGTATAGCCTGTCCCAAACTAAGCCAGTGCAACCACATCTCTAAAATTCTGTTTCCATGTAGTACACAGCTATCCTAATATGCAGTCATGTCATTACCACATTTTTTTTCTAACCTGGTGAGAAAAGTCAAATACTACTCATATTCAACGTTCCTTACTAATCAATCTTTTGAAATTCAGACTGATAACCAACTATTACTCCTGTCCATTTCTGCAGTCAGCTGTTGGCCAAAGGCTCATACCTTTTTTCAGCTAGTTCCATTTTCATATCACCAGGGTCTTATTTTACCTTTGGTAATAAATAGTTCACAGAGAAATCTAAAAGGAGCAATAACAGTAAGCTTTCTCCTCCAAAGACATGTTTTTCAATGAGAACCATATGCGCAAAGTGCTTTTTATTTTAAAAGAATTAGCTTAAAAAAACCAGGAGACATGTTTTGACATTTTTGTTCACTACTATACTACATTTATATATGCTCCCTAAAGATTTTATCTACCAGCTTAATAAAAACAAGCATCCTTATCAAATGGAAAGCAGAATAAATACTGAATTTTAAAATGTCACTTTTTTTTTGTTTTGAACTCAGCAGACCCCTGTAAAACCCACATAAACACAAAAGCATTATTTCTCACCTGGCAAAAAATGATCTGAAATCGAGCTAATCTGCTTGAAACATAATTACAGGGTTCAGGATTTTTTTCAGTAACAGTAATGGATTTTAGGTGAACTTTTCATTTCCAGCCATGCATCTTTTAACATCAGCTTTCTCAAAGTCTGCATCACGACAATTACCAATGAAGTAATCTTCCAGCCAGTCACTTACTCACGCCAGCTCCAGAACTGGAGATGGGTAACACATCTTCAAGTAACTCTTTGCATGTTTTGCTGTCTTAATACCCTAACATTTATTTAAGTATATATTTTATTATAATTACAGGACATTTGAAATGTTCATAGGTTCATCTTTAACTAAGTTTCATCTTTTAACTGGGTAAAAACATGAAATCTTTCACTATTATGCCTAACCTGTGAGAGAATGGTATTCAAGACACTTCATAGCCATAAGGAATGGTTATTTCGGGTGTAGATCCATTTTACACTCCCTGTACTTCCAGCACTACTATTCTTTTTTCAGAACCAAACAGTATCTTTCCTTTCATAACACTGAATTATCAGACACCCAACTGTTACACTTTAAAACCCTGTGATACAGACTACACTCGATAATGTTGTTAATTAATGTACCAATTAGTTATATAATAAATTAAAGCATATATATCAAACTAAACTCAGCTTTCATTTAGATTTCTACTGCATGCACAGCCCCAGAGAATGAAGCTGAATACTTATGAAGAAAGAAACTTCTGCAACAGGCCTGATTCTCTTTACATCAACTCCCAAATATTTTTGAGAGCCTAACTGTAAGCTTTTGTTTAGCTTTCTAGAAAAAAGAGTTCTTGAGATGGAAGACAAGCACACACTTCAGCTGAAGTCAATAAAAGATGAAAAAGATCAGCTTCAAGTCCTAGTAGCCAAACAGAATTCTATTATAGAAGAACTAGAAAAGCAGTTAGTTACAGCTACAGTAAACAACTCAGTTCTGCAAAAACAGCAACATGATCTGATGGAGACTGTTCATAACTTGCTTACTATGATATCTACACCAAACTGTAAGTAAAAGCAGACATGCTTATATCACTTGAGTGACATTCCCTAATTTGTGTACATTATTACCCATAAAGACTTACAGCCAGTTTCCTCATGCTTCTGCTTCTCAAAAAGTAGAATTTTTTTTTGGCCTTAAATTCTGCGAGTTAACTGACCTATTTTTTAGGGATGGGGGGTGGGGGGGAACAACCACAACATTTATGTGGTTTGTTTTCAAGATTTTGCTTGTCTCCTGTGGTTTATATTGGTTTGCCTGCCCACTTCTTCAGCGGTTCAACAAAACAAAGAGATGCCAAGTATCCTTGATCTCACATGGCATTCATTCACCTGGCAACACACACTCCCTTTAGCACCTCTCTATGCCCCAAACAACCGAAAGTCCCAGCCCAGGGCAGCAGGGACTCCCAAAAGTCCTCCAGTCTTTCAGTGAAGCCTCCCTCTTCACCCTAAAAATCCCTCAGCCTAGCAAATTTTATAGGCTGTAATCTCACCCCTAAATGCTTGAGAGCCCTGCAACAAATCATAGCCACCGAGCATGGCTTCCAAATTTATGCAGATTCACATGCTCCATAAAAAAACCACACAAACCATAAACTGAAATTTATGACTAAACAGGATTTGAGCAAATGAACAAATTCCTTACCTTGAATTTCATGTCTAATACGGAACTTTGACAAATTAAGAAGGCATAGCTGTTCTATATAAAAGAGTAAAGAATCTGACATGTTTGCTTTAAAGCTCTCAGGGCTGGAAATACACAAGCATATAGAACCTCTGAAAAAAGGATTTAAAATTAAATGCTAGGAGAATTTTAAAATAGTTGCCATTACAACTTAAAAGACAGTACAGATGGACAGTGCTACATTACTGTAAGCTGGGTCACAAAAAAAGGAAAAAGGTGTTCGGAAGTCCTTGCTTTCAGTAGTGTCCTAACTTGTATGATGTTGTAGGTTTTTCTCAACAAAGTAAACCCCAAGTTTTTTGTCTTAATAACTGACACTATCCCCTTAAATACCATTACCAAGGCTGTACATGTTCCTGCTGATGTTATCTGCTGTGCTAGTGCACAAATAAGTAAACAAGTCAAAGTCAAGTTGGCTACAACACTGTTAAACCCAGAGTGGAAAAAATAATGAATGTTTGCCAAAAAGACAAAATTAGCAGGGAAAGCGTCTAAGACAGTATACAAACAATAGAGTGTGGAAAAGCAATTAAAACACTGAACGTGTTATTTTTATATTTAAGGCAAAGCATGTAAACAGGTAAATAATGAATAAGCAAGCTAAAAAGAACATAATAAGCAACTGTAATATAAGCATGTATTTATATGACACCTAAAACTTTCTACTAACTGGCCGTGTTTGTTAGATTAAATTAAAAGGGAAAATACACAGAACCAGCCCCAAAAGGGTCAAATATGAAATATCAGTCAGCAGGCAAAATGCCAGGAAATTCCAACCTCCATAGTTAATAAAGAACTGAACAAAAAGATGAGCCTTAGATTGTTCTGTAAAATAAGAAGGCTTAGGCATATTAAAATGTATTTTTTTACACAAATGAATTCCAGAAGGGATGTTTTCGTAGTGGATTAGGCTGAGCTACCAAGCTTCAGCTTGGTGCATACAAAGTTGTTCCTGCTCAGCACCGGGGCAAAAAAACTAGCTAAAACTTTGTAAGAGTAGTTATTCCAATCAGCTGTTAACTCTTACAGTATGAGAGTACTGGCCAAAAGTCATTGTTAATATCATCAGCTGCTAGTTAGATACGTTTATAATAGTAGTTAATGCATGCAGAGGTTGCAATGCACGGAGGAGCCCAGCAAAGGCAATGAATGGAAGCAGATACTGCTCAGCTGAATGAGATGCTGTATCCTAAGTTTTCTTACTCAACATTGTAGTAAGCGTCAGCACTTTTCAGCCTATCAAGCAAACATGCTCATATCAGAATAATGTCTCTAAATAATATGAAGTAACAACATACATCATTAATACCTCAATATGTCATTTCTTTCAGGTCCAGGTGTATTTTTCAGAAGTGCTTTAAGCTGAGTACATAATTTATTGCTTCTCAGTAACTTCTATTCATCTCCTCTAATGCCTTCAAATTCTATTGTATTTTAGCAGCTAAGAACAACTTCATAGCTAAAGAGGAGCAAATCAGCTTCAAAGACTGTGCTGAAGCTTTCAAATCTGGACTGACAACAAGTGGAATCTACACTTTAACAGTTCCAAACACTGCACAAGAAAAGAAGGTAGGATGCCTATAAAGTGCTACCTAGGCATACTCTGTGTCAAAAAGTTATTTGATCTGGTAAATATGCTATTTTAAATGTTAGTTGATAGTGAAGTTTATTACTTACAATGTTTTTTATGAGCATTTAATCACTTATAGATCTGAGTATCTCACAGGGAGAGGAAGGTCCTTCAGGTGAAATCTTGGCTCCATGGAAATGAATGAGCATTTTGTTGTTCACTTCAGCACAGCAGAATTTCATTCCTCATTTCCACATAATTAACACTGTTAAAGCAATATAGTACTGGAATTTTTTCCTAAAATCTCTAACTCCAACACAGTTGCTCTGCATGATCAGCAATCTCCTGTCTCCTCTAAGTTCCTTCATATGGCCAAGTCCCTTCAGGTGGCAAGAAGGGGGGCATGCAAGAATACATGGATGTGTATTAATGTAAGCAATCTACCAGTACTAGACTAGTGTATGGGTTCCAGTTCCTTGTTATACAAAGTTTTAAGGGCATTTCTATAACAATTAGATTAGCAGTTAGATCCCTACAACTGACACTGGGTAACAGGGAAGACTTTCCTAGAAAATACTGCTCTAATTTAAATAAAAGGTGAGAGTTTGCAGTGGTGTAGCTATATCAGTTTAAATTCCTCTGTGGATATTTTTTTCCCCTATGCGTTTAACTGAAATGAACGTGAATGTCAATTTAAGTTAAAGCAATACAGCATACCTCTACAGAAGAGGCCTTGAGCTAAAAATGGCACTCAGTGGATGAAACACTGGATGCCTGGTAGAAACGCTCCATCTACTGAAGTGAATAAAATTAGAAAGCTTCAGATAGTATAATTCAGTTGAAACAATCAATAAAATCTGAAAGGGAGGAAAGTCCCAGGTGGACTGTGAGGATAAAGAACCAAAAACTGCAGTGAGCATTCTGAAGAGTGGAGCTCAGATGATGAATGTTTGCTTCCAACTTCTCAGACACAGCACGCTGAGGAGGCTAAGGGACATTTGAATATAAACAAAAATGCTTAATATATTTCTTAGACAAACACTAAATCATTTTCTAATCTTTTTATTTTATAATTTCATATTGTAGACCTTATTTCCTTACAAAAAAATGAAGTATTTTATGGAATTCCTAAGGCTCTACTTTATTATATCAGAAATACTTGGGGAAAAAAACCTAACAGAAAATGTACAAAAGCAGAGGAAAATGAAGGCACATGTGGAAAAGCAATTGGTAAAAAAAGAAAGCATTTTTTCCCCCAAGTTTTGATAGCAAAGGTTTAGAAATTAAGTAAGTTCACCAGTGACTAGTCTTTGAAGTGCCAGAACTTCATCTACCCCAAGCCAGACTTTGTGATCTTTACCCTTACAAAGCTCTCAACTAAAGGAAATAAGCAATTTGTTTGGATAAGATCTGTAAAATACAATACATAAACCCTGGAATTTTTGCAGATACCATCTAGAGGAATGATGATATCTGCAATCTGCTTCTCTTGGAAAAAAAAAAAAAAAAAAGGAGGCTGTTTTTCCGCTGGAATAGTCTAGTCTATATTCAATACATCTGTTTCACAGGAAAATCAGTTACATGAGATGCAACAAAGTGTTTTATTAGATATGAAGCAGATTGGTATTCAAATAGCAAAAAATATCTACAGTCACAATTTTAAATGTTAAAAGAGCTGCAAGCTACTACATCTCTAAAGTAAAAGATGGCAGCAGTCTTTGTTAGACATCTCAGGAAGGGTTACATTCCTTGAATTTCTTAAAATTGCTTGTCTCAAGCTTTTACCTTAGTTTTTAACTTTACTGTCAAATATAGTATACAGAGCATGCACATCTAAAAGCAGACACAAGTGCATGCCATATTACAGAATGAAAATTTCTGTCATAAACTTTAACACTGCATTGTCAAAGCCATAAATGTTTAGGCAATTTATATGATCTGAGAAGCCAGAGCCAAAACTAAAACCTACCAAAATATTCTATCCCTGAAAACACTACAATCGCAAATTTCCTATACTATAAAATCTTAAATCCTTTACATTTGACCATGGAAGCCTAAGACACTTAACAAAAATACCCATTTTGGTAATTGACTAGGTTAAAAAAAGTGGTTAAAATGTAATACTTTAATTAAATTAGCGATTCATTTAATAACAAAAATTTTTAAATCTTATTCTGCCCACCTCAGAATGAAAAAGACACTTAAAAAGACAACAAAGGTTTTACTTACTATATGACATGACAAATAAGAGACTAAAAAGTTCTAATCTGATACAGATATTTTTATACAAATACAAATGCATAAGAGGAGCTGTCAGGGGAAGTAGAGGTTTAGGGATAATCAACACGTTACACCATTTTCAACTGTTTATGATGTAGATGGCCATTTGGACCAGGAAACAGAATGACCTTTTTTATTTGCCAAAAGTGCTGTGCTGCTGTTTATGTTTTTGTCTTTTCCTCTTGTAACACCTCCTGACCTCCCAACAGGCTTATAAACAACTTCTGTGTAATCTGTAACTTATCTCACTTTACTAATTGTCTCCCATCATGATCCAAAACTAAAGAGTTGCAGAGAACCGAGAGGAAAACAATTATTCCATTCCATTAATATTTTCAAGCTCTCAAGCTTTCCTGTTCTGCACCAGGACAAAAGCTAAGTCCTTTCAAAAACACGGAGGAAAAACAGCAAAAGACTGCTGACACAAGGAAAAATGGCAGAGGCAAACTCATGGAAAGTCAATAACTTCACGTTTACAGCAGTACCCTGAACCAATTAACCTCCTGGTCTTAACCAGGCAGAATAGTTGAATCTGGATGACCCTAATATATTAGTTCAACTGTTACCACAAGCATTACCAACTTATTACCCCAAATCTTAAAATAGTGGCTGAAGCAGTACCTAAGCTCTTCCTCATTTCCACCCCCATTGAGCTGAATGTTCATCCTGGAACTGACACACATTCCAAGCCAAGGTCTTTTTAACCAGAACCTTCTTGCAGAAAGTGATCTGGACAAGTTTGAATTTACCAGCAAAATGAGTTTGCGTAACTTCCCTAAGAAGTGGTCACCCAGACATCTAGCTAGTCGTTTCAAAAGGAGCCCACGCCATGGACCTTACGTCTAAAATACACATACACAAATTGTTTCCTACCCCAAGCATTAAAAAAGAACGTATGTGTAGCTTCTCTGATACTGTAACAGGTCAGAGGAGGTTGTGAATTTCAGAAGTCTCATCATCTGTCTTTTTCATTGGTAACTGGTATTAGGTTAAAATACATTATAAACCACGCGTGCAGTTATTTTTTTTCCACAACAAGGAAACGAAGACTGCAATTCGTACCTAGTCACATCTCTAGGAGCTGGAAACAGCAGAATACAAAAATCACTGAGCATCATGAGTCCAAAGTGTTCAGACGACAGCCAGAAGTGATGCAAAGGGACACTGCACAGATGTGGCAACCGCACTTGCTCTGCCATAAAAACTGTAGTGGATCTTCATCCTGATAACTCAACCAGAGCCTTACCATTCACAAAGTAGGTCTGAAAACACTTATACCCCAAACATCCTAACATACAAGAAATAAGAAAAAAGTTACTTGCTCTGAAAGTCAGCTTCCTAGACAGTGGAGACACCGAGTTGACTGCTCACAGCTTATGCGCTTATCATTTTTGGAAAGGGAAAAGAACTTTGGAAAGTTCTGATTACATGTACTTTATAGTATTTTCAAAAATACTGATCTTTAGCTGAAGGTAAGAAATATAAAGAGCTGACCTTAGCTCTCACAGTGCTACAGCTGCTAGAACTGCAAGTACTGAAGCAGTTCACAAGACAAATCAAATATTCCCCCTGCCAATTTGTTGTAATTTGAGAGGCTAATCTCTTTATTCTTTTTGGCATCTGTTTGAAGACTCCTGCTGCCTGCCTAATCTTGGTATCTATTTTTACTACTTTTATGAAATGTTACATTTCTTCCTTTTGAATATAAAACCTAGGCTAGGCTGAAAGGTCAGAAGAGTTCTGTTCTAGTACTGAGTGTTAGAGAAAGCCTCATATGCATATCATTTTACTGGAGAATGAAGATTTTTTTTTTAAAAAAAGAATTTACAGTCCAAATAAATGCTTCCTCTCCCCTCATCTTTCATATACATCATGACGAAATTCTTCCCTCTGCAGACTGACACAGCAATTTATTGTGTTTATTTTAAACTAAGCAAATCCTTTTCTTAATCTTCATTTTACTGCATAGCCTGTCTCCATCCTTAGAATTACTTATAAATAGACATCATTCACTGAAGTATTTTAGTAAACAAAAATAAAAAGAGATCAACTAATTTAATTAATTTTCTTTCTGTAATCTTTACTGCCATTTTTTTCATTGACTTGAATATTTCCCAATTTAAAAAAAACAAGTGTGTATGTAAATTTGAAGTTCCTAGTTATACAGCAAGTATTTTCATGTTGTTTAGTCAGAGAATTGATTTCTAGGGAAATGATCTGGAAAGCAAAGGAATGATTTCATGAGCAAAGCTGCATATGTGAGGGCTGGAATGACAAGCTTGGCAATCAAGCCTGAAAGCAAAACATTTCACTCTATGACGCCGACTTGATAGGTGGTAAAAAGAATTTTCACTTTTTAGCTAGTTCAAGGAAGCAAGCGTCCAACCACAAAGTACAACAGTTAGAAACAATATGCTGAAATCTCCAACAACAATAATTTTCTCAGCTTTTAAAACAGTTACTATGATACTAGAAGGAGATGATGTAACCAGTGCATTCCCTTCGCCTGTGCCACACTTTCCACCTAGAAAAGAAAAGGATTTTCCTTTCCAAGGCCATAAACCAGGCATCTTTTAGAAACGTTACAGGTGACTTACAGGAATTTTTTTGATGTGGAAAAATTATACTTCCAAATTTACATAAACTTTAGAAAATCGTTACTGGTAAGAAAAATCTACATGAGATTTTTATGGACTTCAGTTCCTACTAAATTACTTCTCCCTTTGGGTAACGAATTTGAAGTACACCAGCATTTATCTCAAAGAGTCTATAGTGTCTACAAAAGCTAATTGTCTTACCATTCATATTCAAAATGGATACTGGCTGTAATAGGAATAATTTATGTAAGACATTCACAGTCATTCACTGTTTAAGAATATTTTAATCTCATTAGAACTAAATAAAGTGCTAATTCAAGGTGTTTAAAGTAATAATTACAAATGAATTGAAATTTAGGTGATAGGCATCAAGGAAATTGCACATAACATTCAAAAACATCATTTAACATCTATAGTAGGATATCAGACTGGACCAGTGGCCCATGTAAATTAATTCCCAGCCTCCCTCTAAGTAGTTAAAAACTACACGTTTCAGAGAAAGGTAAAACAGTTCTATTCTCAGTCTGGCTGCTTATACTGTCCTTTCAGTGGGGTGAAGCTTCAGAGTCAACAACTTTCTCTACAACCAATGATATCTGACAACTGTTAAATCATCATTTTAACTTGTAGCAATGCTTAATAAAAAGATATGCATCTGCTTTAGCCCATCCCTAGTATCCCTCCTCATAGCCTCCTGTGAAAATTAATTTTCACATATGCATTACACATCACATGAGTTAGCTCTCTCAAACAGATTGATCATCTTTTACAATACCTTATCTTCAGCCTTTCCTTCCAAGGCATTTTTCATTTTTACTAAGTTGAATTTATATAGTATTACTAAATTGAATTTATATGGTATTACCAAATCTCTACCAAACATTAAATACAGAGGTCAGTAAAACCAAACAAAAGCTAGGCTTTGAGGCACACGGAATAGCATACATCAGTACAAATTAAAATTGTGGCTTTCAATTAAATTCTATTTACGTGACATACTTTAACAAGTAATCCCTAATCCAACTCTTTCCCTTATTTCTTTTATCTTTCCTAAAAATCTCCAGTTGAATGTCTCACAGTTCTGTGATGTTGAACAAAGAGTCTAGATACAACCTCCAAATACAGTGTCTGCTTTGGATTTCCAATGTGTTAAAGCCTACGGAAAAACTAATATGTAAATATTTGCAGCTCCAAGCGCTTTCCTTCCTTTCAAAAGTCTGAAGCCTTTGAATACTATATATGCCACTGCTTGCACTGTAAATACCATTTGATTTATATAAATATGTGTGTACATGGGTGTACAGCATACGTAAAATAGATATACCCAGAAATACATGCATGTCCAAAAAGAGCCAACTACTTTGAAAATTTAGTAAGGAGGACACTTTACTTCCTAAAATGACACAAAACACTGACACTGGACAGAAGGAAACTCTGGCTTCTCTGAAGTCCTATTTTTTCAATTATTTTTGAGGATCTCCAAATGTTTAGCAATAACTTGGTAAAATCAAAGACGATCTTATGAATATTTGAAAACATCTTGTAGTTGTTACTTTTTTGTTCTAAAACATAAGCTATTCATTGTGGTCTGTATATATAATAACATGTCTTCAAGATTTAACTTTCAGATAATAGTAATTCTACACCTAGATTCAATTTTGAGGTCAGACCATCTGCAAAGGTATTGGACAATGACAGTGGAAATAAAAACATATTTCAGATTGCTCATTTGTTGAATTTAACTCTCACAAACCATGGGAAATTTGAATGGGTCTCTCAAAAAAAGCTGGAGAAGTGAAAACATCTTTCAGGAAAAATATTTAATCAATCAGGCAACTCACAAAAATATCAGTCCAAGAAGGACAGTATAGAGTCAGAAGCTACATTAATTTCTTTCTTCCTTTAAGACCAGCTATCAGCTATTTTTAAGGTGTTATTTGTATTTTTTAAGCATGATACATACTTAAGAAACACATTTATTTGTGGACAAACACAATTGATTTGTATGAAAGCTATGAAAACCAGCATTTTTAGGTTAATACATATTTTGCACTTACTCACTTTAAAATATGTCACTACATAGGACAGGGACTCTTTATCAGGGAGTGTAGTGACAGCATGATGGGTATCGGTTTTAAATTGAAAGGGGTAGATTTAGATTAGCTATTAGAAAGAAATTCTTTACTCTGAGAGTGGTGAGACACTGGAACAGGTTGCCCAGAGAATTTGTGGATGCCCCATCCCTGGAGGTGTTCAAGGCCAGGCTGGATGGGGCTTTGAGCAACCTGCTCTCCTGGGAGGTCATCCTACTCATGACAGGGGGGTTGGAATAAGATGATCTTTAATGGTCTCTTCCAACCCAAATCATTCTATGATTCTATCCTGCAGAATTATGCAAAGTACATGCTTTGTATTTTGGTTTTCCCATGACTGCATGCACTTACAGTGGCACATGCTTACTCTGGTAGGCCTACTGTGACATGGAAACTGGTGGAGGTGGTTGGACCGTTATTCAGAGACGTGAGGATGGCAGTGTGGACTTTCACCGGACATGGAAAGAGTACAAGATGGTAAACAATGTTTTCTGAAGCCTAAATATTAGTTGTTATTATTATCTGAAATCTGATATAATAAGGTAATATTAATAGCATCCTTAGAACGTAAGCAGGTTTTAAAAGTTGTCTTTGTCCTTAGATGTTCATTTAGGAATGTCATAGAAGTTGTTTGCCTCAGCAGACTTGCAAGTGTGATGTTTGTTTTTAAAGAGAAACCTCACTTTTCTTTAATCAGCTGTTCCATGATATGTCTACATTTTTTGAGTTATTTATATTTGTGTTTCTAGTGGCAACAGTAGAAACATTTCCAAATCTACTAAGTAATACTGATTCACTATTTCAGATTCCTGAGTTTGTCTTCACTGAAATTAACTTTTTGAAATATTGGAGATCTATAACCCTCACAGACACAGTAAAATTCTTAGTTGACAGATTGAAAACTATTAAACTTAAAAGCTGATAAAGTTATCATTTCAAGCTCAAAGAAAAAACAAAACAAAGCTATTTAAATATACAACTTGAATTACAGGGATTTGGTGATCCTGCTGGGGAGTACTGGCTGGGAAATGAGTTTGTATCTCAACTGACTAATCAGAAGCGTTATGTTCTTAAAATACACCTGAAAGACTGGGAAGGAAATGAGGCATATTCATTGTATGACCACTTCTCTCTAGCAAACGAAGAACTAAAATACAGGTAAGCAGAAAAATCAGTTCTGAATAAAAAGAATCTGATAATAATCATTCTAGACTGTGTAGATGCATGACCTTATCTCATACAAAGTATGACATTTTTTCACTTCACTCAGAAAATAATGTTTGCTCCATTTTTCACCTATTTCTTAAAACAATCTTAATATTTTTTTTTTCCCTAACAGAAACAATGTGCATTTTATTAGGGCACTATGGGTGAGTGTAACACAAAGATGGTATGGTATGGGATACATTTGACAGTATAGTGGATGGCAGTGCACAATATTCAGGGTAATAGGAACCTGTCTGCAGTTGCTATCAAATCCTGATTCTAGGCGATAAATACATTTATAGAAGGCGGATGACTTAGATGAACAGTACTGCAAGGAGATTTACCACTTAAGTCAGTGGCTAGTAGGAACTGTACTGTCATTGGGAAGAGCACACTGAGGTAATGCTACCTTCTCCTTCCGTGACCCACTGGCTTGAATTCTCAAAGAATAAAAATTCTACCTGAGAAAATGAAGCTAATAGCAAAAGTCCAGTCTCACTTCCTACAAACCTGTCACTTTAAACACCAGATTTTAATATACCTATTTCCTTATGCTCCCATCATTCTGTAAAATGTAAAGCTTCATAATTTCTTCTTACATATTTGGTTAAAATAGGAAATAATATACACTTTAAAGAAATAATTTATATATAAATAGATATTATCGTAGTATTATACATTTTATATAGTATCATAGTGTTACACATTTTGAAACAGTATCAGCCATAGCTGAAATATACGGGGAGGTCATGCTTCATTCTACAGTCCCTCTGTAAATGCAGTTGACTTTTTTTGATTGGTTAGAGAAGAAACTAGAGACTCTACAGTAGAACAGATGCTTTCCTACTGCATTGTCCAGGAAATGATTCTTTATAAGAATCTTGGAGATTCATGGAGCTTTAGGTGACTGGATAGAAAAATCACCTAAATCTAGATGAATTTCTCCAAGATGTCTAGCAGCTCTTTGTTGTAAACAAAGTCAATCTGACACTCGAGAGATCTGATGCTGTTCACAGAATGGTAGGGCTTGGAAGGGACCTTTGGAGATCATCTAGTCCAACCCCCCTGCCAGAGCAAGTTCACCCAGTGTCTCTCATCCAGGCAGGGTTTGAATATCTCCAGAGAAGGAGACTCCACAACCTCTCTGGGCAGCCCGTTCCAGTGCTCTGTCACCATCAAAGTAAAGAAGTTTTTCCTCATCTTTGGACAGAATTTTCTGTGTTCCAGTTTGTGCCTGATGCCTCTTGTCCTATCATTGTCCAACACTGAAAAGAATCTGGCCCCATCCTCTTGACACCCACCCTTTAGATACTTATAAGCATTGATGCGATCCCTTCTCAGTCTTCTCCAGGCTGAACAGACCCAGGTGTCTCAGTCTTTCCTCGTAAGAGAGATGCTCTCTGTCACTTCAACTCAAGTCTTATATGCAAAGCAATCCAAAACTATCAGCATCTCCCTCCCCCAAAAACATTAGATCTCAATACCTTAGTGGTATACAGTTGTCTCAACTCCAAAGCAAATATTTTTTCATCTGGAAATACTCAGAATCTACAGCAGAGATTTTTTTAAAGTAATGCTTTAAAATACTTATGAAAGCAACCTTTGCAAAACGGGTCACTTTCCTTGTCCACTTAAAATATTAAAAAAAATTACTGAAAACTAAGATGGTTGTCTGTAAATAGATACTTTACTTTAAAATGCAACCAAACATGGTTTGATCATAGAATGCAATGGATTAAAGAATATATTTAACATTATGAAACAGGAAAAAATCTAAGAAAGTATTAAAAGCAGCTTTCATTGCAGTGAAACTATTAATACATTCTGAATGTTGAAAAAAATGAGTTGGGTCATAAAACTAAAAATTCATAGAGAAACTGAGATCAGAATGGACTTCACTTGAGTGAATGGACTACACTTGAGGTAGTGTTAGGTTAACAGTTGGACTTGATGATCTTAAAGGTCTTTTCCAACCTAAATGATTCTATGATTTAACACTAATAAATCTATGAAGGATGTGACAAGGAACAGTAATTAGGAAAGCAGAAAGGGAAATACTGAGAAACTCCTATATTAACAGTTACTAGTTGGTAATTAGTAGCCCAGGTTATTTCTTATAAATGCAAAGTTGTAATGCTACATTGCCATGTTGTGCTAATGGCAAAATAGTAATCGAAGAAGTTTTGGTTTAAACTTTTGTACTCAATTAAAATAAAATAATAGCACACAATGTACTTACAGTATTAAGAAATGCATAATATATATGAAAAATTTCAGGAGTTATTATCTACCTGCTCTCATTTTCTTCTAATATGACATGAATAAAACAGTCATCTCTACAAATGTGGAGGCTGTTCATTAGAATATTGTGCTGACCATTTCCACTCTTAGGAAAACATTATGCTGCAAAACAGCTTACAACAGTACATTGGCCAGAAGAGAACTGAAATATTTGAACAGGATATTTATTGCAAACTATTCCATCATTATTTTGCACATCAACTACCATTAACTTCCACATAATAATTGTTTTTCCATTCTTCACTTCTACAGGATCTACCTTAAAGGACTTACTGGGACAGCGGGCAAAATAAGTAGTATAAGCCAACCAGGAAATGATTTTAGCACAAAGGATGCAGACAATGACAAATGTATTTGCAAATGTTCACAAATGCTAACAGGAGGTAGGAATGTTTTTATGTTTCTCAGTCTTCCTATTTTTATTGGCACTGAAATTGTCTGTGAGATAAATAGTAATAATTTTGACTGAGTGAATTTTGACTATTGAAGAAGTCCAAAATTCACAGAGAGAAATGCTAGTACGGTGACTAGAAATGAAATATTTTATCATTGGACAAAGGTTAAAGTAAAACAAGAGAAATTAAAACTGGAGAAAAAAAACCAGTCTCTCAAGTTGGGGTACAAGAAAATCTGTAATTGTGGAACAAACCAGGGTGACAGCAGATTCTTTCAAGGAATGAGATAACATAGTCCCAGAGATCAAAACACTTAACCCCCACAAAAAACTTATTTTAGAGGTTCAGTTGATCAGTGAAATGTCGCCTGATTCTTTAGGCACAAACCCATTCCCTAACTATCCAGAGCAGAAGGAAACCCCAAAAGCTGCTGTATACTGTACATGCCACAGAAGAGTACGAAAATGTAATTCATTATGATTATGAAATGGCAATACATACATAAATTTAAGATACATCACATATGAAATATCTACATTTTTCTAATGATTTTTCACTAGTTACTGGAGCTTTAGGTGGGTATTTTTATCTTGAACCACACAAGCCATTCTATAATTTGTCAATCTAGAATTCCACATTCTGAAATGTAAACAAACTGCTTTGTAAATTTGACTTCTCTTCCTGTTATCTCTTAAGCAGTGGCCTGTTTCCCTATAGCACCAAGTTGCAAGACAAAAGACAGCTTCAGTTTATCCAAAAGGATAATTGGATTACTGCCCTGTAAAACAGAATACACGCATTATCGCCATCATAACAGAAGTATAAAAATATTATCTCATATAATAAAAATAAATTTTCCTTATGACCCACTAACAGGTCAGGACCACAAGGGTACAAAATAAGTTTGGGTTCCTTTTTTCTCCTTTTCCTTCTTACCAAGTTTCAGCACAGAGGTTTTGAACTAATCTGTACAGAGAACTAAAACGGATAACTGATTTAATCCTCTAAAAACAATTAAGAAAGGAGTTTAAATCTGTGAAGAACAGAAATTTACCAAAGAGTAGATAAAAAACAAAGAAGACTCAATATTGTTATAGTTCAAGTCAAGTTCTGCCCTGAGCCTGTCAACAATAATGTTTGGTATCGGTAGTAAATTAAGCTTGATTGAAAGCCTTTCCTTCTCAATTTTAAACTACTATGTATTACATAAGATTCAAGAGTATATAGTGGATACATAATACATTTTCTTGCAGAGTTTGAGGGACATATGTTATACTGACACTTCCAAATCATACCAATGAAAACCTGGTTTTAGATTTCCTTTTAATTTCAAGAGAAGAAAGTGTCCTTCTATACGATTATGAAAATTACCCGTGCTTACATTTTCATCTGCTGATGGTTTTGTTTGTTTACTGTCTTGCAGGATGGTGGTTTGATGCATGTGGTCCTTCTAACCTCAACGGAATGTATTACCCATTACGACAGAACAACAACAAGTTCAACGGTATCAAGTGGTACTACTGGAAGGGCTCGGGATACTCTCTCAAAGCCACGACTATGATGATCCGACCAGCAGATTTCTAAATGCTTTTGCATTATGTGAATTATGTATTGTATAGTCTTCAAAGACTTCATTTGCCGAGCATATAAACACACATCTGCAACTTGTCTCATTTTCAAGCCCAGAAAACATGCGCTAATGTTCTGAAGGGATCAGTTCACTACAATTCCTGAATGGCAATAGCCTTGATCAGCTAAAGCTCTTATTATTCAACTAGACACAAGGTCTAAAGCATCAACCTGGTATAACAGTGATTTGGCCAAATGACTGAATAAAAAGAACATCCAAGAAACTGTCAGACAACTTAAGGACTCTGTTTTACTGATCATTTATGTTATGTATGTGTTAGTAAATAACTGGAACTGTGAAAAATATCTAAAATAGTTTTAGAAATATGCATTTTGCCTCATCACTGAACTTTAAACATTACTCTAATATAAAACACTTAACTAGATCTAGAACTATTTATCTCTTTGTCATGTTTGCCTTTTATGTACATAAAAAACCCCGTCATGTAATTAGCTCAATACTGTAGTTGAAGAATACATTCTTTCCTTCCATAGTCTCCTAAACTATTTCTTACACTTATTCGGGGATTTTTTCCAATAGCCTCTATTACTTTATTTAACAGAGGACAAATAGCATTTAAGTACTTTGCATTTATTCTTGGGAAATACCGTGTACAAAAATCACCATTTCTTTCAGTTTGTACTTATTACAGTCACTATATTTAAGTTACAAAAAATCCCTGAACATTACAATATAGTATGTGTTTCTTTATATTTTTATGAAGATTGCACTTTTTTCCTTTCCTTGTTTTTACCTGTAAAATAACTGATCAGTATTTTATAAACCGAGACAACGGCATTAACACCAAATGTTCAGTTGTTTATGACAATCAGTTATCACCTGGTGCTGTAGTACAGCTATACGTTTTGTAAAAATAACCTAACTGAAAAACATATGCATATTCTTTGACACAATTAAATCCACGCTCATGAGTTAAAATACAAATTACTGCATTTTAGAAACAGGAAAAAAAATAATCTGCAAATTATCTAGGGTCATAATGTTGGGTTCTTTTCAGAAAGGTTAGAACTTCTCCCTTGAAATTCTCTGTAGGTAAGCCCTCAATGTATGTCACAACGTGAATAAATTACTCTATTGGGTGATTTTTTGCTTTTTAATTACTATATGCTTTAAAATTGTGTACTATGCAGTTGAGAAGGTTGAGAAGATATTTCTTCATAAATCACGCAAAATAATTTAGTGCAGATTTTTCCCCTAATTAAGTTGGAATTCTCATGCTTAGCCTTTGCCTTAAGTAATAGTTTTGCAAATTTTTAATTTCAGCAGATGACTGAATTAGTTGGAAGGCAAAATTGTATCTCACACTAAAACAAAACAAAAACCCCAGACATAGTATTTCTGGAGGCTTACTTAACAAAGGTATTGTATCTATCTTAAAAACAGTAAATGATTTTGAGAAAGAGGGAAGAAAGCACTTCATACTGACAGTCATTAAAGCTACTGGCAGAGTACCCCACAACTCAAACCACCACCATTCTTCTCTGAAAATGGGTCAGCGTTACTAAAGGGTAGCAGTGACAAAAGTACTTCTAATATTACTTCATGATCTGATTCATTAGATTACATCTAATGAGTGTAAATTAATAGTCATCATCTGAAGAAATGCATAAAATAATATGAATGTACTTAAGATTAGTATTTAAGTATTTTATTATTTCTCCTAGCAAACTTGTAAGGATAAACATGTCCCAAACTAAAAAAAAAATACTTCTCAAAATTGCTATTATGAATTTCTAAGAAATGCCTTAAAAAGTACGTCTAGCAGAGGGCCACCAAGCTAGTAAAGGAGCTAGCCATAACAAGAAGCACAAGACACACAAAGAGAGGCTGAGAGAGATGGCCTTTTTCAGCCTGGAGAAGAGGTCGGGGAGACCTTACTGCTGTCTATGACTGCCTGATCAAGGCCACAGAGAAGACAGAGCCTTCTTCGAGGTGCACCACAACGGGACAAGAGGCAGCCATCACAAGTTCAAATTGGGGAAATGGTATTTCCTTTTTAATTTATTCGTTTATTAACAGGAGGCTGGACTGGACAAGTCCCTTGGAGCAGAGCATTGAACTAGACAACCTACAGAGGTCCCTTTCTATGAAATTTAATAGAAATGCTGAGTCTAGATTACTGTATTTCCTGCTTCACTGCATTTAATCAGACAAATAAAGAAAATACTCCCAATGTTTGAGATAGTAAGCATATCCAGCCTAATAATGTAAAAAAATAATAAAATATTAAACTAAAAGCTTCAAAACCATGATAGAATTTGGCACAAAATGAGTCCTCAACCTGGCAAAGGAAATAGTTCTACCTTCTGTTTGATGTTAACCTTCATTATTTTTGTAAGAAAACACTATATAACATGAATAATTAAACATTGCATGGCTAGTTTTGATTTGTTGGAAAAAAGTCTTTATTAAGCTTAAGGCTTTTCGATGACTATTCTGGGAAAGTGATTGAAGACATTGATGTAGACATTGAACAGATCAATTGTTTATTGAAACTTTCATTTTCTGGCAAAATGGAATAATTTATGAATGTAAAATTTTAGAGTGAATATATTTTTAAAGGACATTTTATCTAAGTGAGATTGCATGGCTTTAACTGCAAACACCAAAATGAAGTGAGAAGACATTTTGGAAGGAAAAAGGAAAAAGAAGGCTGTGACAACTGCTTTGGACCTGGTACAAACAATTAGGACATAACAGCAAGATAATCCCTTCTTTTAATTCCTTCCTGTAATCAAATAAATGGTATGTAAAACTAGAATGCACTTCCATTTTCTCTAAATACAGAAAAAAAATAATAGGGAATATAAACACCGTTCATGTTCAAATAATAATCATATCTTTAAAAATAAGATATCTGTTACATTAAGAAACCAGAACGACTCAAATAGGGAATGATTGGAAAGTGATGGAAATATGACCTTGGACACTGACTTTGTTCCCCTGCAAGAGGAGCACATTGCAAACAGAAGCGATTCAGGTTCTCAGCACAAGCAAAACCTCCCTCAATTTTATCGTCTCACCACCTCTCAAGCCCTCTTCTGTTTCAGGAATAAAAGCTGTAAACAGAATCTAAAAAACAACCCCAACAGGAATCACTTCCAAAGAATGCTATGTAAGTTGTTACTGATACCATACTTGGTTATTAAACAAGGTAGTCTCAGAAGAAGCAGAAAACTCAGATCACATTAATGTGAAGTACTTTGTTCTTTTTTTCATACAAATACAGAAAAGGAGGAAAAAACATGCTGCTTATTTATTTTCACATTAAGTTTTACCATTCTTAGTGTATTTACTGTACAAAAAAAATCTACTTTATCTGTTCAAAAAAATATGACATTATAATGGATGATTAATTTCTTTAGGCTTATTTCAGAATAACTGCTGCAGTTTCCCTACTCTTTGAGAACATACAATTTATAAAATAAAGTCTTCATCTCAAACATGTTAAGTTACATAAATTATAGAATTGGAAAGAATGTTAAAAATAAGTTCTTAAAAATTAATAAAATTATAACAAAACTATGTAAAGTTCAAACCCCATTAAATGCTCTTTCTTCATAGCCCGTATGAAACTTTGAGCAACAAGTAGCAGATGATAATATATTTAACTAGCTGCTACAATATAAGAGAAATTGTGAAACGTTTTTTGGCCAAACTCTTAGAGTCATTGACTAGTAACCTGCTAGAATTCCTCGTTATTAAAACCAAAATAAAATTACAGTTTAATCAATCACAACATGTAGAGTGCACATACACTTGGGTCTGCAGAGATACACCATGCCACCACATACACACTCTTCACTAGTTCACAATTCAGTACTTAAGAACAATCATTAAAGGCAGGGAAAATGCCTCATTTTACCTACTTAGTAGTTTTAAAAGCCCACAGTAATTTTCCATTGTCAAAGTAATTTCTGGACTGAAACTATTGAGTCCACAACCTGAACAATCTTTCTGTTAGGTATTAACATGCCTCTCCATTTTATATACAAGCACAGATAGAAATAAAATATGCCACAAATACATTGAAGGACATTTATACTTAAATAAAAAGCTAGTCTATTCAGATGTGAAATGGTGAATAATTATTTTGCATTTTCCATGCATACCACAGCTTTTGCACACACTTCAAAAAATAGTGGTCGAAGGAGAAAAGACTCCTTACAGTATTTGCTTTTAAAATACATTTTTTCTAGTAGGCCTTCTTGTTCAGAAAGCCTACTTAGAGAGCCAATCATTTTCCACATAAACAAAAGTTCACAAGCTTAAAGGGCCATTAAACTTACAGGAGCTGCAGGGAAGCTGGATGAAAGCTCATATGGTTCCTCTGAGATCCAATGGCCCAATTCCAAAGACCACAGAACCTGAAATAAATTAAGCAGTAAGTAGAACTCTTACAATTTCTAAAATATCAAACTCTTTGAATGTGTAATTAGAAGTAACAGCGCAGTTGCTCTGGTTGGTTTGATATTTCATTTACCCAAACCAAAGGATTCACTGAAAAATCAAGCAATCAGAAAGATACAAATTTTACAACCAGAACAAACCATTAAAATACCAAAATGGTATTTCTGTGCATTGCTATGTTAAATTTTAAAACCTTGTGAGGCCATTAGAAAAGTCAACTTTTTGCATCACGATACATAAAGATTTAAGAAGTCATACTATATCAGTATGACTGTATCGTACTATATCAGTTCTGTTGTCTTGGTTCAGTTAACCATTGAACTTCAAGAGGTTCCTGTTGGCCCATTTCTCCAACCCGTCAAGGTCCCTCTGTACGGGAACACCCACCTGGTGTATCAAACACTCCTCACAGCTTCGTAACATCTGCAAACTTGCTGAGGGTGCACTCTCCCCCATCATCCAGTTCACAAATGATGTTAAAAAATACTGGACTACTCTCAACCCCTGCTTCTGACTGGGATTATGCAAATATTATATATAGTCCACATTACATATATAAATCAGCCTACAAAGAAGAAAAACTCAATTTCATTCTCTTTGGTATCCTCCTCTGTCAACACCTCATTCTAAGGCATAAAAAAAAGTTGCTGACAGGGCAGGGTACTGACGGTCTGATAATTTGTATTCAACTGAGCTCTGAAATACTGGATCAATACGGTGCTTGGAGACTACCAACCCTAACACTTTGGACCACTTTCAGACTTCTGTTTCCATCAGGGCCATCACAAAATAGTTAACAGAAAAAAAAAACCCTACTTGAAATGGTTATATTTCAGGTTCCAAAATACACTATTTTTAATATTTTAATTTTTTTAAAACTTTCAAAACTAGTCCACCCAGCATTTTTCCTGGATTGATTTTCTAAACCATTCTTCAAAAAAAATTTATAAGTTGCAACCGATAGACTATAATATTAAAAGCCTCATAAAGAGTGCTCAGAGACAACCTCTAAAATGGTAAAAGGGTCATCTTTTTGGGAAAACGAAAAGAGGATGAAGTTCCTACCATGGCTCCACCCCTGACTCATACAAAGGTCATTTTCCTACTAATTTCTAGATATTCTAAATT
Source organism: Limnodromus scolopaceus (assembly GCA_028565335.1). Taxonomy (NCBI): domain Eukaryota; kingdom Metazoa; phylum Chordata; class Aves; order Charadriiformes; family Scolopacidae; genus Limnodromus; species Limnodromus scolopaceus. The sequence continues at coordinate 96,295,800 of JAOXNO010000024.1, forward strand.
CTGAAGCACACTCTGATGGAAAAAGAGTTCATTTTCCTCACAGATCTTCATCACTGTAAGCTGAGCCATAAAGCTCCTCATATAGGTAAAAGACCGGTAATTTATTTCCCACGTTTGTCCACTGTCACACATTTGGGCTTCGCAACATCCCTCCTGCAGTTGCCATTTGGCAGGCCTTAAATATGGGCCAAAAAAAAGCATTGTTACCCACCAGTGGGAGACAGCACAACTCCCACGTGCAACCTTAAAAACCACAGCAACCCCTCCATACCCTGCTGCTCCTACAGCCCCAGGTGGTATTAAGTGAACAAGAAGTGTACGTATACCCCCAAAAAGGGATATATGGAATTTATTAGATAATAAATCCCTGTGTTTAGGACAATTCTACCTCTGGCAGTCACATTTTACCTAAATAGTTCTCCAGCCATTTTAAATACATGAGGTCTGTTTCTTACTGTTAGCACAGCCACGCACCATTGAACTGTTGTCATTATTCACCTTAGGACCAGCTGAATTTCATCAGTGTGTGAAATTATTCCCATGCTTGATTCACAATTAACTGAAATATTCAGTATTTTTTTTTTTATTCTTTTGGAAGATGCCATACAAATCCATATATTATTAGTTTTAATTTAAATTATAAAACCTTACCTCATAAAATTTGGGAAGCAGTGCTATGAGATGTTCCTCTTAGACAAAAATAAGCACAATAGATATCAAGCATGATAAAGTTATCCTTTACAATCTTACAGCTCATTAACTAAATAAGATTCTAAGCTGGACAGACTGATTATAAATTAGTCATCTAAATCTTATAAAGTTGCCTAATTGTACATAGGAAAATAAGTTTCCGTAAAGAGCTCTTTCACCTCAAATCTGTTGCTACAAGAAGCAAACTGCAAACTGAATTTAGGAAGAAATTTTGTGAAATGAAAAACAAGTTCTATAGTTTTTAGTCCAAAGTAGCTTATGCTTGACAGCTCTCAGGGGCACCAGCAATCTCTAATATGAACCGTTACAAAAGTTGGTGCTTTGTGTGATGTGGCAAATGGTGTTTTACTTGTGAGGGGAAGGCAGGTGTCCAATTTTGCAGGCTACTGGAAGCGAACAGTGATTTTTTTGTTGATAGTGAAAAGCAGCACATCTTCAAACTTATTGTTGAACTTTATTACTAAAATCCAAAGAATATTATGTTTACTTTTAGGAAATGCACAACCAAATATTTGAAAATGCAACAGCTGTACAAAGAAAAAAGAATGTCTATATTCATTATATCACACCAAACCTAAAAATAAGTTAAGCACATAATAAATCAATGACCTTTAAAAATATTCAAAATTTGATAATACTCTTTTTAGCCAAGAAACGTTTAACAACTTCTTAAAAACATACAGATAAGATCGCAACTTAGGATTCTAAGTTACACATTTTCAAGTGGTACCTGTGTATATTTTTTACAACTGGTTTTTACAATTGACTATAAGAATACTGAGATCTGTTAGCTTTATACTTATAGCTGGATGTATTTATTGCAAATAAAAGAAACTTGTTAATCCAAACCATTTCTCTTTTAATCGCAGTATAAATCAACTTTAACTGAACTAAGAAAATTGCATCTTCTAATACAATTCTTCGAGACATGCTGTACAAAAAAAATATTTGTAAATACTCTTGAGCAGGAACAGATGTATACATGCTGTATAATGTGTACATCATGTCCTTATAATACTGAAAACATGTTTGTACCAAGAGTAACTGGCCAACAACCCAAATAGATTAGAACACAAACCCAAAAGATTAGTTATGATTAAGTAATCCCATTTCATTTTCCAGGCCAATTTTACAGTAACAACCTCTGTAAGTCCCTTTAATATTTACAGAATTTTGTTTAGAAATTAATTTTGTTTGTCTTAACAAAAGATGGATTAATGCTTGTCTATCATGGTTCTGGAATTGAGTACAAAGGCATCATCTCTACTTTCCTAGATAAAAGGAAAATAAGATACAGAGTTCACAAACAGGTCCTGCAGTAAATAATTAGGTCACCACTCACTAAAACATTCAGTTTTCATGAACACAAAGGCAAGAGCTCTCCATTTTAAGTCACTGCAAGTTTGCTTCTGACTTTGCCAGAGACAAATTTTCAACCAGTTACACTAAAGAAATGCTTCAAATTCATGTAAGACAAAAACAAATTACGATTTGCAATATTGAGTAAACTAGTTTTTCTTGTTATGTCAGTAATATCTTCGTATTCAACAGTTCCTTCGAATGTGGAAAAGGACTAAGAAAAGCTGAAACACTTCAGAATAGAAAAACATTTATATTGAGAAGAAAGAGCTATCTAGAAGTTTTCAGATGTGCAGTTACAAAAGTTTTAGCTTAAAATATAATGACAAAGCAGTACAGTATGGATCAAGCATGAATGCTGGATATAGGAGTATCAGAAGTTAGGAAAATACAGTTGATAACATTGAGGTATTAAGAATGTATCAGATTCTTAGAGAATACAGTCACGCTGATCATGGAGGACCCAAGAAAGGAGGAAATAGGAAGGGAAGATAAAAGTAGGAAAAGCATAGTTTTTCAGTGAACTTCTTAAAACCTTAAAGAATGTTGTCCTATGGACTCTAGAATCAAGTTGATCAATCTTCTGTTACTTAATCCGCAAGTATGGACTATTTTATCTAATTCAATAGCAGGCAACCTGTATGGCATGGAGCTCCTGTAGGTGTCCTGTAGGTTATACAGCCATAAGGATAGCCTCAGTGCAAAGTTTTCCTTTGCATATCCAAATCAGTTACGTTCTTTTATTCACACTATATAGGAAAATTTATGTCAAACACCAAATTCTCAAGAGTCTGAAAACACATGGTTTGACTCGTCATTATTTAAGGCCTCCTACCCACGCAGCTCGCACACTGATTGATCATACGGCATTTGCACTTGGATAACTCCTCTTGAAATACGTAAGCAGAGAGCTATGAAGATTAAATGTTTAACGACAAATTTAATATTTCTCTAAGATCTACCTTTAAAAAGATCCTCAGAAGAAGAAAAACATATTGCAGTCTAAATTATCTCTCCATGTGATAAGTCAAAAGGCAGAGGTAAATAATATTTCAGCTTCTTAAAGCGTTGAGAAACATCTTCCAAAAGACCATCATCATGGCTCAAAATTAATATCTTGTTTAAAAGGTACTACTGATTTTTCCACACCGATTAATTATTTTAATTATCCAATTTGAATTATTTTACCAATGAAAGTACTTATGGTAGGACTGACTGCAGTACAGAAAGGCATTTACAGGATCCAGTATTGTAGCATTAATAAAAGGAAAATATTATTTTGCTTAAATGAAATTCTCCTGACTAATTTTCTATGGAATTTCTCATGATGGCTAAGTAAGGCTTCAGCTTTCTCTTCTCTAGTCAAAGTATTCAGTTAACAAATTTGTGTAAAAAGATGGCAAAATTATGTCAGTGACATATTTAGAAATAAGAAAATAGTGACCTTATGTGATAAAATGCATAGATTTATCCAGATTAGGAAATAATTTCTTTAAAAGTTCATAGCAATATTTTCTTCCAGTGAAATAAATTACTTAATTACTTGAGGGATTAGGCATTTATGGACAAAGTTGTACCCAGCCTCAGTGAAAGATTTAAGCACAGTTCTAAAAAAATTAAAAATAGCAATATTCACATATAGGCAGATACTATAGGACTGAACAAACTTGTGATCTGGAGAACTGAAGTTTTTCTCTAGTTCCTTCTCATACATAATAACTTTAGAACTTTGTCTAAATAGCATTAATAAAATGAGTGAAGACAGCTGCAGCATTTGACCCATTAATATTTACAGGAACAAACTAATCCTTGGAACAATTCCATTTAACTTATTGGCATTATATGAGGGATACAAATGATCCTGTGATAAGTCTAAAAGGCAGGCTGTAAAATAGCAAGAGAAAATTAGGGAAATTTGGCATTGCTACTAGTCAATACTAGTCTATGAAAATCACATCTTGATGTTTTCACCATGGATTGGTTCACAGAAGTGCAGTGCATAAAACGGGCAATGAAATTCCAGGACAGCAACTGCCAGAATACTGATTATCCAAATACTACCTTATGCACAAAGATAGGAAACTATTTTACTGGATTTTTTTGCAGTAGTTATATACACCTTTAGCTATTTTACTAGTTATTTGAAGCTTTTCCTCAAGGAAACATACAGCTTTCATGTTTGACTACCCTGTTAGGAGAAAGCAACTTACAGCAAATATGTTGTTACTTGTTTAGAACTCCATACAAAGCTAAGTGTGTGACATATTTTAATGTATTTCATTCATAGATGCATAGAATCATATCATAGTTGAGGCTGGAATGGATCTGTGGAGAATGTCTTGTCCAAACCATCTGCTCAAATATGTTCCTCCTAACGTACCCAAGGATGCTATTGGTCTTTTTTTGCCACAAAGTCACATTACTGGATTGTTAAGGTGACCAAAGATGCAAATCCCTTTATACCAATGGAAATTAATCACTTCTGAAAACTCCAAAGTATATGATAGCAGCTTCTTCAGAAAACTACATGTATATCACATTGGACAACCTTCGCACTGGTAAGTGCCAGGAGGCATCTTGAAAACAAGAAGGTAACAGGCAGTTTTCAGCCCAGCCCCTAAATTTTAAAGTATTTATAAGACAAAGAAAATGAAGACATTTAAAGTTACTCTACAACTCTTTTCTCTAGAACGTAAATATAAATTCCAACAGCTATGTTTTATAGCTCTGAAAACATGAGAAAAGTTGAAAAAACTGTCATCTGCAACGTCAGATTGAGTGGTTAACCTCCATTATCACAGGGAGCAATTCAGGTGGTGTAACCCTGCACTGACAGATAAGCTCCCCACCTGGTCACTAGTCACTCCCCACCCCAGCAGGATGGGGCAGAGAACTGGATGGGCAAAAGCAAGATAAAAAAAAAAACCCTTAGGGGTTAAGATAAAGAGAGCTAATAAGTGAAGCGGGAAAAAAAATAAATTAAAAAACTTTCCGGTGATGTAAAAGTAACCGTTCCCACCAATACCCAGCAGGTCTCTGAGTAATGGCTGCTTCAAATCCCTCCCAGTTTTACAACTGAGTGTGATATCATATGGTATGGAAAATCTCTTTAATCAGTTGGGGTCAGCTGTCCCAGCTGAGTACCCTCCCAACTTCTTGTGCATCCCCCCCAGACTTGCTGGGGGTGGGGGCTGACTGAAAAACAGATAACACCTTGATGCTGTGTAAGCACTGTTGAACACCAGCTAAAACACTGGTAATTTCTATATTAGTCTATAATAATTCTATAATAATGATTTTGGTCACCAGTCTAAAACAAAGCACTATATAGAGTACGATGAAGAAAATTAACTCCATCCCAGCTGGACTCAGTAGAGCAATTCATGATAATCTTGTCTTTACAGTAACAGTCTGGTAATTTTGAGGATATACAGTGATTATTTGATCTGGATGTCTGGGAACAATTTATGTAAATTACAAAGTTTCCAAACTACTCATCTACAAATAGCTTTTCTTAATTTTTTTTTAATAGTGTTTCCACTATGTAGCAAAATATCTAACAATTCCTTTCATTTTTTACCAATG